>CM072871.1:15122500-15850000 GCA_036937835.1 Pampus argenteus
CTACTTATTACTACTGTCAGGTCATTTGCAGGCATCTGTGACTTAACTAAAGAACGGCTATAGTATGATGTAGAGAACTGCAAGGTTTGCATGTGACGCCATTTCAAATAATGTAGTGAAATTGGAACATTCTCAGGTGAAATAATGACAAAGGACAAAAGGATTCATGAATTATTCAAAACATGTACACAATTTGCATTCAAAGATATTCACCTCGGCACTGTAGGACCATCACACATAATCTCTCATGTGCAAGTGTTTTGCATGAAAAAAGCAGGAACTATAAATGCACTGGTATTCAATTCAGATGTAGCCTAAAGTGTAATCAGAGATCCATGTCTATAATGAAAGGAGGCACATTTTTAAAAGGGAAACAAAGGATGTGTGTGTGAAACAAGAAAACACATGTAATTTGAGTGTAATGTAATGTAAACAAGGGAGGAATAAATGTAGTAATTTAACAAATTGAAATAAAAAAAAACATCCTCTGCTGATCATTAGTTGTGTAATGCTTAAGTATGATCCAAATGAATGCCTCGTAACAATTGGGATATTATTACTTTATGGAGTAATTATTTTTTTAAATACTGTGTCAGCAAAAAAAAAAAAAAAAAAAAAAAAAGTGAAAATACCCAATCCAAGTCCGAATCTCTCTGAGAGTCTGAAACCCAATGAGATATAATGTATAATGTAAAAACAAAGAAGAGAAAGGAAATTCATTTGAAAAACAGAAACCACAGAGCATTTTTCCTTGATAAATAACTCACAAAAGAAATTTCTTTTAAGGGGTGAGAACATGTTGGGATTGAAAAAACAGTAGGCATAAAGCACCACATTACATCCACCATGAAAATGTTCTGAGGGCTCACAGCTTGTTTTCCCACAAGCACATATTCCTTAAATCTCCCCCATCTCCATTGATGAACTGTACTGATCCCTAAACTAAATGCATTTGAGCACCCTGGCTCGAAAAGGAGAGATACTATATTATTTATATGGACAAATGTTCAAGAGAGTGCCTCTCTGGATATGATGCTGAAATTGTGTTCTTTTGTTATCAGGATTTGAACTGAATATCAAAAGGAGGCTTTAAGGCCTTTGACATACACATAAAATACCCATTATGAAGCAAATGACCTCAGTGTATTAGCTCTTACCCAAGAGTGCTTTAATGAATCTATTTCTGCACAGACCTTTTGGTTCTTGCTCATGTAGGTTGCAGGTTGCAGTCCATGTGTTGCTGTATTAGCTTGTGGCATATATTAATATGGCTGGACACACTACAACATCTGAAACAATATTTCGAGCTGCATTTATTTCTTATATGAATGTGTATGATTAGAGGGAAGCCTTGAGGGCAGCCAAGTTAGAAAGTAAACACAAAGTAAATTTGAAGTGATCGATCCTCCTGCACTATGGCACCTGAACTTTTATGACAGGAAGGCTCCATAAATGGAATAAAAGAGCCAACCAAAAAGGTGTATAATTGGTTTTTTGGTCCAGACTGAAATATCTCAAAAAATGTTAGAAAGACTGCCGTGAAATTGTGACATAAGAGGATGAATTCAGAGGATGAATTTTATCGATCCTTTTTTTTTTTTTTGGAAGGGTTAACATAACATTTTATGAAGACTGGCCATGAATTACTGGCTTCGGTGATCCCTTAAATCTTATACTTTGTACAATACTTTGTTTTATGACTCAATGTACTTTGTGTTTAGTGCTAATTAGCAAGTGCTAAAAACTAAGATGGTCAACATGCTAAACGTCATACCGCTATGTTGCCACGCTAGCATTTGTGTTTATCTCAAAGCACCACAGCTACCATGGATGTGGGCTCTTTGTGCTGTTTAAGCTTTTTATAATTAAGTCATTTATTATATTATCTAATATTCATTATATTATGCATCAATTATACATATGTGTTTTAGTGAGATATATGCTGCATAAACTTTTTAATTGTCCCCACTGGGGATGAATAAAGTTCTTGAATTGAACTGGATACATCTTCCAAGGACCTGCTTACTTCTTGCTTATTGTGCCACCATAATAACACAATGCATATAGTATAGTCGCTGGTGTAATATCATAGGCCTTATCATATCAGACAGTGACGCCTTCACCACCTAAGCTGTATATGATCTGCTTTATCCCATTATCACATCACACATGCATCTAACCACAAACATGAAACACACATGCATATGATTGGCTCAAGCCCCATATCATCAACACAGAGGTGCATGTTTGCCAGCGGCTTCATCCTTTATCCTGTCACACAGATGAGAAACATTAAAGGACATCACTGCGTGGGCCTCGGGAGGCCAAACACAACCAGCCAATGAGATGTTCAAGGAGGCATCATGTGACATGGGCAAAGAGATCATGTTGCGGAGATGCAGATCATGAAAATCCTTTTTTCTCTGTGTGTGTGTGTGTGTGTTTAAGTGTGTTTGTAAATCCTCTCTGTAAAAGGGGATTATACCATACAACCAGGAGGCTGTATGGTATAACGAGTGTCAGGTGGTTATTTGCATGCAAATGGAACAGAGAAAAGCTGCTGCAGAGCTGCTAACTTTTCTCCACTTTGCTCTCTGTCACTTGCTCAACAACTCGGCTGATGAGCTGCTACAACAATGAGGCAAGAAGGACACTCATCTGTACTGTATGTTGGAATGCATGGACTTGTGAGTGTGTATGTATATGTGTGTGTGTGTCTGTGCTTGATAAAAAACGTGCAGGGTTGCATCCCCAGGGGAAACGCTGCATTCATACCTGAATCTTGTAAGCTTTTGTCACGTAATATGGTTCATCTGTAGTGCACTACACATGATCCCTTATTTGTTCCCTTCAGTTAGTATGTCAATCCTGTATTATGTAACTATCTCGAATGTGCCAGCCCCGATTAACCAGGTCAAATTCCCTGTGCATCTGCTGTAGCCTACTTGGCAAACTAAAGTGCTTCTTTCCCTTCCGCTCTGTCAAATCCTGCTGATAATGCCACTTCATGTATAACATAAATTTCTTTAGTTTAACTGGTGTCACCTAAGTACATGCCATTAGATGCTGGCTCCAATTGACTGCCAAAAAAGCCTCAAACTCTGCAAGTATTAAGTACCAGTACTAAGTCAATATTTTTTGGTTTCTGGAATCACATTGTCTTGGACTTTCAGACCTGCTTTTAAAGAATAAAGAGTCATTTGCCTCCAGAGTTCCACTAACAAGACCCACACAGGATACTGTAGTGCAATATCTCAGTGAGTTTAAAGTTCTCTTATTATACCTGCTTTGTGTATCGCCTACAATGCAAACCTAAAGGGTGATGTCACAGCCTGCTACATCCATCTTTACAGTCTCTGAACCTCAGTCAACAGTTCAGCATCGCAGACGGACACGACGGCAGCCAGCTCTGCTTTGCAAAGTTCAGCGGCACAGACAGCGACTGACTGATCGCGCCTGAACACACTCCGCAGACGACCACCTCCACCTTGAAGATGTCTCATGGCCCCCGGGCACGTAGGAGGATTTTTCACACCACCTGACACCACCGACAAGGACACACATGAGCTTCTCCCACAGAAGAGCACTATCATACCTACAGTCTCTCACACTGATATGAGTCACACTGATCATATGAATCATATTGGGCTTTTTTTTTTTTTTTTCTCTCAACATTCAGATGGTCTCTAACATGCTTCAGTTCAAAAGTCAATACGAGCAATGGCCCATGAAAGATTGATGTGTGACAGTTGACTTGATAAAGTTATATAAATGATAATGATAATCACGGAGCAGTAATGATTTGAAGACTCTACAGTGAATACATGCATTCATACACTTACAGCGCATATTGATGGACATTTCATTAACGTGCACATTAATACATATTGACTCAAGTCACTGATGTCGAGACCTACAATCTCACACCAATCCAACATATCAGGAGTCAGCAGGATCTCCTTTATGGTGCTGTGCATATGATAAAGAGACAAAATAATCTGTATAATCTATCAATATGTGTGTGATGTGGCCTTATTTTTTTTTTTTGGAAAATAAGCAGCACATTTACATACTGTGCACACTGTATTCACCACTGATTACTGTGAATAACGTGACTGGGTAATTGTTTGATTAAAGTGACCTGATTCCCCAGATTTTAAAATGATGTGTGTGATAATCTGGTTAGTATGCAGGAGGATATGAGGTAGCCTCCTGCATGAATCTGATTAGCATCACAAAATAGGAGAAGGGAAAGGGATGGACTTTATTAGTATTTGGTTTAACTGCATTGGCAAATCCTTTTCATTTAAATTTATTAAATTCTGTTTGTGCAGAAAGAAACATAAAAGGAAAACAGTCCTATAAAAGCATAAGGAAGCAATCAAATATCACTGGATTCACAGCTATATGCTCTAGTTTTTTGGGTTTTTTTTGTCACATTATTACTAAAACAGATACAAACACAAATATAACTACAAAAAAGGAGCTTTGAGCTCAGTGCACCACAAGGTAGAGATACTGGAAATGACATAATTGCCAACATTAAGAAGAAATACCACCACCTGTTTTATTCAATTCTTTGTTTCTTTGGTTTTTTTTTCTTTACTTGCATTTTATTCTTAATTTACAATTTATTTATGCATTTACATTATATATGTTTTTTCCACACAGGCAGGGCATTAATAATTATATGCTTTTTTTTAAAATTTTAGATCTTATTTAGGACCATATTTAAATTGCTCCCAAGACAAGTGCTACAGCAAACTTCTCGGTAAACGAGCGATGATGTCGGTACACCTGCTGCTTTCTGGTAAATACTCGGACTTACTCGTGGAAGATGTACATTTCTGCATTGACTGTATTGTCTTGGGAACCCATTATACAAATCTATTGTTGAGAACATGAATACATCACAGGATACTCAACACAGTGAGTGTCATCACCGTACAGAAACACTGACTACACAGACGGGGGTGTAACTAATCACACACACACTTGAGTGCGTATGGTACACGGTAAGGTGAAAGTTGCTTCAAGCTCATGATAAAACGCACCACTTAAGAGCACATACCCTTGTACAATATGTAATCTCAGCATGTTGACTTTGGCTGCCAGCATTTTCTGACACAAGAGAGAAGAATTAGCATATAGAGTCCATGAATCATTAATAAGGAGATTAATTGATGTTTCCATTCATTAATGAGGCAGGGACGATGAACAAGGCTTGACACGTCAGAGTGCTGTGGCATGAAAGTGGATTAGTCTTGTCTAAGAAGCCAGGACGCCATTATTCTGTGTGCTAAGTCCCATTTAATACTGGGGGAAAACACACAGGCTTACCAGTGTGCGTATGTGTGTTTGATTTTGTGGTTGCGTGTGTGGCCATGTTCGAGGTTCATGTGTGGGGTTAGGGTCTTTGGGTGGGAATAAAGAATGTTTCTCTCAGTGGTGCCTGCAGGAACTTTTCATGGCCCAACAGAGGCCACCATATTGGATAAAAAATAAAAAGATGTACAGTAAATGTGATAATTTATGAAGCAAAAGCAATGATGGAGAGTTTTAACATCAAGGGAGCAATTGGGGTATTGTATGGGTATAAGATGCAATTTATGGTCATATAATTCCAGTAATATGTGAGTTATGTGTTTGGGGAAGAAGTCACGGATGCCTTCAGCGGTGGGCAGATTTTGTGAGAAAAACATGAAAATGTTGCCACTTAAGTGCCGACAGCTTTTTTGTATTTGATCGTCCTGAGCAAAATGAATCATAGGAAAAGACTTTTGATTGAAGACCTCTTATTGAAAGACTTCTCAAATAATAGTGCCTTCTATAAATGACACATGCAAACCTTTTCTGATCTTCTACTTGGTCGGCTAAGGTTTGGTTAAGGTAAGGTAACTAAAACTACTTGATTAAAGTTACTATCTAGGAAAAAAAACATGTACTGCTGGTAGGTGGTGAACAGCAGTTTATAGTTCAAAAGCACATAATCTGTGTGACCTCCTAATTTGTGTAAGAAAAGCAAGCTATGTTTCTGCTGTCAATCATAGACACCTCCTTGTCTGGAAGGTGAAATGTTAATTGAAGCGTTTGAATTGTATTGGTATTGGTGAAGGTCAGTCTCAACAAGCGTCGTCTCAAACCCTCCTCCTCCCTCTTTTTTTTGTCACTTTCTTCCACAGCCGTGTTTGTCTCCGTATGACCATAAAGCTTCACGTCCAAGTTTTTTTTTACTCAGGTTAAAGCATTTTTAAGACACTTACAGAACAAATTCACATCTGTTTGCATCAAATTTTCCACTGACTTTGTATGCATCACACTGCCTCCTAAAACTGGCGCCACATTCATTCTGAACACACCTTTACACCCGTCTCAGACCATCTGTCCTCCCTGTCTGTTTGCAGTTTGGTCCTCAAAGTTGTGTTTGCTTTTTGGCCTGTATTTCAGGCACGAAGTCAACGCTCTTAGTAACCCAAAGTGACTCACAACAGCAGAATAAGGTTAAATTCGTATATCGCCAACATTACAGGTAAACAGAATTTTGGAGCCATTTACCGTTTGTCAGGCTGAGCTGGAGAAGATAATGACAGCAGGTTACTGTGAGGGTAATTGTCATGCTTTGCTGGTCACTGCCTTTTTCACAGGTCCACTGGCCTGCAGAGGGGACAGCAGACGCAGGTGCTTCCTGCAGTCCTGCAGTCTTTGAATATTTCAAGGTTCCATGGCGAGGATGAAGGATGTCACCACTGTGGCCATGCTCGTCACGTTTCCCTGGCTGATTTTTTGTCTCTAACCTCTATCTGCCTTGTCTCTGTCTCTCTCTTCTTAACCATCTTTTTTTTCTCTCCTGTCCTTCTCTTCTTTCTGACATGCCCAGCTGCATAATTCAAAATAGAGAGTAACCTCTGATCAGACAAAAGAAAAGAGAAGAAAAAAAAGATTGTTTTTGAAGAGGTAATGAATATTTAACGCAGAGGAAATGGACATTTCTTACACTTTGTGTGTGCCTTGGATTTGTTTTTTCAATTTTTGCTACACTGAGTGTTATTGTGATGGAAATAAGAGCAGCAGTTTTTTAACAAATGTATTGTTAACACTGTCTTTCTCTCTCTTCTCCTAGTTCCCCTGGACATCATTAATATCATGGTGTTCCATCAGTGGGAAGTCTCACAGCTCAGCTTGACAGACGTTCAGTCAATTCAAATTCATACTTTAATTAATAATATATGTTTTTCAAGCATGAAAGGAAATGTCTGCACCTCAATGAATGGAGCTTTTTGTGATAAGACAATGAAAACCAAGGAAATAAAAAAGCAGGTTATTGGTTTCATAATTCTGTTCATATTGAGATGTGTGTTCATGAGATTTTGTAGAAATAACCAATGCAATGTGAATGTTGGCAAAGTCTAAAACAAATAATTTGTCTTTAGTATGATACATAAAAAAGTACATCTAGGCAGCCTTTTGTTTCCTCCACATTGGTCAATTTGATGATGCAACAGTTGCATATTAACATTATTCATTATTTGACAAACCACAGCAAGATCTCCTCTTACAGGAAGTAAAACTATCTAGAGAAGGGGTGTGTATTAAAAACATTCTGCCCCCAAAACAATTTGTTTTTGGTATCCAAACACTAAATTCTCAAGGCCTTAAGACTTTGATATAATACAATACAACACCTGCAAAACTGCTTCCCTTGAAAAAATTGAAAAAAAGTCACATCTCATCAGATGCCCCAGAATTCCCAGCAACCCCCTTGAGAGGCAGGACACCGTGCCATCTAATTTTCTGTTTCACAGGACTGGGATGGAAGGTGGGCTGCTATAGCAGAGGCACAGCAGAGAGCAGATTATGGTCAGACCTCAAATATTCCTGAGATGACATTTTGCAGATATCAGCTGCAGTCAAGAGTACTCATCAATTAACGGATATGAATATTCAGCGGTGCTTCGCATCTCTTTCCATACATCTACCTCAGCAGCACCCCTCCCATTGCATCTTAACAACTCTCTCTTGACTCTGTAACCAATTATAAAGCATTTCCACCGCAGACATCTATCTCACTGATAGCATCGAACTGTTTGCTCCCCGGTAGAGAGACAACATCAGCAACCCTCATCTGTGGCTCGATGTCAATCTGAATAAAATTGATTTATGATTGTTGCATTCCTCATGCTTGGAAGAAAAAAAACAAAAAAACAACAAAAAACAAAAAATGTATGTTTATCAGGGAGGTGGAGCAGAAGTACAGCTGAGCTACACCAATCTCCTTCCCAGCAGGAGGCCTATTACATAGCCCTTTTTACTTCTTTCTCTTTGTGTATGTGTGTGTGGGGGGTTGGGGGGGTCAGTGTGTGTATCTAACAGCTTTTACACACTTCCATAAAACTCAATCACAACCTATCCCCCATTCACTTTTGCATAAATCAGGCCAAACTCACTTCACATAGCGAATTATAAATGAGGCCTGTAGGGAGAAGATGGAGGAGGAAAAAAAAAAAAAAATCAAAGCTAGTAAATGCCATTATATAGATGGGACTATTACGTCTGAGTCATGGTTTTGTCAGTGTTTATATTTTCAAGGCTGCCTTAAATCAAACCATTGGCCCGCAGCCTGTTTTTGTCAGACAGCATATCGACCACATTCAGAGATGATTCTATAGATTTGTTAGCTTGATATTCAGACTAAACCATCTGACAAACACAGTCTGACACTGCATCTTCATAGTTGATACGTTTTCTTCTATGGAGGAAAGATTTGATTTTGCCCTAATCAGTCAATAGATACCGACATATCAGGCTGATCGATTTTTCTTTAACATTGAGGCAAGGACAAATACGGATTGTTTACAGCAGCTGGTTTGTGACTTTACATGTGTTAAAAAAAAAAAAAAAAAAGTGCAATGTAGGTGGAGAATATCTACGTTGTAAAAATAAGAGCTTCTTCCACAGACTGCTCTGTTTTTCTGTATGAGAACATCACAAACATGAAATAGACCAGCGAATCTGGCCCTGATTTTGCATTAAGACATATGACCTTGATCTTAAACCTGTCAAACACTGCTTCCCTCAAGGCACTCAGGCTGATCTGTCAGAGATTGGCTGGAGCTCATTGGCCATGAAAGTCAATACTCATCAGATATGATGCATCACGGTATGTCTTTCCAGAGACAGGTTGGCCCTTCGTGTTACTCTGGTTTGAGATGTGACGATAATTAGATTCCATTAATTGGCTGTACTGGTGTGGCGTACGTGCACCCCTAACCCACGCACACACTCTTTCTCATGCCTTGTATGTTTCTCCTTGCTGTCTGTGTGGCCGAAGCTCGTCTGTGATCTCTAACCCCCCCCCATGAGGGCTCTCATCACGTCAGTCAGCTGAGATTTGATTTACTGACCTCTTGGAAGCTATCAAATGCTTTCTGTATCGGCCTCAAGAGCTCGGGGTCAACTCAATCGGCCAGCTGTGGAGATTGGGCTTATCAGAGAGGCCAACGGTTACGATGGGGTCACATTGGGCAACTCGCACACACAGCCTGCGTGCTTCTGCTGTGGTGTGATGCTGATGATGTTGGGCTATCTCCTATAGAGGGGTTGGCGACTTAAAAAAAAATTGCTTATATAAATCGCTACAGGCAATCACGGCAGTATGACCGACTTGATTGCACTGCTCTTACCATGGGGAACATGCACACCAATGACAGGCAAATAAAATGCTGCAGTGTTGGGACAGACACAACTTAGATTGATTTCTGAGGAATTTATTGGGGGCATTATTTTGCAAACAACCTTGGATGGTCTAAATGAAATTGTAAATCCATGGTAATCTGCAGATGCATAGCAGTCAACATTTCAGGGCTATGTAGATCACCTTGAAATGGATGAATTCTTATAACTCGGATGTAAGCCTGTGATTTTGTAAAAGCTGCACCACCTTCAGCATTCAATCTCATAACAAAACGCTCCATTTCTACTCTCTGAGGTTTCAGCTGTGGTCAGTGAATGTGAAGGACTGGCCTGTTTCAAAGAACAGCCATGTTTTTATTTTTTTATAGTCTTTAACCAAGTACCTATTAGATTGTTAATGTATGATTTGTGTTTCAAGGGTGTTATTACATACTTACAGGCCACCACTTTCCCCTCTTACATTTTCATGCAAGTACTTATTTTAAACACTTGCCTTTGTGTTATATGACACAATGGCAGCCCAGCTAAATGGCTCCTTTCAAAGCCTTGTCATGTACAGTCAGAGGGGAGCCGGTTGGTGCTGTTGTTTCTCCTTTCGGTTGTGTCGGCTGTTAGGTTCAATGTTGTAAGGGAGCAGATGTGGGAATACTCGGCAACAACTGTTGGTAAACAGTAATTTAATCAATGAGTGTCAGAAACTATCACAGGCCTGCCAGAGACTTCATATAAAACAGACTGTTAAATGAAACCAGGACTCATTCTAACAGAGAATCTCATAGTGGCTTAAACACAGCACAGTTTGTGCTGAATATGACGTTTCGTGACTCATGGCCACCCTCCACTTCCATTGGACAGTATTTAATAAAGAAGAAATATATATAAAAGAGCCTTTCAGTCCCTGATCTTTGCACTTAGCTGGAGCTGTGAATGCAAAAAAGCCAAACACACACCTCAGGCCTGTATCCTGTGGCAGTGGTGCTGCTGAGATAAGATGCAGGGACATGCCCTACAAACCCTCCATTTTGAAGGAAGTTATTCATTTTTCACTCTACAGGGTATTGCGAGAAAATTGTTTAACTTAATACAAAGTAAGACCCCCTAAAAACAAAAAAAAAACTAAACAAAAAGAGACAAATATTTGCACTAGATCTTAGGAATTCTCTGTTTTTATTGCACCCCGTGCTGCTCAAAATATCTTTCACAGGCAGTGATGAGTAATGAGAAGTTAAATGGCAGGTCTATGTGCACAGTGAGTGAAGGAGGACAATGTCTGAAACAGAAAACAAAAAAAAAAAGGTGACATTTGTCAGATTTGTTCGTATTATGGAGATGAAATGGATATAGTGGGTTTAGAGAAGGTTGAACGAGGAAAGATACAGTGACAGAGAATGCAGAGAGAGCGAGAGAGAGAGAGAATACTGCACTGATAAGATGCAGCAAGTGTCTTGTTCCCATCGTGCCAATAAAGACTATTTGAATTTGAAAGCAGGAGAGGAAGGAGGGGTGAGAAGAGCTGCTGCATACAGAGAACACTGCCTTATTTTGCAAGCTATACCATAAACTATATTTGCTGTGTAGACATAAATACTACAAAAAGAAAAGAACACAAACATGACACAAAGCTACAAATCATCCACATGTGACACGCATACACAGGTAAGCACTGCGGGCTCAGTTTATAGGACTGAACGTGACGAGAGCGACAGTGAGAGAGAGAGAGAGAGTGTATAACTGTGGACAAAGATAAAGTGTTTCATGAGCAGGGTGATAAAGTGCATATTAAATTAGCCTTAGCTCTATCGATCGCTGCACTGCAGCAGAAATGGATGCCTTGCATATCAGAGAGATTCAATTATACTCATATAATCAGCTTCAATTCCTAACAGAGAAGGGTGCAGAGAGGGAGAAGAAGCAGAATGGGGTAGGTGTGTGTGTGTGTGTGTGTGTGTGTGTGGGGATTTCCATAGCTACTTATTGTGTGACAATGAAATAAATCTTGTAGCAGGAAAATGAAAAAATATTTTCAAAGAGAATGACTGTATAAGACAATTGAAACAACACTTCTATTCTCATGATAGGATGCTTCCTTTTGTACTTCCTTTCCTCAGATTCACGTCCTTTCCTACTGTCCTTCCTCTTTTGCCCACTGTGCTCATTCATCATTCATCCCTTCACTTCCCCTCCCTGTATTCCTCCTTTCTAAGCCTATTTCCTCTCATTACTAATTCATTAGACATATTTATCGAAGGGGCTCACTCTGAGGGGAGATCAATGTCTTATTTACACATTTAGACAGTCTATGGAGTGAGCTGCGATTAACTGGCCTATAAAACCTTTACCCATACCGCCTTAAATCTGCCATCAGGGACATTAGCCTCCTGATAATATGCATCTCTATGAAAACAAACAATTAAAAAACATCTTATTGGAACAGTAAAGTTTGGAGGGACTGCTATATGCAATTAGGGCACATTATATGTGGCAATTATCAAGAATTGCAACATTTAATAATTTAAACAACTTCTAAAGATATTGCATTGCAGATACATTTATGTAAGGACATATTATATGATGAAGCCCTATGTGATTAGGACTCATTTTTGCAGTGTAATGTGAGACACTTTTTCTCAATTTTGCCTTTTACTCTGAATTCAAAGTCAAAAAATTATCTTTTAAATGTGTTTCAAATTATAAAGGTACAATAATCCATTTATACTTGATATGAGAAGGATCTGGTCCAAAATCAACAGTTCCTCTGCAGAGGGTGAATGATCAGTTAACGGAGGAGTAACCACAACATGACAACCCAATTAGTGGTTTATAAAGAATGGATACACAAGTAAAGTCATTAGTAACAACTAACAAACCCCTTTAAAATGACCCTTATTAGAAAATTGTAGCGCTTGGTGTGTACTTTCAGACAGTTGTACAGGCTGCTGTTTACTGGCTAACAGAAAGACTTTTTAACAGTAATGATGCAGACCTCACACTGTTTATTCGGGGACACCCCGTGTTTCTCATATATGCTGCTGCACCTACAGGATGGCCGACAGATGGTCGAGTCTCTGTCTTGACTGATTAATGTTGTCATTCTGTATTACTCTTATATCATATTACCTCAGACAAAGTGCATATGCAACATCATACAAACACATATATATATATATGTACAATTATTTGTATGCAGCTTGTGTAATTGTCTTCTTCCTCGGTACTGAGAATGTATAAAAATAGTTGTGTATAATTATCAAGACATGTTCGTTGATGAACAAATAACTGTATGATGCAAAGCGCTCGTGTCTACAGATCAACTTTCACCTAGTTTCCCATCTTTTGCATCATGATATGGCATCTGTTTGAATTTGAGTGAATGGAAACACAACCGGTAGCTCCTGCTGATATGATCATGCCCCCCCTCCCTCTTCTCTTTCCCATCCTTTTCTCTTGGCTCTGCAACAGAATTCAATTACTCTCATACTCCCATATAATCACTTTTCATCCCCAAGGCTTGACAGTTTCCCTGCTCTGACAGAAAAAGCCTAATTACTCTCTGACCTTGACTCCCTCCCTCACGCGTTTCTCCTGAACAACCGCTCTTTCTCTCACCTCATTTCCACACAAACACCCCGTTTAAACGTGCGAACCCTGAACATACTGACAACTTGTCCACATTTGCACCTTTGGCGTGTAAACTCGATTCCACATTCGTACAAACACATGAACACATATTTCAGTCTACCAGTATAGAAAAACTATCTCTGCCTACCCAGACCATATATATATATATATATATATACCATATAGGTTTTTAACTTCCGGTATTAATTTCTTTCAATTTCATACCACAGATATAAGGGCTCTTATAGTAATTTAAGTCTTTTACGGTCTCAGGCAGTATAAGAAGCTCATCTTTTTTTTAAAGGAGACCCAGCACATTGTTGCTGTATGTTCTCAGCTTGGCTTTTTGAACATGATGGAGGATAATGTGTGAAAGTCGAGACAGGATTCAAACAGTGCTGTCACTGCAGTCATGCCTTCTGCTCCCCTTAATCTTCTTTTCCTTGTCAAATTTTTCCATAGAGTGTAGAGCTTGGAGAATGGTTGATTAGTGCTAGAGAGGAAGAAACCTTTCTGCTTGGCTGTGTTGTTTGACATTAATGTCATGATGAGCATAGAGCATACTACATTATTATAACGAGAAGGGAGTTAAAAACAGCCACACCAGAATATGTAGGAAATAGTCTGAAAAACTACAAAGATGCATTATGTGTCAGAGAAATATTTTTTCTCCTGTAATGCTTCTATAATAAGAAATGATTTACAAGGATCAAAGTATAAAAATAAGAGGAGTAAAAAGGAGACAAGTGTGGTTTCTGTGAGATTCTCTAGACACGATCAACGTTGTGAAACGTGCAAGATTTCCTGGACGTCCACTGACTCTTTATCTCCATTTTAACCTTTGGAAATAGGGTTAAATGAGCCCGAATGCTACAAAATAACTCTCACTGGTTGCTAGTTGCTCTAAAAGTTGAATTGGGCAGTTACACCAGTACTAGCAGTTACATACAAGTATGTATGCAGGCACCGCAGCAGAAAAATGTGTGATTCTACAAAAGCATGAAGTGACCCCCTGACTCACAAATGTGCTGTGAATCTCACTGCACACTCATCTTCCAGGAGATCTACATATAATATATATGAACACTCTTTTTGTTGTCACTTGAGAGGACATTGGACTGCCTTACATTTATTGCCTGGACATTTATGCATCATTTGACAACTGTAGCACAGTCATGATGTGTCTAATAGACATGCAGTAATGAATAGGCAAAATGCCGATGTTAGGATGTGGGGAATAAATGTGAAATCTGCTGCTTTTTTTTGGAGAGTTGATGCACACGGAGGAAATAGGTTGAATGTGTCGAAGCGCACGAACCTGCACACACACACACACATACACACAGTATAGGTTTTGTTGCTTAGGAAGACACATTATTGACTTTTATTCATTTCCTACCAAAGACCTAAACCATTATATTGCCTAGCTCTTCCAACCCCTGAGGGAAATACTTGGCTCTTTAGCTGCTGAATGCTCCAATATGTTCATCAGCTAGTTGCTAACAGCGTCTGATCACTGAGCAGGTAGCGTACAGGGGAGCCTTTTTTTTTGGGAGCTTTTTCTCTGCAAACAGCTGCCTGCTGTGGCCTAAAGCGGCACTATGAGAGCGCTGAGAGTCCCAACACACACTGACGAAATATTTGCTAATTAGCAAGATGGTTTGAGGTAAGACCGGGTCACTGGTCAGCTTCAAATCCTGTAAAGCTGTGTCCGTATTTGAGAGTGGGTGTTATTTACACAGAGAGTGAAAGCTTTGCTTTTGCTTCTTTATACGTTTTTATACCCTTGTTTATCTTAATTGTAACAATTCATACTGAAATGAATGGTAGCGACTAGCACCATGTAAACCATCCCCTACAGGCAGCAAGTGGGCTCACAGATATTTGGCTGTATCTGTGTTTTAGCAGGAGGCAGAGAAGTCGGTTGTGTCGCTGATATCGCTGCAAGCGTTTTGCTTCAAGTCTTGTAAACTTGCTTTGCTGCGTGTTTTGCATAATTCTTGCGAACAGGTCCACCAACTTAGCAAAGACAGGACAGTAATAATTGATAGTGGTACAACAGCAAAAGTGCCCTTTACAGACTAACTGCACTTCATTACCGGACTAAATTTACAAATAGGTCTGCTAACAATCCTCTGTCTGCATTGATGTGAGCTTCAAACAAGCTGATCAAATGAAATCAAAACATCTGTCCACTCCAAGGGTGAAAAAATATGTTGCACCATGAATCAGTAACTAGAAACTGCTAGAAACAAGCAGCCAACATTAACCAAACACAGTGACCAAACACTTAACTTTCTCTGGTTTCTCTGGTTTATAAGAAAATATTAAACTACTATTGAGTGTCCACTAAATCTCAGATACAACAATAACCAGCTGCTTATTTTGAATTTAATGCTCTGAATCCTGAAACATTGTAGCCCTTTGTGTGACACTTCCTCTTCCTCTTCACAAAGATAAAAAAAATAAATGGAAAAAAAAACAACCTGCAAAAACCCTGCTTTCCGTGACAAAAAGCCCACATACACATGCAGTGGTTGTGAGGATGGGACACAATACCCTTCAACAAATGTGTCGTTCTGTCCCCTGAGTGCTGGACATGGCTGAGGTCTTTATTCTTTAATTAGCTCTCGAGGAGTGACTGGCTGACCTGATGTAGGTTTTATTCCCTCGATTTCTCCCAAACACACACACACACACACACTGTCTCTGCTGCTCTCTACTGTTTTCCATACCAACATGACCTCAGTGTCAGACTCACCCTATACCTGTGTTTGCACATATTCACCCAAAAGAATAAATATTTATGATTTCCAGGCCCGATCTACTTGTTGGACATGGTTAGAGTTTGCCTGTGTGTGTGTGTGTGTGTGTGTGTGTGTGTGTGTTCTCTCACCGTCTCATGCTCATGATGTTATTATATAAAGGTGACTTATCATGGGTCTACATTTATATTCTGTAGCTCTACTGGAATACATTTTTATGATTTACAGCTAAAAACACTCCTTATTTATATTTATAACACTGGCCCTTTATGCAGAAAGTAGAATGATGAAGAAAAAGGTTTGTTATTGCACACTGCAGCTTAGATGTCTCTTCTATTGTTGCTGCAGTACAACATGATTAAAAACAAAGAGGCACTTCCAGTTACATTAAAACGTAGGAACACTGCTCTTTGAATTTATTCCTGCATATTATTTGGTTATATTTCACTTAATGTTCCTATAAGCAGCTGGTCACAGCACATCTTACAAAGTTTTGATGTTGTGTAATTATCTCTCAATAGTGAATAAAGTTAAAATGCATGAATATATGCAATTATCAACTGACTATGCATATGTATATATATATATGGATGCATAATTATCAAACTTAAGGCATGTGGAAAGAGCATCTTAAAAAAATAATGAGCTTGCAGTGTTTCTTCTTCCTCTCTTTCTCTAAATAACATCATATATGATAATTTAATGATCTCCCCTTCAGGGAATCTGAAATCACATGCTATTAATTATCCAAGAATCTTATTTATAGAAATACTCTCTATATGTCTAAATACTCGTCAGAATGATTTTTATGCCTCCTGTCAGTTATACGGTCAAGTGATTGGGACTAAGTGAGTGAGCATGTGTGTCCCTTTAACATTATTTTAGCAAACAGATGTTTATATTATCATACTGGGAGACATTAGCAGCCACCCTTGTGAGCTTGTCACTCGCTATCAGCTGATTTATAACACATATCAAAGCTGATTCTACCAACTTCCGCCCCGCTTCGCTCCATCTGCAATGCTGATCGATCTGTCCTTTGTATCTCCATAAGCCAGCCTGCTGTACACTAATAGAGGAGGTATAAAGTTACTTTGTGACCTTAATAAAACCTTCACTTTGTACTTTAGTCTGCTGCCTCCTCCTGAATCAAGTGGCTCAGCAGTATGTCAGCATAAAAGCAAACATCCCAAGCTGCTCTGGACAATATAAATCTATCCAGTACTGAGATCCACTTCTTCTATCCTTCCTCTTTTCATATTCTGTTTGCTTTATATGATGCTGTGACACAAGTTGTCACATAAAAATGTTCCAGCGTTTCACTCTCAAGAGTGTGACAGAGAGGGCAAAAAGACCACGAGTGGAAGGAGGACCAAATCATTTAGCGTGTAAAAAAATAAATAAATAAAGGAGAGGTAAGGTTGTGAGGTTACACTGAAACTACAATACAGGATTCAGTTTGAGAATTCTCAATTGTCGTGCTGAAAACATTGCAAACTCTTTCCCCTACAAGAGGGGACACAAAAGGACCCAAAGCCAAAGGTCATTTTGTTCCAACAATACAATTTCTCAGCAAGATGTACTGCAGGGAACAGCTGAGACAGACTTGGAAAAAAAGCTCAGAAGTGTTGCAAGGTCTTAGTATTTAGGAAGTTTTTTTGGAAAAATTAGTAATTAGCAAATCCCACTGCTGGGCCTTCAAACAAAGCAATAATAGTAAAGCTTATTTCTATGGCCATTCCCTCACTCCCAAAGCACAACAAAGCGCTTAGGTTGTATTCACACTGACTTTTTTGGATGGCTTTGTTCTCGCCGGTTTACAGTGCAAAGCCGGTACCGCAGCTCTATTTGAGAATGAAAGTTTGATGAAGCACTCTCTCTTCCTTTACAAATTATTCATCACAGTCCCAATGCAGATATTCAGTAATGCACAATAAGGACGGGGCACGCCTGCACAGCTACCGAAGTCACAAGTGTGGATCCCACGTGTGTTCAGCGGGAGCCAGCTGGACATTTGTTCAGCAACGTGATAACGTTTGCCAGAGCTGAACGTGAAGACTTCATGCATTCTATTTATGTAATGCTAATATAGAAAATTAATGACTATGTGTTTGCTTTTCCATTTTTTTATTAAAAAGAAATATCTTAATTATGTCTGGGATGTAGACTGTGGCAAATCTAAATCACAATTTAGGTTTTACAGCTCATAATTAACGTCCAGGGCGTTTATGAATTTTCATTTAAAAAACACCATAAATACACATTCTTTCAACACTCGTGTTGCTTGGACTTGGTGACGTGTCCTATTTAACTCTCTGCTCTTGACAGACGAGGCAGAGGCTTTCAGTTTGAAGGCAGTTGAGTCTTAATGGCAGCGCAAAAGGTCAGTTCACAGCTTTGATATGCAGCAGTGTAAAGCAGTGCAGCTGGCGATAAAGACCCTGGCTTGTACTTTACAGAACGGAAACCGTTACAAGAAACCGCAAAATATTTTTATAAAAGTGCCCTCAAATTTTCTCAAGAATTCCTGTGCGTTTTGTGATATGATGAATATGTTTTTCTCTATTTACATGGAGTTACTATGGTGGATGGTGAAATGTTTATGATAGCCAATAAAGTCATTGCAGCAAAGACAGAAATACTGTACATGTGAAGGAAACCCTGAAATGTTTTAGGCTCCAAACAGATTACACACACACACACACACACACAGAAAGCAAAACAGACTTGTCAAATGTTCCCAGCAGGATGTTTTATGCAGCTGTGTCCTAATTTTCACAAAACATATTCATTTTAACTGGGTTTTTCATTTTAGTGGTGGGTGCACATTGGAAAAACTCACAAAAGTGTAGTCAAAGATGTCATGCAGACTCAATTTGCTTGATTCTTGAAAGCAGAGTTGATGGATGTTATTGTCCCATAATTCAATGCACGGCAGACGTGGTAGAGTAAAAATTAAAGCTGATTATGGAAAATGGATAACAAAAGACAATCATGTCTCCTGCAAATTACATGTACACTTGTATTACACAGTATTGGTGCACAGAGTTTTGCTAGTATCTTTTTTTTACTTGAGATATACCATTCAGCAATTAAGATAGAATGATGTGTATAGATATAGGATGTATGTGTATAGATATGTCTCTCCTCCCCTCCCCTCCCCTCTCCGTATCTCTCTGGAAATGTTGTCTCTTCCATCCATCACTGTTTCACTCCATCACTCATCCTCTTACTCCTCTTTTCTTCCAGTAACAAGCAGACAACAGGCAACGGATGTCAAGCAGACCTACAGGACATCATTACACCTGCTGACAGATGCTGAATTCAACCTATGGCCAACATGAGTGTAGCCAAATAAAAAGATGGAAAGACTATGCATATGCCCAGTCTCAGCCTGAAGCAAAGCTTGTGGGGCTGCAGCCCTGAAATAGTTTCTCCACTCTTGGCCAAACACAAACAGCCCTGCAGTAAACCAAAAAATGAAAAATAATGGCTCCATTATTGGCTATGTTTCTGTAGCACATGATTATCTTTTTATAGCCACAAGTGTTTATGTACAAACATAAACACAAACACCCACACTGACACTTATACCCTCACCCAGACACACGCACAATACATACAGACTCTCTCTCTCTCTGTCTCTCTCTCTCTCTCTCTCACACACACACATTTTAATAAACTATTAAATGCAATAAAAAATACATTATATGCAGATTAAGAACCACTGATTAGAAATCATAAGGAATGTCTAATTTATTTATTAAATTGAAATAAATTATTTTAGCATTTTTCTGCTGGTAATATTAATATATGAGGTCCTGCAGGTTTTTGTTGATACATAATTCAAATATATAAAACACACACACACACACACAGAGAGAGAGCAGGCTACGTGATTTGTATTCCCAAACTATGTGTAAGATTCATTTTATAATGGATACAGAAAATGTAATATTGCATTGCATTTTTCCTAATTTATTAAACTGATGTTGTGCATGAGAGGTAATGATTGATAAATGATTACATTTATTATACTGACGTAGATTCAGCAAAGACTTATGTCATACCATGAAATATTGGACACAGATAGAGTGCAATGTTTACAGCGGTTAAAGAAATATCCTTTACTTAAGGAAAAGTACCAGTACCGCAATGTAAAAATGCTAAAACATTCAGTCACTATTTGGTGACTCATAGACATCTGAAATGTGACCCGACTACACACTACTTTATGAAAGACGCCAAAAGACTAAAAGGTTGAAACCACTGGTTTCGTCTTTAACAATGTGTTGGATTTTAATAGCTTGTTGTATTATCCACTGAGTCAAGTCTTCATCTGAAAAGTAACTAAAGCTGTTAAATAAATGTAGAGGAGTAGAAATTACAATATCTCCCTCTGAAATGTAGAGTGGACCTCAAAACTGTTCTTAAAAAAAGTACAATTCTTGAGCAAATATACTTAATAACTTTTCACCACAGAGACTCCAAAACGTATCTCGTGGCGTTTACCAGTGAATGGAGTTTGCTGCAGTTTCAGTGACAGTCACTGTTAAAACAAACCAATAAGATTCACAACATCTACAAGAACAGAGTCCATGCCAGCGTCTTTTTGTGGCTGCAGTGAGGCAGAATGACAATATGCATGAAAAATGGTACCTTGTTCTGCATAAATTAGCACGAAAGTCAAAGTACAGTGGAGGCTGACAGGAATGCCCGTAGTTCTGCAGGTATCTGTTCATGAATCAACGTCCAACGTATTGGACTAATCACCAATTTGACTTAAAGATGATCCTGAAGGGACATTTGTACCAAATTTAATGTGAATCCATTAAATAGTTATTAGTTGTTAGTAGTCTAAGCCAAAGTGTCAGACACACTGTCATCCTTATAGCCACGGTGCTTGCCTGGCTAAAACTAGATGTTACAATACACTAAAACACACCAGCTACCATGGCACAACAGCCTTTCAACAGGAAATGCCAGGATTTTCAGGTAAGATTTAATTGTCACCAATTAGAAAAAAAAAGGCAGCGTAATAGGACAATTAGAGGGCCTCTAGCTGAAGATGTCAAAAAGGCCGTTAGCTGAGTGTCGGCACGACAGTGACCTTGTTTAGAATTTGAAAGGGGAAAAGCGTTAAATATTCATGAACGCTTTAAGGAAAGAAGAGGTTGACGAAGGAGCCGCTCTATGTAGACATTGTGTGTGAGCCCTGTCACTGTTTGTGTAGGTGCTGTGCTATAAGGTGCAGTACATACACTATGTTATTATGTGTGTAATCAAGCCTGGCTCTTGTGAAAACACGCTAACGGGGGAGCTGCTTCTTGTTAGTCAGAGTGGGAGACAGACATGTGTCGGCTCTGAGTGAAGTGCACTACAGAGAAAACAGGCTGCTGTAGCTCCCAGGTAGCACTGGGACTTCAGACCTGCTTAATATTGCAGACGCAGCTTATCTTCAGTTATTCTCTTTTTTCTATTCTCCCTCTCTGTCGCTTCAATCCCTGCTCATCTTTCGCTGGTTCTCTCTCTCTTCTTTTCTCCACACAATTTTTTATGTAAATACATATTTCACTGTGCGTCCACTTTTTACTGTCACATTACTTTTCGTTCCCTCTCGTCATTCACGCAGAAATCCACTGCTGTGCATGAGTCAGTGGGGGTAAAACTCCCCGAGGTATTGTGTCTTTGCAGCAAGCTTAAAACTTTTCTCCCATTTTAATTTTTTTCTCAAAAAAAAATAAAAAAAATAAATAATAATAAAAAAATCTTGTATTTATTCAGAGTTCTCCATCCTGCAGGAGGGCGCACCACAAACTCGGTCAAAGTTTTGGAGGGGAAAAGGAGGGTTCATTTGCACACATTTGCATCCCATTAACACATCAAACCTGGCGACTTGAAAGGGATGCCTTGATTAGGAACACCACCAAATTACTGTACAGTATGTCTACTTCCTCACCCCTCGCTTCCCCTTGTCCTCTCACTATCTTCTTTGCTTGCTCTGCTTCACTGCTGAGTATTGCTACTGTACACATCCTGTGTGCATCATTACAGATTATAATGCTGGAATATCCCTCAACCTTTGATGTGCTAAACTCCTTCCTATAGCTCCATCTCTCTTGCTCCTTCTCTCCTTTTGTGCCTCCTACTTTCAGCTTTCACTGTGAGGTCGCGGCTCTTCTTCTCTGCATGCTCAGGGCATATCTGACAGGTATGGCATTGCTATCAAACATTTACAATGTGTGTGTTACATGTCCAAGTTCACCAACAAATTGCTTACACACATGACCAAATGTATCACATAATAGCGTGTTACGGACCTCCCAAAGATGAGCTAGCTGCGTGGGTGTCTGAATATAAATGTGCTTCCATATCTCCGCTCACTGATTTCTATTACTGATTTATGTAATGAAATACATCCTGGCTGACACTCACTTCAAAAGTGTGACAGGAAGTGAAATTATCTTTACTACCTTTGCTTTCACTCTATTTGACAGTATAAAACATTACAGTATTTTGAGTGCTGGACAGCCTGTAGGAAGCTCTGCCATCTGAATGGGTCAAAACATTTAAGGACAGTTCGTGATACACTACATATTATGTAAATCTCACACACTGACCTGCCAGTGGAGTCCTGGGTGGAGGAAAATGGGGAAATTAAATGTTAAGGTGTTCCAGAGGAATCTTTATTTATCTGCTGATAGATTACTGTTGCAGCACATTGCTAATTCTGTGACATTAGCTGACTTACTCGAGAGTCTGCACTGTATTCAAATCAAAGGAAAAGACAAGAAATCACTGCTTTAGTTCGTCTCCTTCGCAAGATGTGCGACGATTTCTGTGGCAAGTTAACATACTTAGATGGTTTTTCAATGCTTTGTTTGTTTGCTTGCTTTTCTTAAGCAGCTTCCCCTGGGAGAAGTACAAGTAGAAATGTTGAAGTGTTCTGTTTTCATCTAAAGCTACTGTCTCCATAAATCAAATGTTTCCTTCCATCCTCCCAATACTGCATACTACTGTAGTTGTGCATGCAACAGATGTTGTGCAAAATAGCTTCTAACTGCCGAGCACTGGAGAAATGATGAAAATTAAAATAGTAATAAAGCCGGGAATGAAACTTCTTTGCCTTCTTATTGTATTTCATCTCACTGCTTTAGGATATTCTTTATCAAACAGTCTTTAAAAATCTGCAGTTGGCATCGTCAGGGTCCAATTGTCACATCCAGTGAGGGTTATTAACAGGAAAACGTCAATGTGATTAATGTTTATAATTTGTCCATGTACTATTATTCATTACAGTGTTGAATCTGGCAATTATGTAAGGCTTTCAAGAATTACCGCCTACAGTTCACATCCTACTCCTCTATTCGCTGCCACTTTCTGTCACAATCATGTGTGCACCGTGTGTGTTGTCGCTCCTGCACATTGACATAGACTACACGTTAAGACAACCGCCTCTGGTTTTATAATGTAAATTCTCATGACGCTTTGACAGATTCAGTCACAGCATTACTTCCACCAAATAAATATAGTCACAACTTTATGTTTGTCATAAGGAGATGATTGCAGACACACTCACACAAACACACACAGGCACGCACACGGTATATGTGTGTGTTTGGGAAAGAGTCTTAATTGGATACTTTGTGCTGTTTAATAAACTGAGCTAATGCAATTGCACAATTAAAGTTCTTAAATCTTGCTAATTAAAACTAACTAAGGATGTCAATACAAATCAGTTGGAGAGCATTAAGAAGTTGGCTTGAAGATGGAGATTAATACAATAATCAGATATTAACATTAGTGTGTCTACACATGAAGAGCTCACATGTACAGATACAGACAGCCATACACGTATTTACACTCAGATGTAAAGGTTAAAGTCCAAATCTGCGAATTGGGTTCATATGGTGGAACCAAACCCTCAGATATGGTTGGTTTATCAGAGATTCCTGACGAGAGAAGTGAGACTGAATCGTACAGTAAACCAGCTGACACAATCAGCTAAAAGAGGCTAAAAGGCTCTGAAAGGCTGCAGAGTTATAACATATTATTGTTGACAACATTGTTTAGTGTAACTGTAAAGAACTTAAAACCAACAAAACCAGCCAAGCCTAGGTATTTGGTATTTTTGTGTCTTCTATTCAAGCACAAGATTAAAAGGCAAAAAAATATGGCTTATTCCTGTGTGCTGCATTGACTTCCCTTTATATAACACCCTGACTGAGCTGCCAAAAGATCATTAAGCCTTCATTGTGTGCTAATTAAGTCAGTACACAGTGACATACTGATGTTTGGCCACCAACGCTCACACTCTTAACTCCCTACACTCACCATGTCACAAAAAAAAAAAAAAAAAGCCCCTTTCTTGGTTTATATCCATCTTCCTCCCTCCTTGGCTCCCTCCCAGCCTCTGTTTTCCATTCCCAGGCACGTTGAGTGCTCCTCTTTGCGTCTTGGAGGATTCATTCGCTGAATACGGCACCTTATAGCCACAATATGCGATCTCTCATCTGTTTGATTTTCTCCCACCTCGAAAGCATGGCACAGCATAGGCCTTGTTTATTACTGTCAGAGAGACACCATTCGAACTCCCACTGGTGTGCCATTATTATCGCACAGATGGCGATGAGGGATGAGAGAGTTTGACAGAGAAACAGAGATGGAGAGAGAGAAAACAGAGTGAGAGAGAGCAGGGTAAGGCAAAAAACCACCAAGAATTAGGAAATAAATAAAAAATGGGGTTTTTCATTTTAAGAAACCAGATGGTTTTCTGAACGTAGGCTAGAGAAGATCACATGTTTTAAAGAACAAAAACACAAGTTTATATTTACATGCACACACACAAACACAAATCTGCACTTAAGCATTCTATATAGTCAGCATATGACATACTGTTATCCCAGAGGCTTTCTCCTGTCAAGGTAAATCCCTGCATGTCAGAAACAATATTGCACAGAATGCAATGACCCCTCCATGCATTCCTTGACTTTTGATATGCTCACAGCAACGATGCCGTAGGTCTCTTGTGGTGACTGACATGTATATATGTGTGTGTGTGTTCTTTTTTTGTGTGTGTGAGTGAGTGGATGCATGTGTTCCTCCAAATGCCCAGAGGAGAGACTTCAAGACGTTGGAGAGTGACACTACTACTACTCGTGTTTACTTCTTAGTCTGCTCACCCTCAACATTATGACTTTATGTTTCCCATTTGCATAGGACACATTTTTAACACATGTTGAGTATTTAGTATGTTGACAAGAGTGAGTAATCCAGTAAACACGGAACTGGTAATATGCATGTCAGAAGATGTGAAGACATCTAGGTTAAAGCTGGACAACACAGCTCTGGTTGAGAAACAGAGCTTTTTTTAAGACATAGCATCTGAATTACTACATTTCAGTATGTACCAGGTCCTACATATTGACATATAGTCACTGTAAATTGATGAAACGGGAACTATACATTACCTTGAATTTTAGATACCTGTAACGATATTATACTATGAGATATTGTAATCATATTATTATATGAATGATATGTAATATAGCATTGGGACTCTGTCTCTTGTTCTTCTTTCACATGCATTTTAATCTCCCTGTTTATTAGTAGCTTAGATCTGTGTTATTGCTGCTATGTTTTCAATTTCATGCATGCTCTTGTGTATGCTCTTATGTATTCCACTAAGCAGCCGCACTTCGCACCTTTGAGGCCCAAGTCAATCTGGCGGAGCTGGTTCATGGCTGAACGCTTTGGAAAAGACTGAGGTCACCCAGGAAAAAGAAAAGGCTGGAGTCCGGAGAGATAGGAAGAAGAATGAGGAGGACTGCGAGTGAGGAAAGGTGGATCACACTCGAGGAAGAAGTGGTTTGCTCTGCTGCACAACCCCTCCCTCCCCCCCAGCTTGTTCTTGACCTTGTGCCAACAAAAGCAGAAACCATTGTTATCGAGTGTCACTCACAGGACTAAAGTCTGGTGCTGTTTTGTGCTCTATTGTGGCAGAATGGTTCAGTTCCTGAGACATACACTTGTGTTGTGCATTGATTTTAATGGGGTTGATTCCTCTGCTTTGCTTTGCCAGGTTTTACTTTTTACTTTCTTAACTGTATCTTTAATTACGTAGTTGTTTATTGTCCTATTAAGAATATTTTATTTCTATAAGTCAGCAAACTGACCTCATCTAATGCTCATGCTTTTCACAGATTTGCTGGAAAATGAAATGGTGAAAGGTTGTTGCTAATGCCTAATGTTTTTTTGTGAGTCTTTTTTAATTGATAAACATAGTAGAACTACAGAGGATCTGTACCAACCAATAGGATGCATCCCTATTCCATTTCTTCTATTCATTTTAGAGCAAGTTGCAATTGAGTTTTAGAGATCTTAAGTCTAAATACCAGCAGAAGATATTTTGCAGGATGAAATGCTCATACTGTACTGGACCATGGAAAAGGTCCTCATCACTCTTGCAGTATGAAGCTCTGTAGATTATTATGGAGTGGAGGAACAGAAAATGTAGACACGGTGAAATTGCTTTTCTATTTTAACCTTTAGAAGAAGCAACAATGTTGAGCTAAACAAAGAGAAAAAGATTGGGATTTTTTTTTCCTTGAATTTGAGGTACATCACTACAACACACTGCCCTTCAACTTTAGCAATCAATACTTTAAACCAATATTGCTGTTCATCATGTCTATTCACAAATACCCATGAGCGATGTACTCCTCATCAATTAAATCAGGGCAGTGAATTTTACCCACATTAATTACGTTAAGCCTTACAGTAACTATCTATTCTAAGACATGTATGACGGAAAAATGTTAGCACCAGACCTACTGGATGATTTTGCCGTTTCTTTCTGATAAACATGCACCATGACCTGCACCACAGTCTGGTCCAACATCTTAGCTCCCAGCAAACAGTCTGGGTTTGTGTGTGTGTGTGTTACTGTATGTGTTTCTGCCCTCTAGAGAGGGCACATGTCAGGTCTTGGTCTCATTGGCGGGGACTTTACAGGGATCTCTTCCAAAGCCCTGCTAGCTCCACCTGCCAGGTGAGATTGCCTTTCTATTGCTTTGGAAGAGTCTCTCCACAGAGGGCAATGAGACGGGCTTAGCTAGCCCTTGTTGCTAAGTAGACAGAGGGACATCCTGCCTGGTCACTTTGGCAGGAGGAAATAAATGATAAAAGGGCCAGAAACAGAATTCATCGCGACACCAAAGACATAATAAATAAACAGTGGTAAACCTAAAACACTTTCTCTTTAAAACTCAAAAGTACGAAAGAAATGAGAATGAGCGTATGTGGGAAAATGGCAAGATATTTAAAGGGGCAGTAATTTAAATTAGCTTGAAGCAGTAATTACACTAAAACTATCAATAGTTTTGTTCACTTTGGGAAAATCCTGCTAAGCTGAAAAAGTAATTTCTCAAACATACTTTTTATTACTGAATGTGTTGGCCTCTTGCATGTTATGAAAATATTATCTAAGCACACTGATTAATTTACTGGTTAGCTGAGCACTAATGACTGAATGCGTGGCTATGTTGCCCAAAGCACTAAGCAGTGTGTGGTTTGTGTGTGTGGGTGCGGAGGGCGTGTGTTCGCATTCGTCCCCGTAGGTTGACGAACGCAACCATCGCATGCCGCGACAGTGCTAAACAGCGCTCTGGGGGACAATCTGTGTGTGCTTTACAACTGGTCGTGAATGGCACTTGATGCGTGAGTTATGACTGTTTGGAGAAAATCATTGCAAAAAGGATCAGGTTTCATCTCGCGAATAAAAATGATTAATTCTGTGACAAAAGGGCCACAAACTGGCTCAATTCATGCCCATTAAACGTCTGGATTGATCACACGTTTGCAACCTGATTTGTCTCAATTTGTTGTAAACACAAATTGAATCAGACTATACATTGATCCTGTGCCTGGGGTGAAATTTGTCATTCTTTTGTTTGATGAGGATAAATTAATGTCTAACAGCATGGCAATGTGTCCTTTTTTCATCTTTTATGGTAACATATATACATATATAGATTTCCATGACTAAAACATTATTTTTAATTGTTCAGTTCTGAATTTTATATCATTACACTTTCTCAACTCCACTATTTTTTAAGCAAAGTACTAAACACACCTCATAGATTTTCTGGATTATCATACCAGCTGTTATTCACATTCAGAGTGAATATCATATTGTTTGATGGTCCATATCTTCCTTTAGAAACTCATTGCCACACGATAAAGCGGTGGAGATCAACTCCACTCCCACTCCTCTGCACCTCAACACACACATTAACATGCGCGCGGCGTGTTCAAGGCTGTCCCAGCGTATTCTGCAAACCGTCGCTCTTTAACAGCTACACTTGTCCACAGGTTATGTTGTCATAGCAACAGAAGCAGTCAGGGGAGGAGGGCAACAGCTACGACTCCTCGTCTGCCTACATGGTCTTTCTCTCCTGCTTCTTTCTTTCAACTATCATCCCTTTCCTGAACAAAGCTACAAAAACAAACAAACAAAAACAACACGTCTGTGCTGTTGTGGACATTGGTTGACTTTTGACAATATTACACCGTTCATTATGTACTGAACACTGTAGAAAAAAAAACACTCTGAAGTACAAGTTATCCTTTCGTCTTCTCTTCAGTGAGCTGATTTTCTCAACATTTTGTAAACACGAAATGATCTTTTTTTTGTCAGGATAAGCAGGTTAACACAGGTACGTTTATACTGCTAAAAAGCATCTTGTATCATGCAGAGCTTGCAGCTGCACACATGCATGTAAAAGTTGATTTTGTAGTAAATTATCAGTTCCACGCGTTCTACTGTACATCGTTATGAAATTATGCTGCACCCAACAATTTGTCACTTGTGTCCAAATATATCCATACATTTTCAATGTAGTACATCTCACTTACACTACAGAGCCAAGAGGCAGCCTTCACCATCACTGATGCACAGTCGCACCCCAGGGGAGGCAAAACAGGCTCTTTGAAAAACAGGTCGGGTGGAAGTCCTGCGGTTAGATTTTTGGAAGAAGTTGTTCTGGGACTTAATTAGTAAAGGGCCCCACATTTAAGCGGGCTAAGTACCCATGAGCTCTACTCTCAAATCTGGGACATCTAAGACACACACACACACACATTAGATGGTAATACACATGCACTTGTGCACACAGGTCACACACACACACACACTGAGCTGTAGAAAATCTTCTCCATACTCGATATTAAGAAGTGTTTGTCTTCACACATCCAGTGGTGGTTCTGAGCCATGAGGTGGTGACAGTGCAACACAAAAGTAGTATTTAGCCGTTACGGAGACATGAGTGTTTACAACATGTTGAACATACAAAATGGCAGGAAAGGGGATTGGGTGGTTTGGTGTTTTTTTTTTAATCACACTTGGTTTACTGCTGACTCTATAAATGATTTAGATACAAATGTTTAAGAGCCACCAGCTTGTAAACCAACAGGAGGTGACATCAAGGAATCCTCTATTAAATTAAAAGGATAATCCTTCATTTTTCATGGTTTTTTCGCTCCCTTTAGTTGGTATTTTAAACACAAATCTGCCACATAAAATATACATGAACTAAGGACATCATTTTCTCTTACAGAATGCGAGCACAGCAAAGCCCACTCACAGTCAGATTAACGTAAATATTAATATTTTAGTTCATAATGGTCAGTTAAACTGCTGCACCCTATCCAAAAGCATCCAATGCTATGTTTCATCACAGGAGGCCAAATCATAAACTACCCACAGCCACACCCTGAACATACCACAGGATTTACTGATGAAGTATAATAACGGCAGGTCAGTCACTTACTTGCAGTGCTTGTGAGGCCCGCTGAGTGTTTCGATGACAAAACATTCGCCACCGTTTAGGCAGTAAGTCAGGTCCTTCTCATGGCAGGGTTTGAAATGCTCCGAGTGCAGTGGTGGGACAGTTGGAGATGCTGAAGAACAAAGAAAGTCGTGTTAGTCATAATCAACCCCTGGAATACATTTAGTCTCTAGCAGTTAGGCTGAGTGACAGTTTAATTCATCTCCCTGTCTTCTAGCAGCCTATTACTCTTGGAACTTCATTATAATTGTCTCCTCACTCTACAATTCTGCAAATAAATCATCATATCATCCTAAATTGCAGAAAAAAAAGAAAAAGAAAAAAAAAAAAAAAAAACTACAGCAAGTCAGTTTTGTAGCAGAAGCTACTCAGTCTCCACCCAAAGATCCATAATGACTGTCTGCAACTGCCTCACAACACACTGTACGATGTGGATAATACCAAAACGCTATTGTTTGTTTAGACCCTGCAATGTCACCAGCAAGAGATGGATGGAGGACGGGTAATAATCTGTCCTGCTGTGATTAATACTCTGTGGTCACAGTACTGCTGTTGGAGAGCTCGACTTCTCCCAGCCATTTATCACAACATGCATGGCTGAGTGTGGACAGTGCACGCTTCTGTCAGTCCGCTCAGCGCACCTGAATGGATGATCTTATAATCTAAATTAATAAGTAAAGCCCAAGTTGATGTCAGAGGAAATATGCAAGTACCGAAATTACCTGAGAGTTTAAAAAACAAAAAACACATGGCACAATTAATGGTGTTGTAGGTATTTTACTGCTCATTGAGGATGGCAGTCATCCATCAGCTATGTTTTGAAAGCAACGGCTTTCAGACACGGAGAGAAATCAGATCTGCACCACAGATGATGTTCTTGTTAATACCAGAGGAGACTGCTGACTGTTTCCTTTGTGCTTACAAATGAAAAATGAGTCTCATTAGCTGATCCTCAGCCGTGTTTTTGAAAGTAGTTGAATGAACAGTGATGAGCCAGAACTTCTTCAGTGGTTAAAAATCACTTTAACTCACCGGACGCTATTCCAGTAGTGTACTGATTACTGTATGAGGTTGCCCTTTAATGGTGTGTGAGATACATCTAAATGTAGATAAGATTTCTCATCAAGAAATAAAGAGATTATTAATAAGATGTGTTTGGAGTGGAAATGGATGTATGAGTAGAGTTACTTCGGTGTGGCCTTAGATCCCTCAATCAGCAATATAAGGTGTGTGTGTGTGTGTGTGTGTGTGTGTGGAGGGCGGTGGGGGATGAATAGATGCTTGCTGCTGATTGGGCTCGGGGGATCTTGAACAACCCTTGGTAATTGGCTGGTGAGGGACTAGTTTGCATGTGAGGGGGGTGAGTTGGGTCGAGAATCAAATCAGCAGTGAGTCTCAAATGTGGTTTTATTAAAGGAGGATGTCAACAGGTTGGATGTGATGGCACAAGGGTCTTAATCAGTAGACAGTCAGCAACTTTTCAGCAAGTTGAGGAACACTTTAAAATCCAAACCACAAGTACTGCAGTATATTAAAGGGGCATTCCACTGACTTTACACATGGAGATTACTTTACTCGTCATGTGGAGTATGAAATACATAACTGGACCCTAATGTGGACAGAGAGGGTGAGACATGGAGATGCTGCTGCAGGTTTAATTGTTGATATTTTTATGTGACACAACTGTCTAAAAGCAAATGTTCACACTAAACTTTTCACTTTTTGTCGAGGACAACGAGCAGCCTTGATTCAAGTAAAAGCAACGCTGTCCATGTTACAACAATGGTAAAAATGGTTGAAAAGACCTAGCATCTGACTGTGTGATGCTTTTGGAAACTCTTCTTTCTGTCTAAATTGAATTTCGGAGGAGTTAAATGTCAACTGCCTCACGAATGTGAAGTGTGTTTCTTTAAAGGTGAGGGTGAGGTGAGCACAAAAAAAAAAAAAAAACAGTCTTCAGGAGGAGGGAGAGAGAGAGAGAGAGAGTGACATAATCAGACTATTGCCATCTGTAATATGAATTCACACTAAAATGAAGTGAAACAATGGTAACCCGAGCAACAAAGTCCTCCCAGTCATCCAGATACAGTGGCCTGAGGGAGCAGCGACCAGTCAGCAGATAAAACCAACACAAGCACATGTAGAAAAAAGAGAGGAAACACATTAAAAAGATACGGTGTATAGAAGTAGAGAGTATAGAGTGTAATCGATGCATAGAAGTAGAGAGTATAGAGTGTAATCGATGCATAGAAGTAGAGAGTATAGAGTGTAATCGATGCATAGAAGTAGAGAGTATAGAGTGTAATCGATGCATAGAAGTAGAGAGTATAGAGTGTAATCGATGTATAGAAGTAGAGAGTATAGAGTGTAATCGATGTATAGAAGTAGAGAGTATAGAGTGTAATCGATGCATAGAAGTAGAGAGTATAGAGTGTAATCGATGTATAGAAGTAGAGAGTATAGAGTGTAATCGATGTATAGAAGTAGAGAGTATAGAGTGTAATCGGTGTATAGAAGTAGAGAGTATAGCGTGTAAATGGTGTATAGAAGTGTACTCAATTTTCTTCTGTTGTTTTTTTTTCTCTTGAAAGGTTTTGTTTTGGTGGAGTTCGTCCTTATCTGAATGGAGGGTTTATAGATGGGAGGTACTGTATTGCTGTACAATTTGAAAAAAAACAAAACATAAGCCAAATGTGATACTATACAAATACAATTGCTGGCACTGAACTTTAAAATTCTGTCAGTGCATATAATCCATGGTTATACAGAACCATTCATTATCAATGTTCAAGTCTAGCAGGAGGGGTTCGAATCTGACAGTGCACCATTTAGCCATGGATGCACATAACAAAGCAACCATCATCTGGGACTTAAACTCAACCTTTTCAAAGCTTGATTTGACTGTTCACGGAGATTCACAGGGACACAATTAGATTAAAATTTTCTTCCCAAGTACTGCTGCCAACGAGAAAGATGAAGACAGAACTCATAATGGAGTAAGAAGAGAATTCATAGCATAACATGACACCATTTGGTGTTTCCTGACATGATTCGTTTGGCTTGCAGTGCTACATTCTGCACACAGAGACACTCAACGTACTGCTGTGTCTTTCTTAGCACTTGCTCTACAACAATACTAAAAAAAAAATGTTTTTAAACATGATAGCTGTCCCTCCAGACATGATTTCATGCTTGGACTGGAATCTGCTGTTTTGTTAGTCCCGGCGATAAGTGAAAGAAGTGCCATTTGTCGTTCATCTTTCATATTTCGTTGACAGAGTTGTCACAATGCACTGTGTAAGTTGTTTAGCTTAACACTTAACACTCATCACCTGTCAGCTCCGTCGTCGCATGCACTCAAAAGAATTGTGTCATTTTAAGAGAGAATGCCAGAGTCAATTGAAAAAAAAAAAAAAAAAAAAATCATTTCAGTCTGCTGAAAATATCACTGCAAGTTTGAAAACACTGCTCACACAAGGCAGACATCAATCACTGTGCAAGAAAACAGTCCAATTTACTCCGCCGTGCTGTGAAGAGAGAAAAAGGGGCAGGCAATGCAAGGATCAATAAACCGCCGTGTCGGATAACACAGTCCTCCACTTCAGCCTCTCCTTTCTTTCTTTCATCTCCCTAACAGGAAGAAAATGAGGAAGGAATAATGAATCAGCTGATTTTCTCCTATGCGATGCAGATCTTGAATGCACTAGAGAAAAGGCAGCAGCCATTTATATAATACTTAATAATTCAATAACAAAAAAGATCAATCAGAGTCCTTCCTGAACTCGAGGAGTGACACTGATGTGTTTAGAAGACTCTCAGAGAGCTGAAAATATATATATACTAAGGAGACCGGCACTGAGATAAATCCAATCACTAGTGGGGGCAGGTGATGCAGTACAATTTAATTATTGTTCATCTATTTTGTAAACCGTGAACAGCAGGGGAATATACAGGATGAATATGCAAATCCAAATCTGAAGACCGCCGCTGTAGCCCTGACTCCTACTAAATACATTTGCATACTACAGATTGTCTTTGCAAAATACAAATTAATATTGAGAGACAAGAGTAAAAAGATTAAAAAATACACAACAAATCTTTAAAAAAAAACAAAAACAAAAAAAACCCCAGCTAAAAGTAATATGTGTAAGACTGCCATTAGAGATTCCTTCTTAATCTCGGAGCCTCCTTTTGAAGACAGTGTATAAAAACTATGTTCATGTTATGCTCCCACTCCTTACATTTGCATTAGCGACTTAATGGGCACAAAAGACATTTTTGCAGATTTACTTGCTAATTTCCATACCCTGCTCCATTTTACATTATTATCTGTGTCGTATTAGATAGTGCTCTGTTTAGTGAGGTTATATTAAATTCAGCCACTCACCCATAGTGGCCTGCTAAAACGTAGCCATTCCCCATACTTTACCCTCTGAGAAAGTGAATAAATGAATGTTTAAAAATGCTCTGTGCAAAAAAAAAAAAAAAAATGCTGGCGATATGATAAAATGTCAAGAATTCTGCAGCCCTGCCAAAAGAAAACATGCCCAAATTGCTGCGAATGAAGACACAAAGCAGATAATTGTCATTTCTGAGCGTAACTTTGCTTTGCAGGCCTTGCAATCTCTTCTACATTAATTACTTTCAAGAGCCTGTTCAGCGGAATGTGCCTAAGCACTATTCAAGTCATCTTTTATCAGGAAGTAACAGTTACCAATGAAACACTGATTAGGCAATAATCAGTGAAACATGTTGATGTGCTGAACATGTTGAGTGGATACAGAAGTCTTGCGTTTTTATTGCCTGCATGAAATATTGCCTAAAATATTAGCTATGTCTCATCTTTGATCTCTCCATCTCAGTCTCTACCTTCCTCTTGTCTTGTGCTTTACTTCGTTCCCTCTTCTGCTTCCTTCCAATACGTGTGTGTACCATACACAGATGTGTTTGATGGGGTTAAAGCGTGACAGTCCCGTGGGCAGCCTTGTAATGGCGTCCTTCACGGATGACATTCCCCCAAGAGTGGCAGAACGACAGGCAGCCGGCCAGCCAGCCAGTCAGCCAAATAGCCAGCCAGGCAGCAGTACTAACTGATAGTGAAGGTCTCTGACAGGCTAGTCCTGGCCTGCCTGATTATTGATTGGCTCTGAGAGCAGGAATAAAGACCAGAGGCACATGGAAGAAAGAAGAAAGGATATACGAAAAAGAGGACACGGTGTTTCCTGGGGTTGAGAGGGGGCTTATTAGCTGAGTTGGGCTCTAAGTGTGAGATGTAAGCGGTGGTGTAGTGGTGCAGACAGTGAGAAGAGAGAAAAGGACATTTGACCCGGATGAAGGTATTAGAACTAATTTGAGCAGACAAAATACATTAGTCAACACTCGAGGGAACCAGGGAGGAGCACAAACAAGAACAGACAAAAAAGTGTGTGGTATCATGCGAACGTCTGAAAGGGGCTCTGCTCAAAAGAAATACAACCAACAGACCCTGAGAACGCTTTAGTTTCTGTGCAGAGCAGTTAAGAAATCCTTTTCTTTGTGGACCTCAGCTTGTGCACAGGATTATGTTGGATGCACACAACTGTCTGAAACATCACTGTATGCTGCAGCATTAACATTTCATGTGTAGACAAGGGTGCCCATAAATATATCAGCTACACACCCAGGAACAAAAATGTACAAATGCACTGATGTAAAATGCGTCGCCCGCGGGCCGATACCTTTTAGTACAACTATAATCATCAAAGTTTCAAATCGTCATAGATAACATATGACCTCAGATGATGATATCATCAACTGCAGGAAAATGGAGTAAAAATGTCTCTCTGCTGTGTGGCTCGTTTCTCTCTCTCTCATATTTAAGTAAATAGTTGGTTGGTGACCCCAGTGAACTAATGTCACAATAAGAAATCTGTATCTCAACACTAGTTTTGCACTGCTGAGGTTGAAAATATATAGATAATAAATATAAATATATGTGGAGGACACTGTGTCCTCTTACAGCATGCTGGTATGGTAACAAAGCTGCTGGATAAGATTAAACACATCTTCAGTTGCTCATTATAATAGCATTTTATAATAAAGGCACTTTGGCATTTTTAATGCATTTCTGCCAAAAGAATATATAACCAAGTGTGAAAAAAAATGTGGAAGTGCTTCCAGCAGTGGTGCAATCTATGCCTGTAGAGTGATAATTGAAACTGTGAAGTAGAGATTTAGATTATGTTCATGCTCCACATTTAAAACAGATGAGATCATTTATTTATTTGACACTGAGCATGCTGCAGCCTAAATGATAACACACAGCATAAACTGTCTGATGGCGCGTATGAACAAACCATCCAATAGGTAATAGAAACTTGTACGTGAAGCCTCAGATGCTCTGTCGCTCGGACAGATGTTTTTTTATCCAGGGGAACATTCACATCCTCTTCTCTCCAGTAATCATAAAAATATCATTGATAGAGTTTGCACAGTGCTAAATGATATACTCTATACTGTATAACTGAGAAAGTTTCAAGCTCTTTCTTAAAACACAAACAAATGATTGAGATGTGATTTTTTTTCGAGTAATAATGTCACAGTAGAGTCAAAACATCTCACAATACTGTGTAGAAAAAGTAAAGATCTTTGAATCCGCACTGCTGCTGCTGCCGTTGTTCTGCATAATGACTAAGAGCTTAAATGAAAATGTCCATATATTGTATACCAGGAGTTTTCAAGGTCTGAAAACTGTACCTGAACTACATCTACTTTGGTTTCTGAGTAAATATCTTGTTGGAGGAGACTCTTTACCACTTTGCTATAATCATTTACAGGAGGGATAGAGCTTAATTGGTTAAAAAAAGCCTGAGTTACCTGATATAGGAAGGAACTGCAGAAAACTTTCATCTCCTTTCCTTTCATGAAGGATGAGGATGAAGCGTTTCCAAGGCGATAGAGATAGGAAAGCAAACCCTAAAGCGTCTCGTCTTAGAATTTAAAGAATTTGGGTGAGCTTTTATCATGGCTGCTATGTTAGATATTTCTGGGTCAGTTCAGTGAGTTTGGAGCACACCTACTCAAAAAAAAAAAAGCAACCCAGGCATGCTCAGCAAACAATCCCTCAGCAAATAAAGGTCAAAAAGGTCTTTTCTATCCCATTTTGCACTTGTTTTCTCCCCACTTACTCTTTCAGTAACTTCACGTCTGCAGTCCACCATTTCAACTGCAGGGTCACTAGCAATTTCCTTTTTTTTCCTTCTCAGAATCTGAAGAAATTAACATCTGCACACAGTATCACAATTGAGAGAAAACGTATCCCCAGACTCTCCCTGGAGCACAAAAAGACAGACGGTTTTATTCTATTTTTGTCCCACTGTGCAGACACAACACTGCAAAGTGGACAAGTCGAGAAAGTCACATGGTCTTATTTTAAAGGTGATAACGTCTCTAAACTGAATGGTCTGTATTTTTTTATTCAATTTTGTTGAATTTCTTAAGCATAACACATTCATCGGGAATATGAACAAAAGTACAGTAAGGGAGGTAGAGACAGCGGCTGCCTTTCAGTAAAAGTGCCTCACTAGTCTCACTTAATCCTCGCATGAGCATGAAGAAAAATGACACTTGGTTGAAGAAAATTCTTGAAACAAGCTGAGTGAGTCTTATTTAAAGAGGACAGAACTTGTACGTAAGGTTTACTGCAAAAAGGAGAAGGATTCATGTCTTAAGAATTCATATTTTGATTACACCTACATGGAGTTAAAAAAGTTAAAAGTAATAAACAATATTGATTGATTGTTTATCTTGAATGTCTGTTTTATTCAGATTAAACATGTTTTAAAATGAGATAGACTCTTTTCTCTCCTCATTGCAGATTCTTTTTTTAAATTTGTTTGATACGCCCACATTTCTCTGGATTAATATTTATCTTATTTTGAGAAGCAGGAGAGGATTTTTTTTTTTGCAATCAACTCACACCCATTTTCACATGCATACAGGCTTATTATCTGACTTACTGTGACGCTGACATTCAAATTCAATTTCTTGTCACTGTTCCCACAGCCTCACTCGGGGAGAGAAGACACAGCAGTTTTTTTTCAAGGCAGCGTTGCAGCTGCAACTCGAGACACAGGGCGCCTATGGTGGTGTGAGGATATCATTACTGCACAGCGTGATCCAATAAAGATAACGGCACACCTCTCCTCTCTCCTCAGCCCTACTTTTATATAGCTGTCCAATAAATATCCACCAAATCACCATCATAGATGGCTCTTTTGAGATAAGAGCAACAGACTCCGGAGTGCTGTCTTTTAAAGATCGCTTTGACGACCTGCATTGCAGATTTTTATTTTGATTTAATTTAATATGTTTTGTGTGGTGGCTGTAAGTGAAAGGGTTGGACTTTTTATCATAATTCCTCTGCCTGGATGTACAGCTACACACACACACACACTGTGAAGAGGACAGAGTGGTGAGAAAAGAGTGAGAAGACTTGAAGGGAGGCAGCCTGCCTGTTCGCTTATAGAAACAATTCAACAATAGTTCGTTGTTCCACCATGCCCAGACATGTTTCTCCCATCCAACGCTATTTTCAGATCAATGCTAGACTGAGAGTGTGGCCAAGCTGGTCAATCTGAGTGAGGGATGGATAGGCTAGGAAAAGAGAAGAAAAGAGTGTGGTTGGGGTCAGGAGGGTTATGGAAAGAACATGAGAAAGAAGAGATGGGATTTACGGGAAATGATCCCTCCTGCTGAGTAAAGGTGCCACAGCTGTCCAATCCAATCCAAATGCTTGTGTGTGCCTTATAAACGTGTGCGTCTATGTATGTGGATATTTGTATTTGTGTGTCTGTGTGGACTCAGGGGTGTTGCACAGAAGCAGCAGAGCTAAGCCATGGCAGCCACTGCATTGCAGATACTTGGCCCGGTGTGGCATGGCACAGATAGATGTGTATGTGTGAACAGGCCTCCGTGCTCTGACTGTACAGCAAAACAAAAACAAAATGGCAGCATGTCAAGATAGCTCTGCGGTCAACAACGGGCTAATCATGGAAATCTGACACCACCTACTCTCTCTCACACACACACACAGCCGCACACATAAACACACTCCAGTGGCTCGTTTTAAACGCACCTGCTCGGCGCAGATAGGCCCGCTACCACTGCTAATCTGTCTGTGTGTCATTCAGCCCAGCCTGGCTCATAAAGTCTCCCTTTTTCCTTCCTGTTCTCTGCTCAGATCGTATTCACAGGACACCTCCAGGCTTCGCCAAATAAATAGCGCCAGCTATCAGGCCTCGTCGCGTCCCCTGGCCATCTGGCTCTGTAGTGGAGAAATCCATTACTCTCCAGGTGATAGCTCCAGCACGCTCTCTCTCTCTCTGGATTGGCTTTGTATCCCTGCAGGCTCCATTCTGACACTGGAGATTATAATCACAATGCTGCTAATACTGCTGCTGCTCATACTGATATTCACCTACTGTTATTACTACTTCTTTTGCTGCCGCTACAACAACAAATACTGATCCTACTACTTCTATAGTACAGTGCTGGTGGTGATACTGCCTTGTGGGGTTGGGGTTTGATAAGATTTGATCTTATCTGTTTATTAAATCTGAATCTTTCAAAATCCTTCATTGAATCCCTTCAGGTTTTTGCCTTTCATCAATTTTAAGTTTAGATTACTTTTGCCATTTATCTAAATAGATACCTGGATGATTTTTTTTTATTTTTGCTAATAGAGGTGAAAAATATATATTAGAAGATGTGTAGGATGTGGTGTTTGAAGGATAACTGGTTTATTTAAACCTGCATTTCCCATAAATGTGGCTATTTTTTGGCTCTATTGGTTATGCATTAAACTTTGCACTCTCCAGTCTTCATTATAGAGATTTATGAAAAAAAAAAAAGACCTGCATAAAACGACATGTATCGAGCCTCCTACAGCTTTCCAAATAAACATGATTTCTACATGAATTCCAAATGCTTGTCTGAGTCTGGCTGAAGGTAAACACAAGAGTAGCTGCCTGAAGTAATCTGCATAAGGATCTACATCTGGGGCAATTTGACGGCTGACTAGAATTTTACGGGTATTTTTTGGAAGTTGATTTAATGTGGAAACATCTATCAGAACCTACATCTGCTTCTTTTAATGCCGAATCACAGCGTTGTGGGTTTCTTTGTCTTTTTCATGATCTGCTAATCATAATTTCTGTTATGTTATCTAGTGTCTGTTGTTTTATATATTGTCTCGTCTGCTGTGTCTATTATTTGTCTCTTATTTCTGCCTTTTTTCTAAAGCTTTTTTTGAAAAGTGCTACATGAATACAACTTATGTGGTTATTGTAACGGTTATTTCATACATTTCCCTCCTAAGCGTTAACTACAAGATGATAGGTCTCATTAGTATGGGAGACAGAAAAGCCTCCCACACTTCCTCTATTCAGGTAAAGTGTCATCAGTCTGATTTGGCAGATGAAGGCACTCCTAAAATCACGCAGCATTGTGTTGTGTATCACTCAAGATCTTTCCCCACTCTTGCTTGCCTCTTCTCTAGCACTTCTGTGCGTGGCAAATGCTACCTAGCACCTTCTTAATTACATAATGCAGATTACGCAAGTCAGAATATTCACTGGCGTCACTCCCCAGCAACCCTCGCAGAAAGGCCAGCATCTCTCTTACAAAAAGGAAAAAGGTCTCTGACATCGTGTGTGTGTGACACTTTAGTTGTGTGATGCAGGCTGGTCATATGGCTCATACATATAACCTTCAAGAGAGCATTACTTGCAGTAATAATGTGGGGACTTCATGGATACCACTGCAATTATCTCTGTTCTTGTTTCTTTCAGGTGGTCTCTGCCGTCAACAAAGCACTCAAAGGTAATTGTTCCTCTCTGCATTCTGTCGTGACAAATATCCTAAAATATATACATAGCATCTTACAGCAGATGCTTTGATACTTGACCTCACAAAATCCAGGTTAAATTAATGTTCGCAAGCCAGAAGCACGAGCCACTCTCGGGACACAAAGCTAAAAATATAAAGGAATTTAATCCCGAAAGCTGAAGCTGTGCTGAATGCTGGCGGTACTCTATCACTATATTTTCTGCTAACTGAGTCACATGTGAGCAATATCTCTTCATCATGTCACCCAGCAGTATATTGATACTGCGCATGCACCTATAATAAGACTATAATATCTGTATGCTGGCATGGCACACCTCTATTTTATACAGTATCTGGCAGCTTAATCTCATTTTTGTGGTAAAAATACTTAATTTACTGCGAGAAATGTGAGAAACAATCTTTCACCTTCCACATCGGCCATTTCTCCTTTTGTAGGTTTAGACGATGTAATAGTTGAAATACTATTCACATGTATTGTTCTTTCAAGCATATACTTGTATACATTTAAAATTGCATTTCTGATTGTTAGAAGTGCTCTATACATAAATACAAACCAAATGTACGTCCATGGCAACAGCAGGAAGCAATGAGGAACATGCAGGTGAAATGTTTTCCACCCCACGTTTAAGATCTTCCATAATTACTGCAACGTTGTCAAAGGTTATTTTATTTTAGGAATCACAGTAGAAACGTCAACACGATTTTTTGAAGCCTTATGAAAATCATATTCATACAGTCTGAAACCTTGTTGGATTTTTGACTTGACACTTACAGGGCGATTTAATAGGATCCTCCATCAGGTGGTCGTATACACCCAACAGTGTTGGAGCTTCTTATTCAGTTTCATGGGACATCATAGCCATATTGACAAACTGAATAGATTACTGCTCCCTGGGGACTTTCTATGAGAATCTACAGGAGATCAAATTATTGATCTTCGGGTGAAGCCTGTATACTGTATGTAGGTCACGAGGAAGGGGAATAAACATGCAAACACAGAATATAGAGTAGAATATTAAATCACTGTTAATGCTTTTTTACCACATGAAAACTATGATTGATGTCCCTTTGAGTAAACCACCTTTCCTTTATCTGTGACGGTGGAGTCAACAGCTGAGGTTACACTTCCAATTAAAACTGTCAAGCTTCTTCTTTCTCAACCACAAGCTTTTTGCTGTTAAAATAAACTTCTTATCCTAATCTTTTCTAGGCTGCCGAACATCCTTGCGTGTTTAATTTGTATTTCAAGTGAGTGAGATGTGTCTCCGACGATGCATGCGGGTGTTTCTCCTTTCCAGACAAGGATTCTACTTTCTTCTTTTAGTGCAAGAGTAAGCATATTTGTATATTTCCATTTTTGTCTTCTGATGATCATTTTTAATCATTACGTTTTACACACACACCTCGAGATAAAAACCGTGTCAGTGGCGTGTCACATTAGCAAACGCAGCCCCCAGAAACATATTCATATACCATAGAAAGAAACAGGAGTTCACTGAGAATTAGCCCTGCATGGTTTCGGGATATTCAAAAAGGCATATTCTCTTCAGAGACAAAGCAGAATTCATACAAGATGTTGTTTTACATGTGTAATTCACAAACAGCAAGACACAGATTTTTGACACTCTGCCACACGTTAACCACACATGCTAACACACACACATACACAGTCACAGACACAGTGTGATCAGTTTGTCAGACCCCCCACGACTCCGCTTACATGGAATGCAGAGTGAGTTTCTTAATTAAGTCGAAAAGAAGCTATTACTTTTGGGGCAGACTCGATTGTCCTCGCTCTGTGGCACCAATGGCTCTGGGCTTCTAATCACATCATACAAAGAGAGTGAAAGAAAGAGGTCGACTGCTTTGCTGCCAATATTTAACCCTCTCCCTGGACTTCCTGCACTGAATGTTTCCTTTGACGGGAGGGTTTCTCAGTTTGTTTCAGTGCATAGAGTGATTTTAATAAATTCTGTAATCTCTTAATGCATTTTCATTGGTGGCATATGTCGTACTGGAGCACATACAACAAATCTAGCAGTAGGTAGGGTTTCCAAAAATATATGAATAAGAAAAAAACAAAAAAAACCCTGGAGGGTGAAGTTTTTAGTATTTCTGGTACATCGATTCACGATTGTTTCCTTTTTTTTGGACTACTTTTGGACAGGAGAAGTCCACTAAGAGCTAACAATGAACTAACCACAAAGTGCTTTTAGTTTTGCTTAGTCTCCCCCAACTCCTGAAAAAAATATGTCAATTTAGATACTGAATACTCAACATTCTTCCCCAGCTAGTCACCAACTCTGTCTTTCTGCAATGTGGTGTCGGGCAGGTGGTGTACAGCGGGTTTACTCGAGCTTGTTGATTCAAAACAGCTGCCTGCTGTTGCTTCATAGAGTCCGGTGACCTCATACAGCATACTGTAGATCTGATCACCTTTAACCTGAGCAGAGGTCTAATCAGCCACTATTTGCAAATAGTCCACCTTTAAGATACAGGAAGTGGAAATGGAAAAAAAGACATTCAGACCTAACCTGAACTACATTGGAACACATTGGAAATGTTTTAGCCCACAGAAAGCAATGCAGCAGACGTACAATCACCTGTTTAAAGTGTAATACTATATTATATATATACTTTAATATATTATATTTTGAAATATTTTATCCATCAAACAAACATATTTCAAGTATATTTCAAGGCAGGAAGCAAATCCAAATGTACTAGCTGAGGAAACAATGACAACCGCAGACACATGTCCAGCAGTAACTGGATGCATGCTCATCGGAAAAGCTTTACAGGCGAACAGGTTTACGGTTGTCACTTGGCAACAACGAGAAACGTGATCAGCACTTTCCCTGCAATTGTGTTTAGTACCAGCAGCTAACACTGACATTCCCATAGGGCTCAGGGGCTCCGGGTTACGCTGAGTGCAGGCTGGGGTCACTGAGAGGTTACTGAGTTATAAAGATTCATTTAGTGTTGGAAGTAAAGCCGTGTGTGTTGCAGCCCTTTGATAACTTTCTGTCCCTCTATGACTGGCTGTGATAAGAGAAACACTACAGGCGCTTTCCCCATTTATTCAGCATCCACTGGAGTTGCCGCGCAATGCTCGCTGTGGTTTTTGTGCCACATCCACATGCATATTAATGCCTTGATTCGAAGTCAATCAGCAGTAAACAAACAATATTCATAACATCTGTTAACCGTGACTTTAGCTTCCTCCCCATCTGGCCTCGGCCCAATGCAAGGCAAGTGTAAAAACAAACATGACAGCGAGTAAATCTGTTTTCCACGGAGTCCAAATTGTATAAAACGCAGCACATCGAGTCTCAAACATAGCAGCATAATGCTGAAGCCTTAGGGCCAAATAAAAGATAGTCAAGCACAGTGAAATAAACATCTATAGCCTGCCTTTCCCCTCTCACAGACCTTCCACCTGCCTTGTTATACCTTGGAAAAGGAAAAGGTTAGAGAGTTGATCTCATCTTCCTCCGCTTTCCTTTCTTCTCCCTTGCTCTCCATCTCATTCTTCATTAAATCTCTATATTTACTTCTCTTCCTTCTATCTCAAAGAACCAAATTATAAATATATAAATAAAAAAAGGAGAGGCCAGTATGTTCCCAGTGCAGATGCACACACCTTCACAATCAATATAAACAACTTCATTGCCAGCCAAGAAACAGAAACAAGCACAAACCTGTACATGAAAATAGAAAACAAACAGGCACGTATTCTCAAACTGTTTTCTGTAGCTGGGATGAGTCATGATAAGAGAACAACCAGGTCAAACATCTGACGGTGCTGCCGGTTCTTTGTAGGCGTCTATCTTACCACAGGTTTTTGAGGACAAGTGTCTGCTTTCTTAGAGCTGTTGCAAATCAGGACAGATGGAACACAGATGACAGAGAGTACGAACGACAGCACAGAGAGAAAACCCAAATCATCGTCTTTAACAACCTCTGAAGTGTTTCTCTTTCCAAAGAATTTAACGAGGCTTAAGAGTTTATATAAATGTTTCCTTTTCGGATTTCTTTCTATGGATGAATGAAGGATATTAACATGTTAAAATAAGCATGCTTTAATAGCCTTATGCAAAAACACATATAAAGTAGACCACCTGTAAGTATTTACCAAACAAAAAAAACCATCTTCATCATTTCAGTTACACCCATCGGCAACGTTGTAAAACGCAATGTAAACAGTTCAAAGTGAGACTGTGCAGGTTTGGAAAGAAGTAATAAGATGTTCTTGCTCTTGAAAATGAACAGCTGAATTCATTAGCAATAAAACGCACTCAGCTCAATTTATTATACTTAGGTGTTTTGGTATGACTAGTAGCTTATGGTGATGTTCGCTTAATGTTAGTAAACTTCACACGGATGCCGACTGATTCATTTGACTGCCTGGTCATATTACAGCCGAACGGCACACTGAAATATGTTTTCTGAAAAACATCTGAGGTGAGAAAGCAGTAACAGAATCCTGATTCATATCTGATATGACGGTTTGCGCTCAGTTTGGTGAGCCCGGAAAGACCTCTGCAGGCTTTCTGTCACAAGTCTTGTAAATAACTAAATCAGGTGCTGTGATGGACGTGTGTAGGACAGGTGGAAAGTTTTGAAACTTTTTTTTCTTTTTTTGTTCATTTATGTTGTGTATTCGATTATGTTTGTACTGTATTACATTTCAGCATAACTCAACTCTTATCTGTTGACATTGAGGGCGAGCAAGGATTGTATGTCAAAGTCCATATGGTGAACATAAGGGCAGTTTGAAAGAGTAATAAATAGAAATAAATATAGCAACAATGTTTCTAAAATGACTCAGCTGCCTCTCTGTCAGTCTATAAAGAACAGTTCAAGGTAAATTCAAAAACATCAAGGCGCACTAAACCTACTTTAGTTTCCAGGATATATTTTCCATTTTCTAAATGCACTGGTAACTTTTTTGAATGGGGGACAGATGCATAATCTTAATGTGGTCTATAAAATTCAATGAAGCAATTACCTGGCACAGCCATCGCTTACTGTGGTCGGACGACAGATGTCTTTCAAGTACACTGCACCGAAAATAGTTCTACGTCTTTGTTTTATAACCTCTTTAAAATAGTTAACATGATTTGGGAGTGTTGGAGGGCCACTGAGTTACATTACAATACAAAGTTTTGCTGATTGGTCTGGTCTGGTATGGTCTGGTCTGGTCTGGTATGGTCTGGTGGTAGTCAAGCTCAAGACTTGCACTACAAATAATGAGCTCTCCAATATGCAGTCTCGAAATAAAGCTGACAAAGCATTACAGTCTGGCTGAAAGTCACATAATTTGTCTATGTCTGCCTGAGAAAGGCATAGCAGAAAGCGATCACAAAACACACACACACACACACACACACACACACACACACACACACACAGGCACAGAGCACAGTGACCTTAGATACTGCATGATGACATCATGTGTCATATGAGAAGCCATGAAGCCGTCTGCCTTTCTCCCACCGTCTCACTTTCTCCATGTCTGTCTGATTTTTCTCTTTTCATCTCTGTCAGACTCCTGATGCCTCAGTCTCTCCATTTTTCCTCTGTCATTTCATCAATATGTCTTTTCTCTCTCACCAGTCGTTCTCGACAAACGCTCTCTGCATTCAGTGTCTCTCTGTTCGTTCCCTTCCCTTCTTCCAGTCATGCCTGCAAATTCAGTGAATGTCAGAAAATCCACATGGACCTCTTCACAAGCCATAACTTTCTCTTGAAACACCTCAAATACAGTCACTTTCATGCACACACACACAAAATGATTAAATTAATGATCTATGCAGAACTATCTGTGTATACAAATATGGACCCCTCTCTTGGGGTGGTGCCTCTCTTGCTTTGGTGCCCCTCCACCTCTTACTTGTATTCCTAAATCTCTTTTTCTCTTCTGCCTATACACTCCTACACCAAGCACACACACACACACACACACGCACACACACCTTGCCTTTGCTCCTAGCCAGCAAAGGGAGGTGCCAGGTGGAGGAGATCCATCACAGTGACAGAGGCGGAGTGCTGCAGCCAGCAGAACAGCCATGTGTAGCTCTGACTTTGCCTTTGGAGACGACCTTGTCAGTCAGTCATTCACACAGACATTATTAACATGAGGGCATCACGCGGAGCAAATATGTATATTACGCTGACACACGAGAGCGTTTCGCTATTATACAGCAAACTCAACTCAATCTAAAGTAGACTATTCTATTATCATGTCAAACTTTTTTTTTTTTAATTATACGTTTTACAAAGATGTCTCTTCTGCCATACAGAGCCTGGCCTGGTTAATCATTTTTGTCCCCAAAAACATAAAAAAAAATATTTGTTCGAAATAAATACTCGTAAAACCCACTATTTTTGATTGTCTGAATATCGGATTCAGCTCTACCTCTTAAGCCGTTTCCTTCTGTTTCCAGACTTTGTGCTAAGCTAAACTCGCTGGCTGCTAGGTTCATGTTTATCAGACAGATACGAAACTGCATTGATGTTGTCATCTAACTCTTCACCAGAAAGCAAATGTTTCCTAAAAGGTCAAACCTTTGTTATAAAACCTTTTGATTTGTGTATTGTTGTACCTGCATATACCAGCATTTTAAGTGTGTTCACAACTTGATATTTCTCTAGTTTAATGAAACATGATTCCACAGTTGTTCTTGTTTTCAAAGCTCCTGTAATCTTAAGAGAAATAAGTGTGTATTTCATTGCCTTTATAAGCAAAAATAGCTAAAAGTAAGGGTGCAATTTTTAGTTAAAAACATATTAGTAAGCGTTTCAAAAAACTTCAGTCGAAGAAATGAAGAGTTTTATCTTCTTTTGTTATCCTGCATTATATATCATTCTGTCCTCCCTTTAGCCAGAAGAGACGTAGATTAGATTATGTGTAAGTTATTGACCCGCTCTGGCTCTGAAAAGGTTAATGAGGTAATTCAACACGCAGCTTCACTGCTGCGGCACATCAACACCAAGCAGGTTGAACTACTTTCCTTATCCCGACCTGAGGCGATGGATGTCCGACAGATTTGTCATTCCCACAGATGATGTGAAGAATACACTTTATGCGCTTGGTGAGGGGAACATGGAGGATGGATTAGTTTCATACTGCATTTGATTTAACCACAGAACGTTTCAGACCATCCACTGGGTCTCTGGCGGCTATTGGCTGATTTCACCTGTTCTGAAGTAGCTGGAGTGACGTCAATCTCTCTCTCTCTCTCCCACACACAATCAGTAAAGTCCCCCACAAGAATCCTCTGCTGGAAAAACCCTGTGGAGCCCTGGAAATAATCTGTCCACATGGGAAGAGTCCAAGGATAGAGAGAGCCAGAGCATGAAGCACAGACAGATGGAGGAAAAGACGACCAATGAGCACTTTCTTACTCCTCTCATTGAAGTCTGGTGACTTTTCTTCATTCGCCAAACAAATGTACTTTTTTATGAAAAAAGGATATACTATATAAATAATACAAATCTCCAAATCTTATTGAACATAACCTTCATTTTCTGAAGAAAGTATATGCACGAGGATTGTCTTCTGAGTGACGTAATTGCAAGGTCATAACACAAAGTAAAAGAATGTGTATAAAAGCGCAACATGTGGACAAGCATCAGTCACAGAGTAATGCACATCAGAAGGTTAAGGAACTGAAAAGACACAAAGGGTTTGCTGACATGAACAACTTATAGCTTATATCTGCGTCAGATGTCACTTTTTAAGCCATATGTGTCTGGTTCCGTTGATACCAGATTGTCCGGCTTTGATGAAGGCTCTGCATCTATTCAGGTGCCTGTAATTTGCATGCCATGAAAGCAGCTGCACTGTCTGAAGATTATGTATTTTCTGATGGCGAGGAGGGGGATGATTTCAGAGGCCACAGCTTGCTGGTGTGGAAAATCACTGCTCGAAATTCCGCATCGAGAAGCAAAATAAACATGCAAGCATCAATCCATTACCTTTTCTTTCTGGGATTTTTCCCTCACCAGTGAAATGGAGGTATTTTTCATAGCATGAGCAACTATCTCATTTTATTTTCCCCCCACATAGCTTGCATTTGGAGAGCATCTGATTTCCTTCTTTTTATCTGTGTCTGTCTGTGTCTCTCAGGATCTTTTATATTTTATATTTATATATTTCCAAATTAATAAGAGATGAAAATGATGATTATTCAGAGAAGCGGGGTGCAATAATTGAAACGAAACGCTAACTTGACGATGGCAAAAGAGGCCTAACAAGAAGTATTTGCCTGCAAAACAACATAGTGAAATGCTCTGTTGGGAGGGTGAAGACCATGCACATCCCCAGGTGTGGAATATCTTTGCATCATTTACAGTTACAAAAACTCCTTATGCAGCCCCTCAGTTCAGCTTCACTCTGAAACAGGCTGTTTTTGCTCCTGGCTCTTTAAAGCCCCCTCACGATGAGCCCACTCTGTTCTGAAGGGCCAGTTTGTTTACATTTGAATACTATTGAGGACAGGAGTTTTTCATGCCTGCTTCCATTTTTCACACAAACATTCACAAAAATCATCATCGGACCTAGCTGAGCTTAAGTTGTGCTCTGCATGTTAATAAGTCAAAGGGCGTGGCTCGCAGGGATGGCTATCAACTCCTCGCCTCACTCATGGCGCCCCATGAGTGAGGCGAGTGGAGGTGCAAAACATAAAATTGTTGAGCTGAGGTCGACTAGGCTCCCTTAGATGGACTGCCTGGACCTCCTTCACATCGTCAGAGGTGACCGATGTTGAGCCGCTGTAGTGATCAGAGAGTTTCCCGCTCTGAACACGGCGTGCAATAACTCTGTCCTTGGGAAAGCCTGCTCACATCGTGTTGGTCCCCCACCTCTGTCGCTCTGTGATTGAGGACCCTTTCTATCTTCGTACGGGGTCTCACCTTCTAACATCTAATTGGGCCACACCCATGGGCGAGATAAAATTCAAAACCCCTCCCCATAGGGGTTTTTATGGAGTTGGACCATGAAAATCGGTACACATGTGTAACTGAAAACGAACTCCTCCTAGGGATTTTGCCCAATCCACTTCAAATTTGGTTGTGATCATCTCAAGACTAAGCTGATCTTGAGTTGTGCTCTGCACATCCATAGGTCAAAGGGCGTGGCTGCTAGGGCTCGAGAAACGTGGCATCTTTCCATTTTTTCGCAAGAAAATACGTTTGCCTTTTTGGTGGCTTTAAGAAACTTGTAGGATCATAAAATTTCATACACACATCAAGAGCCACACCTTCTAACATCTGACGGGGCCCGGCCCATGTGCGGCCCTATGAAATTTTCAAAAACCCCTCCCCATAGGGGTTTTTATGGAGTTGGACCATGAAAATCGGTACACATGTGTAACATATGCAGATGAACAAAAAAGTCCAATGTTTGACTCCAAACCCGGAAGTCGGCCATTTTTTCTACTGAAAACGAACTCCTCCTAGGGATTTTGCCCAACCCACTTCAAATTTGGTTGTGATCATCTCAAGACTAAGCTGATCTTGAGTTAAAACGTGGCATCTTTCCATTTTTTCGCAAGAAAATACATTTGCCTTTTTGGTGGCTTTAAGAAACTTGTAGGATCATAAAATTTCATACACACATCAAGGGCCACACCTTCTAACATCTGACGGGGCCCGGCCCATGTGCGGCCCCAAATGTCTCCATAGCGCCCCCATGAAATTTTCAAAAACCCCTCTGCATAGGGGTTTTTATGGAGCAGGAACATGAAAATCAGTATACATGTGTAGGTTAAGGAGATGAACAAAAAAGTTTATAGTTTTGCATGGCACACTGGTACAAAATTGTAGTGCTGCACAGAAGCTTATTTTGGTGAGTGATAGCAAGTCATCCTGCACTTTGCTACACCCTAATCATGAAGACAAACGGTGGTGTCCTGTAACAGAGAATTAGATGGAGAATAGTCTGTGGTCACTACATTTCACTCACTTTTTAATAAGGAGCTGCCAGAATACACTGAGTATGACACAAGCACACCGCACCATTTTTAACCCTTTTTATACTTTCCGATGGGAAAATTTTGCTAACACAAATCTGTAACCATGGTTACCAAAAAATATACTTCCTTGACAGTTGCAGCCGTAATTAGCAGATTAAATGTGTTTGTTTGATCTGCTTTGCATTCACGCTACAAATAAATCCTACCAGAGTTTAATTGGAAGCTGACAAGTCAAGTCAAGTCAAGTCAATTTTATTTATATAGCCCAAATTACATATTTGCCTCGAGGGGCTTTATAAGGGGCTTTATAGCACACATCACCCTCTATCCTTAGGCCCTCAGTTCAGTCCACTTTAAAAACCTTTAAAGGCGACGTATCATTCATACTTCTCAAAATAGAGTTCCAAAATACATCCGTATATATGTTCAAGCCCGAACCTGATCTGAAACATGTGAGCAACCCATAAAAAAACCTTAGCAGCGTAGGCAATGGAAGGGACGGGCCATTGTGGGCATGTGCAAACAAACTGACATCACCATGAGGTAACACTGTAAACACAGTGTTCAGAGCAGGCTCAGGCGCTGCATGGAACATTTTTATAAACGTTCAGCTCACTTTTTACACCTTTGACTATCTTTAATGTAGACACTCAACATCAAAACCCTATAAAGAATAACAGAAAATCCCAAAAAGCATATGTCCCCTTTAACGGGAAAGAAATTGCAGAAACCTTAGGAAGAGTAACAGATTCCTCGTCCAGGACAGAACAGAGTATGTGATCGATGTGTACAGAATAAAAAATGGGTTAGGTATAAAAGCACCCTCAGAAGCATTCATTAAGTGAAATGTATTAGTATAAGTGAACAGTTAATGAATAATAGGAAAAGAAGAGCATGCATCAGCTAACTACTCACCTCACCATACACAAGCTCTTTATTTATATCTTGTTTACATCTCTGGATTTGACCCTTTGCACTGATTCAAGCTTCACTGTGAGGAACTGAAATGCACACATTATTCCAGGTGGTGCCATCTACCGGAGCTGATAATAATGACTTTTTAACGACCCCTTTGCACAGGCTTCTGAAATGCACATTATAATGAGACATTATCAATAAGTGTCTCTTCCAGAACAAAGGTCTGTGTCAGAGATTCACACGAATACATATCTGATCAAATTTAATTGAATATTCTTCACCTTGCTGTCTTGTGCAGAACATGAGAACACTGTTCCTGCATTGAAAATAGCTTGTTACGTCTGACCAACAGTCCAGATCACAAAGATATTCAATTCACGATGATATAAAACAGAAAAAAAAGCATCAAATCATCACATTCTGAGGAGCAGGAAAAGGTAAATGCTTGCCTTTTTTGTAATAGCCCTACAAATTAAAACTTAACTCTCAAACAGTTTTTGAAGGGGTGATGTCCTCACTTTCCAGATCTACAATTGAAGTACAGGTGAACGCACACACATAAAAACACACTCCAAAAAGAGACCAAACAGAATGTGATATGTTTGTGCCTCAGACTTCTCAGCAGCAGGATGTCAAACGAAGGCCGCCCTCCCACATGCACACAACATGAAACACACACAGCCACACGCAAACACAGGAAAATTACTCCCATCATTCATATCCAAATCTATTTAAAAGCTTACATTTGGACAAGCACCCCTGCTGTCGTCCAGAGACCATTTGATGTTTTGTTTACTCACTTTCACTTATCATAATTAAAGGTTAACAGCTGCTTCTTCTATCTGCCTTTCTCTGGCTGTGACTTAGAAATTTCACAAAATGGATACAAAAGCAGGGAAAAAAAAAGAGCAGGATGCACAATTAAGAGACAGAGGAAGTGTTTACCCCTGGCCGACGTGAAAGAAGAACAGCCTCTCTTACAGACCCTGAAAGCCACATACATGTCTGATGAAGCTGACATGTGCGGGCATGTGGAAGGAACGATCGAGGGGGGGACAGAGGTGCGGGAGTGAATCATATTGTGCTTTTCTCAGAAGTCAAAGGCCCCTGAGCAGGCTGGACTAGCAGTCGATGGTCATTGGCAGCATGGAGAAATGGATCTAAAATAAATTGTGCCTGTCTGAGGCTTTCTCGGAGTATCCGGAGCCTGACTCTGGAAAGCTGCACATGCAACTGTGTCACTTATCAAGATCAATGATCAGCGTCTTACAATATGGTTGCAGTATTTTCGCTGTTACAGTCAGCCTTTCCTTTTTGATAAACCCAGTCAGTCATCGGTCAAGTCTATTCCACATGCCTGCATTGAAGCACTAAATCTTTATCTAATAAAATTGCAAATGCACTTGTGGGCCACCATTAGCCTAATTGTAGAGGGAAGGCTTATGAATGTTGCAGGGAAAAAAACCTTCTCGTGTTGGCAGGTGTAAGACTTGTTAGCTTGCTGCAGTCAGCACCATTTCACAGAGCAGAGCCAAAGAAAGTGGAACAAAAACTATCCAGAGAAAACAAAGGTTTTAAAAAAAAAAACCTCCTGCACTGTGTTTCTTATAAAGGAAATAAAATCAAACTCGTAACCACCTTTCCTAAATTCACAGCAATGCTAACATGACACATTCCCAGCTTCTGCTTCTCCTGATTAGCTGTATGCCTCCAGGTGAACAAGAACTGTCACTGTGTCTCTCAGATTCAAACACATGAATGTCAATCATAGCTCTAAAGGCGGTTTTTAAAGGGACACTTCACTGATTTACACATCTAGCTCAGTTCCCTCGTAATGAACAGCATAACTCAGCCGATGAAAACAGCTGTAAAAGCGTCTTCTGTGTCTCCAGAAGGATTGTTTAAAAGTTTGAAAAAAAATAAACCTGACGACTTTATCGTGTGTCTTTGAGCTTGGAGACACTGTGCAGAGGAAAGACGTGGTTTTTATCTGGCGGGGTGGATAACAAGACATTAATGGGTTGGGATCCAGTGTTTTTTTGAGGTTTGAAATATGAAATCGCTCTTTCGAGGAGTGAAGTCCAAGTCAAGTCTCTTTTCAAAGCACGCCTCTAGTCAAGTCTCAAGCTCTTGAACTCAAGTCAAAAGTTTTTGAAAATTAAAAAAAAAAATTCAGTTGCATTAAAAAAAAAAAAAAAAAAAAGAAGTCTCAAGTCTGATTCGAATACAAGCCTAAAGTCAAGTTTACAGCTCTGTTGGCTCATTTTCCCTTATACATTACTAGCAAGCCTGTGGGCAGAAACGAGTTAGTGCATGATATACTGTAACATTACAATATGCCAATTTATAGCGAAAAAAGTTTCATGCATGAGCATAAAAAGCAGCAGCACTTCTGAGAACATGACTGCAGGATGACATATGTTTCAAAAGTAATTTAAACTGTGCTAGTTACACACTCCAGGGCATATTTCTTCACTCTACTGCTGCTATTGCGTATGACAAATGATTTCTTGCCACATGCAAAAAAAAAACAACAAAAAAACAACAACAAGCTCTTCTGGTAGACACATAAGCCACACACACACAGACAGTGTCAAGGCTTTGGATATCTGCTGTTGTATATTTAAAAGGCAGATCTTTAATGCTCCAAAGCCCTGGAGATAGAGAGACAGCATTGATACATAATTTATCTATGTTGGAGGGATCTGGAGAGCATAAGGCATGTTGGCTACATCGAACAACACCAGCTCAGGAATATTGTGTGTAGGCTACAATTAAATATTCTGTGTCTGGTGTAGTAAATCAGGTTCTCGTGTTATAGTAAATGTTTACAGTTTCCAGGAAAGCAGAGGCCTCGGTGGCAGGTTTCTTTTATGTGCTATTTCTATATTCTCACATCAATGTAAAACTTCCCAACTGCTGTTTTGATAGGCAGGAAGAAAAAGGATTTGTTAAAAAGTGCAACATTGTTTTAATTTGTGATTTTCTTTCTTTAATGTATTGCCAATCTATTTTATTGCGTAACATCAACCCGAGGTAGTGATTAAAAAGTGCGAGTTACCGCAGCAGGCTACAGAAAATCAAAGTGATTGATGAATGGACCTTTAGTCGATGGGCAAGAGTCAATAAACAGACTGACATCCAAGCTGATTTTACATTTCCAATAGCAACGTTCCTGCCATTCAATGTCTAGTTTCAGTGGAGCATTGATTCAGTGCGAGATATTCTTCCCCTCTTTTTTCAGTTGGTATAAAAATAAACTCGGCAGATATTTAAACATAGAAACCTCTTTCTTGAATTCCCTGAATAACAAAAAAATGTGGTTCATGAAAGTGCTTCTCTTTCAAAAGGAGAGCAGGCCATCCAGCACCCATAAGGATATTTGACAGTACATGGTACTTTAAAGCGAGACAGGAACTGAGGGGAGAAAAACACACTTCACAGCAGGAGACAGGATTTGAACCCCTGCAAACGACGAGGATGCTCGGCTTCCAGCACGGCATCCAATGACAGCAAAGCCCACAGGGGAAGACCATAAAAGCAGCTGCAGATACGTGATGCTTAGTTTGAAAGTATAAAGCTTTGATACCCCCAAATACCCCTAAAATATACCAAAATAACCAAAACTTACATTTGTGATTTGGGCATTTAGGTTAACTCCAACCCAGGATGGGAGGATGATACAACAATCCCAGAGCAAAGTGTTTATTTTGTTCCTCCATTACCTTATTTCATAAGCTACGCTTTGGGATATTCCTGCAAAGAAGGGAAGTATATTAACATTCTTACTTTCAAACAAACGCGTGTCAGGATTTAAGTCTACAAGGAGGAGTGTTAGCTACAGTACAGTAGGCAATGTTCATATTCATATTGACATTGCTTTGTGGCTCAGTATTTTTTTTAATTCGTCCAATGAAAATGTGTAATGTGAAAGTGCTCGCTTATAGACGTGCCAATTAACTTACGCTCCATAGCCAAATGGAGGTTTTTAGCCTCTTTTAGTTTATTTTGGTTTTTTTCTTCTTTTAGCAAACACTCTCTGACAGTTAGCAGCTTGCTGGTGAAGAAGGTGGAACATTTGGCATCTAAACACCCAGATATTTTCCCTCAGGAGCTGTTGAGGATTAAAACAAATCTGAAAAGGGAGTGAATATTAGACGTACTTTCACTAGGCTGACAGAAACTAAATTACTCTGATACATGTAATGTGGACTCCGGTAGCAACTGAACACTTACTAAGTAAAAGAGGTGCAATTAAACAGACAAACACTCAAACACATGCATCGCCTCCCTTACACATACACATTCACAATGTCACCCCGTGTCTTCTGCAGCGGCGCACACTGTTTAGTCATCTGTAAACCTCCAACTCAACTCAACTCCCAATTAAATATTTACTGCTTTCTGGGTGCTCTCAGCAGCATCAACAGCAGCAGCGCCCCGCTACATGAAACAAACACAGAGGGTTTCTTCTTTTAAATTATAAAGTCTCAGTACCTCTCACAAAATAGATCATAGGACACTCCTTGGTGAAGTTTCCATTTTTTGCATGTTTTTATAACATTGTTTTGTTTTTGTGGGAATTACAGCTCTAACCTTGCATTTCATTGATAACTTCTTTCTTTCTTTCTTTCTTTCTTTCTTTCTTTCTTTCTTTCTTTCTTTCTTTCTTTCTTTCTTTCTTTCTTTCTTTCTTTCTTTCTTTCTTTCTTTCTTTCTTTCTTTCTTTCTTTCTTTCTTTCTTTCTTTCTTTCTTTCTTTCTTTCTGTTTAAATCTTAATGGAAGTCTTCCAGGACTGATTCAGTGATCAATAACTGTTATTATCTTGGCAACAACTATTAATTTAGCCTCGTAATGTGAGAAGCCATGAACCACTGAGTCACATGTGATGCATCAGGAGACAATAGTGAATATAATATATTGCCTTGACATATGCTGCCTCTGTACAACGGAGGATGGTGCAAATATAAAGATTATATGAGTTATGTTTGGGTCGGTAATACATTGAATACCAAGAAATCAAATGTGTCTTTTTCTAAGTGAAAGCAAAACACAAAAAAAGTCACAAAAACAGGTTTCTTTTGGGATGACATCGAAGTGTTATCGCTCTTGTCTTCATCTATTTTTTCTTTCCTTTTGTTTTGTGTTTATGTCTGAAGCTCCTCATCTACGACTTCTCTGTGCAAATGACAGTTTGTTTGTCCACCATGTTTTCTCCATCTATACTTGTCTCCAGTAATTTGTATTCACGTTTGCTCATTTATCCTTTTCTGGTATAAATAGACATCATTCTTTAATCTGGCAGCCATCCTCCTTTTCCTCTTCTTTCTTCAAGCTTGTTCAAGCCATTATAAAACCAAGCTATTCCTCTTATCACCCTGTTTCTTTTATTAGCCCCTATATCTCGGGTGTCATTTTATTTGTTCCTAAATATAATTTGAACATTACTCTGCACACATGCACTGGATATCAACATTTTCAGTTTTGTCCTGTTGTACTAAACTAATAATTGTGCAAAACGTGTTTCTCTCCTCGTGATCATCAGTCATGCAGATAGTTTCGGTATAATCTGCTGTTAATTTGCTGAAGTGCCAATGAGATGAGTTGTACTGGCTGTATAGCTGGATTGATGGATTTATGTAGTGTGTGTGTGTGTGTGTGTGTGTGTAGATGCTGTTGTCTCACTCAATTTCCTGTGATACACATGAAAGCAGTCAGAATGGCACTATCCTTCATCACTGTTGTTGGCACATGAAAGCTAACCTTAGATGGATTAACAATACATCAAATCATTAATGCTGACATGTATTGTTAAAAAAAATAAAAATGTTTTTGACCGTATTATGAATCCAGGCGAACATGACTTCAACATCTTTACACCTGTTAGCTGCTGCTTCCAGTCTTCAACAGTCAATCTGAATTTGAAACTGCATGTATGCATCAGCTCTGATAGGTTACAGCCTTAGAAAGAAAAAAAAGTCTATTCATATTTACTCTTAATTTTTGTGAGCATCTGGAGAGAAGGCTAACATATTCAGCTGCTGCAAGTTACAAAACCCAACAAAAATGTTTCCATTTCATTGCATTTGCTTCTTTGATTTGATTGCTTACAAATGTAGATGAAGCTAATTTACTTGTTGATTAATGGTTTGTTTTACTGCTGTATAAATTCACTCTTGTCTGTATTAACCTGTGACTTAGTTTATAAACAGTTATCTTTACCAATATTAGACAAGCTGGCTGATAGAAACATCTTGATTCATGAGGTGTGATCACACACACACACACACACACACAGTATTTGATATACTGCTCAGTTTTTTTATTGATTTAAGTCAGAAGATAAAATGCTGATATTCCTATGGGGAAACAGCTTTCACACACATGCAGTATGCAATGTGCGTATCACATACAGTAAAGGACAGCGTCCAGGTTACATGGTGTTATAAATAATGATGAATCTCTCCTTCTTTGTCTTCCTCAATCCCTCACTTCCCATCACTTCCTCTTTTTCTAACCCATTTATTCACTTTGTTACTCCTTCACTCAATCCCTTCCTTTTTTTGCTCTCTTAGTCACAATCTCACTATTACCTCACTCACTCAACACCCTAATTAACCCATTTACTCACTCACTACACCCCCCCCCTCCCCCACTCCTTTCAACCACTCACCCCCTTATTCAGTCACTCGTTATATAACCCTCTCCCCATCACTTGATCACACCCCTATTCACTAGCTCACCTTTATTCACTCATTTCACTGTGTCCTTCCCGAACTCTCCTATTCAAGCACCAGATCTTTCCCTCCCGAGTCTATTCATGTGCTGTAATCCAGCTACCTCATGCTCATGAGTAAGTCTGACCCCATCCACTGCTATTCAGATCCTTTCCGTTCACTTTCACTGTGTCAGCCTCCTATCTCTCCTCATCGCATTGTCTTTATCCTTTTCATGTATGGCACTTCCTTCCTGTGTTGGTAATTCTATCCACATATCTGCTTGTCTGCGCTCCTCTCTGACTCACTGTTTCCCTTATGTTAGTTTTTCTCTTATTCACATTGATATTTTTCATTATTTTTACTCGCACAAAATTTACAGTCCGCTTTGATCTACTGTAAATCACAACGCGTGGTTTCTCCACAATTACTCTGTGTTTAAAAAGTAGAATGCATGCATTTTAGTAAATACAAAGGAGCTGACATGAATTATGTGAGTGTGTGTCTGTGCATGTGTGGGTATGCACGTATTTTATGCCAAATTAACAGCTTGTCAAAAACATTAATTTAGACACAGAAGCAAAGGTGTGAAGGGAGGAAGTGAAGAGGCTCCTGCTGCAGAGACGAACAACACAAGACAGACACAGCTCTCTGTCTTCTCAAGGATTTCTGAGAAAATAAAACATGACTCTCTCTCAGACTCCAGACTGCATACAAAAGTATATTGTTTTGCGAACGACGTCACATACTCCTCCTAAAACTACTGGCTATCACACACACACACACTGTACTGTGGAACAATAGCACTGTGTGTCACACCATAGTACGTGACACAGGCTGAGCTGCATTTCTATGACAGTCGAGAAGAAGTAAAAGTTTGAGAGGGTTAAAGTGGGATCTGTTGTTTCTGACACTTGCAGGCGTTCAGTTTACCTGTTTTGGCCTCTTTTTCATTTTATTTTCAGTGTTTTCATTTTTCATCTCCTCTAGCCTCTCATTTTCCCTCCTTTCCTCTCCTCTCTTCTCCTCCTCCTTCTCTCTCTCTGTCTCTCTCTTTCTTCCTATTTACTTCACCTTGTTTCCTGTCCTCCTCTTTCCTCTTGTCTCTTCTCATCTACTCTTCTTATTGCATCACATCTCATTCTGTTTTCTCCTCATTTCCTCTCCTTCCCTCCTTGTGTTCATTTTCCCTCTTCCTTTTTCCTCCTTGTGTTTCCTCCTCTCCCCTTAACTTGCCATCCTCCCTCTCTTTCCTCCTCTTCTCTCCTGCTGGCTATATAACCAGGGTCATGTCTGTTGCCCTTCACTGTCATCCTCTGGATTGACTTCAATCAGAGCTGCCAACCCTAGCCCCCTGACTGTGTGTGTGTGTGTGTGTGTGTGTCTACAGTATATGTCTGTGTCTATTTGTATGCATGACACACGCCTTCGTCTATCAACCTTAGTTAACATTAATCATAAAAACATATAAAGGAGTTCAATACCTTCCTGTCACAATTTCACTGGTAGTAGGAAAGACCACTACCACAGCCCCGAGGTTGAAGGGATAGTCTAAGTCTAACTATCGCTCACTCTGGGTTGAGCAAACACACAAACACGCACACAAATACCAGCAGTGCTGTTGATTTCATTCTGCAGTGTGGATGCTCACTGTTCCCTCATCTATCGTATCGTCTCTGGCCTACATTCGTTGTCTGTGTCTATCCCTCCCTTGATTTAAAAAAAATCCAGAAATGTGCAGCTTATATTATTATATCTGCACATTTCCCAGAAATTAATTCAATGCATGGTTATTAAATAATGCCTTAAAGAGTGTATATGTAGTGCTAGCTGTAACATTATCTGCAATGGGTTAAAATACACACATTAGAGATGACCTCTAAAACATTAGTTCCTTTAAGACAAATTATTTTCTTTTCCCTTTAATAAAATCCATATTTTCTTCTTGCCACTATATTGTATTCACTTGTATTCAGGCACTAATACCTCCTCCCTTTGCAGAGGACAGTAGGCCAGATGAGAGCTGCAGAATACAGATGAGAGAAGGTGAGATTAGAGGTCAGAAAACAGACACTGCCTACCAAGACCGTTAATCGCATTCTTCACGCCGGCGCCAGCCAACAGGGAGCAAGCAACTTGCGGTCATTTTGCTTCTTTTCATCCCCCAAGCAAAGTGAGGAATTTAGTCTTTGACCCCAGCTGCTAAAGCATATTAATCTCCTCTTGTCTTGTGGTGACCAACTAGCACAAATCCTTTAGCAATAACCAGCAGCGATGCCTTGATCGCATGCATCTTAAGCCATGAAGGATAGTTTATAGACATAAACTAATTGCAAAAGGGATGAAAATAAGGACTCCAATAACTCCAATGTGGAAAATAGGAAGAAGATGGGGGTAGTTTTGTTTCTTACGAGTTTCCTTTTTAAGCAAACAGACAGGAAACAAACTCATTGAGATGCTTTGTGTAGCCTCTCATCCAGATACCTGACCTGCAGTATTGCAGGTAAATGCTTTTCTTTTCAACATTGTCCCATTTGCACTTATTGGTAAACACAAAACAAGCTTTTAGGAGGAAAACACAAAGGTGCATAAGTGTATTTTTTTCCCCCAGGTTTCCCTTATCTGACTCAATTCCAGTTTCTGTGGAGATGCAACTTATATGCGATCAGCATGCATGACAGCATTTGATCTTCTTTGCTTGTGTTGCTTTTCCAGCAGAGTTGCAATGATTTGCCCACATAAGCAGCAATGTCAATGACAAACCTAATGACACCATGTTTGCTGTTGCTTTCCATAGCATTAAGTGTGCAGATTTCAGTCATCCTGTTGCATTGTAAGTTGTGTGAATGATTTAATTATATAACACATAGAACAAATCAAAGTTCTTAAGAATTTCTTTTTATGTTTAGTGTTTAAGGCCGCTGCTAGAAAAAGCATTTCATCTGGATTTTCTTTTAAAAGAAAATACAATTTATACATATGTATACAGCATATAAGGCAAGTCTGACTGAGCAGTTCTCCCCATGACTAGTAAATGTTGAATTGGTCTCTTTAAACAAGCAAATGAGTGTGAATTCAGCTTTCACGGTCAGTGGACAGTTTGAATGGTTGAAGACAAGACAGAGACAAGTACGAACTGCGACCACTGAGAACCTGCAACACACAATTTGCAAATTTTCATGCAGGACTTCGTAGAAGTTATTACAAAAGCAAAGTGCCTTTCAACTTTTATTATATAGGATGTGATTTCTGACACTCAAACACACTCTTTTAATGTTTTACGTGTTTGTACTTGTATGGATTTGTTAACAGTAATTAGTGTGCAGATTTAAAATTATTTTATTAGTAATTAGTAGTACCGGTAGTAATAAATTGTTAAACATAGGGTTAGGGTTAGGGTAGGGTTGACTTAACCATGCCAATTTGGAGACAACGTTAGCAACATGTACCTTCTAACAGGAAACTGATGTGGAAAAGTACTTAGTTAATAGACCAGTGGTCAGGGCATCTGCTCAGGATACAACTTATAGCTTCTTGGGAGGACACCATAAGGCAGTCCAAGAACAAGCTGAAGACTCCACGTATCCCACCATGCCTGGCCATCATGTTTGCCACAGTGACACGGATAATCAATGGGAAATGGGCGAATGGAGAATATACTGCTTACAGATCAATGCAAAAGAAAAGTTAAAAACATGCATTGTTGAAGATTTCTGACACCACAATTTAATCTGAATATTATAGCTTATTCTTTCCATATATATATATTATAGCCTCACTCTACCTGAAGAGACTCTAGCAGAGGCTGTGCTGTCTGCTTGGGTTAGGCTATTCTCAGCGTGATACTGCAGCTAATTTGTCATCTAAAACTTAAGATGACAGGGTAAAACGCCTCTGATAATGCACCATTTCATTTGGAGAGAGAGAGAGAGAGAGAGAGAGAGAGAGAGAGAGGGGTGCTCTGTGCTCTGCTTCGCAACTAACTCAATGTGATGTTGTGACCCTTGCGTCTCCTGACTCTTCCTTGTGTCGCTGTGTAATTAGAGTCCATGTTTAATAGATGCAATGTCTCTTTGTAATAGGAGCTTCTGCATTATGAATGCTTCGTATTCATATAAGCATGTGCAAGGGAGAAAAAAAAAAAACGTGATGTGAGCTCTGCACTTTTGTTTTTGGAACAAATGGAGTATGCAGGCGCAGAGCAGCAGGGGCCTCGGCTCGCTCTAGTTAGGCCTGCAGCAATGCATTATTGAGTGTGGTCCTCAGCGCGGAATACAACACACACCCTCACACACAGACTGAGAGGTGGAGAATAAGGTCTTGGCAGCCAGGGGTGCATCTCATCTGGTGTAATGCTGCTGCCGCTGCTTAATAAATGAGTCTGACATCAGTGGAAGCAGGGAGTGAAAGGAGAAGAAGTTAACACGGGGAGACAAGAACGGTTGAAAGAGTTTGAGAAACTCAGATTCATAACTATAGCCAGCAATGAAGGTTATACACTTATAATGCTATGAATATGTTTCTCTGCTTCTTTCTCAATATCATACCAGGCTGGAAACATTGTGTATACTCGCCACTTTCAGCATACAGAGTACGGTATAAATCACAGGAACACTGTGGAGGGTTTTTCTGTTGAAGCATTATGGTGTGCATTACAGTCTGCCACTGTGTGTTTTCCACTAGGGTGGTATCATATAATGCAGTGGAATAATATAGTTCTACTTTTACAACCCTGACCCTGTGATATATATATATATATATATATATACATACATACACATAAAGACATTATTTTCTATAACCTTGTACCCTTTAGCCATCCTTTGCCACACTCTCCCCTTTCCAATTATTTCCACTTGTGCTTTTACCTGCTTCCTCCATTTGTTCTGAGTCTGAACCTCAACCTCATTTCCTCGCATCACTCCTTAAATCAATCTGCTTTCAATCACTTCACCAGGTGGAGATATTCCAGGCGCCTATCAAGGCTAAAATTATTGACACGAGTGAAGCAAGCTGCACCCAACATCCAGTGATAGCAATCTCTTTCTCTGCCTCTGTAGTGCCACTTGTTCCATCTCTGCCACTCGTACACTCAGGTGTTTATACAGACACAATCTCTCTCTCACACACACACACACACTCACACTCTTTTGCATGTCATCAGTCCAAATCATTCTGACCCAAATAAAAAAAAACATGCACAGATCAAAAGCACCTGCTCAACGAATCAAAGAGCAAGAAAGAGTTGTGGGTTTCCTTTGGAAATAGAAATGACTACAGAACTATTAGGAAAGACGTCACGGTGGCCAAGAAGGCCTCATTATGTGTTGTTGACGTTATGGTCAGTACAGAGTGGCTCTTCTGCCTCAGTAATGATGATCGATATCTTGCTGTCCTAAATGCAACAATTACACCTGAGCTTTTAAAAAGCTTAGCTGGCTCTTTTACAGTGAGGAGGGGAAAAAAACATCAATGTATGAGGAGGGGAGGGGCAAGAATCCCTAGTTTGCCATGATGCCCAGTTTCATTTATTAATGTTACTGATAGATTGGCTTTTCCATTCAATTTTCCCTAGGCATGTGTGTTTAACACAGGGTTGCCTGGTCAATGCAGTCTCTTTATCTTAACTGCCTTTCCCATTAGTTGTGCCACTGGCCTAATTTCAAAGAGTGGACCATTGATTGGGATGTTATCTCATTGCTGCAATGAAACCGCACATCTGGGTTCTATGCTATGCTATGTTGCAAGTTGTTATCGATTCCTGAAGGTATGTAATAAGAGAAACGGCCCTGGGCCATCTAAACTGTGAGAAAATGGCTTGTTTTGTATTTTAACCACATCTGAATATCCAGGGATTAATCAATTAAATGAGATAAAGAGTTAAAAACAGCTTTATGTCACAACACATTTGTGGTGTACTAGATTGCATTGTAGTTTACTGTAGCTCAATGTTGTTTGATGCTTGAATGCATGTTGAGACTAAGGTACTGTGTGAAGCGTTGCAATGATATTTAGTTTTCGTCTTTAGTACCTGACCGTTTTGAAACAATAAATGAAATTAAAACCGCAAGCGGTGATGACGGTCCCTCGCTCACACACAGACATGAATGAATTGATTATCCAAGTTGGTGCAGATTTGACCAAAGTCATTGATTTTTAGGACAGACACAAACCACCCATACAAAACTGAAACTACATCCATGTGGTCAACATGCATATTAAGTTTGTGACTACTTAAAGAGATTAATACCCTGCAGTGGAAAACGTCACCAGTTTTCTATTCTTTGATCCTCTTTATCTCTTTCTCTCTCGTTCTTATTATCTGAACACTTTAGTTATGGTCAGACATGACAGAGGCACAACTGAGGACAGGCTCAAACGATAGTGTGTATACTGAGAGAATGTGGGAGAGAGTTGAAAAGGGGAAGAAAGAGAGAAAGACGCAGTGAGGCAGCAGAGACATGCTGGGCTGTGAGTCTATTACACCATGCTGCTGTTCAAATAAAAGCCTAATGGAACAACACCACACTTTGGCCAGAAGGGTCTGAGCAGATCTGACAGCATGGAAGAGCAACACCTTGTCTATAAACTCACACACACTCCTCTCTGTCTCACTCTGACATACACACATATTGTACTGCGGATACAGCCACATACTGTATGTATGCACACATATACACAGCTCACTTCAGTGAGATAAGTAATTTTAATACCAAAGGTTAAAGTCTAAATCAGAACATGCGTCAGAATCTGAATTGATTTTTCCTGTGAATCGACAGTGGAATGTAATTTTTCTCGCTGACATACTGGCTCACATGCAACCTTTAATTCACCAAATGGCCTGGAAAGGTTAGAACAGGGTTAATAGACTTGAGATGTAGCTACGGGCAAAGAAATGACTGAGATCTAAAATCATCATGCAAATTTAAAAGAAAAAGTTGATATCGTATAATGATTTGAGGCCCTTCAATCTAAAGTGAAATTGCCTCAGATGGGTAAGACTGCATATGTCGGGGTATTTATACATGCAGTAACATCCCTCTGTACTCACTTCGATCCTAGTGGTTTAGAAGTGTAACGGTGCAAAGCTGCTGAAGCTCAACAAGGAGGTCCATCCTGTTAATTAGTCAAAGTATCATCCTGATTATTAAGAGTGTTAGTGTTGTGATAACCTTTGTGGGCAGAGGGTGCTGATGTGTGTGTGTGTGTTTGTGTTTAATTGTATCCACTGGGAGTTCCGGTTTGGCTCGACAACAGAATTCCCCTATACTCAAACTCCCAGAAGCACCAGTGTCTTACACTAATGGTCCGCAGGCCTTGGATGCCCCTTTCCAACATACACAAACATGTGTGACAAACAAACACACCCACAAAGATGTTTCTATGCACATTTCTTTAGAGGCCGTCTTACTCAAGCCTTTATTTTTGTGTTTCCAGTCTAGTATATTTTGTAAGCTCTTTTCAGTGAAACCTTCTATACAGATACTCTGTCGTTGCTTTTCACATCCAAAGTGCACTTGAGCTCCATTGCAAGCTGCTTAGTTCAGAAAATATAAAAAAAAAGGCATTTTTTTCAAGGCAATGAAAGCAGCACGGCACATCAAAATGAAACAGCAAAGCTTCCATTAAGCACAGCGGAGACATGGAGCCGAACATTTCAGCACCAAGGACAGCACCATTGAAACGAGACATTAAAATGCATTTCTTTTCACTGTTGAGTCTGGGGAATAATTACAGAGGCAGTGATCGATATCTTTTTCTTTTTTTTTTTGATTTAGCTTTTGTTTATATAAATGTAATATAATAAGGTCAGAAAGAGGGAGTTTAAAAGTTCTAAATAAAAGAATTAAGAGAATATAAACGATTACTGGTTGAATAGATTTTTTTTAAATGGAGGTCTGAGCACATTTGTACTTCTGAATGCACCCCTCTTGATTAAAAAACAAAAACAAACTTTCCCTGGTTTCTAGCCATACAGATAGTTTTTGGATTTATTCGTCCACATTGTGAGATGTGGTGCTCACAGCATTGACAAATGATATTCAAAAATCCAACAGCGTTGTGTTTTTTTTCCCACAACATTGGCCATATGAGCCACATTCATTACTGTGATCACTGTATTTTTAATAGAAACTATTTCCATTTGCAGTAACCCTTGAATAAACCCACATGTGAGCACACACATTTATCTACAGCAGAGCACACACACACAGACACCTGTGATATCAATTAGACACACAGGGAAAATACATAGGAAAACACACATGTCATGCAGTGCTTAAAAATAGAGGCGGCTCAATGCTAACATGTCAAAACACATCCTTCACTTTGGTGACCGTAAAGGTAGCTCTGGCCTCTGTCCTCCCTCTCGTCTCTACGCTAAAGCCCATCTCTCTTCCTTCATCTCTCTTGCTGTATTTTTTTGTTACCCCCACCACAGTCTTCCTCCGTCAGGGTGGGATGGAATTTAAAACAGGATCTGTGATCTCTGTCAATGACTGTTTGCTGCATTTTCTGAGACAAAGAGGCCTTTATGTTAAGCGCTGACTCGGAGAAGGAATTTCACAGTGCCATTCCTGTACATCCCGGAGCTTCGGTTGCCTTTCTCTCTGGCTGTAATGACTCTGAGCTCTTTGACCACAGTGCCTACTGTACCCCATGCAACTCCCCACAGACTCTGTCAGTCTCTTTAGTTACAGTCAACTCTTAGGAATGCAGCCATAAATCATCAGTTGCCTCACTGCATGTTCCTCAACAGTTGGATGCAACACAAACACAGGCGAGCTCACGGTATTTATGGTTTTGTATTTTGTTATTTTAAATAATATATTTAATTATCTCCTTGTTAACTTTGTATGTCTTTTTAAGACATAGACTGTAGCCTACATGGTCTTATGTTATCAATTGCTTCATGTGGGAATAATGTATAAACTATTTTTATTTTTCACACTTGTCATGTGGTTCCCAGTGGGATACAGCTGAGACAGATGTTCATTCTCATTAAAAATGTCTTAGCCTCTTGGGCAGTACAAATTTAGCCATGAGTCTATCATTCGGAACAGTTGTTTATTAATATAGTGCCAGTACTGAAAAGTTTAGTTTTCTTTTAGTTTTTGTGTCTGCAAAGTCTGCTAAAATATATAAATGTACACGTAAGTGGTGTGTAGTTTATCACATGTTTGGCTACATTTTTCTTTCGATTGCTAGATATGAAAAATGCAAGGATGTAAAAACGGTCATCACTCTGAAGCAAACAGGAACTGATTGAGCAGCATGCAGCATGAAAGCGTGTGTTTATGCCATATGTCAGTATATCGGTTAATGAGGCTACATAAGGTATTGTTAGCTGAGATTGGAGACCATTTACACAGAGTGAGAGAATGCTAATGCTCTGAGTGCACATGCATCAGAAACAGCTCGGGAAAAATGCTAATGGCCTGTTAGCCTGCCCATTTAGATTAGCTGATAACAATGCTAAATCCAATGATAGCGAGACTAACGAATGTGACTGCGGAAAATGAAGCCCTAATATCATGTCTGTTTAATGTGACTTTCAGAAATGCTTATAAGCTAATAGTTTTCCCTCTAACATCGTGACAGGGACAATCACTTACTGTGATTCTAAATGCATACAGTCCTGAGGCAGGGATTAGTTTTAGTCCCGCATTTAATCAGTGATTTATAGATATCAGACATACCTAAATTGTAAATATTGTAGGTGACATTTAGATTTAATATTGTATAACTACTATAGAAGAGCTGAAGGAGCTGGAACTGGGCTTGTTCTAAAAGGTGATTTATTTATTTATTTTTTTATAAACTTTTTATTCAGAGGCTTTTATAGATCCTGTTGCCCCCTGCAGTGATAACTATGATGTTGTCACGATATTCCTCTAGGCTTTAAAGAAGGCACACTGTTACTGAGACATCAGCTCATTAATGAAGTCAACACTGCAAAGCTGTCATTATAAAGTGCTCCTGCTTTCTTTGCAAGTTCTTACTTGAATTTCACCTATTTTCTTTGTTTCGTATACCATGCAAAAAAAGACCTAAACTAATAAATATTCCAGCTATAGGAAAGACAGTGTGCATTAGTTTTCTCTTTTTTAGATCTCAGCTGATGCACCTGGCACATATTCAGTAGCTGTGTTAAACAAAGTGACACATAGATTCAGCCCCAATGTCAAAATCTCTACATTAAAATGAAGCAAAAAGTAAAAAGGGAAAGCTGGAAAAAAAGAAAAAAAAAGCAGGGATGCCAAAGCTACACCAACCAAGTCTTCTGATGCCTTGAAGCAAGAGAGATCATGTCTGTAAGCAGGCACAGATGTCAGAGATCTTTCCAGATGGATGGTGGAGCAGCGTCGTGTTCACACGCCTAATTTATACTTAATAAAAACTGTTTTTATTCGATTGTGTCCATAATTTATATACTGTAATATTTGGTTTTATAAAAGCACCGTTTTAGAAATGTGTAGCGTATTGTGATTATCTCACAATACAATTTCGTTTCAGGTCATTATATCACTGCCAGTGATGAGATATTGCATAAATGTAAGATTGATCTGATGGAATACTCACTTTAAAAAGCTGAACAGTCTATAGATACGGGCTGTGAATCGTGACATCCTGCGGCTGTGTTTGAAACTCACTTCCAGTCCCTTGTTTAGTTTTGGCTGAATTCCATCAAGCCTCATTTTCAGGTTCACCAGGTAATCTTGGCATGTTTTATTAACGGTTCAGCAGTTATGCTTTCACCAGTTTTCTGGAACACTAAACATGTTTTGTTTTTTTTCCTCCTCCACATATATTTCAGCCTGAATTGCTATACTTCCTTAAAAAGATATACGGATGATTTGCCAAGAATATATGTAAAAAGTGACATGTACAATATGTCACTGTGAGCCCAAAAGATGAAAAGGTTACAACAACCAATAGCGCCGTATATTACGTCATGGGACAGAAGCTATGTGCGCTGAGATTAGAACAATAACAATTTTAGTAGGTTTAGTAGTGCCATAACAATCTGCTTACAACCAGCTGTAAAAAGTCAAGCTCGCTGGCATCCACAGGAGACTAAAAGAAGCAGCAGCAGCAGCCATAGAAGCACCAGCGCTATTACACTAATATGAGTAATACACAACCTCAACAGCAAAGCAGCTAATTAATTCCACCATGAGATCTACTGACAGAGAGGAAGTAGGAGTGAAAGACAGACGAGAAAAAAAAAAAACATGACTTTTTACTTCAACCCATCCAGTCTGATGATGAAATGGATGAGTCACACCACCTGGTAGGGGTCCGGAGCCAGCGACAGGCTGACGATCCAATATGAGGTTTGAATGGAGGACAGATGAACTGTGCAGTCATCTACTTCCAGCCAGCAACATGACACATTTTAGCGGGGTTGTTAACTCAGAAAGCCAGAAGATTCACACATAAAACAGATTACTGTGACTGATCAGATTTAAGTTCAATTCAGTCAAAGTGTTAACATACTCGACAGTAAAAATTTCCCCCCAGTATTATACGTTTACAATTCAACTGAATCTCCCTGCACATTATCGCCCTGTGTAGCAGGCTGCAGTAAGGATGGCGGAAGCTGAACGACGGTCCAAATAGTTATGAGTGTGATTGTTTTGGTCTTTAGTCGGTTATTTAGATGATGTTGTGTTGGGTTATACAGATGGATATGGATATTATATCTACTTCAATGGGGAATTCTTTTTTTCTTGGTCGTTTAATGATCTGTTAAGTTTGATTTCCAAATGCAGCCACAACAGCAGGTTTATACCCAGAGCTGTTTGGCTATAATACTGGTGAAGCCGTAATTTCAGACTTCATTTGCTGGATGTCACCGTGACCTTCTCATTTCTTTCACGTCCTTCTGCTTCTTGTCAGGTTTGAATTGATATGGTGTGCGTCGGTCATAAAGGAACAGATTTATACGTTTTAAATATCATTTTGTTTTCCTGTGCACTGCGCTGCGAAAAATAATGGGAGCCTTTCCTATGAGAACCTCATTGTCAGCCCTATAAAGTCATCAGGTTATGAAACTATTGGTAATCCCTGAAATGGAGCTGAATTACATCAGATGAGACGGTATCCTGGGCAGTAGTAGTGCGTATGTGTGCGCTTGCGTGGATTTTTGTGTGTGCGCGAGTGTGTGAAGCATTGTCCTCAAGACACATTGTATTAGCATGGGGTCTAAATGCCACATTAATGCTCATGCTTCAATGAGTGTAACGTGTGCTTTACATGAGGAAATATCAGATTCGGAAATGCTCCAACAGCAGCCAGAGGATCTGAGAGCAGCCTGAGCTGTTTTAATAATGTAACAGAAACTTAAAACCTACCTTTTTATACTGACACTTTTTGGTCCCATGACAGCAGATTTTATGGCTATATGGCTGGTTTAAAATTATTTTTTTTAAATCTGTGGTATGCATTAGTCTGACATTGTTTTACAGTTTCATTCGGTCTCAGTTTGTCAGCTTTGATAGCCAAGTTTGATACAGAGACACAGAGACTAAGAGAGATATGTAAATATTGACAGTGCTTGCAAGTAAAGGTCTTTCTGCTTTGAGGAGGTATAACAATATGTTAGTATTCACATGCCCATAACTGTAGCACCAAACAGTTATGGGCATAAAACTGCTATTAGATGTGAATCTGAAAATTCATTTATTCTGGATTCAGTCACAGTTTTTCCATCAGTTCTCCTTCAGCGCACAGTGAAATTTGCTGCAGCAGGTTTAGACTGTGTTTAGACTTTCTAAACAGCTGTCCACTTCATAACGGTACGTTGTCAGAAATCCAGATGCCATTGACCAGTTGGACGCACACAAAGCTAACTGTAATCATTAAATCTTCTACTTATCATATATGTTGGGTAAACATATGTTGACATTGGGAAGTTGGGATAATGTTTCCAGTCACTGGCTGAGGATGGAAAAAAATTTAAAATACGCTACTCTTGCTCTCTCTCCTTCTCTGAAAAGTAAAATGACAAGTAAAGAGTAAAAACAGGAGTAAGAAATAAAAATGGCTTAAAATTAACCATCTTCTTCTTCTATAGCGAGAGCACAATACTGACTGAAGTCTTCATCAATTTATCTGCGTGTGGCCCTAAGCTAAAAAGCCACTAAAAGTCCATCTAATTGAAAAATAAAAATTATATTATTTCTAGTTAACTACACCTGACTCTACAACAACAACATCTCACACATTTTAATTTACACTCTATACATTTATTTATTTTTCCGGCTAGTGATGTGAAAAGTAATAATTAACCACTTTCTTACTTACAATCAAATTAATAGCAGAAACAACAACGACTACAACAAGCCATACAACAAATTATAGACAGACTCATAACACAACATAATTCCTTGAGCCTACAGGCTTGGCCCAGCTCGCAGCCTTTAGCATTAAGTAACAAGGTTGGCTTTATGCTGCTCTGTCTGTTAGAGTCATTTACAGCAGACTAAAGATGGAGACATTGGTGTCTTTGAGTAGTTTCAGGTAAATCATTTAGGGCAGATGATCATGATCTATTATTATTGCATGCATCAACAAACTATATGTATTAATGTACTGATCTGCAGGTTAAAATAGTCCCCAACAAATGCACTATTCACTCTTGTTTGTGTGACATTTGGTAAAAACTACACAGCACACCTGCCTCAATGAGCCTTTATGAAGTGAAACTAGACTATTTTAAATACTTACATGTTCAGGAGGAGCCCATAGGGCCAGGTGCCACAGGTAGGGTGGGGAAGTGCTGATGGATCTGTGTTTTCCATCAGATTTGTTGACAAAAAAATATCTGAATTGCTGAATATCTAAGCACACGTAATAGCATCTTGTCTTAAATGAACAGACCTAATGCATAACAACTGTGAAGACTACTCAGAAGTCAGCAAGCTTTGTTCACAATCCATTATGCAGACAGGAAATTGTACTCTGTAGTAAACCATGGTCAGCTAGCATCAAGCAGAACGCCAGAACCATAAAACCAGCAACACATATTAGAGAGGTTGTTCTGTCACGTTCAATTTGTCAGTGGTTTGATCTTTGACTCATTAAAAAACAAAAAACAAAAAAAAAACCTTTGTTGGAATAGGACAGGGGGATGAATTGCAAATCAAAGGTTTGGATTCACACCACCTATTGCATTGCAGAGGCAGCAGTTTTCTGAAATGAAGGGGATTTTGCAGATGAATACAATATTTATTGATACAGTATGTTTGCCTCACACACTTCAAAACAAATATAGCTCACAACAAAGGCAACACAAGAGCACAGCAATCCATTGCCAACCTAACAGAAAAGCATCAATAAGGAAAATGTAGGAGGGAGTGCTTTTATGAACCGATCGATCGCTCAGCCTTTTACCGCCACAGAAAGGAAGAAGAACTCAAAACACTTGAGGAAGGGAATGGAAATCTGATTTGTATCTTGGGGAAATGAAGAAATAATGGTAAAAAAAATATTCAGTGACATATTAAATGAATTCACATGATAAAACAAAGGTTTATGGAAATCCAGAGAAAGCTTTTGTCTAATAGGACTGAACTACCTTGACTGAAAGAACAGTGACTACAAGGCGCTGTATTTCACACTGGATGCAACAGTGCTGACAGCTCTAATAAAGTCTTCCATTTGGCAGCTGAAAAGCATGTTTATTTTGTTGTGTGACAAACCTCGGTAAAGGTCATTACAGCAAATATATGTGGACATTGTTGGTTGATTGAGGGATGAATTATTACATCTTCAAGTTGTCCATCTATCCACCTATACAACTTATCCCATTCGTTAATCACAGCATGAGGCTTTGTTTTACTGGAACATTTGTTTGAACAGTCCCCTCCCCTATAATGATGCGACAAAGCTCCATCACTGACTGAACTTACTAGAATATGTAGAGCGGATATTGAGACAATTGAAAAAATACTGTAGAGGATTAGTCGGTAGGATAAAAATAAGATACAAGCCTATGTCTCAAGTAACTTGGGTGATCCTTTGATAAATTTGTCTGATACTCTCATTAAATACATTTAAGCTAAAGGTCAAAACAGTAGAGCAAACCACTCAGCCTGAAATTTTAGAATTCTTATTTCTTTCTTTATCCTACGTTGCAGCTCCACTCCATAATATATGTGCACACGTGTGTTACTTACACCCACAACACACAACTATATGCGCAACTCATGTGCAGCAAACATACTCCCTCAAGAGCATAAGACATGCAGACTCACATACAAACACATGCAGTGTGTTGTACACATCTCTGTTTACTGTGTCAGAGAGCTGCAGAGCTGCTGTAAAATTCAGAGCCAGATGTGCTGCAGGCAGAGATGGGCAAAAAGGAAGTGAAGAGGAAATAACACTAGACGCATGTGTGAAATAACAGCATTATCAAAATTATTTGTAAGGTTAAAATGTTTTCTTTGTGATCCGGCAGGGAAAAATAAGATGTGTGGATTTGCTTAGAACAGTTGTAATTTCAAATGTTCTCTTTAGGCTACATCAACCCTTCTGGACAAATGTGACGTTCTTCTCAAACCGGAAAAATATGAAATGTATGTGGGAAATGCACACACACATTTGTTTGTGAGTATTTGATGTAGTTTTGTTCGCAACTTTCAAAATGCAGACATTCATCTAAATGAGTCCCTACAGTGTTTCCTAGCTGCAGGGCTCCACTAACTCACAGTAGGTGGTTTAAAATCTTATGCTGAAAACTATGCTTCATGCTTGGAACAGTGTAAAAACTATTGTTATGGAAACACAAATTCAAAAGTCTGTGATTAAACTTTTGTGTCTAAATAATGTGTTGACAATATATTTTTTTATGCCGTCATTCAACTGTATGACTGGTCATTTCACTGACTACTGCAGCTAACTAGGTTTAAGGGGAATTCCTGGGTTGTTCAACTTTTTACTGTCATTTGTTGCTTTCACTTGTGACAACCCGCTTTGGACAGAACTGCTTGACCTCACATTGCAGGATCCTGGTGTCAGGGACATTCAACTCACCCGGACTGACTGACAGCTATTTATTCTCTCTGGCCTGGCTTCCACCTTGTTTCAATGTGTCGTATCTATATGTTCTTTAGTTTGATTTACCCTTTAGTTATTTAAAATAAATCTATTTTTCACATCTCTATGTATGGACTCCCTCTGTGTCCAGCCTTGAGCCCAGTAATTTTCTTTGCAATTAATTATAATGCAATCTTTATTCTATTATAGGTTTTCAAATTGATTTCCATTAGCTTATTAGCATATTTCTCCTCAATCCACACTTCACATTAAATGCACTCTGCACTCTCACACTAAATAACAGACTTTTTAAAATCAGTCCAATCTAACCCTGATTGCATCGGTAGGGATAATTTAACATTACAAAACTGATTCCTGTTGTAGTATTCCTGATGATGATTAAACTAATCGCTCGATACAAAATTGGTGGTGTGCCCCTTTAAAAGCTTGGTTATTCTAACTGTAAAAGTTAAAAGAAAATATTCAGAGTGACTTTTAATTTTAGGTGAAACTAACCCCTACAGAAAGAGGCGAGAGATGAAAAGAGGTGGTGCCGGTGAGGGACTTTCATCAGGGTTGAAGAGTGAAGATTAATCTTGTTGTCAGGGATGGGTGGCAATGTGAGGCACACCGAGCTTCCATCTATCTCTGCTCTGACTGCTCTGTTTGGCCCTGATCCGTTCTCCGCAGAGAGGGGGAGGGGATCAGGGAGAGAGAGAAACGGAAATAGAAAGCTTCAAGGTAGATTTCCCGCCAGTGATCTCCACCCGCAGGATTTCATTCGGACAGTCTACGGCCCTTCAGTGATGGAGGCAAATGGAGGAAACAGCAGAGATAAAAGATGGTGGTGTGGGATGCATAGTGTGAAATCTGATGTGCACTCAAATCATGTATTCAGTTGGTTTTCACAACCATCCTAGATAGTGAATATACCCCCTCTTTTTCCCTTCTTACAGTCTCATTTCTATCTTTTCTCGCCATCCATTTCAACCTTTCCAAACTTTTCAAGTGCCAAATCATTCTCTTTCTACATTCTTCTCTTCTTCTCTCTTTTATTGTGTTTAATATTCATAGCGTTTGGTGTCACCAAGAAGCAAGCTTTGTTAACGTGTCAATCTGAATAATAATTTGCTTGGCCTACCTGAATGAGAGAATGAATCTAATGTTCACAGAGGCAGAAATATAGAAAGAAGAGATGCACCGTAATTGCTACATTATTGACCCGAGAAGTACCCGAGTAGTTTCTGACTGTTGAAAACGGTTGCAGTGTTAAAAAGTTGTCATGACAACAGCTCGTGAGCCATGACAAAAACAGGAGGTGCACGTTTTTTTAAATTGGAAGGTGTACAGGTTTATTACTTAATATACAATGATCCAAAAAAATACTAAAGTTATGACGTGTGTTAATCAGGGTTGTCAGCGTGTCAGGAGACGGATAAGTGGTTGGGTGAAAAATAAGAAAATCTGGGAGGGCCGTCACGATGTGTTCAGACACAGCCAAACAGCCAGACCAGTGTTCCTGGTGTATAAGCCGAATGAGGTTATGAAAAGGGTAACTTCACTTGCATAATTAGTTAAGCACCATCGTGTTCTGTTTCTACCAAAGCATTTAAAATTCAAGTTCAAAGAAAATTCTGTGCAAAAGATGAAACACATAAGACCTTTTTTTACACTGTTGTTCCAGTCTGGCATGTGGTAGTCTTTCATTTTTTATTTCATTTAGATTAAAAGCAACATTACAGATGTTACATTTAAACTGGCCTGACTCAGTTAAAACTGGTTTGGAGCAGGTTCCTGTGCTGCAGCACATAAAGTATACATTCATTACAGCTTTGTAACTGATACAGTCACATGAGCACCTCTATCATTACATGTGACCCATGTGACCCCCAGCGAGGGGAAGGGTTTAATCTTCGTAGGTGATGATGCTCACTCTGACTTGTTGATGACGGGTCTCCTAAAGTGCTTTGATTTTTTTTTTTTTTTTTTTAACTGTTCAAATTTTTTTAAAGCACCTGCTTATTGTTCGTTATTTTAACAGTGTAGTGCCAAATTTAGAAAAATGGGATTTTTATTAAGGACACTGCACACGCATGCTACACCCACACAGGTTTTGCACTTACACCTCTTCTCAGAACTGTCTGTGTGTGTGTGTGTGTGTGTGTGCCGGCGCAGACTGTGCTTGATTGACACCTCCCTCTCCCTTTATTAATTTATTTCCTTTGCACTTTAGGGTGGGACGACCTCCTGTAATTACAGAGCTCAGCTTGAGGTCTAATTAGCCAGAAAAACCAAAAACAACTGAAAGCACCAGAGTAGGTTTGCTGGGCCTCATGCTATAAAATGTCTTATCTAATTTAGACTCACTCTGTTTGTTTGTTTGTTTTTTTCTCTTCATATTTTTTTTTTTAATATCTTGCATATGGTGCAGCTTTTAGTCAGCTTTTTAGTCAGGCTGCTTTTTGCCTACCATGCTGGTATTGTACTTGTTCAGTTAACAGATTCTGATCATCTCTCATCATCAGCAACGAGAGAAGTTTGGTGGCTGAAGAGGAAGAAGTATGAAAATGGCAGAGCGGGTGAAGGACAATTTATCTTTGTGTCTGACTCAAATTCTTTTTCTGTGTTTTCCATCTTAGATTTTGCTTTACTTCTTTTGCTTCTTCTTTCCAATATTCTTACTCCATCTTCTCCCTCCGCTTCGCCCTGCACACCCTCCACCCTCCTTTCATGGCTGTTTCTCTTCATGACTCCTCAGTGAATGAGGAGGAGCAGAAGTCAAAGTACACCCCATCCATAAAGATGTCTCCCACAGAGAGGGGAATGGAAAATGCCATTAGGCTGCTTTTCAGTCCTCCCAACACAGTGGGCAGTTGGCTTCAGATGCAGACAACACATGCTGGAGGAGATGCAGCAAGCCAGTGGCAAGTACTCTGGAGCCGAAGAATGTAACACACACACGCGCACACACACACACACGCACGCGCACACACAGTTGCAGGTACTCTGGATTCTGTGATGAAAGTTAGTGCTTGAGATTCAAGAGCACTTCGGGGATTTGGAAATATAAAGAAATATCAAAGAAAATCTCCGGGTGGAACTGAGTTCATTCTCTCTATAAATATAATCTGACAGTGTGACAGTATGAGGGAGTTTGGATTATGTATGCAACCGCTACAGTGTATCTTCAAATACGTTTATCAGGAACACTGTCAGACTATTAACTCAGTGTGTTTGTATTCGTGTGTGTGTGCGCGCGCACATGTGCGACGCCAGTATCCGATTGAGTCATTCGAAATCGGTTTGAGATGTTGACAAAAACACGGCACAAAAAACAGAGCATTACCGTAGCAGGGTGCAAATTTCCAGCTCATTGAAACTCAGTGATGCCTAGCTGGAGTACAACAGTCTAGTTCATCTGTATACTGTATTTACCTTTTTCAACATCTCACAACAGCATTGCCTAACAAGTCTGCACGTACTTGGCTGTCAATCCTTCTGCCATTACATTCTCAGTATTAAATAAATAAATAAATAAATACATCTTCTACTCTCTTTTTTTTAATGCAGGGTAAAATCTCTTAAATGACTATGTGTAAATATACTTTTGAAATATATGTATTTGTCAAGAATGATGCAGCATCTGTCAGTAATCTCATATTTGGATTGTATTATGTCAGTTTCCAGGCTGGTGGTACCACATACAATGTATCAGCTAGCGACTGAAATGATAATATTGCCTCAGAAAATGATGCTCTGGTGGACAGCTGTGCACAATTATAACTGGATGTTTTAAACAAACAATCCCTCCCAATCACTTTACTATAATTTGATCAGATCAGAGTGTTTTCTTACACCAAAGACAATCAAGTTAAAAGACACACACGTTGTATATCCAGTCAAGGACCACAAACACCTCCCTTAGACATTTGGGGGTATAATAGCATCTTATAACTTCCACCTTCACTACAGAGACAGGGCAGTTAATATTCACAGACAGCAACATATGTTCTATAGCTTTCAGTGTAATGTGTTGTTGTCTTGAAACAGTGTAGTTGGATGCTAGTCTTAAAACACACACACTCATCTTGAATCCACAAGTGAAGTTGCATTCATATCAATCTAAACTGTGGTTGAGTGTTCACTGTCCTACATTTGTCGTCTCATATTTTGTCTCCTATAAAATAAGAACACCGTCCTGTATCTTAAACTCGTAGTCTTCTGACGCTCCGTTTCCACCCATCATTACAGAACTACAATGCTGTCATGTAAAATCTCACAACGTTCAAACATCTTCTCTTGATATATCTTTGTACCACCAAAACTTATTTTCCTGCCTATCATCACTTCTGCGCTCTGTGACATTGCATTTCCAACAATGATCAATGTGACACATCATCCGTCACGCAGACAAACGCACCGATTCTCTCTTTTTGTGACTATTTGATCTGTTCTCTCGCTGCTAAAATGTCAGACGCTGCCTTACATCCGCAGTCCTACTTGACAATATGCTTTGGGTATATTTACAACTACGATCCCGTCTTATACATGGGAAATAAGCACTTTAAATGTCACAGAGCATCACTCTAGACGCAAGTTTTATTTTACTCCTGACTGCCTGCTCAGCGATCGCACAAAAGTTTTAAATGCCGCATTTTGTCCCAGAAACGAAGCAGCCCCAGGAACTCAGGAACTTTTGATTTTTTACATGTTTCTGTTTGCATTTCCACCACATCTTAAGACCAATAAGAAATTAAAAAGGAGCATCTTTGTACAGTAATCAGACTTATATATTTTTTGCATGCATATAAGGTAAATTTAAAAAATATATATATTTTTTTTTCCTCCGTGCACTTAATGTCTACTAGACAACTTTATTGACATCTAAGTTCATTACAAGCCTTTATAGCCTTTATATTGATGCTAATGCCAAGCAGTGCAAACTTAACCGTGATTAGTTCCTCATGAGAAAGTACCTGCCCTAAAGCAGGGAGTTTTAGGAAAGCAGCGGAAACAAATGTTCCTAAAAAGGTTTCTTCAGTGGAAACAGTTGTCTTGAGGTAATAGTATGCCGTTTTGACCCTGCATCATAATTATCTAATAAATTATAATCAAGTTGTTGGTTGAACAGCCTATTTCCCTCCCTCTAATTCTGACAGAAGTATCGCTGCAAATGTGAGCAGATCGACAACAATAAGATGCATCAGTAGTTTGTGATTTGTCTACACGGATTTACATCACTTAAATATAAAACGTGAATTCTTTTTGTCACCATTACAAGTGTTCAGTGATAATATATTTGATTGAAGCCCCACATTCTGATGAGCTATCAGAAAATATGAAAAGAAAATGACATAACATTTTTATCTCTCACCTGAAGGCTTCCCATCAGCTTCTGATACAACACATCTCATTTTGTTTTCTGCATACTGCTCAGATCACTCTGACATCACCCTCGTCATTTAACGTAGCGCTTTCAAGCTCCGGCGCATCAGCCACAATCTATTCTCCCAACTGAGTTCTTTGCAAAACAACTCCCTGCTACAGATTTGTCTTTCTGTTCACTTTAAAGCTTAGAGTAAAGGATTAGGTGTTTAAGTCTGTAACTAGAACCGTGCTAAAACACTCAGATGTGTCCCCCCCTTACGGATGAGACGGTCGTCAGCCAAATAAGGTCGCTACAACTCAGCGTCCCTAAAGCCACTTTTAGCAAAGCTGTGAAAATAAACACTGTGAAACCAAAGATTTTCTGCTCCACATCAGTGACCACAGCTTCTATCGGGATGTACGAGAGATCCGTGACCTATCCCTCTGTTAGGTAACGACAGGTAGCTCGGTGTATGCGGTGCTAAATTGTACATTGCAAGGTAGAGCCCATTGCAAGAGTCTATAAATATGATGTGATCAAATAGACTTACCTGTTGGGTATCCAGGAGAAATACAGTGGGGGGAGTTGGGGAGAGACACACACCATCCAGTCAAGGCCCGGTGGAGCGGAAGAGAAGGAAGGGAGAAAAGAGAGGAAAAAAACAGTCAGGCAGTGGTAAAACCTTTGGAAAATAAATAATTGAAGACGTTCTTTTTACATTCTGGCTGAACATAGATACCTCTCAAAATGCCATTTGGGCAGTAATAATGCTATGAAAGAAACACCTCCGAGTATAACTTATTGAGGGAGTGTATGATTGTCTCATTGGTGGTAAGAGCAAGAGGCGAGGTGAGGTTATTCCTTCCTCACCCAGGCAGAATTGCCACGCGGGGGCCTGGCTGCCACAGTGTTAGAAGTGGTGCTGACTTGTGTGAAGAGTTCAGATGCTTCATTGCTCCAACATATGCAAAATCTGTCAAAAAAATATTGCTTCATTATGACCCTGCACAAGGCTGAGCAAAGGCCGGCTGCATGCAAAGCAGCTTGCTACAGTGGCATACATCAAGTTAACCAGCCATTCATTATGTATGCTGGTTCCTGGAGAGCTGGAATTACCTTTATATTCAGGGCTTTCTACTGTGCAAATGGAAAGGAGGGAGTAGGCCAGCTGCATAAACGTGGTAGCTTGGTTTGGTGTCATTACTCTTTCATTAGCTAAACTTCATCACATTTCCTTTTACCAATCCAGCCGCGCTCATTGCTATTCCATATACGTGCGCCGACACACGCTTGCTGATTGAGTCTTTGACTGTCGGATGATATACAGTATCTAAACCGGAGTACATCACTTGCGGTCTTAGTAACCAAGCTGTATATTATATGCACATTCATCGGTGCTGGGCAATGACTGTATGGCAAAAAAAAACTTAAACTGTTCTGTTAACCTGTTTATATATATTTTCAAGCACTAAATATTAAACAGCTCAGTGTTGTTTTTTATGTTATTTTTAAATGTTCTATAGTTTTGACCATTGGTTTCTATATCACATGCTTGATCTTAATTTTTAATATATTAGACAAATCATGGATGTTACTAAAATGCATGGGTATAGTGTGTTCATCCTTCAATCAATGAGGCTGGCTATGCTGTCCTGACGTCTAAGTAATGTATTTTGGAATGGCAATTGTTTATAGAGCAACTGTGGTTGGTCAGTTATGTCTATACCTTTGTTGGTGCAATATTAATACACCTGATTTACAATCACCTGGAGTGAGTCAGTTCACATTCTCTGTAGCTCATTCATTAATATGTACACATTAAGCAGTTGTTGGAAACCTCCCACCTACAAGACACGTAATACATCTATACATAACAGCCAAAGCACAGCCTAAGCCTCTCTGTGCAAAGACAGACTATAAACCATTAGCGACATACACCCAAGCACAACCCTCATCAGCACTGTCACTGTCTGAAAAACAACACATTACACTTCTGAACAGGCACTTGTTTTCGGCAGCGCTCCTGATCAATGAAAACATATCCAGAGATGCTTTTCTGCACCTTACTCTGCCAGCAACTATAATTTAATAAAGCCTCAAGGCGCACGGCCAGACAATAAATTATCTGATTGTCTATATTAAAGTGCCCATTAATGGAGGGCCACGGAGCAATACCAGACACATTACGGAGCTCTAACGTGTCTCTTTAATTTATTCTTAATATGGCAAAAACAACATTAGCATACATGTTCTAATAAATACATTTAATTTGGTGAAATTATCATATCAGTTTTTCCAAAGTGAAAAATGAACCCAGCCTGCTATTGAAAATGCGCCTGACAATGCAAGTGTATATTGTTTTAGAGAATAGAGAAATCATGATAACATAATACACTCCAGTCTGAGTGCTGCTACTAAATGTGACCTGTCAATCGACATTCCAACAGACTGGAGCTACATACACACATATATATATATATATATATATATATATATATATATATATTGGGATATATTGGGATTACGGTCTTGTTTTGCAGTGCAGTCTAACAGCAGTGTCATTTTCTATATTTACACACTTCCATTTGTCATTTTAACACTCCTATCTGGAAATAAACCCTGAGTGCTCACATATTGCCAGGAGTGATTAACAAGAATGACCGATGCATTCGTTTTGAAAAAATTATAGTTTATCAGCACTACTTTGAAGCTGTGTAAAGTGTTTGGATAAAATAAACATAAAAAAAAATAAAATAAAAATCCTCTCCCCGCCAACAAGTCAAAAGTAATTCTTTCACTAGAACTGTTGTATGAGCTTTGAAAAATTCATAAATTCATGAAATGTCTGAGAATGGATTTTCTTGTGACTATTGCTGCTTTGCTGCTCTTGAGAGTAATGGCGGTGGTTTTGTGTGTCTGTCTATATGTATGTGTGTGTGTGTGTAGAGATAGAAAGGAACTTGTTTACTCTATTTCATAACTCCTGTCCCTCCCTCACTGATTGCCTATTTAAATTGTTTCCCCCTCATCTGTGCTCGCAGCTCATTTGCCAGTATTTGGGGCAGACTTTGTGAGACCTTTGTGTACAGATGGGGGCAACTGGCATGGAAAATATCCAATCACGATACTTGTGTGGCTGAGTACACATCACAGCTGAAGTAAACACAATAAAGTGATCAGTATCGCTGCCAGAAAAGCCCATCTTTTAGTCGGGCCAGGTGTTTAGTCAACCACTCAGTCTGTCAATCAGCCGTTCGATCAAGCAACAAGCCAGCTAGTCAGACATCGTCTGTGCCAGTCAGTCAGTCAGTCAGTCAGTCAGCTAGATGCTATTTCTGCCAGTCAGTCAGTGAATCAGCCAGTCATACTCTCAAGCTGTCTTGTTTATCCGTGCCTGGTGAGATATACAGACTTCAAACTGTGTCCGTAATGCCTGTCGCAATGCATCTGAATCTTCTACGGTGGTAGAAGATTGGATGAAATTGAATAAAAAAATAAAGAAATAGAAGAAGAAACAGACACTCATTCCTCCATATTTTTACTCCCTACGAAGCTGTGTACTGAGGACGATGAGGTCATGTATTAAATCAATCAACCTTAAATTCTGATGGGACTATTGTTCCAGGATAACAGTCAGTGATTTCAATAAATTAAATCTGCCCTAATCAATATTTTTGTATTAACCACAGATGAATTGTCTGCATGTGATGTGAAATGTGATTTTATAAGTGACAAAGCAGAGTAGAGCTTTGTTACATGCACTGTTTAAATATGTGTCTTCAAACCACTATAATAGCAACGAAACAGCTGCACTAATAATGGATTGAGAAGAGTTTGCTGAAGAAAACAAGATTGAAAAAAATGCACTAAAAATGAGATGGGTTGCCGTTTTTTGGCTAGACTTCCTGCTCCTCTTTATTTTCCCCCCTTTTCTTTCTCCAACCATCTTATCATAGCCCAGTAATGGCCCATAAAACATTAATTTTATTATTCCAGCAATATGGCTGTTAGCTTGACACTGAGTGGGTGGTGAAGAGAGAGAGAGGGGGGGGGGGACTGGACAGACACATCAAACAGGCCACCGAGACTTGCACACCTCACCATGTGGAGCGTGTTGCTGTTCACAAATCCAATCCAAACAACTATCTCTCTACTTTTTTGTCAGATAAGATTGAAAAATAAAGAATATTCATCCCACTGAGACGCATGAGCTTGTGAGCGCTTAATGGAAAAGTGCAGGGAAAACATAGCGGTCAAAGAGAATATTTAATCTTACTTGAGATTTTTTTTTTCTTTTTTTCTTTTAGTCTGATGAAACCTCATAAGGAACAACATCGCGTATGTGATGTGGTCAATCAGGAGTTGAGCTGATTGTTAGGCTGTGAAACTAGCCTTCAAAGCTCTGTGTTTTAGTGCAGAGCACGACTGAAAGTGCTTCCGCTCGTATGTGCAGCTCAAACAGTGAGCGCTAACGAGAGCTTCCCTTACTGTATAATGCTGCCTGCTATCACACACAGGGGACACACACACATTTTACACAGTGAGAAATGCGAACACTGCAAAACTAATTCCAGAAGTATTATATAAAGATTTATAGGTAGTTCTCATTCATAAGTGTCCGTTATATGTGTTATTATGCAAATATGACTTTTGATTACAAGGTATGAACAGATGATCAAAGTGTTGCAACTTAAAAGCACCATAATGTACTATTGTAGCATTAATTTGATACGAGACGTGGTGCTAAATTTAGAAATTATGACATAACTGACATAACTCAGGCCTCTTCCTCCTCTACCATGTGCTAACCATACAAGGACAAGATTAAGCAGCATGATTCTCAGTGATTACAGGTGTAATTGGATTTCTAATTGGTTTTTTCTGCTCCCTTTCTAGTCACACTTCACCACCGTAAATGCTGAAACCCATTTACTCCTTTTAGCATCAGTGAATTAGCATGTCATTGTCTGACAGCCTCTGCAGCTCATTACCGAGATGCAAAACAAGTGGCCGGCGGTACACGTCAACACAAGACGTGCACAACCAGTGAATCACACAAATGGATGCAGGCGCTCATGGTCTCTCACACACAAGTAAACAGACCCTCACACATGAAGCAAACAGGTCTAAAATAGACTTTATGGAAGACAAGAGGAAGAAAAAGACATCAGAATCATGAAATAAATAGATAAAACAAATGAATATATAATTTTTGAAGGATATTAATAAACCCCTCAGGGTTGCAGGGGTTGATTATTGCACTGAGATGTATATCCGGTTGATGATAAGGGATAAAATGGGAGCTTCAGGCTGGGCAACCCGAAGGAAATATTCATATATTTTTCATGGTGAAATTATACTTTCAGACTATGGAGCGCAATGTCAATTTTGGTACTCGCTGCTACGTCAAAACAACAGTTCAGCGTGACTGCTCGATTTGACTGCTGTCATACATCGACGTACATTATGTTTGTTAATAACTTTTGGATAGTGGAAATATAATGCTCAAAAGCACCTTTTCTTAGTTGCAGTACCACAGAAGGCCACTGGGACAAACTCGCAGCAGGGCTGATATGGCAGCTCTCTTAATTTATCTATGATGAGTCTCAAGGAAAGATAAAAAATAGCTGTGGAGTGAATTGGATAACAGAAGGCGAAAAGGTAAAAGGAATCATGTAAATGACAGGGGATTCAATCAATAAAATAAAGAATACAGTCTGGTTAAGATCATAGTAAGGTATATGCAGCCTTCGTGCTTCTACTGTCCTTCTCTGAAAAAGATTTCTGCATGTTGCAAGCTGTGGCTGAAAAGTTGAAATACGCTTGGCAAAAAATTTCAAGCCTTTCTGCTTCAATCATTTTTTCACCCGTTTTCGCCACCATTCTCTCTCTCTGAGTGTATTAATTTAGCCTGTTATGTTTTCGTCTCTCTTTTGTGTAACCTGTGTGCAGCACATTCCAATAACACACTCTTATAAAGCTGGACACTAGACTATGTTTAGTTCTAGCTCTATATGGCTGTGCCTGCCCTTTCGCTTGTTTCTCAGCTCATATATCACAGCCAGCCAGGCTCTACGACAAGCCGGAGCCCTGCATTTGAAAACACATTACTTTTTAAGACCCCCTGAGAAATTGTGAGAGGAGGAAGAGTAATAGAGCTTTCCCGCTCTCTCTTGTAAAGCACCCGCTGTGCACATATGAGATTGTGTGTCACTGTGTGTGTGTTTGGGTGTGGAGTTAAGTGCATTTGTATGCTTGTGTGTTAGACGATATTTGGATTGAGGGTTGGAACAGACAATAACAACAAGCGGTAAAATCAGCTATTGTTATGTTGTTATTCTTTGACACACTGAGGAACCTCATCTCACAGAAATACATGAAATGACCACAACCTCTTAACACCGCAAAGCACATAATGGGTTCGAATTGCATGTAATGACAAACGTCCACATTATGTGGTGGCACGTTATGAATTAAATTACATGACAGCACCACGTAATGTGGGGTTTAGAGGTGGTGGCAATTTAACGTATTGCTGTTGGAGCACTGTTTAGAAATAATGAGGTTTTTACAGTTTGATACCACTGTGGTTAAAGTGTGGTTAGGTTAAGGCCAAGGTTTCTTACTTACTTCTCTTGGACATTGTGGCAACAGTGAATACGACAGTCATTGTTAGTTTTCTTTTTCTTTTTTTTTTGTCATCTGAACTACGTGTACGTCTCGTTTGTATCCAACGACAAAGGATCCTAATTCATTTTGCACTGGCATTGTTTCTCTGGTATGTGTACATTATTTTTTTTACACATTACGTCACCACGTGTTGCCGTGTTAAGATGTCATGGTCATTGAGAGTGCAACAGTGTGAAATCTCTCAGTCAGTTCAGTGATTCAACGGTGAAATTATCAACTTAGTGTAGTTAACAAACAATTATTAGCTTCATGTCAAATCAACATTTCTAGCTACCAGATTCAATACTGTGTTAGTATTTTCTTATTTTTATTGTTTTTTGGCATACTACTACTTAAATAATTAGGGCTTTCAAGATTTAGCATGTATAATTATTATATTATTATTATTATTATATTTCTTAATATGTTCAACATCTCGGGACTGTTGAAAAATGACATTATGACTTTTTGAAGAGCCACAAACTTCTAAAAAATGATCTTAAAACTCTCCAGAAATCCTTTTAGATGAAGAAAATAACACATTTACACAATGGAGGCTTGTTATAACTCTGCCATGCATGAATCACATTGTCTTTATCTCCTTATAAAAGTGAAAGTGAAAACACATCAACTGTATTAAGGTCTCCTCTTTAATCCCAAGTAATTAATCAAAATGCAAATACTTTGATCCTGAAGTGGCTGCTAACTGACCCTTATGTTACAGAAAGAAATTTTATTTTAATTTCACTTAACTCAAAGCATTACAGTAGTGCAGCTATTCATTACTACTTATAGTTGACACAGGGCAGTTTAGTAATTCCTAATTTAAACTGAATCAACAGTGTTTTACAGAGAATTGGCCTTGATCATAAAGACACTGGGAAATATTTTTTGAGGAAGTGGAAAGGATGACTTTATGATGCATTTAGTGGTTATTAGAAGTTTTACATTACTGGAGAGGAAGTGAGCCTTGAGAGCAATAATGCCTCCCCCTTAATAGCCTATAAACAGTCCGTTAACGCCTGTAAAATATTGTGTATGTGTCACACAGTTTGGCAGGGGAACCTTTCATATCATGATCAATATTTATGATCAATTAGCTGATATTCTTACAAATACACTTCACGTAGACTCCTACTGAACAGGATCTGACCTCACTGTAACAATTCAGGCCCCAGATGATCCCAGGATCCCCCCGGTGTAAGCCCCACTATAATCACAATGGATGTGTTTGACAGAGAAAAGTGATATTTATTCTCTCTGAGCTTCACACTCGAAGGGGAAGGCACTGATCTTCCAGTGAGGCACCTCTGCTGCACCAGCATTTCTTTTTTTTTTTTTAACCACCAGTTCTAAGACACTCGAAGAGACCTCAGCTAGGTACATCTGTCTCTGGAGAGCTTTCGCTCACAAAAAATACTATTTTTTGCCTTTCTTCGTTTTCCTTTGCCCCACGCTCCCTCCCTCCCTCCCTCACTTTATTTCTGCAAGGGACAAAAGATAAAAATCATTGTGGCTTGAGGAAACGCAGAGGGTATGAAGAGACAGAATACAGCAGAGACAAAGATGTCTGGAGGGATGACTTGATGAATTGAAAAGCAGCGAGGGAGGACAGACACTAAGCAGGTACACTGTCATCCAATCTTTGATTCCGATTTTTAGTCTCAGGCCAGTGTGTAAAGCGTCCAACTACACACAGTGAATACATTTGGAGCTGTGCAATGAAATATGCACAGAACCATACACCGTGTCAGTACTATGGCAATAAGATAATGTTTGTTTCATTGTGTTATTATCATTTTAAAAAGCCCTTGGCTCTAAACTTTAACAACTGAACATTTCTATCACTCCAAAGAAGGCAAAATGTATATCTGCACTATAAAAAAAATCTTTCATTTAACATATGATGGCTTTACAGTCCATGTTCATTGTTTTGTTCAGATCAAACTATTACTTCTTTGTGTCTCCCAGGCAAATAGCATCCTAAACCACAGCCCTAACCCCAACTCTAACTGTCCTTATGTGAAGACTTTGGGTTATAAACCTTGCTGGTAGCAGTACAACTAGCTGGTTAGCCTTTCCTAATTAGAAGTAACAGACCAATTGCATCATATCAGTAATTATTAAGCCATGTACTATACGAGTGTTGCTCAAGAAAAGTCATACAGTGATATGAAAGTCATATTCTCACTCAAAGAGCCAAAATACCTGATGACCCCAGAATACATCCCTGATGATGTGTTCAGGTGCATCTAAGAATGTATTCTACCAATGTAGGACTTTAAAAAAGTCAGTGATAGCAACAGGCATTCATGGTGTAGTGTAGAATTGTATAAACTGGAATCTGGGTTGTTGGAAGATGAAGAGTGGAACCTCTGGCAAATTTAAACCAACTACTGTAGTGGCTCTTTAAACAGGTCCTTTAAAACAAACAGCTAGTGGCTTGTGAGTCATTAGTACTCTATGACTACAGTGAGGCTAAAGTAAAGAGAGCAATCTGCTGTGGTTACATGCATAATGAGTTCTGACTGAAGAAACAGACAGGGAGGATTGAAGTCCAGAGGAAATGTCGCCAGCCCCCACTGAGGCATATGTATGATCCCACACACACACACACACACACACACACACACAGGTATTGCAGTGATGATGGGGACTTGAAGAACGTGAAAGGTTAATTAGTCACCATGGGGTGAAACTCAAAGGGTGTCTGCACAGTGTCTCTCCCTCATCAGTCTCTTACCACTTGTGATCTAAATTAAGAAGTAGAATGAGAAATAATGGGTGAGCTCATTACTGAGAAAGGAGGAAAGTATGGATGGAGGTTGAAATCAATTTTTTGATACAATGGATCCATCAAAAGCTGGAATATGCTCATAGTGTGGGAGGACATCTGAGGGATACATACACATATGTATTTATTTGCACAGGTGGACACATGCAGTGCTGTTGTATTTCACATGCTATTGATGATATACTGCATAGTAATGCATCTTAGGTCAACCGTGGCTGCCACTTAAGTGCAGCGTGACTGGGGATTAACACAGGGATGCAGGATTTCCCATTTGTCTAATCTCACATTTCTCACAAGATTGAAGGACTTGGTTCCAATGAAATAAAACGCTGAATTTTAAATAACAAGAAACTAACTATAACGTATATGCGTTCAAATACAATGGAAGCTTCTTTGCTCTGATGTTAGTCTGAGCCAACAGTGGTTCTCAAGACTTTGTAGAGGTGAAAACAAAGCTCTACAGTAACAGAATATATTCCTCTGTCTGTCACCCGTCTTACTGCAATGTCAGGATCACACAACACACCAAAAAAACGCTGCACACTTGTTAAAATCTCACATATGGGCTGAATATAGCCCTGGGTTGCCACAGTTTAATTTTTCAATGAACCAGTTCAGTTCATTTTTGATATAAGCCCATTTAATAAGACTATGCAGCATTGCACAACATCTAAAGGAGAATGCCACCCAAAAGTTTATGATTTAACATAGAAATCTGATAAGCGGGGGTTTTGTTTTAGTCCCTCTGAAAGCATCACTTCTCTCCACTCTCTCTTTCTGCTTTTGTTTTTTCTTTGTGTTTAAAGAAACTCTCTCGCTATAGTGTTGGGCTCTGCCTTTGATTATCGGAGAAGACAGAGTGTCTGAATTCAGCCACCAGGCCATTAATCTACAACTGGGTCTGAGAGATGAGGGAGCCTTCAGTAGCGAAGAATACCGTGGAGAATTATCTACTTGCTTCAGACCCACTGCTGGGCTGAGACCACAGTGTGAGAAACACGCCCGCCAATGGCCACCTGAGGCAGTAACTGCGGACACTGATGTGAGGAGAAATTCAACTGATGCAACACAGTTTCTGAATATACATACAGTATATACAGTATTGAACCTATGTTTCTTACTACTGAACACACACACACAATACATAAAGTAAACTTTATCAGTTCTTAAAAAGATTTTTAGTTAAGCTTCAGAGACCCACGGCAGACATTACTGAGGTTGTAGCTCAGTTAGCTAGAGTGAATCTACTTGTACAATATGAAACTAGACGACGCAAGGTATCCGTTTATAGCAACCATGTTATGCTAGCTTGTCGAGAAGCGGGGTAAATAACGCTCCACAGTTGGGCTAACTTTTGGCGAGGAAAAGATGGCACAGGCATTTTCAAACGGGTCCCTTGACCTCTGACCTCAAGACATCTGAATGAAAATGGGTTCTATAGGTACCAACGAGTCTCCACTCTACTGACATACCGACTTTATGCTAATCTCATGCAGTGTTTGGCAAAAGCCATACAGTTGTTTTGCATGTAATACAAATGTGTTGTATTCACCTATTCTGGATTTGAATATTTCTGCATACTGGGGTCTCTAGACAGTCTTGGCTTTGCATAAATATGACTGGAAATAAATGTTCATCCCCATAGTAGCCATTTCATTGCAGTAAAGTTTAAATACTAATTGTTGTGAATAAATCCTGTTTTAATTTAACCTGTCATTACTTGTGACTATTGATATAACTGTGATAGTTGCTGGATTCATAACAGCCAGTGCTCGGACTCATCCTTTATCTGAGACTCTATTCGGGTTTTATTAATTTGGATATTAATCCCTGATGTCAGGGTGGTGCCCCGAGATTTATTATTTGTGGTAAACACTATTAATAATTAACCCCTCTAATTATTAATAGTAACTGCCAATGACCAGATTGCATCTACTAGTGCACAACATTATATATAATTTAATAAATTCATGATTAATAAATACAATCTATCTACTATCTCAGATGTGAGTCTTATTAGGATAATATACCCCTAAAGCATAAATGGATAGTTAGGCAGCGCATTCAGATTGACTTTTTCCTTTAAACTCCATCATTTGATCTTTAAACTTCAACATTTCTAGATGGACAGAGGGAAATGACAGGTCATCAGAGGAAGATAAAAGATGTGACCGGTTAGACTTTAATGATAAATATTTTCATCCTCTTCATGCTGGGCTTGGGAGAGGTCTCTGCTCTCATCCATTCCCGCCGATCCATTAAGGCCAACTCTCATTTGAAGGCACACATCATTTTTCTTGATCTTTTTTTTTTCTTGTCCTCCAGAGTAAGCTGAGGTTGTATGAGGGCTGTTAGCATTTAATAAATGAAGCCATCACTGTACTGACATGCTTCTGTGTGCATGTATAGTTTACAAACAGCCTCAGTTTAGCTGTGGAAACTGACTCATTATTTTCAGAACTTTGACTGAATTATTTTGGCCACAGCTGGGAATAATCACATTTTCATTCGTGTCACTTTGCAGCTACAGTGAAACTTTCCAAGCAAGGATGTTATCCTGCTCACATGCAAGCTGGCATACTGTACAGCAAACCATCAACTCAGCAACCTCTGTGGTTGTAGGTGTGAAAAGCCTCAGTGGTAATATACCCAAACTGTTTTTTTTTTTTACATTGTAATCCACAGCATGTATACTTATGTATACAGTGTAAGCATATTGTATTTTATTGTATTTATTTATGAGGCTGCTTATGGAATTATGTCTACTTATACAAACTAAAAATACTGAATATGAGGTGGAGGGAGCCTTCAAATAGCATTGTCGCCAAAACAGGGATAAAGTCACAGCAAGGGGAATATATTAATACACTGCATGTTAAAAAAAATAGTCATTTACATATTTTAAACAAACAGTATTAGTAGGATTTCACTTTTTCTTGTTATTTACGTGAAATAGAAACTTCTCCGTACACGTTGGAGCCCGAATCGGATCCAAAATATGAGCGTGGATAACGTGAACAACACACGGAATGACCTTAGCAACAAAGACTATGGAGCAGACAGCCGTTTGTGGGTATAGACGGTAACTTTACAAAACAAAGCATTCAGACCAGAGCGCAAAGCATTTTAAATATTTGTCAATCAATGTAGGAATGTAGGAGTAATATGTGTGTAATGTGCTGTTGATTTTTACGTGTGAAAATGCAAATATGGCAAGACAAATGTTACTCCTTCCAGAGCAGCTGTTTTAAACAGACTTTATTGGCATCATCAGCCAGGACAGGTGCAAAGGGCTGATCAATATTTGTCAACAGCAAAGTATGTATTTAGTCTTCTATCTCCTTCTCTGTTTTGCTCAGGCCCGCCTGCCTGCTTTGGTTGCTCTCTGTGTTTCATCCATGTCTGCTTTTATCTGGATCTTCATCCTCCTCGAGACTCAGAAACTGTTTGCCGAGTCTTTGTTCATCACCGTTTTAGCATCGTGTGTTTTCTATGACTAACAGTGGCACCCACTCCGGGCACCTCTGGTCTCTTTCTCTTTGTGTAAATGATAAGCTAGAGTTTGCCTTTGTGTGTGTGTGTGTGTGTGTGTATTTCTATCCTCTTTTCATGGTAAAGAGCTTTTTTTTTTATGGTTGAAGGTTAAAGTTATAACAGCTCACATCTTGTCTTCTTCATTGGTCCAGATTTGTCACATTTACACTCTGCTTTCTGTCGTTTTTTTATTTTTTTATTTGATACACTTAAAGGTGACTTGCAGCATCTATATATATTACATTTTGTCTACAGTAAGTGTAGTTCTGGTATTGTTCAGTAAACTGTATTACAGTTTCTCTATATTATAATTCTCTACATTTCCTCTTCCATCTCCGTCTTCTCTCATATTTTGCTTCGTGGTGAGTTTTCTATTTTTTTCTTTCATTCTTGTTGAGAGCTTGTTACCATCTTAATCAACAGTCTAAAGATAGAGGGTGTCATATGCCAAGAAGACTGGGAATCCTGTTAGAACAGATCCATTTAAAAATATATATTATATTTCATGTGGTAAACTGATGTGTTAATCTATACATTTTCCATAGAATAAATTCACAACCGAACTAACCTTTAAAATAATGTTTTGTAGAAAGCGGCTTTAGTTTCCAATGCAAAGCTTCTATTGGTGCATTGGGATGCAGTCAGTAAGGCTGTATATGGTCCCTCCTCTTGGCATTTGATGGATGAAGCAATGTAAAAGAAGAGGAGGGGTGATAAAACACCACAACGCTGAAGATTTTTATTTTTTTTTTACTTCAATTTTGCATTCCAATGATTTGAAATTGTTTCCCTCCCCAGTGTGTTGATCTCTTCTACCTATTCAACCGATGAGCGAGCACTGTGCGATGAGAAAATTTATGCCTGCATCGTTTTTGCTTGTTTGTCTTTATGATAGCAAAGATATGAAAAATGTGCTGCTGTGAGAAAACTATTTATAATTATTTTTCCAGTAGGGTTCCTGGAGAAACACCATGGAAGACACAAAGAAAATGATAATTAGATAAACAAATGTGTGACACAATCTCGCTTTTCTTTTTTAACTGTGCCAGGCTGCCCAGCGTCTTGGTTCCTTGTACAGATTGTGTTATGAATCCAGTGCATTGTGTTCTCATGCACTATTCACATGTATTTCCCGCAGCCTTAATGAGCCATGCCAACCTCATGGTCAACCAACAGTATCTTTTCTGTTTTTCCTTTCCTCTTCTGCATTGCATCGAGCTTAATTCTAAGTTTGTCCTCATCATCTAACCTCCAGAGACTCTTGTATACATCTTTTGCTTTTCGTCGAAGAGGTCAACATGCGCAGGCACCCTCAGCAGGGGGCAGATAGGGGTTCAGAGTCAAGCTCAAGGACACAAACATGATGATGGATCGGAGGTGAGTTATGCAATTTAAATAGTTGGAAAATCTATTTAATATCCTCCTCAGTTGTCCTTAATGTCTCTCTCCTTGGCCTTGTCCGCAGCCCTTCATGGCAAGAGTGAGGCCCCGACTGCCGCTGTAATATAATCCTTCTCGTCCCTAAGCAGTTGCACTGCAGAAAGACGCAGAGACTCGGAGAGAAACAGTGAAATCTAATATGAACTGAACTATGGATCTCTGCACTGCTGCAGCTGAGGCTATAGGTCAATTCAGCCCTGGATGCTCTCCTATTTTTACTTTTTGTATTATGTAGCCAAAAGTATGTGGACACCCATGTCCATGTACTTTTTGTTTGGGGCTGTTTTTCAATGATTCAAGAAAAAAAATGTAATGCTACAATAGACAAAAGTACATACATCTTTATGGCAACAGTCTGTCTATGATCATGATCAGTGATTTTTTATTTTATTATTTATTTATTTTTTATTAAAACAGACTTGATGGACTCAAAGTCTGGGATACAATCAGACACCTGATAATGCTGAATAAAAATGCTTAATTAAAGTTTGGTTTAGAGTCCTGTTTAATAAAGATAATGGATAATAAATATATAATAATAAAAAGTGCATCCAGCATCACAGTTGCATCAAACCTTGACGGAAGCACACACACACATACACACTCGAAAAATGTAGTAGAGTCTCGCAGGTTAAGTGCAGGGCTCAATAAACTTTGCAATTAGAGAAGCCATAAATGAATGATGCTGATGATGGCTGAGATTTGTCATGTGCTGCTGCTGCTGAGCTTTATTAATAAACCGTGATGAAACTGCCGAGAACACCATCTCATACAACTTCTCTAATTTCAACCCTACTTGGTATGCCATGAGCGTGTGATGTGAGAAGCAGGAGGAAAAAGAAAAGGATGTTTTGTTGCCACAACCTTGCAATGATTTGAACCCACAGCCAAATTCTGTTTCATGTGCAGTATGGATTCAGAGAGAAGTCATAAATTAATTATCATTTGTAAACTAGGTTGGCTCTATTGGAATAGAAGGGAACTGATAACTTTGATATGTATTGCCTCTGACTGGATCCATGTTTACTGCCTGTGTTCATGACTCCCAGTGACAGTGTAAAAAAAAACCATCCCCATATGTCCCTATTGGTAATTACCACTAGTAGCCTAGTGTGTTTCCCCCCATCAGCTGCACTTAACAGTAAACTCAACATGACACGAACGCAGCATTAGACCTCAGTCAGAGTGAGGTGATTTGTAGCATTTGGCGTACAAATGGAGGTAATTCCAACAGATGGGTGGAGTTTGCTTTAAATCTTAGATTCCTGACATTTATTATTTTGAGGCAATAGGATGCACTCATCTGTGTCAGAGTACAGCCATGTGGGATATATAAAAAGATGCAATGTTATATAAAATATACAGTATGTGCTCCACAGTTCGCTTGACTCAAGCCTCTGGTGACATCCTAGAGGACCCTACAGAGCTGATTAGGCAACAAATTAAAATTCTCCTGCAGCTGTGATGAAGAAATATCAGTTAGAAGCCAACAGAAAAATGAGGCCAGTGTGTTCATAATGTGAAACTGCGAGGGCTTTATTTGTGTGTTGGCTGGTTGTGCCCAGCTCAGGCTTGCTGCCCGAGTCTTGTTCACTTTACATCTGGACCGAGTTGGAACAAAAGGGCAGACGCTAACCCAACAGGCAGCGCGAGCATTAGCACACTGATTACCATCCCACGCATACCAACACACACATACACGCACGCACGCACGCACGCTAGCAGCAGCGACACAAAGCACAGCGTCTTGATCGTGACTGAGATGCAGAGATGGAAGGAAAAAAGAAAAAACATAGAGAGAGAGGCAAATGAAAAAATGAAAGAGAAGTTAGGATGGCAGCTGGTGCTTCCCACCAGCCTCCTGCTGTCTGATTTCTTCTCTGTGTCTTCTCTCTTTATCTTAGTCTTTCACAGCCTCATTTCCACCCTCTATTGCCCCCACACTTTTAGACTTTCATTCACCATTAAGCCTCACTGTCTATCTATCTACCTATCTATCTATCTACCTACCTACCTATCTATCCGTCTATCTCATGACAGACGGCGGAATGAAAGTGAAGCACTCGTACTTCTATCAGAGTCATCTCTAAATTTAGCTCCCGCTGCAATGCAGGTGACAACCCGTGGCAGCTACACATTCGCCAGCAGAGTGAAAAGAAAGCATCCCAGCTGTTTCTGTAGCAAAATGAAAAGATACTTTGATCTGCCAGTCTCCCCAACCATGCTGGCTATCTCACCTCCCTTTTTTCCTCTCCTTCACTCTGGAAAAGGTTACAAGTGGCATACGACTCAAGAGCAGCCATCACGCTTCATTTCCTTTCAGACTTATCTTATTTACAGCTCCGCGTTGTTTGCCTGTACGGATTTATGACATGGCCAGATGCCCTTTTGGGTAATGTGTTGAAATAAATAAATAAAAAATGAAGGGATTTAGCGCTTGGATTGTTAGTACAGTATATTTTTATTTCCATGCCTCTCCTTCTGTTCCGATCTGTTTCTTTGGAGAATGATGGCACATGTCAGTTTGCCAGATTAGTGAATGAAAAGGTACAATTTCCAATTGCCCACAAAAGGGGAGCACGTAAGAGGATGTGATTAATGCACATTCCCGCTTTATATATTCATGACTATTTCCTGGAATCCATTAGAAAGGCATGACTTCAAGTGGTGGTTTTGATTGAAGTTCAGTTGACTTTCCATCTTTCATTTTCCTGTCACTCCTCCTCATTTCACCATCTTTTTTTTTTTTGTGGGTTTTATCTTTGTCCCCCCCTATTCCTCTAACTATGTTCTTTAACCCCACCCCACTCTCCTTTCATTCTGGAGTGCTTCAATTGATTGGATGTGACAGATTATATCCATTCGGCTCCACTCAGCTCAGTCTGGTTGAATGAGAGTGAGGGTTCTGCCCCTCTGTGAACTGGTGATGAGAGACAGTTCGGTTGTGACTGTCATCCATTATGGATCTGGAAGGAAATGGTGTTGTGATGATTTTGGTCCAGTGGCCGCCCACCTACGAGGTCCTGGTTTTGCATTCACTCCACCACAGGGCTTTTTTAGGGAGCTGAATAACTCTGCTCACTCTGAGAAGGTATAATTCTATGAAAGTGAAAAAAGTACCTTAATGTTATATATCACTCCAGCTCCAGTTTTTCTCATTCTCTTTTTTTGTTCAGATGCACTGCTCCCAACTGCAACTCAGATTGAAAACGCACAGGTACAGTGATTATAGCTTCAAATGGACTCACTGAACTATGCTTTTCAATTCTCTATACATGATTAGTTCCACTTTTCACACAGCTGTTACACAGAAAGTAAAACGTCAAAATCACATTATAATTATTCATAAACTATGTGCAAGTCAGGATCCAAGTCGTCCAATGCAAGAGTCCAGTTGGAGCACTTCCAATGATTGGACAAGTATATAAATCTCCTGGTTAAATCATCAGTACAAAAGATATGCCGCTGCTTTAAAACGTTTCCGGTTCTACGATGAAAAGCTAAATGTAGCCTGTGTGCAAAGAAACATATGGAGAGAAGTCACAAAGATACCACAGACCTCGGCTGTAGCTAGCTTTATGTGGCAGTTCAGCCTTCGGGGTTCTCATAACTCACCAGAACTCCAGTTCCTGTTGTTTTAAACTAGTTTCTACGCTTTTTTACTCTTGCGTCTGTACATTTATGACAAATGGTGTTCTGAAGCAGAAACATTTTCAACTCATGAGTTGAAAATTGGCCCTAAATTAGTGCTAAGCGAATTTGTGTCCACCTGCCAAATCATGGCTCTAAAACTTGCATCACGTTTTGTCTGCATCCACTTTTTTTTTTTTTTTTTTTTTGGAGCGGTGTTGTATGAGATACTTACTTTGGCAATACAATTTCTCAACTGTCAACGAGGTAAAGCGAATACTTAAACTGATATTAATTTTGTAGGTGGGTATTTTTTTAGGTGTTTAAGTTTTTTTTTTTTCTGCCAATCCCATCCACAGCAGTACAATGGATGTGGTAACACAGGTGATACACTGACTATACATATGTACCCTGTTTCTCGTTTGAGGAACATAATAAATAGTCCTAATAATACCTAGCACTGCCTCTATAATTAACCTTGAAAATGAAGAAGAAAACTTTCTTATGAAACGTATATTCAGAAAAATATATCTCGTGGTCCACATCAGTTTCTGCATCAGTTGGCTGTGTTACCGGCAGCTGGCTTTAGTCTGTAGATGTAATATATAAAGTAAAAAGAACAAAAGTCTTCAGTAAAAGAATCTCATGTACACTTGAGTCACTAAATTAGTACAAGCTCCCATGAGGCCATGCTCTGCAGGCAAAATAAGAAATACGCTCAGGAACAAAGGCAGTATCCCTTAAAGAAACCAACCAGACACTAATGTTTAGAGTCTAGATTCTTGTCTTCTTATAGGATATGAACTAGCAAAGCATTATTTCTAAGACCGCCCCCTCCGGTGTGCCATAGAGGATTTACTTAGCATCAGACAGTGCATAAAATTACCCTCGCTGCCACCTTTTTCAAGATATGTCTGGTAAATGTATACTCCACTGTCGGGAGTGCTTTCTAATAAGGATGAAACCTGTTCTTCTTTTTTCAGGTGGACTTTGCCACCGGATTAAGATGAGATAAACTTAATTGCCACATAGCTTGACAGCAGGGAGACGTTTAAAGCAAGGATTTCTTGAGGATGTGCACCGCGATTCTCTGCATAAAACTCGCAGCCACACCAGTCTAGCGGGAATCCCTTTATACAAGCATATATAGATCAGTAGGGGTCAGTGTGTCACTTTCATGCCGAGACGGATACTTTCAAGTGTTGTGCTCTGTTCTCACAATTTTAGTCTGACCTCAATTATCAAAATAGTTACACTGACTCTTTTTTGAGACATAAAAAGGCTTTATTCAGCAAAATGCTGTTAAATTTAAGTAAATTAACTAAATGCCAGCCTACTTTCGCCCAACTTTTTCTAAGGAAACAAAGTTGGCTTTATCTCCTACTGGCTGCCAGTGCTGCTGGGAGCCTTTAGGGACAGTAGACAGTCTGTGGGCAGCACGGGGAGGCAGATGGCCCTCAATCCTATTACACAACTCCTTACACAATCTTTCTATTACACACTCTCAGTTGCACACACACCCCCCCCACCCCCATTGCAAAAGTTGAAATATCTTTTGCCATGAAAAAAAAATGACAGTATTGTTCAATTGTTCAAACGCTTAAAACAGCGCATGTTGACAGACACCTATTGCAGTTGTACAAATGATGGAATGATGACTGTCCTCTATCAGCACCAGAGGAGGAAATCGCACAACTATGTTATACCTCCACAACCTATTTCAGAAAGGATCTTGGTGGTGGATTGTTGAGTAAAATGTTAGTGTGTTACTGAGACTGTAAGCCTTGTCTTAACATGATCATAAGTTTGGGAATGGTAGATCAGTATGCACTCATGAGTCATCTTCAGAGCAGCGTTATGTGTCCGAACATCAATAGATAACAAAGGACTTCCATTAATGTAAATACACAGATAATGTAAAACAATTTAAAAAAAGAAAAAAAAAAGAGTGTTGATGGAGTCAACACTATAATACTGAGTCATGTGTAGCGAGGGAATGTAGTTAGTGTTGATTAAGCATGCACATGTACATGTACTCACTGCACAACTGTTTGACTCTGCTGAACAAGTGTTGCCCATCAATTTGAGGAGAGGCGATATGTGTACACAGCTGTACTCACATGATAGCCTCTTATGCCTCTGAGCCCAGAAGCTTGAGTACTTAGACGCCCCCTCAACATACACACATTATGCTCAGGCAAGTAAACATGAAATTAGCTTTAAGCTTTTAAATACAGCCAAAACACTCCGATCCAAATATGCCATGAGAAATAACAGTGATTTAACATTAAAAGCAATTTTAATGTACCCTACAGTACATACGCTACATACCCCTAAACTGCAGTGGTAAAAAAATAAAAAGCAAAACAATCTGAATTTCAGCTGTGTTTAATGGGAGGTATATCCCTAAGTGACAAATCGGTGCGACTACTAACATTATGTCTATTGGAGTAAAATTGCTGATGAAATTTTCATCTGAATTTGAGTTTCATCAAAAGCCATGTGGTTTGTATATAGCCTTGCTCTGATCTCTGATTAAGGCAGTTTGGGCTTCATTAACAATAACATTGTGATTATTCATGATTCATTGCACTGATTGATCGGTGGCATTTCTGGCCCCATTTTCTCCTTTTTACAGCACGTTTGTGATTTATGCTTCAACAGCACTTAAATATCCAATTAAATCTACCATGAGCTTTGTCAAACATGCAACACGGTAAGATTTAAAGTCAGACTACAGGAGTTTCAAAATCCTAACCGATATTGAAATGGGGTTGCATCACCCACGTAAGCAGCAGCTTCACAGATGCTCTTCTCTCTAATCTCAAGCATGCACACACTACAAGGCTTGAAAATAATGGTGCATCACACACTACAGATATTATTAAGATTATCATGCCAGAGGGAGCAATGCACATCATCCCACAGGGAAGCAGATGTAAACAAAACGCGACAACTTGCTTTAATAGTGATGTGCAGTAAGAAAAAAAAAAAAAAAGAAGTCGGGGATGAATCAGCCCAAAACCCCTGTAGTTGGAGCCCAGTTAAAGGTGGGCATTACGCTGTGGCTGCTGCTCTGTGACTGCACTTTTGGGACACACACAAGGTACTAAACACAACAATGCTCAGATATGCATCCTGTACTGTAAATAACTCCAGGAAGTTAGCATTTTCTGTCTTGTGTTATTCCACCTCTCCATCACCGATCCAGTGATAGCCAGGATGGTTAAAGACTGTCAGGAGTACAGACTGCTCCATGTTTTACGTCTTGCTCCAGCTGGAGAAAGAAAAGAACAGCTGCGACAGAGGGGTGATTAAAGAGTAGTACATGGTACATAAAATGTACATAAAATGTGCATCCGTCCACAGGAAGAGAACATAACTGTGAGACATGTTGTCCAGAACGCATGTCATGAAGGTACCGATGGATCAATTATGTTGTGAGGCTTTCTCATTCATTGACGCTTCACCAAACCTTGCCGTGAGGTATGAAATTTACAAAAGGTTATAACGTTCCTCCCAAGAGAGACATTTAAGTTTAAATGTGCAGGTATTTACAAAATCCCCAAGTTACTTTATTTGGACCACGTGTTATGGATCCATTAATGTAAGAATCAGTGAAATGGCAGGTCTACAACTTTAATACGTTATATATTTGAAAAAAATATATACGTTTTTATATGACTAGTAAGGCAGGTACACATTTTGTGAAATGAATGTTCAATTATCCGTTACATGATTAATACAAACCTTACAAAAATGAAAACATTATTAATCATCAATATTGTATATTACATTAATAATTCTTCTAATGAAGATGGTAATCAGGAGTTTAGCCAGGGCAAAGATGAGACACGTTACCTATGCTCTCACCTACAGAGCAATATGGGCATGGCTTTATGTAGACATAAAGTGTGCTTTTATGGGTTCTCTTAAGTCCAGACCTGACACAGACAGAAAACTCACCATCACCACTGACCTAGTTGTCTGTATTTGTGCTGCCAGGGGAAGGCGCCTGTTCTCAAAGCAATTTCTTCCTTTACACGTTCATATTTTTAGTTTTAAAGGAGTTGAGCTGGAGTCAGTCTAAACTTTAAAAAGTAATCCATAACACCCCCTGAAAGTCGTCTTAGCTTAGACGTCCAGTGGTTTACCTTATCATCATGCTGCAGAACCCAGTGGCATCCCTGCTGGTTGCGGTCAGAGGTGAAACTGGCTTAAAACTTCCAACCATAGAAGGAAGAAAAACACAGCTTTTCATCCTGGTGTCAAGTTGCTCTTTAATAATCATTCCTGGCTGCATACACTGCCACATACAATCCATATGCAGCAGTGAAGTCTCAGCTGTATGACATGTAACTCTTGGTAGCAAAGTAGCAGAGGGACGCCTGGGTTCAAGCCCTTCTGATACATGCAGTAACCCTGTTGACAAGGTCAGGAGACGGATGGTGTGATGGGTACTGAATGTCTACCAGCTCCTGAGGGGCTATTCTGTAGCAGTAGCTGCACTCTGACCTCCACACCAGCAAAAATATTACATCAAACAGTTCACCACTGAGTCAATTAATGTGATTTTTATGTAGTTATAATTTTTCTGTCTGTTTTTTTATTTTTAGTGTTGTCTTGTGGAGGCTGCAGGCCTGCGCTACATTCATTTATTTTCATCTTTCAGCAAGTAGCTTCACCACCAGTGTGCAGGAGCACGGACCAACCAATAGAAATAGAAATCCCTCACTGGCTTCCAACTCCAGGAACATGGCCAGTGGTGTTAGTTGGACTTATTGCTACTGGATGTGATGAAAAAGGAAATTTGGAACAAAGGTTTTTCCTTACTGGTAAAACTAACATGAGGAGTTTGAGCTCACTCTACAGTAGCAACAAAACCAAATCAAAGCCTGATACATCGGTATTTATCAAGGATTCACCTGGACAACATCCAGCCTGCGGACAGCAGTTCTAAAGTGTAGCACCTTGAACGTGCCTCTGGCACCTCTTGATACATTACAGCTCAGATAACAATGAAGCATCCCTCCGACACACTTTATTGCTTATTCCTGAACACAGAAGAAAACGTCATTGTGTCGTCTGCTACTGGTGCATTTGACACCTGGTGAGAATGAATCAATATTTCTTTTGGAGTCGAGAAGTAAAACATGTGTTGATGATGCCATTTCCGATATTCTGCTCACTCAGTATGAATGCAGGAAACCAGTTGCTGTGGTTACAGTCTGTCACCTCCACATGGGGTGGGACGCTCTTTACTAGTCCTTAGTGGTTTGTGATCTGTTCTTCCTCCCTTTCACAACACGAACATGTCTGACGTGACTGTACATGTCGGTGTGCACTAAATACGACGCTGCATTAATGAAAGTAAAGCTTATTGTCATGGTTGAGGGAAAACGAGTATATGTGTGTTTTCCTCAACCTCAAAAAGCACTGACAGCTAATCCCAGTTAATACACACACTCCCCTTGGCAGCGTTACACACACGTATATATACACACACAGCAAAATACAAACTCATATCATTCTCCCTTTATTCATATACTCATCTCCTCTTTCAGTCCAGCCTCTCTTGTGGGAGTTGAAGAACAATAGATGATGAATGAGAGGAGCCATGTAGGCTACGTGAATCAGACAGTTCTGTATTTATAATGGCAACCCACTCTCTCCATCACCAGGTACTCCACATTGGCTGGTGTGGTGAATGACATTTAGCCAAACAGGTATTCCGCTGTCTCAATGTAGGCACCGTTAATAGAGGCTGGTTGACAAATAACGAGCTATGTGACAATATAGTTTTCATAGAAGTTATAATATTTGACCAATACTGTATAGCCATAAATATTTACAATGTCCATCTGCTTATAACAACATTCTAATATGTTATAAACAGTTTATTAACATTTATATACTGAATAAATATGTAGAAATGCTAAGCGGAGGGACTTTAAAATAAGGCGTTACTGCAAAAGGAAGTCAAAAACACTGTCCATTATCAGAAAACTCTGATTTCTAAAAGTCAGCATTTCAAAATACACTTCAGGAAATTCACGGCAAATGTATCACCCGGACACATGCAAGCTTTTGTGTGTTTCTACTCTTTCTTCTTTTTAATCTGGCACATCTATCAGTAAGGCAACATCTTTTATCAGTGCCTTCCAAAACCGTATGCCTGCATAACACTATAGGAAATGCTGAAATGAAATGAATGTTATTTATTTATTTTAACTTTTGTTGAGCCACGTTTATATGTAAAGAATTTGTATTGTTGGTACGGGTAATATCTAAGCTACAGTAAGCATTAATTTAAGATGATTCGACTGTAAAGCTGAGACTCAACAGACAGACAGAAAGATGGATGGCGCACAAACACACACACACACACACACACTAATGGGATGGGAACCTCGAGAGAATCAATTTCCCAGCTGAGAGTGTTTCTGCTGGACTGAGAAGGCCCATTACTGCTGGACAGGGGAGCAGGTCAGGCACTGTGCCCTGTGTGCGCATGCGTGTGTGCGCCCTGGTGCCACTGTTGTCGAAAGTACTTTCATACTCTTTCTGTCTGTCAGACATGCACACACACTTTCAGCCACACACTCATCTAGGGCCAGGACCTGGGCACAGGCGCTGGATAAATTGGTTCCGTTGAGCTCAGTCCAACCAACCAGAGAAGCCTGAAAAGTCAACTGGATTCAGAGCATTAAGTACATCATGATGCGGTCGGTCAGTGATGGTTTGTGGATCTTGTCTAAATCTGGGTAGGAAGGGCTGAGAGATATAGCAGCTTTGTCATCCAAGGCCTTGTGTTTTCAGCTAAATGGGCAAAAGCTGCATTTTTATGTGTCAGATTAATTAAAGATATAGTTTGATCAGTCTTGATAATTCATAAACACAATAATAAAGTTTGCATGAAAGATTTAAAAAAGTGGGCTTTCACATAAATGGTTTTAATCACTTTTAACCTGTCCACTGAATCCTCCCCAGGCTCTGTTTTGTTAAAATCTTATATCACACAAACACTTTGTCCTATGCAAATATCCAGCATTAAATACTGGATACCCACACAGTACATATTATATAAAGCTCGTGAAATTTTGAGATGCAAGAAAACAAAGCGATTGGTGCTCCTACAGGGGCTGAAACCGCGACTAATCTACTCTTTGTACAATGGTATAAATACCAGTGTAATCCTTAAGAGAGGATAATTCTGTATATTCTTTAAAGGTGATAATCACTTCAGGTTGGAGTGAAGATTAGTTAGGTTTTTTTTTTGAGCAGGGAATTCGCAACAGTTAAACATGGTAAGATGTCTATAGGCTACAGGAATAATGTACATTTCTTGGCTTTACGTTGTTTTAGGCGTGGATCTTTTGTTTGAACCTAGAAACACCTAGACTTTATCCAAAAGGTTTTAATTCAAGGCTTCTAAAATGCTAATACTGTTGTCTTTGAGTTAGTTAACCCAGGTATTGTATCTCTCTGATAACTTGTACCTCAGGAATGCCTTTGTAATTTAAACGTTAGTATATAATTGGAATTTCAACTAATGGATACAAAAATATTCCAATAGTGACAGAAAATAAACTGCAGAAACCTTTGTTTCTGTGCTTTGGCAAAGAAAAAAAAATCACAATATGAAAATGTCTAAATGTTCCTTCCAGACAGACACTTCAGGGGCCTGACCTGCTACTGTTGATCTAATTCCATTAACCAGAAGCTCCATGGCAAATTCTGCTTTCTCTGGCGATTTGTGGATTTCATGCCATGTCCTGGTGCTCAGTACCAGCACAAAAGCTCCTCCAGCAAAGGCTGTCAATCTTATTTCATGACATGCTCTACCTGAGTATCAAATCTTATTTTACTGAAGCTAAGCCTGGACTCGCTTTCTCTTTCTTAAGCACCACCAAGTACATAGATTGCACTTTAACGTCAACTAAAGCACTGGCTCGAGGAGATAACGGGGCTTTAAATGATCTAATTCAAATGCTGACTTAAAAACTGCTCGAGTGTTGAAATCTTTTAAAACGTAATAATGAAAAAACCTATGCGCTGGTGTGGCAAAGATTTTCTGGAAAAATGATTACGGCGGCACACAGACAGAACTTCATTTAGTGTATATTGTAAATTGGCAGTTGGTGTTTTTCAGGCAATTCTCTGTCTATATTGGCGATCCATTCCCATCACCTGTGAAAGTTAAATTCCCCCAGAGGAGCTCCAGCCCCTGAGACAGAGTATACGGGCACTACTCCAGAGACACAATCCATTTTTATTAGCCTTCCCACAACCAGGGTTCATGAAAAAAAAAAAAAAAAAGAAGAATAAATAGGGCTGTTCAAATCTTATAGCTTTTCTCTTAAACTACAACAAATAGAGCAATAAAAGGAGAACTACTGAGAAATTGTGAAATTGCTCAAAAGGTTTTGTGGCTACTTGTTTGCCATTATGGCTTTCTGGGGGGGCGCAAGACTGATTGATAAAACACCATCTTGTTTTCTGCTTGTCTAACAACCTCTTTACATCACTTAAACAAGTCTGCATGTGCACTTGTGCCTCTGTTGATTTGTGCCCATGGCTTTATTTCCTCATGTCACATCACTCTCTTATGTCGCCCTGCAAAATGAACATGTGTGCTTGTGCGCATTAAGTGTGTTTGTGTGTGTGTGTTCATGTGCGGCCGAAGTGAACAGCGAGTCTTTTGTGGATGGCACCAGATCGATAGTACATTTCTGCTTCTGACCCCTCGTTGCTGTCATGGTTCTGTGAGCCTCCAGCTCTTCCTCTGTCACTGCGCCTTCATCAGCTCCAGGGCTAGCAGTCACCTGAGCCTGTTAAGGGGTTAGAGCGGCAACGCGGTGGCCTGCAGTATGACAAGCCGGATGTGGCTTGAAAAGAATGACTCATACCGGATGAAAACGCACTCTATTCCAGAGGCATTTTTTTTAGAAATGATGTTTTGTGACATGGGGTATAACTATCTAATATAGCTTACATCATTGCACAGTATTTTGTGATTCTAAAATGATAATATACTGTATGTACGTCTGAAAACTGACTCAGCTGCCAGCCGAGTAAAGCAGGAGAACAATACAGTGAAGAAGCTTTCTTCACTGACTTTGCAGACTTCATCCTACCTTCTTCAATGTCAGTACATCCACAGAGTCTTAGGAGTGAGAGTAAAGGCTCAATACAACTAAAATAAATACATTTTTACTCAAGTCAAAACAAATCCAACTGAATCCATGGCAACCAGAGTCGAAAGAATAAAAAGGAATAGTAATCTGACTTTATCCATACTTTAACCTGTTGTCACCTTTTCATGATCTATCTGGGAGGCACAAACTTTTTTTCAAATTCCATCCAGTCTGTTCTGATATATCTCCGAGAATATATATTCTTTTAAGTCTTTTATTTTTTAAACCGAATATTGCTTCAAACCATACTGATGTAAAAGAGAGGAGATGGAGCCCATTTCAGCATGCACTGGGCACGAAGCATGGAGATGGACCAGACAGGTCGCCACTCCATCGCGGTGCCGCATTCATACAGACTCACACTCACAGTGTGAAAATGAAAGTATGAAATATTTATGAATTCACTTGAGGATCATAAAAACGCACGTTAGTCCAGAGCTCCCGAGGGGGAACAAACAAAATATGTGTTTTGTTAATATTGTGAGGCAAAGATAAAAAAATGCCATAGTATTGACTAAAAGGAATCTGTATGCATTTTGGTGAACCCAAATCTATCAATGGGGCTTATTGGAACGAAGACAACACTATTCTACTACATGATTCTAGTTTGGAAAGGACTTTTTTTTTCTAGCAAAAGCAATTTTGGAATTACAATAACAGCAATTAAGTGCCGGATTTATGCATGCACAAAAGGGGCTGTCCCAAGGGAGCCAATAACGAGGAAGTTAGGAGGAGAAAGGCTATTCAAAGTTGAAATCAAATTTTAATATAACTTCATAGACCACCATCACTCTCATTAGTAGCTCTTCTTGAACACCTGTCTTAATATATCTTATATATATCTATCTATCACAAGCACACACACACACATACACAGATACTGTACACAAATCCATGTTAAGTTATGAAAGAAGTAGATGAGTGATGTTACCATGTGTGACTGAATCACTTTGCATTTGTAAAGTAGAGGGGTAGAGTTGACACATGAAATGAATCCTGATTATCATTTGTTTACTGTAGCACATCCTGTTGATAATGATTATTTACACTGAAAAGCTTTACATTATGCACGTCATGACTGTACATATAGAAGTTTAACAGAAAGGCAGCAACACACAAGGATCCCACACGGGGAAAAAATGGGAAACAGTGATAATGAGGGGGTGAGTTCTGGGGTGGCAGCAGTGGAACTCTCTCTGTGTGTGTGTGTGTGTGTGTGTGTGTGTGTGTGTGTGTGTGTGTGTGTGTGTGTTAGTCTCTCCCACTGTGCCGCGTGCCTGTGAATCATCAACACTGTGTCATAGCAGGTTTCTTTCTTTTTATGGGGGGTGGGTGGTGAAAGCTGAGCAGATAAGGGAAAGACAAAAATCAGACAAAGTGGAAAAAGAAAGAAAGTGAAGCATGAGGAGGAAAGTGTAAGAGCTACTGTTATAATGGGATGCATAGCAGCCTTGTTAGCGCTGAATTTGTACTGTACTGTGCAGTGTGTGTGTGTGTGTGTGTGTGTGTTGGTTGTGATGCTATATGAACCAAATGCCAAATAGTTAAAAAAAAAAAAAAAGAATGTATCAACAGATGTATCAATGGTAATTCCTATATGCAAATGAATAAATAAACACGGATTGATGAATGACAAACTAAGTGAGTTTGTATCTTTATAACAATGTTTCACATTGCTGTACGGTTCCTGTAATAATTACGCAAAGGTCTGTCAAACGAAACAGCAATACCAATCATTTAATAAAGATTCGGACTAGAAACCTGGTGTTAACCCAGCAAACTGTTTATTGGCTCTTCTCTGTGCGGTTATAATCTAGAGATCCCAGTCGGTTTACTGCATTGGGCCTTCCAGATTATGACAGTTTTAGTTTATTTAGAGATTGTAGCTGTGGAGGTGGCCTCTATAGGAAGCATTTCAAATATAACCTAATTGCCTGTAATGAGGTCACCTGGTCATTTTTGCTGTATTTTATTACCCACTTAAACCAGTTGTTTCCTTTTTGATGGAGCTCCCTCATTTCTTTATCTAGTCTTGTTTAAATTTTTGATTTTAATTATTTACATTGACGAGTCTTCTCATGTCCTTGCTATTGATTTTTAGAAATATCACTAAATCTCAACATCATGTGTGTGGCCAAACTCATTACTCTGGCCACACTCTAGACCTTGTCTTTATTCTGGGACTGAGAATATCATCTGTGGAAATCATGGACATGCTTGTATGGGATCACTAATGCACTGTTCTTAACTGTGAATTACAGGATGCTTATGTCATTGTATCTTGCTGTAAGTCCACATGCATCTGTTGAATTCCCATGGCAATGTGTTTCCTGATTTATACACGGATGATCGGGTTAATTCTTTTAATTCTCTGCGTTCCTCAACCTTAGATGTTGTAGCTCTTTTGAAGACTAGATCAAACTCAGGACTAGAAAACAGCCCTGGTTAAATGACAATATTCAAAGATCTAAAAGGAAATATAGTAAAACAGAATGCAGATGGAAGAAATCAGGTCTCCAGGGCCACTTTGTAGCTATAAAAGAGGTATTACTCCTTTATAATAGGATGGTGAAAGATGCAATAACGTGCTCTTTTTCTTATTTCTGTCCATCTCCGTAATCCCTGAAATCTATTCAAGTCTGTCAATCAGTTAGTAAACCCAACCTCTCCTTGTGCATCTGCTGATTGTGAAAAGTCTTTATTGCACTTTGCTGGAAAGGTGGAGTCAATAAAACTTAGTATTACCCCCATTCATACCTAGATACTTTGAGCTATTTTTCCTGTATTACTCCGACTTAACTTCTAGAAATCATATCTTATATAACAGTATACTCTTGAGATAATTCCAACTAAGTTTTTATTTGAAGTATTTGCCCTATTTGTTTTCTATTTTGAACAGCTTACTGTCTACTGGTTGTGTCCCAGATTACTTTAAAAATGTTTGTGTCCACCAGACCTAAATAAAAAACCTGGGCTTGATCTGGCCCACCTAGATAATTATTATTTCTAAACTGCTTTTTAAGTTTTTTAAGACATTTTTAAAAAAAATACTTTCAAAACAGGTTCTTGCTCGTGTGGTAAACAGTATCTTTGACAAGTTTCAATCAGGCATCAGTCAGTACCATAACACTGAGACATCCCTTCTTAGAGTCACCAACGACCTTTTAACGAACGCAGACGCAGGCATGTGTTCAGTTCTTGTGCTGCTTTACTTAAATGCAGCCTTTAGGCAATTAATCATGGTATTCCTTTAGATAGACTGAGGTGGACATACCCAGTACTGCATTAGAGTGGTTCTCATCATATTTGGCAAATAGGACATTTTGTTTCTCTATTAACAACTTCATTTTCGTCATTTTCCCTTATCAGGATGTTGTCCCTTAAGGGTCAATTCTAGGACCAATTTTGTACTCCCTAGACCTTTTAATCCCTTATATGTCCAGGCTAAAGACTGAAGAGGACAGAGCCTTTGCAACATGCCAGTGGAAATAATACTGTCTTCTTTCAATGTAATCTGTTCAACATATGTACTTATGTATCAGTTTTATACCATGTGCTATCAGTATTTGTGTGTGTGTGTGTGTGTGAGAGAGAGAGAGCGAGAGAGAGTGGCATCTGGGTGGAGTACAAAGAGACTAGAGCTAAATGAATCACTGTGTGGACAACTTTCAGAAACACTCTCTCTCTTTCACTCACAAACATGCGCACACACCTTTTTCGAGTCTTTTCTCTGAGTCACATGGTTTGCTTTGTGTTGGCTCAGTCAGCAGAGATAAAAGTACTGAGACAGCCTTTGTTGTCTTTGCACGTAAAATGGAGTCAGAGTCAAAAGGGTGAATATGGGGTGAAAGAAGAAGAGCTGTCAGATTTTGCTTACCGGATTTGTATGCATCATTGTCTGTGTTCATATCATTCACTCATTAAAATTTAGAATTCATTAAGATGCTGATACTGGCTTTGATTCTCTGTTTAAGATGCCAAAATGTCATCCTATGTAAGCAACAGATATTTTTTATTTTCATTCTAAGATGGTGGGATGTGTGACTAAAGTCTCGCTTGAAACACCCGCACCAAGCTTAATAAATTGATTTTGTATCTGCATGAGGACACATGAGAAAAGCATATCAATGTAGGTTCTAACCCCTGTCTCCCACTGAAGTATGGACAGAAAGGATCAACACTGCAAGTGTTCAAGCCCGTGTGTGTGTGTGTGTGTGATCAGATGAATAAAATGCATAACAAACACAGACATCAGGATGATTGCATACAGGGCAGCAGAGCGTTCAAAAGCCATATTTAGATGTCGAAAATGGATTAACACAATCAAAATAGCAATACATCCCCCTTAAAGTGCACTGTTCACACTTGTGTAAATTAGCTCACACTGGCGGAAACTAGCTGCAAAAATGTGTCTTCTCTGTGACACAGGAAGACAAACCTAAAGCTGATCATATGTATGTATATGGAATAGCACAAACAAAAAACAAACGGAGACAGGATGTAAAAGCTCCATGCTGAGATGCATTTCAGAGGGGCTAGCCTTGATCTTTAAATTCCTGCGCAGCCCTGAAATAACAGAAAAATCAAGGTCACAAGAGCCAGAGTTTTTTTTCCCAGTGAGATGGGCAATGGTGCTGTTTATGCTATTCGTTATGTAACGTGTGTAGGCGACGCTGCATCTCCTAAGTGCATGTAGAGCTGCTGCAGATGCAGGGCTGCTGCATATGTAAGGAACACAGCCACAGGCACAAAACAGCATCAGAGATATAGAGTCCAACATGGAATCATCTACAGCTGTATCTGCTGATGACTGTCAATTTTTTATAAAACAAGAGCAGGATAGCTGACTGTATGTATGTGTGTGTGTGTGTGTGTGTGTGTGTGTGTGTGTGTTTGTGTGTGTGTGTGTGTGTGTGATAGATAGAGAGAGAGAGAGAGAGAAAGCGAGAGAGAGAGAGATGTGTACTGTAACCAACCAGAGCTAATTAATCTCTCTACCATGCAAAAAAATAAAAAAAAATAAAAAATAAATAAAATAAAAAAAGACTGACACATGCAGAGAAATTAAGTAATCACTTACTCAATCCCACAATGCCTCTCTCACTCTGTGTTCTTCTCTCCGGCCTCTGCTGAGAGGGCTCATAAATAAAGCAGGGTAAGACTGCAGCGCCTGCAGCGATAAGGGATGCTGGCTGGGAAAGTGTGGGACCCAGTCTACCACATAGGGAGAGGGCAGAGACGGGCAGGGAGAGTGTAGGGGTGTGTGTGTGTGTGTGTGTTAGGAAAAGGTGAGTGAGTGGGTGGTTATGTGCTTGTTAGTGGCCAAATTCTGGATTCAAAACAGCTGATTTGAGACCACTTATCTACTTGGGGACTAAATGAATGTCCCCGATTTAGATTCACTGCTGTTGTTTTAGTGTTTGTGTGTGCACTGTGCAGTCATGTAAAGTACATTTTACTCAAGTGTTATCCTTAAGGTTTCAGCAGGCCTACTCGTACTGTAAGTATTTACATTTTATGCTACTATATACTTCTATTCCACTACATTTAAATAATGTATATTTTGCTTAAACATTTTACATTTTATTTGCTTGACACAGACCACCACCTAATGAGATATGATTCAGTGATAAAGTTTATGCTACCTGACAGAATATACACTAACTTATATTAGTTTCACTTTCTCCAGTCATAACATTTAAAAGCTGCTCATGCGTGTGGATACAATAGTACTATATGGGTCATTTCTTTAAGTAGCATACAATACTACTGCATGGATCTCAAGTGCTTTTACTTCTGATACACTATGATGGTATATCCCCAATGTGATTTAAATTATATTATTAAATTATGAATTAAATAGACCAAACGAAACCATCTCAAAGCTGCCAGGGAAAGCCATCTCTAAGCTTTCCATAAGGATAAACAAAGAAATGAACAATTCATTCATGAAATGGCAACTGTGTCAGGAAGACAAACCCATGTCTGTGATGCAATCTCATTGAATTTTCATGCATATTCTCTACCTGTCTGCCTTGCTGCCTCTGTTTCACAGCCTATTATCTGATGGGGGATTTAGTAGTTTGAAGATTCTGTTTGATTTGTATTGTCTCTGCTGAGACCAGACTGTATTTTCCATGGTGATCTACTTAAAAGCCTCTATGGCTCACACCCATTCATCAGGAAACAAGGGTCCAGTAAACATGTTTTTTTTTGTGAACTGTCTTTTTCATCTCAGTTTCTGCCACTAGGAAGCTGTGATAATGTTGCATGTATCTGATGAGGAGCAACACAGTACACACACCAGTAGTTTCTTTTAAGTGTCACCCCTGTTAAGAGTTAAAACGAGTTAAGGTTCAAGTACGTGTTTCTGAATGTCTGAATATTACAAGATAAGCAAGTTTAATATGCGTTATATTCTGAATAGTTATACGATACATTATTACTATGCAAATGATATGATTGAAAAGAAGGTTGATTAGCCATTCTGACATGAAGAAGTGCATTAAACTATGCGCACAATTACATTTGATCCCTATAGTTCACTTATTTCAGACATTCACGAAAACACCATCTTACATCAGAGTATCAGTCACATCTAAAAAGTAACTGGAGATGAAGGAAATGGATATTCATTAAATAGGAAGGATGAAAGTCTCAAAGAATTCCTTTTAGGCTTGCTTGGAAACTATGTTTGTTTTATCTTAAAGCTTTCTTCAAAACTCTCTTTTTTTTTTACTTAAAGTATGCCTATCTGATTCCCTCTTTTCTTTATATTTTAACATTAGTGTTTTAACATTTTAAGATTTACTTTTTGAAGTTATTCAACCGAAGTAATTACTCAAGAATAATGAAAAAGCAATAATAGTCAGAAACCTTATTGGACACTCAACTACAATGAGACTCTGAACTTGCGCCCGTTTGCACACGGCCGGACGGCCCACAGACTGAAATAACCTGTTGTCAGGCACCGCTGGGCGGTCCGCTCTTTCACTGCGGTGCCTGGGAACACAGTGACAGCAAAGACTCTTCCCGGCGCTGTGTGAAGCATACATTCGCCATGGCAGCAGCCCAAACTCGCACACAGCTGGATTTAGCCCTGTGTTGTTACATTAGGTTAAAGTAGAGCCCTGTTACATGAGGAAAATATTAATAATAACATTAAAGGTATATTAATTTCCCAGTTTTGGGATTAATAAAGTATATCTATCTATCTATCTATCTATCTATCTATCTATCTATCTATCTTAATTAAATGACTCCTCCAACTACACGTTGAAATTCAGCCACAGAAATGCTGACGCAGCAACTGTGAGTTGTTCAGTAACCTATGAAACTTGTCATACGCTTCTCAACGTCTGTCTACCAAGTCAGTGCTCGCTAAAAACAATTAAAACAGATCCAACAATCCAACTGTGATCTCAACATAACAGTACACTGGTTCACTGGCTCCTTTTTGTCCGGCTGTGTGTTTCAGTATGGTATAAATGCTGTTTTTCATAAATCCTTGGGATTGGAAGAAGAGGTTAGGTGAAAAGTCAGCAGAGATGACATTATTGACACGGTGTCATAAAAGCCCAAAAGCGAATGTGACATCAATCCAAAGGCCCAATGGCCCAGTTAGCAAAACTTTCTCCTGCAAATAAGATTTGCCCCATGTTGTGCAACCCCTGCAGGCTGACTCCCGAAGGACAAAACAACCCCGACACAGACCCTCTGTCCCCAAAAAGCGTAGATCTCTTTTAAGCCTGTTACTAACACCCCGTGCATAAAGCCTGTTTTTCTTTCTCTTTCTATCTCCTTGCTCCCTCTACAACTCTAGAGGGGGATCCTCTGGGGTAGGATCCTCTAGAAATTTGCCCCTGTAGCTATTTTGAAACCAACTGGCTTGGCCGCTGACTCATTTCCGCCTTATAACTCCCTCATTATGTGACACAAATCAATTATGGATGGGGGGGAAAAAAAAACCCTGCAAAGATGCACAGAGGCCCTTTCATGTGTCAAACCCCACAGCCTGTCAGTAGAACACAAAGAAGAGATAAGGAGGAGAAGAAGAGATGCGGCGAGTAAGCGCGTTTGTGTGTGCATGTGTGTCTGTCTGCATATATGAGTGTGTTTTATGCCTCAGACTATCCCACGGTGGCTGCCTATCTGTATATTAAAAGGCATAGTTCAATATTTTCAAAAGTAAATGTTTTCTCATTTACCAAAATGAGATGAGACTATTAATATCAATCTTTTGTGTATATTAGCAAAGCCTCGCTCAGCAGAAAGACTGCAGTATAACAGCTAGTCTGACTATATTCAAAGCTCAAAAATGGCCCTAACAAAGCCTCTTTTTACACTTTTAATGTATTTTGATAAACAGAACTTTGGTTTTGGGGGGGTGTTTGGGGGGATGTGCCAGAGATTTGTTTGCTTGTGTGCAGCATCACTAGCAGCTTACCGGATAGTTAATTGATTTTTGTCTGTGAACAGGCATGATGTTGTCTACTAAACAGAATATTCTTACAGTGTAGATAAAAACCGCAGGCAGTGAGGCTAGCAGTTTCCCTTGTCTCCAGTCTTTATGCTAAGCTAGTTTAAGCACATACTGACACCAGCTCTGCACTTAATCCACATACACAATCCTCTCATCTCACTCTTAAACAGAAAGCAAACAAACATAATTTCAAAACTGTTCCTTTAAGGCACCAGATCTTCTCTCTACCTCTTGTTTGAACTCTTCTTGTTATCTCTCTCATTCTCTTCATATTTGCAGAACTATTTTTGTCCTGCTTCCTTCTGTCTCGGTTTCTCACTTGTCTTCTTTTTCACCCTCCTCTGTTACCTACTGTTCCCCGTCTCCATCTTCCCCCTTCGTTTTCACACATCTGCCTCCCTCCCGTGCTCTGCCTGTCTCCATCTCCTCGCTGTCGTTTGCTCTTCACACTTGTTCCCTTTCCAGTCTCCAAGGTTAGGAATACTAAATTACCAACTACTGAAATTCTCCTTGAGGATGACTCCTAACCTGCGGCTCTGCTGATCTCGTGCTCTAACCTCTGCGGTGACATTTCTGCGGGTTGGAATATTTATGCATGTCTCAGAGCGGATATGCAAAATAATTAATTTCCGGTGCAGTATGTGATATCCTGCTGCTCCATCTGTGTCTCAATAGGAGAAGACAAAAAAAAAAAAAAAAAGAGAGAAATATATATATATATATATATATATATATATCTCAATCACTCTCCCTTCATCTTTCCACGCTACCCCTCTATCAATTCCTCTCTCTTGCTTTAGAAGTTGTGATCGTATTGAAGTGGTGCGAGGGCAAGGCAAGGCCTCCTCCTCTGAGGCGGCTGCCAGCCATTTAGACAGCATGGGGCATAAAACACATAGGCCTTGGCATATTACTGGGTCCCTGCACGCTAGAGTAGCAACACCATCCGTGCATTATTACACTGGCTGAACACAGCGCTACAAGACTGAGCACAGATTTATGCTCAGTCAGAGGAGAGAAGAGCGAGTCCATGGGCAAAGACCATGTAAAGATATATTAGACAGACAGAAAGACAGACAGACATATATGGAGAAATCAGAAAGCAGATAGAAATTATTACTAACCTGCTTGGTAGAAGATGAGATGTATGCAGGACCGGAAAGCATAGGAAGGAAGGAAAGAACAACATTAGATGATACTATTTATACATATATAAAAATCTGTGGCAACATGAAACATAATTAACTTATTTCTTAACTTATTTCTAAAGTTAGGTTAAGGTTAGGCAACTGCAATATTTGGTTAAGGTTTGAGAAATATTGTGCTTATGGTAGATATGAAGGCAAAGATTAAAGAACAAAAAGGGCTCCACGAAAATCATTAACGCTCCATGGCCGTCCACTTAGTCACGTAGGGACTGACTGAAGATGAGGTACAGAAGGACACAGATACTGTTGGCCGAGAAAAGACTGTTCATATGTGTCCAACAACACGTTAGCTTTAAGTACATTTTGCTTGGCATAATACATTTAAATGACACATTATTGTCAGAAAATTACACAATATAAATCACATTTGTCACAACAAGTTCCAGTTGTAATGGTCTAAAAGATGCACAGCTGAATACAGAAACGCTTCTCGCTTAATAGACACTCAATCACTGACCATTCACAGTCGATTTCCTTTTTAGCTATTATCTGCCAAATTTAGTATAATAGTATAATATACCCCAAAAAAAAACACATGGATTGCGTACACTTCTGCTTGAAGACGGCTGAATTTTAACTTAACCTACAACACGGGACATATTGGAGAACACACCAGTGGACCAATGAAGTAACATAAAACACTTCAGCAAAAGACTTTCCTTCCAAAATGAGAGAATCTCACTCGTCTATAACAACAATGTGACTTGGGATTATTACATTATAAAACTAGAACTCTATCAAGTACTTTCCGAAATATTGTGCAATGAGTCAAGGCAGAACCGTTCAGACACCTCTGTCAAGGAAGAGCCTGCTTTGGCTCACTTGTCTGCGTGGGAAAGCTTGGCTCCAATCCTCTTTCCTCCTTCCTCAGAGGCTTCATAAAGCTTCCACAACAGGGACATGACAGCACATCTCCACTGATTTAAAGACCGTTTGTGCCGTACACAAACAATTTTGTTTGATAGGAGAGAAGCAGTGCGAATGGCTACAAAAAAAAAGCAAATGTCAAGCTAATGTTTTTATAATCAAACATCGGGATGGTTTGAACTAAACTGTTCCGCCCTAATCAAGAGTTGGTGTTTCTAATCATGTTGTTTGGTTAACTGGATAAGACTTGTGTGTGTGCATACTGACATACACACATCGCTTGTGGCTTGTGTACTTTTATTTTACTTCATCTGTGTGTGCCAATGATGAAGAAAAAGCAACAAGAAGAACACATAAATACAACTTTTACCATTATAGATTTAAAGACTGTAGAAGGCATATATCTTAAACGTGCACCCCACACACACACACACACACACTCATGCACGTACAGAAAGGGAAGCCTAGTTAAACAGACCCAGATACAGTGACAAAAAGAAAGGAAGGACAAAGAGAGAAAAAGAATCAGGCAGTGAGAAACTTTAGAAATTGTACATTTACATAATCTCTTCTTTGCAAAGAGGGGAGGAATAATAAGATAGAGAAAGCTATCATATGCCAACACAGTGTTGAGCCAAACCCCTGTGTGTGTGTGTGTGTGTGTGTGTGTTCTGCTTGCAAGCAATACACTGGCTCTCAGTGCTGCTAGGCTCAGTTGTATGTTCAGACTCATTCAGCCCATGTGGGCGTCACAAGTCCTGCATTTGATTTACCCACAGATGCAAATTAAAGAGACATTTTTACACCTGCCCCGAATACTCATTCACTCCCACCAACTGTAATTTATATCAAGTGAACATAGAGCGCTTCACACACTCGCTCATCAATTCACCTACTAAAAAACTGACCTCATATTGTTACAATCTGCATGTATGGATCTAAACTGCCATCAAAATTTCAATCCCAGTGATTCAGTAGAGGAAGCTCTGTTGCCCTTATATTTATTTAGGGCAATCAGTTTTCACTCCTATGCGCCTTGTGACTCAAGCAAGCTTTCTCCCAACTGAGCTTTTAGTAAAATAATTTCATGTAGAACAGAGAGGGCCCCCGTGTCAAAATCGAGCACTAGAAGTGATTGCATGATGCATATTCCTAAATACATTTACCACACTAAGTGACACACAGCAGCTCAGTACTAGTTGGTCTTTGAGGCTCTGGGCAAAATACTCCTATCTACTATATAGTGTTGTTGTAGTCTGCAGTGTACACAAAGAATACACAGAGAGTGGTTTAGTAACACAGCAGGATATAGTGTGACGTCAGTACAACATCCTGTCCTGTTGATTCAGATGCTGTTTTGTACCTGCATTTCCTTAACAGCTTCCTTTGACTGTGACTATGTGACTAACTATACCTTAAATTTAAATGCAGCAGGTCACAACTGCTGATCGGAAAAGGTCAATATGGATCATTTAGATCATTAATTGCATGTGGAGTGCAAGGTGGTCCTTTAGCTGGTGTTTAGGTGGCAATACGAGACGTAACAGGACACAACGTGATAGACAAGGACAATTAAAGCAATGGCTCGTTAATTGTGATTGACTTCAGACGGACAGTGTGAAAACCCCAAGAGACAAACTGAGTGATATTTGAAATTAACTTGAAGTGTTGCAATGTTTTACAGACAGCCTGTGATGAAGATAAGTCTTGGCCTTGTTTCGAGAGTTCAACTCACTTGCTGCTTTATAATTCCGCACCCCGAGGGCCCAACAGCAGAGAGGATGCTGCAATCCTTTGAAATCAACCGAAAAAAGAGGAAAGGAGCGATATCATTGGCTCACTGGTGTGCAGGGAGCGCATCCTAGTTTCCGTTTAGCAGGCGACAACCTGCTTTAAGTGAACCTGCTCAGTTATCTGACAGATATTTACCCAATATTCAACCACAATACACATCGTCCTAATTCTTAATCTTTGATACGAGATCATCATTTGCTATAATTAGCTACAATGTGTTGCAGGTTGAAATCCTGCAATCCCCTAGAGGCTTGTTTCTTGTTCTTCCTGTGAGGCCGAGTGTATGTGGCAGATGGTATAATATGATGTTAGATTTTGTCTCCAGGTAGCAACACGGTGTGGAACAGACTGACCTGACAATTTAAAGCTTCCCACACCGGACACTTAGCCACCAAGCTCTGAACTCACCATCAGGACCGCTCTTTGTTATTGTAGAGTTTTCTAATGTAGTTTCTTGTATAGTTGTAATAATGTGTGGATTTTCCTTTTCTTAGCCTCCGGCAGTTGTTGGATTATATTATTTCTTCGACTTGTTTTTGTAAATACGTGGGCACTGTTTGCAGCAGAGAAGGGCAGCCATTTTCTTTTATCCACTTGTTTGTTTTCTCCTGTTTGTGGATTGGGGGAATCTATTTTCCCTCCAATTGTTTTTTTTTTTTTTTTCCATTTGTTTGGGGAACTAGTTATTCCCGTTATAGTTTTGGGTGAGCTCACGTCGATGATTGATACCTCTAACTGACTAAAAGATAATACATTTGACTGGTGAAAATGATTTCTATTTCCTGTGTCTAAATTGTCCTTGAAAATTGGGCAAATATGAGTCTATTTTATGCCATGTCCAGATTTCCTCTGGGCTGGACATAACACCATCTTTGTGGAAACAGTTGGTTCACACACGTATCAGAACACACAAAGCAACATGTATAGTATGTGCATAAATATACAAATAAAAGACATAATTGTACATTTTCACTTTCGGCCTCCGATGTGACCGTAACCATTTAATCTGCCAAGTTAACTCCAACTGGTTATTATGGTTCACGGATGCGATGTGTGTTTAAAGAGCACACCTGCTCTCCCACATGGGCGACTGTGAAGGTTACTGAACTGTATGAAGGCTGGTGAGTATGATGTTGCCTCCGTCTTCCTCTTTAATCATGTAAAAGGACCAGCGGTGGTGGGGGGAAAAAGACAGAGAACGCAGACGTCAGCAAGTTTCTTCCTCAAACAGTACACACACACACACACATACGCAGACACAAAGATAAATATACATACACCATGCACACACACATGAAAACACAAATCCCAAACCACACTGAGGTCGGTGCACTCGTCTACAACACAAGAGTAAACACAGTTGTGCTCATTCTATCCGGATTTCTTAGGTAGGTGTGTTTGTGCTTGTGTACCGTGTTAACAGCCACTGAGCCGCTTTCAGCTACAAAAATCAAGCTACTCGTTCACATTAACTACAACACACTACTTGGCTTCTCCTGCGAACAGCACCAAAACTGACTGTGCACAACACAATATTTGATTATTTTAACCCCCGCTCATATCTACTTGGCCGTATTCAGGATAATAATTCTAGTGTTTCGGTTGCATTTATATTACACTGTCTGCCCCAGAAAGCATAACAGCAAATCTACTGCAACACAAACACAAACAGCAGAGGGACCAGTGATTCATGCCACAACGTGCATTATGCTGCCGTAACTTTGACGTTATTGCAGCCTCATAATGAAAATGAAAGCTGGGTATGTTTATGTACATACAAAATATATACATTGTTAAAATGTCTGATTTACTCTCGCTGGAAACTCGTGCTTGTGAAGCAGTACACTGGCAATAATCGTAACATATCTAGTAATACAGCGTACCTTGCGATTATGGAGATGGATGATGAAATTATTGATACATATTTACATATCCTGTCTTATTGCGCTAAATATCCTCTGTGTAGTTTTTTGTCATCTAATAAGCTTCTAAAATCTGCAGTATTTTTTACATTATTAATTTGCTCTGCATGTTATCAGTGTGTCTGAAAGTATAAAATAACACCAACACTGTTAATTGTTCATCAAATTTTGTTTTGTCATTTTATGTGTGTATATGTACGTGTGCATACATATGTGTATTGCAGCCAGTGAACCATACACTGACACAGATGAGAGATCATGTCTCCAGAAAGTACTCAAGATAACCATGTCACGGTATGGTGAGGATGGCACAAAGCTCACACTTTATGCAAACAACGTGAACATACAAACTGTGCCCAGTACAGATGTGCACAGATGAAATACACACCCCGGCTCATACACACTCACAGATTGGTCTATTTGGCTGCTCATCCCAATTGAGAGTGCCTTTGATCACACATCAAACAGATAACCTGGGAGACAACACACATGCATGAATTCACACGCATACATAGACACGCGTAGCAGAGCGCTAGCATGCGTGTGCAGAACAGGTCGTTCCCGGGTAGGAGCAGATGAGTGCGGGGAGAAATCGGAGAACAGATGGACTGAGAACATGTGAAGACGAGGAGAGAGGCAGAGAGAAGGAGGCTGGGAGTGAGAAATGAGCTTTCTAATCAGCTGCAGTAGTTGGTCGGCATTTTTTGACTTTGGATATCTCTCATAATTTGGGGTTTTGGACAAGTTTTCGTTATACAAAAAATGTATTCATGTTTGCGCTAGTTATGAAATGGGTGACATTGAAATAATACAAAAATATGACAAAATGAGGTGGTGCAAATATGTGTCAATTAATATCTATGGATAAAACAGATTTTCTACTTTAAAAATATAAAGAAAAAACCTAAAATTGAAAATGAAATGAATAACGAATGAAAACAATGAGCCTTATATACTCTGTTCTCAGGGAAACGTTCAGCTTGATTCTCCGTCAGAGGCTTATGGCAGCACCTGCCGAGCTCTCCCACACACAGAACTCACTGCAACTTCAACATGACCATATTCAAAGGATTTTATTCATATCTGATTTGCATAAGCAAACATTTTCCCTAAATATCAACAAACAAGCACAGACAAAGACAGTACTGTACACGCACATTAAGGATACGGAATTAAAGACGCACACACTCGCATAAATAGGCATGAATACATCCGCATATTATTGCACACAGACACACGCAAACACTCCAGAAACAGCTCTGTAATATGAAAGCATCTGAGTCTTTAATGAGCGGGATAATGTAGGCGGCTGTTTGGAAATTCTGTTTCTCGTCTGTACCAATTTCCAATTCCTCACCTCCCTCTCTCCTTCTAAATCTCTTTCTTCTACCTCTCCGCTCTCCTCCTCTGCCTCCTCCTCTGTCTAGCAGCAGCAATTCAGTTTTAATTGCTTTCTGAGTCACCTAATTCCTCTGAGGAAAGACGGAGAATGTGAAGGGGAGAGATGAAGAAAGAGACAGAGAGACATGGCATGTTTAAACATTTAAAGACTCAAACACACAGCGTCTGCTTCTTCCCTCCTGTCTTTCCCTTCTCCTCGACTCTGTTCCACAGGTCTGACTACTTGAAACTTTCTTACTCCTGAACTAATCATCTCTTATCCTTAAAAGTCAAGCAATAGTAAATGGAAAAACTTCTCTTTTTACTTTGACACACTCTGTTCAGGGCTTGAATCTCACATCCATCTCTAACACATGCGGCTAAATGAATTGGGGGTAAATCCTACCCTTCCACTGTAGTAGATGGAGAAACATAACCGTGTGTTTGCCACCGAACCATTTGTTTGTCTCATGAATAATACAGGAGGCAAATGTTCCTTCCTTTTTATTTCTCTGAGAGTTTCTGGTCTTTTTATAGGCTACTCTGCTGTGCAAAAATCCCTAAGAAAGGCCTTTCAAGGGAAACTGCAGCAGCAGCATTTATGAGGCTAAATGTTACATTATATAGTCCCAGCACTGTGGCTAATTAGCCAGTCAGAACCTTATTATGTCACTGATTCGCTCGTGTGTCTTGTGCTTCACTCAGTGTAAGGCTCGTTACAGCTGACTGTTTGGATAATATGTGGAGTGACGCTAAATCTTCTTGTCATCTGACTAGTGTAATGCAAAAATCTCCGTCTTATTACGTCATTTATGTGTATAGTGCAGTGTAGAGTCCGGAAATCCCATATTCTCGTTAAGTGAAACAATGCATCTTAAATGTGAAAAGTTTGATTTCTAGAAATCAAACGTGTTAAACACCGTCATATTCCCAAGCGACCAAGGTCGCCAAAGACAGGCAGTAGCGTGTTTGACAAGAGTCCATGAAACACTACAAGAACAAAGCATGGAGAAACCTCAGTTTACAAGTAGGAGCTGACTTAATCTTGTCATATTGTTACCACTGCACGTATTGCCAGACACATCCTAATTACCTTCAGTATTTATCAGCCCTTTAAGTGAATTATGGTTGCTCATTAGCGCGCTAATTTGTAGCGTACTACAAACCGTAAGAGTGTATTTTCTCTTATGTGTGAACGTGATGTTGATTGTGTAACGTTAATGAGACATATTCACATGTTGGGTAACACACTAACTACCTGTTGCATGTCTCTTAGTCAGTGTTAGCGGTTAGCAACTACATTTGTGTGCTAAAACGTTGGAAGGAAATTGGTCAAGTTGCTGCACTAGAATTGAAAAATTACAATCCGTCTTTTCAACTCTGTAGAAACCGTTGTGACTCATAGCTCCAAACGCCTTGGATGTCATCTAAATAACCTACAGTGTGAAATGTTATAATGAGAAAATTGATTAAACAAGTGGACTTGAATCTACTGGATGCTGTGTTGATGGTGATTCAGTGTGGGACTCGTCTAGACTCAAGAGCAGCTTAAAGTCAATAAAGAGCTAAAATGCTGAGGATAAAACACCTTCCATTAGGGGGATAAAAGGTTATTTTCCTGATCAAAAAGAGGCTCTGATGTCAAAGGCAGATATACATTGAAGATTATGTCAAATGCTTAATAAAGCCAATGTGGTCCGTTCAACTCTCAGTCTCTCCTGCTTCAGGCTGTCAAGTTAAAAATCGAGGTCCGCTGTTTCTACAACAATGACCAGAGAATGTATTTGGTGTTGTTTATCTGTCTGTGTCCATTGATGCACCTCAGCAGGTTTCTCATCAGCTCTGTGTAGCAGCCTGTTGTTGATATGATGTAATCATGAAAAAAACGGAACAAAAGACCTAAATCATACTCAGAGTTATCGTGAATCACATTTTTTCATTGTCTCCAAAATGTGAGACAAACAGCTTAATTGACTTTTGCCCTTTAAATATTAATGTGATTATATCTTCAAATGTTATCACTCGATCAAATGGGTGTTATCAGTCTGATAGATGAGGGTTAGAAGAACGCTGTATGTCCGTCCGTTTTTAGTTTCCTGTGTTTCCGTCAGTGAAGCGTTCACTCGTCAAGTCAATCCAGCCAAGACAGTCAGCAAGGTAGTGGAAAAACTGCATGCGTGTGTGTGCTGGCAGCTGTTTAGCGGTCAAGTGTGTGTGTGTGCGCGGGTGTGTCTATGAATATAAAATTAACAGAGCACACATGCATGCTTCTGTGTGGGCTCCCTCACACACACTCCATATTCTTTTATCGCATATGAATTAAACATTTCCTCTTTGATCGAATAGATACTCACCTCAAGAACCAATTAAGGAGCTATTGAATAGAAATCCATAAATTAGCTACTCCATCACTGCTATACAAGACAGTCAAACTTTTAAAATGTTCCTCTGAAGGCGCTACATCAACAGCCAGACGAACCTCTGGCCATTTAAATATTAAGCTGCTTATGTCATCACTGCACTTTTTTCTGCCTCTGCTTTTATTCTTTTTATTCATCACTTCTCTCTCTCTCATTCATTCTACTCCAGTTTCTCTCTTTATATGTTTCTCTATTTGATAAGCTGTATTATTCATTCTTGAAGCATCGATATGTGCATGCATGCGTGTTTTGCAGGATGAAGCAGTTATTGCGAGGCAGCCAGAGTGAATCAGGCTGGTGCTTTTTCATGCAGAGCTATTTTTAAACTGGCACTTCTTTCTTCTTCACCTCTGTCCCCCTTGTTCTGTCTTAAGTGTGTGTTTTTAGCCTTTTAGGCCCAGACAATGCTTTTTTTTTTTTTTTTAGATGCATTATGTTGAACGATGTTCTGACCCCGTATTAGCTGTCCCTGATCAGGTCACATGCTTATTTTCATTTTCCTAAAGGCAAACTCTAAATCCTATTTAGAACATATATGAAAGTAATTCTAACTGTTTTCAAATGGAGAAAAGGTTTAGCTTGCAAGATTGCAAAGATTTGCAAGAACAGACCTGCATCTAATACATTTTTAAGTTGGTTTAAGTTTATCTAGTAGCATAATCTTTTGAAAGCTAAGAGAGTATTCGTCAACTTTCTGTTGTTGGATTGTTGGATTTTAAAAGGTTTCGAAAGCCTAAAATATTTTGAAATGGTCTCAACCCATAATGAAACTAAACTAAACTCTGAATACATTTATAGTTTTTACTGAGCAGCAAAAAAAAAAATCACGAGAAATTCCACTGACTGAAAGCCACCAATGGAAAAACTATTTATTATCACCACAAATGACATAGTGACATTTGGATCACACTGCTCTTTATCAGGCTCATTAATATCACACAAAGAGCCATTTCAGTAGCCACAGGTGTGCTGTAATATGGCCTCGTCAACAAGAATTGATGGATCATCTCCAATAGAGAAATACAGTTGTCAAATGACAAAACAGAAGGATTTTGAATGAAATCATACTGCTATTATCATTATACATGGACATCATACTGTATGGCAGAAATAAAAGTGCCAACAAGGAGCGACTAGACTAGAACACGGTGTTTGTGTGTTTTTATGGTGTGTATTCCATGGTTTACCAGTTACAATTATATAGCTGCTAGCATTTGTATGATCTCTCCATAAAAAAAAACAATGTTGATACATTGAGGTAATGGCTTGTGTATATTGTGTATGTTTGTGATTGCTTCATCATGCATATAGACATCTATAAACGCATCTGTACACAGGAACCTCAAACAGATACACACAGAACAATAAAATAAAGAATATTCAAAATAAATGCTCTCTCGCCATCTCTCTATTTGAAGAATCGCACTGTGATAATAGTCGACGTGCCAGCAGCAGGGATTAGTAAATGAATGCAAAGCTTCCCCTGCATCTCATCTCAATCCACGACGCAGGTAAGTTATCCAGAAGTGCACAGAGCTCAGTACAGCACAGCTGCAGCATATAGCCTGAGCCCATGCATCCTTCACTCTGTTCACTATCTCTGCAAACAACAGGCACCGATCTGAAGGCACCTTTGACTTCCTTCAAAATCAAATAATGAGGACCATGGCTTTCTTTCTGCTTGAAGGAGACTGAAGCGGCAAACAGTACACACACTACCTAAACAAAGTTAGCAAGACTTAAATTACTCTAATTGCTGTGGCGTTTGTGCAGTTACCGTTTAATCCGGAAGAAATCACACTTTAATTTTAATTCATGTACATGATTGTTTCACAGTGCCCTGCTTTTGTTTTTTGATCTTACACATTTTAATCTTCTTAGCACGAATTCAGATCAACAGAATGTTGGCTTTCAGGGATAATATGGATGAAATCCTTTTCCTCTCCTCTCTGACTGCATCATCTTCCCCATCTCCCTCTTTTCCCCTCCATCTGTTGACTTTAGCATCTTTTCTAGCGTCTAACACCCTGCCTTCTCTCTCTGCCTCCTTTGTGTTTTTTCTTTTTTTTGTACGCTTATATTATATCATCTATTTTGTGTTTAGCAGGAACAGAGATCAGATATAAAACATAAACAAGAGAGAAAAAATATATAGTAACAGTCAGACTCATTCAAGTAAATGGGGAATTATGTCCAGAGAAAATCTATTTGGACAGTAGCATAAATGCTGTAGTTTTTGCAGGCCCTACTTGGAGGAGCTCTGGCGCATAATCGGCAACTCCCCCCTTTGCTCCTTTGTTAAACTAAACAACTGAACAACAAAAATATTAAACACACTTAGGGATTTCAAGAAAGCAGCTTATTTGCCTGTCCGTCTTAACTTTTGTCCTCACTCCATTTTATCAGAAACATTTTCTGAGCTGTGCTCAGCATAAGAGCACCTTGTTTACTGTGAACTGAGGGAGTCGGATGTTCTCTTGCAGCAGGAAACACATTAGCTTGTAGATGCATGAAAACATAAAATGCCAGCTAGTAGAAAACTAGGACTTTTCAGCTGGCTGGTGGGTTCAGTGAGCTGCAACCTTCACTGGTTTGTTAAATTGTATGTTCACACATCCTGCGTCACCATGAACATACTACAGCGACTGCTTCAGTTCACTTCACTGGAGTAAAACAGGCTTTAAGGGGTGAGAGAGAGGGATTAAGTGTGTTCCATTCTGTGCATGACCTCAAATGACTCGTTTCACTACATATGTAAATCCTGATGCATGTGACACTTTCCCGCCTCCCCAGAAAGAGTGGAGGACAAAGAGGAGAGAGAGAGAGCTAAAAAGACCTGGACCTACACCTGTCTGGTGACTCTTGAACAGATGGTCAAATCCAAACTCAGCACCACAGGCACCAAAGACAGCGGGGCTGACGCACCGAGTGTGTGTTCACATGCACGTGCACGTTTGTGCATCTGTGTAAATGTGTGCGCGGATGAGGTTAGCGATGAGCTCAGAGGTGGAGCTCGGCCAGCAGCCCAGCAGCAGACAGCTGGCTGCAGGTTCAAGCCCCGAGGATGTATGCGGATGTATGCATATGTCCATGTACTGTTAGCAGCAGACCTTATTGTATGTACGAACCAAGGGGGCTGTGAATGCAAACACTCAGCCCTGTGAGGAAATAAAAACAATAATCCTGCCTACACACTAAGAATCTCACTCCTTTCCACTTGTAATTTTCTTCTCAAGCACCAAATCTGAGAGCAGTCACTATGTCACTATGTTCATCGGGATTTTATTAAGATTCGGGTCAGCTCACGGCTCAGTCTCAATGCTGAACTATCAACAAGACAAAAAAAAAAGGCTAAACTACTCAAAGCCACCCAGTGTCAAAGCCTTGTCAGGACAAGCACCTGGTAATGTTGAGTAATTTGTAGCAGTTGTTGAAGTTGTCAGCTTATTAAAGTCCTGCGCTGGGATAGGCCAGTCACACTGTGACAGCTGTTTGGAGCGGTGACACTCATGATCACAGGCTAATCCGCTGAATTTGTCCAAAAGACTTTTTATAATGCATTATAAGCAGTAGTTTTCTAAGCACGAGGACTTGCATGAAAAAGCACTTCATTAAAATAGAGGAAACTTTTTAAAGATCATGTGGTCCACCCAGCAAAAAAAAAAAACAGCTAAAACCTGTAAATCAAGATCAGTGATTTGGTGATCCTTCTCAACACTGAATTAAGATTAGTTGATTTAGTCATGACAATTTTTTTAAATTGATTAGTGGAAAATTGCCAAACATTAGCTGCTTCCAGCATGTTGCCTTCTTCTTGTGTAATCCCTATCAGCAGCCGTTTGAAACACAAAAAACTCCAAGCTTAGTTGGTTATGAAAATGTCTCCACTATATGATTTTGAGCTTCAGTATGTTCATAAGGCGTTTGGTTGATGAGATTAATATGTTTTAGTTTCCGTAGACAACTGTTGGCCATTTCCAATGTACTCATCTAACTTTACGCAGCATCCAGGCTGCTGTCATGGACTTATTTCTGCTATGAGTCAGCTGGGTGAAGACAGCAACTGTCTGTGCAGATGAAAGAGTTCTGAGAAGTGTGGCGGCTGTAATGGAGGTTGCACTTAGTGTTAATATTGGATATTGTGACTGTGCAATATCCACGCTTCACTACAGTATTACATTTCCAAAAAAAGCATCATTTGAATTCATTGAAAATATATTTTTCATCATTATTATTATTATTATTCAACGGTGGGCAGTGGTAAGAGGAAGTGGCATATTACCCTGCAGCTAAAAAGCTTGACTGTGCACACGGATAGTCAACGAGGCTTAAACCAAAACATTTGACCCCCGATGGCTCCAGGGAAGCTGCTCAGAGGCCACTTGAAGAGCACAACGTTTTATTACATAGAATGACTTCTTAACCTCGCTCTCATTATTCACAATGTTAGAAAATCAATTTGTGGTCAGGTGATGTAATTACTACAGTTTGAAGGCAATGGTCAAGGTGAGATAGTTTTAGTGCTAAAATGTTGAGATGGCATTTTCTTGGTTTCAAAGATGAATATGACACCAGCATCACATACCTGAGATAAAACAGTAAGGGAATAGGTAACAGTACTGTAGCTTCCTTTCTCTATAAGAGGGGCGGCATTATTCTGTGTTTCAACACTTCTGTGTCAAATCAAGTGACATCTTCTCTTGTTGCACAGAGATGTATAGAGAGAAAAGAGAGCATTTTAGGAAGCATCAAAAAGACAAGATGAAAGTGTACACCGAATCTGTCACACGAGGAAGGAAAGATTGTTTCGACCAATTTGTCTTTATTTCCCTGCAGTGTCGACAAAACAGACCACGCTGAAAGACTTGTGCTCTCTGCTGTCATTATCCTCCCTGAAAGCTAGAACAGAGGCTCTCAGCGTGGCCTGCTCTCCCTCATCCCTGTGGATCCGTACACTGACCGTAAGCCGGAGGAATGATGACATACACATGGACACATTCACACTGTAGCTTTTTGTTGCCTGGTACAACTAAAAAGGGAATCCAGATCTGTCAAAATAAATTGGGTTCAAGTTATAGGATGAGAAAATAGTATTAGTACACCATAGAGGTACTTTTACACCAAAAGTAAAAGTACCTCTATGCAGAATGCTAATGCTGACCCGGTTTATTTGTATGATTCTTCCTGATTCCAGGTTGAAGGACAGATTACACGGACAATAGAGCAGGACATCAGTGGGTTGACACTACCTGTAATATTATTGCTTGAACACTAATGTTTTCCAACACATACAGAAATACAGCACAGATGCTATTAGTACAACAGTTACAGCTACAGAAGCTGCTACAGAAGCTGCAGCAGCCTCCCCCCCTCGTCCCCACGCTCGCAGTATATCACATCGACAATGAATGACGCTCTTTGACATATCAATAGATTTTACACAGTGATGGGCTTTGAATTATGTATGAGGTTTTTTTTCATGATGTATGATATGAAATGCAGTGCAGTATTGGTATGTCTTTGACAGATTCGGTCAGTATTGTTCAAAGCTTCAATGTCAGATGTAGGATGGAGTTCTTCTGCTGTCTTTATCAGTCCATCACTATGACTTAATTATCCAAAGATTATATATCTTATACGCTTTAATCTGTTGCACTTGTCACTCATTTCATAAATGACTGTATCTTGTCACACTACATCTGCTGCAGTCTATTGCCTGGGGTCTACTTATAGGTTGTTTTTTTTTTTTGCAGAGAATAAAGCCCACCATACCAAATTGGACCCACTGAAACTGCTGCGTCTGCTGTGTGAAACACTGACAGTCACATTGATTTCCTCCCATTAAAGTGTGTCCTCGCATCTAGTTTCCCAGCAATATTTCCGTGTGCGTTTGTGTATACTTTTTTTTTTTTTTTTTTTTTTTTTTAATGAAATCAAGTTTCACACAGTCAAAATGTGTTTGTCCTAATAACACAGGGAGTCAAACTGTGATAATGTCTGACTGCACGTTATATTTGTGTTGATTGCACCAGCACCTTTTTGTTGGCTCATTAATCATCGTTACATAATCCGTACGAACTGGTCTTTAAAGGAAGGCATAACGCGTCTACATCCACCTGAACAACAAAACTCCAATTACCGATTCATTTGCCACCATTCATTTGGAGGTTGGTACCAAGCAACTGTTGGAGCTCTGCATATTATGTGCCCAGGTGTGTGTGTGTAGATGCTGACATATCTGCATGTGTATGTGTGTATTCCTACAGAGGCCTGCTGTCACCTTCCGGAGCCCAGGTGGCCAGGGTCACATGAGTGCCGTATGCAGACGAGCTGGTGTAGAGCGTCCATCTGGTCTCTTTATACACAGTGTGTGTGTGTGTGTGTGTGTGTGTGTGTAAAAGTGACCTTCCTTGCATCCCAGGGCTGTGCAAAGAGGAGGTGATGAAAACAGTCAGTCTTCATAAAATTCTTGTATTTATATCTTAAATTCTGAGCTCGGGTGAGGTCATTTTTGTGAGATTTCATGTTTTCATTGGGTCTAGAAGTCTGTTAGAAAGAGTAATTATGCAAAAGCAGCCTGATCACAGCCAAAACACCGTCAGACTAACTACCTAGTCTGTCAGCCTTCTTCTGTTCCAGCTGCTTTCCTGTGGACTTAATAATTTAAAGGAGGTTCCTGAGAGATGTGAGAAATTTGAAATTTAAAAGGGGGCGAATTCTATATATATATACACATAAGAGAAAAAATATCTATGTCAAACCCTTTGTGTTAAAAGCATACTTATCACTGATCACATAATCTCTTTTATGTCCATTAAAAGCAGCAGGTGATATTTGCCCTCAGGTATTAGCAGAACTGGAATGCAGTGAATGTTTAACAAAGGTTCAATCAGGCTGCTTTTTTTTTTCTTTTTAATCTAACGGGGATTATCCCACATTGCTACTTTTCCTGTTCTCTTTCTCTTTCTCTGGTCCCACTGTGTTATTTCCTGCCTTTTAGTTTACAATTACACTGTCACAAGCAATTACTGTATCTCCACAATGTCAAATTTACACTCATCCTGTGAAGATCTGTTTTAAATAAAACTTTGTCACTGCCACGTGCTTCCTCCAGTGCACATGGAGTTCCCCAGTGTTTGTGTTGCCTCTCTGCACGGAGCTTTAGCAGGAGATTGTGACATATGTAAGGTGTCATACTACCCCTAATATATTATATAAATATACATATATATTATATAAATTATATATATAAAAAAAGACATTGCTTATTTCCACTGGCAGATCCGTAAAAACATTCCAATCACTTCTAAAATATATAATAATAATAATACCAGTGGAAAACCAACATCTAGGAAAGCCACAGTGATACAATGAAAAACACAAGCATGTGAATACACAGTACAGTATACACTAACAACAATCATTTGCTTTTTTAGCTACTTGTGAATATATTAGATGCACAATAATACCAAGTGTCTATTCTACAAACACTGACAAGTTGTAGTAGTGTGTGTGTGTGTGTGTGTGTGTGTGTAAGCGTGTGTGTTTTTGACAATATTTCTTCTTCTTCACAGCACTCATCCATCTGTTCATCTCGATGTTTATCTCGCCCTGAGCGACTCTCCACAGAATCCCCTCATTCGTCAGTTTTATGGGTGTCACTCTCCTCTTTCTCTCTGTCATTTGTGTGTGTTGACATCACACACACACACAATAGATTTTTTGATTTCATCATGATATAATAATTGCGTATCCTTCACTTGTGGGTTCAGGGAGGTTGCTAAGTATGATCTGGATCTGCTACAGGTGATGCTATCGTGCACAGCGCTACAGCAGGAAATCATATATATGCTATGTACACTTTCCCAAGGCACAACCAAACTTGATCACTATTTTTGGCTATATATATATATATATATATATATATATATATATATAAATATATATATATATAATAACAGACCTCTACCCAAGCATTGCCCTTTTAAGTCTGGGATTCTCTCTGAAAATTGGGCATAATCATCTCAAGCAGCCTCAGTTGGATTCTGGCTAGAAATGCAGGTGTGTGGCAGGTTAGGTGGGGCACGGAGGCACAGCTGGGCCTGTTTCACTTGGAAGGATCAATGTGCATTTTGCTTTGTAGACCATTGATTTGTTTGGATGGCTTGTTGTGAACACCTTGAAATGATCAGTAATGGTGGTGTGGCTGTGTGACAGATGGAGGGTCTCTTACGATGGACTGGCCTCCAGCGTCATTAGCATTTGGCTGACAGGGACAGTATGGATTAGGGGTGGCCTAGGCTGCCCTAGAAGTGCTGATGTAGAGGATAGAGCCCAACAGCTTGCTGATAAATACATGAACAAGAAGAGACGTTCGAGCATGCTTTTATACACACAAACAAGACGCAGCCAGACACTGCAGGTGGAGGCTGTTAAAATTAGCAAATATCTCTGCGATCATTATTGCTGTTGTTATCTTAGCATCTAAATCAGCATCGCCAAACTCTCACTGTGCAGGCTCTAAGTAAGTGTACGCCACAGGGAGTGACAGGGTATGAACGTTGATGGTGAACGTTAGCTGTATCATTTCCTTTATTTGTGTGTATTTTCAGTGTGTTAACCTGAGGTTGCTCCATGTATACTATTCCAGATGTCTGCGTTTCTGTCTTCCTCTCTTGCGTTACGGAAATATATGACCTCACCATCTCTCACCATCCAAAGATTTTTTTTTTTTTTCCTCCTCTGATTACACATGTTTCTCTGCAGGTCCACTTGGGCCAATTACTGCCACTGCTCCTCTCCTGGCTGGCCTGTCTCTGGCTGCTTGTGTACAGCTGCAGGCCCCTGTGGCAGCACCAGTGGTAATTACAACTCAGGAGAGGGGAAACACGCAGGCACACACACACACACACACACACACTGACAGCCGCATGAACACAGATAAAGTCACTTCAGGCTTCACTGATGGGTTGTCTAATTACATCTCAAGCATTTATCATTAAATTAGAAAAGCTGTAAAAAAAAAAACAGCAGTCGTAGCTGTGTGTGTGCATGCATGCAAAGCCTCTGACACCTTAGTTGCATCGGGGAATCAAACTGAATATTGAATTAGGGGTTTGTGAATATGAAAATGTTATCCTCCATCCAGCACAGAGGGACACCTTTGTTTTTATGTGTGTATGTATGTATGTATATATGTATGTATGTGTGTTTTTACATTTTGTTTACAATTGTACATAAAAAGCACTGCAGTGAATAGAAATTGAACTGTTCTTTGTACTTCTTCCACACAAAAAAACAACAACTGTTTAAAAGTTGAAGTGGAAAGGGCATTGTAGGAAACAATAACATTATAAAACTTAACATTATAAGAGTCACACTGAGTTTTGAAGCTCAGTATACTGTAGAAGGGTTACTAGAAAAAAAAGTTACAGCCTCGTATTTAATTCTACCAGGAAGAGAAAAACACAGATTAGACAAATTAGTCATTGTTATTCAAATAACACGTCACCATGTGATTAACACAGAATAAGCTTGGAGCTACTTGATGCTATTTTCTTTCCATATGAATCTTATGTCTTAATTTAGTAGTGTTAACCTGGTTTCCAGCACCGAAGCAAACAGAGGTAGCCGGTGCTGATTCATTATGGATGAAGCTCAAAGTGAAATGTTATGTTAAATGATTTTAACACAGCATCTTGATGATGGAAGAGATGATTAATGTCCTTTAGCTAAAAACCACAGATCCTGAGGTTCACACCCTTCCGTATGTTACACGATGCCTAAAGTCTAGCCTTCAGCCGCTTTGTTACAGTATGTTGTGCCTTTTGATCCGATGTTGGAAATGTGCTCCTGCATTCATCCTAAAGACGTTCTGAAAAACCAGGCCTAAAATTCATGACGTGCCAGAAGGATGCACGTAAACAGACACGCTTGTGTAGATGCACATGTACAAAATAAAAGTCTCCAGCACACGGCCCCAAGCCACCGCTGAAATGTCACAGAGATGGAGCCTGTCGAGGATGTTGTTGGCTTGATTTTTTTCAGTCTCATTGCCCCTGCCCATTTCAGCTCTGTCCAAGCAGCCAAGCTCCTGCTCCAGGGGAAGAGCAGCAGCACTTGTTGTGAGTGTTTGCTGTACTCTCTTCATCCCTTAAAGAGGAGAAAAAAATGGCTATTTTTCTCCCTTTTTGTCAGTTGCGCTTGGATCCGGTGAACCAGACTGAATTCTGATTTGTTCGAGTAGAATTCTCCTCATGTTGGAGACATTTAGCTTTCGCTGCCAATAACCAGTGTTTTCATCCATGAATGAAATGAATCAGAGACGAGTACATACACCACCATCCGAGTAATATTTTGCTAACTGCTTAGCTAAGTGTGGTTTTATTTTACAGAAATCGAATAGGTGCCTAATTGGTTTAGACTAGAGTTAGCTCCTGTGAAAACTACATGACTTTCTCACTCAGGTTTTTCCCTTTTAGCCATTGTTGAATGAAACATTACAAGGAAGAGACACAATCCCTCAGCTTTAAAAGCCTACACTTAACTGTGACTAAATTCCACAATTCACCATTGGTTCAGTCTTTTCTCTGCAGGATCTCAAGACTGTCATCTATCATAATAAACATAATATATTATAAATCCCAGCAGTTTGGTTCCTTAGTACACTCCATCGTGAAGTTCATTTGTCAAAAGCCATGTTAATTGGTGCACTCCATCTTGTCTTCCCCGATGGTAAAAACTAATCTATCACAGAGGGCAGTCATCCCATTTAAAATTGCCAACTGAGTAAAGTGAACACAGACGGGATGCAGGAAAAGTTACAGGATGAGTTCTGCGCAGTTTCAATTTGAGGTGGGTGTGTAATATTTCCTCATATTGTATGTGTGTTCAGGAATACAGTGACAACAGTGTGTGTGTGTGTGTGTGTACTATTGTGTGTCTTATGGACCACAGTTTAAGGGTGAAAATTGAGATATACTATAGATGTCAAATGACACTGGTGCCCTCTCTCTCCCAGTCTCTCTCTTTCTCTCTCTCCGTCTTACTCTCGGTCACAAAGTCATCTGTCAGCAGTGAATCCCGTCAGTTGTCACAGAGACCCACTGACAGCACCCAGGCTCCAAGGGACCTGCTCCACACCAGGAATATTCATGGAGACCCAGACAAGCCAGTGCCAGACTCTGACAAATCACTCAATCAGCCAATCAAACAGGAGTGACAGTGCCAACAACAAGATGTAGAGACAGTGGACCGATGTGGAAAATACATCCTCCTCAGTCACATCGTATTTAGTTTGCAGTGTTTAAGCTTATATTAAAGAAAGGATCAGCATACAGAGTAGACCCAGCTCTAACCACCACTTCAACTTCAAATGCAAACGAAGCACCTCAATAATCCAATATAATAAATAGACATTAGTTCTAATTATGTTTTGTTTCATTCACAACATTTTCATCAGGAAAACATATTTCAGTAACATATTTAGAACTGAGCAATAAGCAGTGTCTCAGAAGCAACCTTTTACTTGTGTTGCTCAAACTGCCTTTTGTTGACATTTTTTCCTCTTGAGAACTCTTGCCATTTTAAGGCTTACTTGCCTAAATCTCATTTCGGGCCTTTTCTTGGAATGTTTGAGTGGTTATTAAGTTTGTAGTGTTTCTGCATTTTAAAATTCAATTCCATGTTGCTCTATTTGTGTTTTCTATGCTACGTCCCAATCCTCTATCCAGCCAGAAATCCTCTGCAACCCCTCCTCAACAGACCCCTCTCACTCTCCCCTCCAATCCTTCCCATGTGTGACAAGAAAGAATGATTTGATGAATACGCATTTCCTCTTTATATATTCATGGCTATTTCTTGAAGTCTATTAGAAAGACATGACTTATTCAGATGGAAGTTTTAATTGAAGTTTCTTCCATCTCTGCCTCACGTTGTCTCTCTAGGATTTTAGACACACAAACTCGTGTGGGAAAGCCCTGAAATGGAGGCAGTACTTCACTCTGAGCTTTCTCCCTAATTAAAACATTATTCAGGAAGCCAATACCAGGGCATGTATTGTCAAGACAGTGGACAAGGTGAACCCTTGAGGAAAATGGCTAAAAGAGCAAATGAGTGCTTATTACTAGGTGAGAGTGTAATAAGTAGAGAAAGGCCACAAGGGACGGCCGGTAGTGGAATGCCGCTTTGTAGAATAGACAAATGGGGAAATTCTGAATTTGTAGAACAGCGTACGTACACGAGAAAATACTCATGAAGGATTAGATTCTCATGTTTTATAGTAGTAGAGGCAAATCCTTTTACATCAGACGAGGCATGTTCAAAGATGCAAGTGAAATGTAAAAATAGACACCTTGAATGCTTGTGTCCACGACCAGTAGTCAGAGCTGCCCCGACTACCAGAACAACCCCTTCGCTAGAAACCTGTTTACTTCAAAAGACCACAGTGTAGCAAAGCAAACTGCCGCCATTTGAGGCAGTGCTATCTCCAAGGCCATCCCTTTCTGCAACAGCGACATTCATCCTTACCGCTGATATGCATCCCTTTGTTTGGCGGATTTGACAACATTAAGATTGTATCGGCCGCCTCGCCCAGCTCCCAGAAGACTGTCTTCATTATTCAGCACTCAAAGCCAGACATTCTTTCAGTAATAGGCCCAAACAGCCGGAGGGATTTAGCCGATGGTACTGTACACAGAAAACCTTCAATTTTTTTTAGGCTCAGTGGCTGACGGACTGACAAGACTGCCTGATTCATCCATATTCTTTCAAAGGATTCATACATATTCTAATTGAGAAGACTGCTAATCTTTTTATCTGCTGTTTATTTTGTCTATTTGGAACACAGACTAGGCCAGTGTTTGGATTTTTTAAGCTGTGAGGTATGCACTGCACGCAGATGCGGTTTATGTAATGGTTATCAGAGATGGTGAGACAAGGTTCAACACAAAACCGAAGCAGCAACATGACTAAAAAAAAAAAAGCAGGGTTAAGTGTAAATGAAACTTTTAAAAAGAAGGAGACAGAAGAGAAAGAACACTGAAGGTAGAATGAGCAGGTTGGAGAATAAGAGCTTCATCAAATCAACCAGGCTGTATTTAAGTTAAAATTGACAATCACACACATACAAATAAACACTGATGAACGCGTGCACAAGCTACATGGACACAACCCTCAGTGGCTACCTGAGGGTCTGGCTTCAGAAAATGCCATCGCAAATTACGATCGCTAACAGTTTACGCTGCTCTGACATTTTCCAGCTGGCCGCACACAAAGGTCAGGCTCCACACCTAAAGGCGAAAGCAGAGGGAGACGGTAGTGTTGCTGTGGTCACTACTGAGATTTGGCAGCCGCAACAGTCAGATACTAGTGCATTATTAACTCCGAGTGCGAGGTGGTCGGGAAGCGGTATTATGGTCTTAAAGTGAGGCTGCTGGCAGCTCTGCGCTCGCTAAGCGCCAAAGGAAGTCAGTGGTGTTTGGCATCGAGATTGTCACTGAAGCAAACGTTTGTCTTGTAATTGCCGCTGCTCACTGCTGCTTTTAACAGGGATTTGATAGACTGTGACACCAGAGAAGGATCGGAAACTCTAATACACGTAAAGAACATGAACAACACACATTTTGATGTGGGGAGTATTCACAAAAATAACTGATGCTACCTGCAGTATCACAGCCTTATGGTTCTCTGGAAATAACGCACAGTCTTCATTCAATCAGAATTAAATATATACCGTGTGGACCTTGCATGTATCATGCATTTAACTTGCAAAAGGCACATGTAGTTATGTGTTTACATACCAAGAGAAAATGACCCATCACAGTTCATGCTAGTCAAGAAAAGCAGTAGTTGCTGTGCCCTGATTAACGGTCATGGGTGATTCCCTTCTAACTTACAGTAAAAATGATAAATGATTAACATAATTGTAAAGCAAATGCATACGTGCAAGAGTACACGTAGTGTGCCATAACATCATCACCTACCCACTCAATGACATGTACAGACACACACACACACACATGCACCTGCATCCGCCCACACACACTCACTGCTCTCCTGACAATAGACACACACACACACAGGGTTGATGGTGTATAGCGTTTGAAGGGCATCAGCAGTGTCTCTGTCTCTCAGGTATCAAGTAGATAGCAGGGTAGCTAGAATGTCATTTATCTCGCTGACAGGGACAAGACTCCGTGACAGCAACAGTCAGCCGAGCAGCACAGCGGCAAGGCTCCCTTTCGGTAATACTACCATCCCACCCACTGCACACAACAGCAATCCATTACAACAAGAATACTGTAGCATGCTATACTGTATCACTGGACAAAAAAAAAAAAGCAAATATCACTTTTGTCCAATATTTCATTCTCAGGACTTTTAAGGCATGTACCGTGTTTCTCAGTTTCCTGTTGCTCGGCTCTCTGTGCTGTCCAATAAAGCGGTGATGCTATAATGAGAAACTGCTGCGCCATACTAAAAAGCAGACAGTTTTATTCAATGAGCGAGTATACTGTTTTCATATATTTGTATGGGTGCACCCATATATTTTTTTATATTCCTGTCATCCCTGTAGGAGAATAATAGTCTTTTAGTTTGGGTTAAAATGCTTTTCCCGTTGATTAGTCTCGCCATTCTAATAAACTTTAATCATTCATGTCAAGTCATTCTTGGCACTATGTAAATTGTAATGGTTGGTTTCATAAGTTATACTGATAAGGTAATATCAATCCTATTGTCCTTGACTAGTCGACTACGGGCCACTGCATCTCAGTGCTGTTTGTTGTCATTGCCATTTTAATATCGCCTTAATTGTGCATTTGTCATTGTTGTAAAACACTTTGTGATCTTATATCTGTATAAAAAGGCGGTATACAAATAAACTTTACTTACTCACGGTTTTGTTAGTAGTCGTCTCCCTGAATCCGTTAAAACATTAAACTGACCACAAGTGTTTAGATTCTCATCATCCTCAACAATGTGTAAACAGACTTTGTTCTCCATCACTACACTGTGAATCAGGTTCAGGATTACGCTCACTATGCTGACCCTGACACTGATATAGCTGGAATTAACTTGGCTCACCAGATGAAGCAAAAGCATTCATGTTTGTGGACTATATGTGTACAAAGGAGAACACTGGGATTGGGATTTTGGATGAAAATCAAGGCGAAACCCAACGTTCAATGTGTACTCAGACCCCACTACTGCAAAGACAGAAACAAAGTTAAAGTGAAAGAGATAAAAGATGATCAACAAATCGAGTTTCATCAGCACAGTAATCACTGAGACTGCAGAAGGGCCATTTATCATTTCATCATTTTGACTCCGTAGAAAAATAAAAACCCGAAATCACAAATAAACATTCGCATTCTTTGCGAAATGGGTTTTACTTTTGTTGTTTCATTTGCATAAATCAACCGACAGCCAGGCACTTTTCACCAAATGTCCGAATACTTCCACTACACTGAGAAAACACTGCCAACGTTGTTCACTTTTGATTTATTCACAGAGATGTTCATTTGAGTCGGCGCGACACAGCCGTGAACACCAATATTGGCCAGCAGAAAAAAAAAGAAAAACTATTTCCTTGTGATAATTGCATTTCATTATTCTGTGTTCTCTGTCTCAGGAGAGAAGGGGACAAGAGGGGTGACAAATGTATTTTCCTGAGTGGCTGTAAAACCAACATATTAACAATGCTTAGGACTTTACCTACAGCCACTATCAAGAGCCTCTGAAGCATAAAGCATGAAGGTGATACCATTTGTTCTGATTTTTAGTATACATTGTAATCTACGTTCATATGTTATGGGCGCTAAAGGAAAGAGGAAGTGAGGGGTTGCAAGGGCAAAGCAAACATCCCATGCTGTTAAATAAAAGAATGAATATGGGATGTTGGGATTCTCAAAACAGTGAACAGAAGCCTTTGCCAATCACAAAAGTGCATTTGGTCGATGTACAAGCCATGCAGGATTACATAATGGGAGCTTCCAATCACCGGTTAAGAGTTTCTGTCATGGTTCATCTTATCATAGAGCTAAAGGAAACCTATGGAGCTTAGCTGATTACTTTTAAATGTATCTACACTGGTATATGTTACAGTATACAGTACTGTGCAAAGGCACTTTACATGTTTAGATTGTTATTCATAATGCAACATCATCAGAAAGACGTCTGGTCAGAACAAACTTTATTCTGCATCATGCAGCAATGACCTCAAACATACAGCCAGTCATGAAGAAGAAGAAGAACAAGATGATTTGGTCCCAGAAAGGCTGATCTCAACATCACAGAGTCAGTCTGGATCACATGAAGAGACAGAAGCAGCTGAGATGTCTGAATCCACACAAGAACTGAGGCAACTTCTACAAGATACTTAAACAACCAACCTGCCAAGTACCTGAAACACTGTGTGCAGGTGAACTGAGAACTGCTGTTTTTTAGCTAATGATTCAATATATTTACTAAAAAATTAACTGCAAATCTGCTCCACAGCCTGTTTGTCAGTACTGGAAGTAGCGGTTAAGAGTTTGTTGGGTTTTTTTTTTTTTTTTTTAAACATAAGCTAATCAGGTTTCATGTGAGAAAGGGAAAACAGGAAAACACTGATAAGTGGATGCTTTGTATTTATCCATTTTGCAAAGATTTGATTGATTGTTCTAAACATACTGTTGGGCATAGAAGTAGATTAAAACAAGTTTAACCTGACGTGCCAGATGATTTGTTACACAGAACCATCTGAAAAGTGATCCATGTAGTCAATCCATCTGCCTCGCGAGGTAATACAGAACCTAAAGGAAGTGATGAGAATTCAAACTTTGATGCTTAAAACGTTTCAGGTTGAGAATTCCTTTGAATGAGCCAGATTTCCGTGTGGAGTTGTTCACGTATGTAGAGAATACATACAGCTCTGGCGTTGCCTCAGAATATTGGCGTTATTGACATGATGCGGTGAAAGTCATAGAAGAAGAAACAATTATACTTTGTGGGTTTTAATTTCAAACCCAAACTGAAAAAAAAAACCTGGTGATTCGGCACTCATATCATTTTATTATTTACTCATCATATTAACAATGATCATATTTGCCACCTTTCTAGTGGAGATCTTTACTCCGAAATGCAGGTGTAATTAAAGGATTATGAATTGGAGAATTTATGAAACAGAGCGACACACTTGGTCAGTCCTCCAGGGGGGAAAATAACTAAACATAATTGGCACTGTAACAAATGCACAGAGGGTTTCACATTCTGCTTTTCTTGACATGATCCATGTGATTGCCTTTGGCCAAGATGGGTTTAGAAATTATCTTTAGTTGCCATAGACTATAATCCAACGGAATGAAAATATAATTGATTTATGCAGAGAAAATAGCATCTTTGCACAGCCATTACCCTCTGGGATTGGTCCTTTCAAAAAAAAAATCACAGTAAATCATACTGAATGAAAAGCTTGCTCAGATATGAGCGTGTGAAATGAATGATGTGGTACGTGTACAGCACAGACGACTAAAATATTTGGAAGATTAGATGCTTCTGTGCAAATAGGAAGACAGAATATACAATTTAAGAGGGGGCTTTTTTTTTCATCTCTATTTTGTTGTACGAAGACAACAGGACACTAAATTTGATGGAGATCAATAGCTTCCATTTCATTCATATGCTCAATAACACCTCTAGCCATCTGTAAAATTGATGTCGATACAACCCAGAGCAATTTTGACAAGCAGTTTCTGGTTGAACATGTCCACATGACACTCGCAACATCTCTAGACCTGACAGTAAATTCAGCTCAATAGTTGGTGTGAGAGAAGAGGATACAGAAGACGTACATGGAGGAAACTGAAAGGAAAAGAAGACGACCGTCACATTAGGAAGTGAGAAGTTCACCTCACGGTTTTGTTATTTTATATCGTACATTATATCGACTGACAAAAAAAGCAGGTGACGTGCGATTACAGCGAAGGGAGGATCTGCATGAGGCATTCATAAAATAAATCGACATCTGCTTTGTCAAGTCCAATTCATATTCATTCAAATGCATACACATATTTTAAGAGACATTTTAGTATTGATAGCGTTTTGTTCCCCATCAACTGGAACAACAACATCTACGACTATCATAAGAGCAGAATACCAGCATTACAAAGTTACCCAGCAGTAAATGGTTTTCAAGAATATGCATATAATAAGTAGCGCCATATTACTTTAATATTTTATTTTATTTTTTATCTGTGTTCTTATATTCTACCCTTTCCAGTGGTGATTTAAAATTTATTTTATTGAGCACTGGAGAATAAGGCTTTTATAAGAAAGCTTACAATACTTACAAGACCAATAAAAGTAATAAAAACACAAAACCTATTTAGCTATAATATCTTATTTTATGGTTCCATTTAATTTCTATGTATGGACAGACAGTAGGATTAAAACTGCAGCTATAGGTGCTAAAGAGTGTGAACTGTTTCTCCCGCTCAATTTCACAAAGATAAAGGAAATATTACTGGAATTTAATGTAAGGATAAAAGGAAATGATTGATGGACAAACTGAAATCCTGAAGAGACTGAGGTAAGCTGCAAAAAGTTTTGGGAAATAGTGGCAAATAACGGCAATAAAAAATTAAAAAAAAGGAAAAATTCACTTCAGTCTTTGATTTTAGTAAAACAAAGGCAATCCTTTCAATGGGAACAATTACCGAGCATGTTCCCTGCACAAAAATAACATAAAACAAAAGCACAAACTCAACTATTATTTCATAGATTTCTCCATTGTTGCATTGGGCTGTTGTGTGTGCAGCATCAGAAGGTAAATTATTCAATACCAATGCATTCTGTATGGAAGCTATTTTGGTCTTATATTTAATTGTTATTATCTTAGGAGTGTTATCAACACATCCTCCGGCAATAAGAATCGTAGTGCATAACCAACCACAAATTTAAACTAGCAGGCACTTATCTCTCCTCATCCTTATCCGACCATCTGTTATGTGCATTATGTTGTCCCTTATGTATATTGTATGCACAATTGTAAAATTCCATCAACCCCTCAAGTTCAACCACAAAGTTGTACAAAGGCCCATTTCGACGATCTATTGGTCCATAATGAATTTCTGTCGTTTTGCTGGTTTGGTGAGAACATAATGCAGTCTACATTCCCACAGGGTCTGTTTACCTCTCAACTCTGTGACTCCACATAACGCTTGAATCAGTATACATGAGATGCATAAACGTCTTTAGAAATAGAGCCCATTTAATGAGAGTGGCAGATAGAAAGAGTGTACAAAATGAAAGCTCTATCACTGGCTCGCGTGTTCATCTGGTTGTGCCTGCTGTCTATGATGGACCCCGGGAGACCACTGGCTCCTGGAATTTGCATTGCAAATAGGCCATGTATTTCACACATTTGTCCCCAATATACAGTTTAATTTCTCCACAGTGTGTCTTTGAGTGGCTCTGGAAAGGAGGGAACGCATATCTAATATAACCTTTAACCTTGCCGCTGCAGCCAGCACGCTGCATGGCTGCGCATGTCTCTGTGTGTGTGTCTATGTGTGTGTGTGTGTCAATTATCACTTATAATGAAAAGCAGAGAGGGGGAAATTTGGTACACATGAGTGTAACACAGATGTCAGCATCTTGCTTTCTGTTGTTGGTGTTATGGATGTGATGTGAACAGATATGAACATCTGAATCTTTGCAGTAATATTCGTGGTTGGAATTATAGGGAAACAAAATAAGTAGGGTTACACATTATGGGCATATTTGATATTTGAAATTATGCTTTGTCGTTAGTGACGGTCTTAAGTCGGAGCTGGACTGTAGTCAGCTTTACTTGCTTGTTTCAGGGAGTTGTTCCCTTCAATTAGATCATTAGCAGTCAAAGATATAGACAGTTTGATTGAGGTCATTTGACCAAAATGTCCTGTCGAGAACAATCCTGTTTCGTCCTAAAAATCTGCTGATTTGCTCCAAAACTGGCAGACCATAGTTTAAAGGCTTTAAGTCATAGAGAAGTTAGATGATAACTCCACTGTAGCTGAGAGTCAGCAACACAGTATAAAAAAACTAAAAAAAACACTTTTTTGATCTGTCAAGTCAAAACATGTGTAGTCTGCAAAGTATTGTTATGCATTTCACATACTGTAATTATAATGAACTACTACTCTTTTCATGTCTGGTAAGTTCAACATCATCATCATCATCATCAATAATCATGAGGGGAAAGAAATAGCTGACAGAGAGCCCTTGTCATGTTTATCACTAAACACTGTGTTTGTCTGGGAATAATTGCCCTGGCGCTATCTGGTCTAGCGTGACATGAACGGCGGGTCTGTGGAGACAGAGATACGTCTGCGAGGAAAAGAAGAGAGTGAAATCTCTTATCGTTGTCTGGAGGACCTCTCGTCAGAATCAGGGACAGGTCAAGTTCTCTCCACTGTAGCGTCACCATGAGCCTGACACTCTGGTTCATTTTAATTAATTCCACTCTTTAGAGAAAATGTAAAATAAAATGCTCAAATTCATACATTTAATTGACTTATTAAACTGACGAACGGCTTGATCTTGAGCCTAAATGTATTACTGATGCTTGAAATTAAACATTAAATTAGATGATGGAGTATTACACAATGTACATATTATATATGAAGATTTCCTACTTTAGTATTCATGCACTGCACTTTCAGTAACTTTCAGTAAATTTGAGTTTAACACAGTGTCTCCGTCTGTCTCACGCTCATCTGACAGACCGTATCGTGTGTGTGTGTGCGTGTGTGTGTGTGTGTGTCACTACACAGCCAACGTGTTACGCTAACCCACAGTTTGAGTTCTAAACATACATAATCCATCACCGTATGACTTGCATAACATGTAGATCAAAATATGCATTAAGTTGGTGCATTGCATTACACTGTGTGATGCTACTATTCATAGTTAACTGCCTGAAAAGTATCCCACAGAAGAAAAGGTTAATTAGGCTTCTTCTAATTGTTTGATCCACTGGCAAAGTCAAAACCAACTCCATGGGTCTCCTTTTATAATGTGCCAATATTATAATATTGCTCTCCCAAACACAGCTCATAGGTTAGTAATGGATGAGGACCCTTCCTATTAGTTCAAATACTATAGTGACAGTACAGGGCCATTTCTAGTGGACATGACCTTGTGTTGAACACGCTGGAAGTGGAAAGACTCGGTGTAAATTATTTCTCGATAAAGTGCTTTGGCAAACAATGGAGGAGTAATGGTGTGTTTCACAGAGACAAGACTAGCACCTCTTTTATTCACAAGGGTGAATGCACTGGACGCCATTTAGTGCTCATAAAAATTGCTTTTGGCTGCTGGCACACAGGAGGCGAAAGTCTGCGCATCACTGTGCGCGACCAAAAATAGAAGCCTATAGATGTGTTATATACGAAAGGTAAATGATTACATGTTACCTTCCCTCCCAATGATTGCATAGATGTTTATCTTCATTTGAACTCAGCTATGCTATATTATGTTTTTATTTTATTTTTAATGAAGAAACTTGGCATCAAACCAAGTACTGTAATTGACTCCCGCAGCAGACACTCAGCCTTTCTGAACTGTTTAATTCTTGGGGTTTTCAGTTAGAAGGCGAATAATATGTATCTTACAAGATCTATTACATAGTTGGTATCATTTTTGCACACTACGTGGTAGAAAAAAAGATGTCGTGAGGGATAGTTGTGGAAGGAATTTGGAAACGAGAGGGGAAAAAAAAACGCAAAACGGTTGAGGAGGGGAGAGAGGAGGAGGAAAGGCAGCAGCACAGATGCCAAGGTTTTCCAGTTCAGTGCACTGAAACATGAGCCAACACCACAATTAGGATGTCCAGGGAGATTGTTAAATAAGACATTTATCAGAGATAACACTGTTGCCTATGTCCTTTCAGGAACCTGAAAACTTTAATAACATTCAGTTCTTATTGCATCCGTGAGCAGCAGACAGCTTCATGAAAGGAAAAAAAAGCCAGTTTCTCAGCTCCCACACAGTTGCTTGTCTGTTTGTGCATGCAAATGTTTGCATGTAAACAGGTAACCCTACACGCACCCCAACCCAGAGGAAATCTATTCCATATCCCTGCATTACCTTCAAGTGACCTTGTACTGCAAGATGTGCAAAGAGATGATAAAAAAAAAACCATATATTATTAATTATATAAACATATTTTCACATACATTATATTACCTCAACTGTAGAGAGATGCGCCTGCATGTGAAATATGCTTATATCGGAAATAGTATAGTTTTTCATATTTTATTTGCTTCCACTTTAATTTGCTGCATATGTGGTATTCTGAATGCAAACTCACTTCTTACATGTTTACTTGTTGTCTCAATAAATTTGGGACATATTTTCACAGTACTGATTTATCACTAATCAGTTATTATATGACAATACTCACCCTGCTACCCTAAATGTCTCTCTTTTAATGTCACTTATTAATGCCAGATGTTGAACTTTGCTTTTCTTTTGTTGAGTGTTAAAATACTGTCTTGCAGCAGCTCAAAAGGCATCATTTAACACTTTCTTTTAGTGTGGACAGTGGCTTTTCCATCAGTAGCTTCTCTAAGCGTTTACATAGGGTGCGTTCAGGCACAGTTTTGCAGCACATGTATCAGGAGCCAATATATATCCTGTGTAGGAGGCTGTATTGATTAAAACAGAAGCTTATCTGTTCCATCAAACGCATGTGAGATAGTCGACTAAAAAAACATGGTTCAAAGACTTCCTGTGTAGTCAAGCTGTGACTTTTACCCCTACATTTACATACAATTAGGTGCTTGAGCATTGAAAAACAGGTGCTGTTTCCATAGATACAGATTTTTACCAAAGAGCTAAGGTGTCTCAACCGGGATTACCGTGGTAACTACAGCAACAATTCCCCTCCATCCCAACAAGCTGAAATCCTCGGATTGACTGCAACAAGTTCGACATTTGCACAGTATGCTCATTTTAGCTCAAATTACTTTGCTCTTTGCAACATCTCCTCTTCAGTCAGGAAAGCAGAAAGGTCAGTCAGTCAATCACGGTCATAAATACGCTCTAAATATGGGTCTTTGTTCACTCAATGTGCACAGAGGAGCGACATAATTGGGAAAAGTGGAGAGCAGAGACACTTTTTCTATCTCTCTCCCTCTTTACTCTTCATTTCAGTTCATAGGTGCATCCTGTCTCAGTGGGAATTCACCATCTGGCACTTGTGGTTTTTGAGGCTCTATTAAATATATTAAAATTAATCTCACAAATCACCATAGCACAGGATGTCATGTTGCATTTGTTAAGCTACTTCATATAGCTTTTTTTTTTTTAACCGATATTACCATTTAGCCTATTTATTAAATCTTAAGGCACAGGGGCTCTGGATTTGAAATGTGTAGGGGGATGAAGATGATCCTAAAGGAAGTTTCTGACCTAGTCAAGCATGACGGTTCGCAGTTAAGCTGTATCTCTAAGAAGAACTGGAGCTGAGAGCTGGAGGGCAAGTATAAGGAAGGCAGAGGCAGAAAGCAAAATATAAACATATAATTGATTCCTTATCTAATGGTGAAACATTGGTTCTCCTTGGCTGTAATGGTTCTATCCATTAGCCCCCAGTCAAGCTGCCTCTTGCCTCTGCGGGAGTAATAGCCTGCAGTTACACATATCTCTTATCGAAATAGGTTTGTCAGTGTGTGTGTGTGTGTGTGTGTTTCTGTTTATGAGCATGTGTGGGTTTGCAAGTGTGTGTGTGTGTGTGTGTGTGTGTTGCAGATGTGGTTTATTTTTATCTCAATTTTTCATAATTCAAACATTTTCATTCATTAAATTGATGTTGATTTTCCCTGTACATCCTCTCTCATTAGATGCAATTTATGAAAAAAACAAACAAACAAACAAAAATACATCTTGTGCTTCTTTAAAATTTAAAGCAACCATTTCCATTTATTTATGTAATATTCTAATATCACAGTGCCTGTGCCAAACATGTAAATAACGCCTTTTGATCAACTTGCAAAACCACTCATACAGTCCATTTACAATATCTATCATTCTTATTCTGCAGTCTATCATGCTGAATTTGCATCAAAGACATGTTTCAGCATGATCATCAGTTAGTCTCATAAACACAGAGGCAACACACACACTCACACACACACACACACACACACACACACACACACACACACGCCCCTCTTCCACATTGATAAGCATCCCATGTAAGTACCAAACCAATATTTCTGAAAGTGCATATGCTGCATAACTTTGTTTGACGGCTAAGTAATTAAACTCATCCAAGCACAGGCTGCATATCAAATGGCGGCCTCTGCATAACACATGGTGCAGGCCTAAATTAAATGAATTAAAAGTGAATCTGTTTTGAGAGTAGTGCTCTCAAGCGAATCCTCAACGCTTTTTTTTTTTTTTTTTTGGAGCAGGATGAGTATGCAATATTAATACGGGTACACAGCACAGACACACGTGGTCACACAGACAACACAAACACACATACTCTGTGTGCTGGAAATGACCACGATTCAGTGAGTCGCATTAGCTGCCCGCTGCGTGGGGGTTTTGCTGCCACACAGCCAAGCGCGCACAGATGTGTTAGCCAAGCATAAAGCAGAGCCACAGACGCTAACTCACCAGCAGATAACTTTGACACCGTCTTTCAAAGCTTATCAGCACAAGACAGGGGCAGTGACTCACTTCAGGATTTTAGAAACCCTGCAGCAAAGTGTTGATGTTAGCTGCAACAACAGCCTGCAATTCTTAAATTAAAGAAACTGTTTATCTTGTATCTTTCTTTCCAAATACATGTACTTGTACTTGAGTAGGTTAGTGATATATTGTACCACGTCTCAGGAGGTAAGATACTCCACAATGCATCAGTAATGATAATCTTATACTACTATATTATATATATTTACACTACCTGTTCAGCATCAAACTGAAATAAGTAGCTGGTGACATTTAGCAACTAAAGAGTAAGATGTTTTCTTCAGAAGTTGCCACACAAAACAACACATCTCAATACTTTTTCAACCACTGACTGAACGGCCTCTTAGGAAATAGAAAGGTAAGATCCAACTGTGCACACTCGCAGGCCTCTATTGCTCACCGTGGGGAGTGTATTTCAACATGCTTTTCAGTTGCAGTCCAGAATGATCTACTTAAGCGGAGATGAAAATTTTGCTGAAGAATCACCTGCAGGGGTGGAGCATCTGTCTGCCTGCCTCGGGCTGTCCATCAGTGCCTCCCCAGCTGAGGAGTTCCCCGACCAGCGAGCTGCACAACTCGGAACAAAACCGGAGGCTCAGATACGACACCTGCTGCACCACGCAACCAAGCATACAGCGCCCGTAGCTAATTTATCATTTGTGCTTTGGGTGCGTTTCTTTCTCACAGAAGCAGTAAACTTGATATAATATGTAATAAGTTCTCAGTTGGAATCATATTATACGGCAATATTCTTCTGACTTAATTACAGTTATTTGAATGAAATCTGGTTTTACCATAGCATTTCTCATTCAAAAACACTATACGGTGCTGTATCTGAACAAGAACAATTCTGTCCTGCAGGGCCAGAAACCTGCGATATGATTATGTGATATCACACCACAGTAATTGGCAATTAATTGGTGAATGTGGATAATAAAGATGGGCTTTTTCACCCTTGTTCTGAATCAGAATACACTCGTATGCTGGACTGTCATAGTGCATTTTTCAGAGTTTTCTAATTGATTCTGAATGCTGTCTCGGGATATTAGTGTTATATCAAGCCTGGTAGGGTACTGCTGAAAAACACTGCATGGTTCGTATAACTAAAAAGTAAAGATTTTCCAGAATGATTTGACATCTCACTTTGAGGTTACTGGTCAAATAAACTGCCATCATAATGTACTCTGTAACCGCTGACATGTCTTCAAAATGTCATTTTTGCCAACAACAGCTGAAACAACTAATGCAACACTGCTGTTAGGCAATTTACTTGTGTTCACTGAAAGTAATCATTCCTTTATTAGTGATTCAACAGTAGTAATTATATTACTTGTTACATAACCACAGTTTACTTCGTCTACCTTGGTCAAAAGTGCCTTCCCGAAGTCTCCAAATCTAAAGCTAAATGCACGATCTTCTGTATTTATTATGTAAAAACCCATGTGATTCAGAGAGGCACAGGTGGTTTAGTAAAATAAGAAGTCAAGACATGTAAATGAGACATTTTTGATAACCGATATATCCTGGACACGTATAACTACTGAACAAAAGGTACAAAAGCTCCAACATTTATAGCAGCAACAAGCCCACAATCACAGTCTAACATAATGTTACTGTGACACCAAACATAAGCATGATGTACCGGATGCTTCTCTAATTTACACAACGCATCAGAATTCTTCACATTTTTATCCCTAGTCACAATCCGCTTGTTTTTGTTTATCCACCTTTGAGGCAAAGACACCACGAAGCATTAAGGGGATTCCCAAACATGTATTATTGAACTCCTGTCTTTGTGCCCTCTCTCATCCTGCTCTCCACCTCTGTTTTGTCCATCCTTTTACACGGCTGACACATACTATCTCTACTGTATCTCTACTGTCTCTCTATCCTATCCTTTACTCCAGTCTTCATTGCTTGTGTGCTGTGTGCTTCCACTCTCTCCCCATCTTGCTCTTCCTGTAAAGTACACCCTCTTCTCGTTTTCTCCCGCGGCCTCCCAATGCTCTACCTCATTGTCTTTATTCTCACTGAGGAAAACGTGCAGAGAGGAGATATATGTGGGAAGCACATCTGGGTTACTCATGTGCGGCAGTGATAGGAGGATCCGTGTCAGTGTGTGTTTTCACGTGCATGTTTGTATCCATGTGTGGGTTGTGTTTATGTGGAGCAGCCATTTAGGCTTCCGTTGGCCTCCCCCTCCATATCATCTTAAAGCTGCTTAGCACTGCATCTTTCTGTTTCTTCCTATCTTTCTCTTCCCTTGTCTTCCTCTGACTCTCACTTCCTTTTGGTGTCTTTCACTGGCTCATTGTTGCATGACCGTTTCTCACCACTGAAATCCACAGAGTTGGGAGAGATTCTGCATCTTATGCAGTTGAAGGCTGTATGCGTGTGCTTGTTTGGGCTTGTATACGTGTGTGTGAGTGTGTGTGTGTGTATGTGTGAGGTGGGGGACAGAGGTAATCTATGTTTTGCAATTTGTTAGGGCGTGTAAGAAGAGAGGTATTGGTTTGAGAAGAGAATCGCTCCAAGCTGTATTACCTCATTAAGACAGGTCATGCATATTAAAGGCTTTAAGATTTGGGACATGCAGTAATCTGATTTGCAGCTTAGCAAGGATACAAACTCATAACCAAGGAGCAAATGAAAATTATAGATACGTGAGGTAGGTAATGTGTTTAATTGTGACTTGAATTATTTTTAATAGCAAAACAATATTAAAAAGACATCAATGCCTCTTAAATATCCCCTCGGCACATGTTTTATGTCATATAAAAGAAAAAAACAAAAGTTCAATATGAACAACCCATGTAACAACCTCAGCAACCAGGACTATGGAACGGACGCCGGTGTGGGCATGTGAGAACAATAGAAGAAATGGGGGACTAAATGCTGAATAATGTTGTCAAACTATTTCATGACTGCCTTATATGTTGGGTTGATTGGCTACCTGTGATCTATTAACATAGGGTGATGGACCTATGAATGAACAGGACTCCTGACCAATCAAAAAGCTGCAGTTTGAGTCTTACTGAATTGAGGTGAATGATGATGAAAATGAGTGAAAGCAGGCGATAAAGACACAGCAGAAAACGAAGACTATGTGTATGCAGCATTTATAATGTCAGCATGGAAAAAAAAGAGATTTGATTAATGCGTGTGAAGGGGGAGGATAGCCTTGCAGAACTATATACAGAGACTTGAGAGAACTGTCATTATCATATAAAAACACATCATTATCACTTTGCCCCCATGTGTTCAGAGAAGAAAAAAAAAAACCACACCAGTATTTCACACAGTGGATGCCTAACAGTTCAGATGGATTCCTTAACTGGTGTCCCATTTCTAAATTCAGTCTTATTTAAAATGGATTATCATTATAATGGCTTATGACTAAACAACCAAAGAGATGTCGGAAATATGTTTTACTAAATCAGAGGTCTGAAGACACATCTGGAGACAGACGTGGTGATTCACACACAGCGTAATGTAATGTAATGTACGTAATGTAATATGTAAAGGTTAATTATACTATTGATCTACATGATGGTATAAGGTAATCTCTAGCGTGAGAAATGCATTGGAGCTTTAAATAATGCCCTAGGTTTTACAAACTTAAATGTAAATAATTAAAAATGTATAAATACTGAAAAGATACTAGAACATGCTATACATTCATATTAATGACTCTGTAAGGTTAAACTGCATTGTTAATATGACGCTTTAAAACTTTTACATGGTGCAATTAAATTCTCATTTATTCTCAGTCAATGTGCATGAATGCTTTTGAATGTCGGCAACGTCTGCGACGAGTGTTTTTCCAGAGTGAAAGGAGCCCGTGTTCAGGCCTGGAGTGATCCAGTCGAGAAGCTTGTGAGTACAACGTCAGATTTTGTCGAGTTTGTCCATGTAAATGACACACAGTATGCTTATATTTCCACCCGCGTATGAATCCCTGTCGTTCGTAGTGCACATGTGTGTTGGAATGTTAGCAGAGCCATGAAAAAAGCTGATGTTGAGTGGGTGTGATTGGTTTCGGCAGGCTGTGTGTGCAGCTAGCGGGGTGCTGAGGTAAGTGCTGCTGGCTCCTCAGATAACAGGCTTTGGTGTAAGAGCAGAGCACGGATCTGGGGAATGAAGTCTAACATGCAGTCAGGTTGGGTTGAGTAAGTGAGTGACATGTTTGGTTGGTTAATCACAGTTCTATAGCTATAGTGCCTATACATGTGGCTGGATTGCAATTCTCTTGAACAAAAAGGAACCATTTGTTTGAAACCATTTGAAATGGTCAACGTACTTTGTCCTGTCCTGTTGTTAGACAGTAGGTTTAACCCTTCCAGCAGTTGTAATCTTTGACGCAGAATTGCAATATTGCCATTGATTTAATATAACAGTTGTATCTATAACAGGATGTTATGTATGGATCACCTTTTCATGTCATACCGCCCCCTTCATCAGAACACTTATGACCTAGCCTTGAAAAGCTCAAAACTATCAAAAGCAACTGTGGCACATATGTTGCAATGGACAGTCAGTAATCTGTAGACTTTGAGGTGAAGCCAGAAATAGTGTGATGCATGCTGCTTATATGTATGTAGATGAAGCTCCACATCAGGGAAGTGACATTACACTATAGAATGGCTGAATGCATATGACTTGTTATAGACGCTAGTGGAAAAGAGGCTTGTATCTCTTAAAATTGGGTTTAACACATTGGAGACACAAATGAATACAAATACAATGTCAGATGTATGCAACTGTCATTGATATTCTACCCTGTGTGTGATCTACTTCTTCCTAACTGAAGCACGGCTGATGGATGTACATGCTCGCATAGGGAGGATGAAAGTCAGGCCACAGCATAACAAAGAGTACACATGCACTGCCACATGCTAAGATAAATAAAAAAAACACATCCTTTGAACAAATTCAAGGTTGTGAATAATAAGACACATGTGCACATAAAACAGCATAAACACACATACACATACGGTGGGAAGTGTCTGTCCTGGCCTTCAACCCCTACTGTGGTGCATTGTACCCAGGTGGCCAGTCCCTGCTCTCTAGCTGACTAATGGCCCCAGTGGAGCAGCACACACCTCATCCAACAATCCATCACAGCTACGCTGCTGTGAGCGCTACACAAACAGGTACATGCACACACAAAAACACACACACTTGCATGCAGGATGTACTGACCTCAAAAAAAAAAAGGTGAATGCATAATGCATAAAAGAACATGTTTTGAGATTTCAGTACTGTTTGGGTAACAAGAAGAACACACAAGTGGGTCACATTAGGGGAGAACACACAAACTGCGTGTCATGTCGGTGTTTATCTGCTGTGATTGGTTCTATTCCTAGCCCTGCGTGTTCATTTCTCAGCCGGCATGGGAGTCATTTATTACCATTTGCCTTGTCAGTCAAGGCCCTGATTCCCTCCATCCATCTCCCACAGCAGGCAGGACTGTCCCCCTCCGACTCCCCCCGTCTTCCTGAGTCCTCACCGCCTGCATAACTCTTATGTTCAGCATTCATATTTGCAGCCGAGAGGAGAGACACACTATGATATCTATCCAATAGGCACCACTAGCCAGGCTACCTTGATATGAGATTGATGGTGATAAAGAGACAGAGAGAGAGAATTAGAAGTGAGAGCGAGGAGTAAAGGGAGAATAGGGTTATCGGAAGGTAAGACAGATAAGAGGAAGAGGAGAAGGGAGGGAGGAGCAACATTAAAAAAGTAAGACGACAGAGATGAGGGGATGACGGGAGAAAAAAAAATTCCAGCAGAGGAGGAAAGTAGAACAGAGGGAGAGAGAGAATAAAAGATTGAGGCAACGAGCCACCAGGCTGGTGGTGGAGAGCTAAACATATTAAGATGGATAGAGCTGAAGTTGTCAGAAAACAGCACTAATTGGACAGGAGTTTGAGACAAGTCAGACGTTTAAAATCTTGTGCATCTGCAGTTTGGCAGCGTGTTGAGAAGAAGGGAGACAGAGATAGAGAGAGAAGAGGAGAATGAGGAGGACGGGGTCAAACATAAAACTGCATGCTAAGCAGACATCACAGGAGTGAAAATGTGTCTGGCAAAAATCAACATTCTTTGACTAACTCCTGGGAGCCAATGGAGCGCTGATATCTCTCTGCTCCAGAGGGGGAGAAATGTGACTCCCAGTAATCCCAAAATTATCTTATTCACACTTTGTGTGGTATTAGCTGGGTTGCTAACATTAGCTGGAAGCTTCGCCCTCATTCAGGGGTCACCTGATGCTAGTGAAGTTCAGAGTTGGAGGGTGCATGAATTGTGCAGCTGAGGTCGTGACTCCTCCACCACAAACGTCTCATTTTCTGTTTCTACATGTGATGAATACAAAAGTTGCAACGTGCGGGTGTTCACGGAGGATTCTGAGTTGTTTAAAGGTAACTTTGATGGAGCTGATGGCTGAGTAAAAAAAGTAAAGAGATGAGAACAAACCACATTTCTTTCGCTGCTATGTAATGAGTAAAGTAATGTAAGACACACGTCTTCACCAGCTGATGTGCATCGCCATGTCAACATTCACTAGGGTCCTATTCCTATTAGTTAATAGAGGTGGTGAAACCATGTGCTGCGTAGTTGTTTGTGTTTCCAGTCTGTGGGAACACTGTTGCTGAAACTGGGAGCGGACTTACATCAGGAAACCCAGAGGAGCTTCACCACCTGACAACACACACTTTATTTGAGGGCTGAGTGCTAGTCATGCAATACTATCGGGTGAGAAAAGATCCCAGAGTGAATCATGTTGAGAGGTAAGGCCAGGTGTTCAAGCTCTGCATCTCTCATCAGTAATTAAGGCTGGAACCCTCGAGCCTTCACATCCCATAGAGGGAAAGATGGAGGGGGAAAGAGAGGCAGGGAGTGCAGACCTGGGTCTACTCTTGCTCAGCTCAGAGATTTGTGAAGCATGACTCACACCATCCCCTTGTCCCATTTATACTCATCTCTGAAATGCATAGATACCCCCCCCACACACACACACACACACACACATCCTGCAATCCATAACACTTCCTGAATGTTGCATCCGATGGATTTTGTGCTTTGTTCTCATCAGATTGCACACAGACTCAATTGTCACTACCCTATTACCACCAATTTCTCTTGAATGCTTGTGGAACAATTGGAGTTTTCAACCAGTTTTAAAACCATTAGTTGTGTCATATCCTGTAATTATCTTGACTGTCTTTGAGAATGATACAGCATGTGTCATCGCTCGAAGCGATGTTCGAGGTGTATGCTTAGACATGGCAGTACACATGCAGGTCCTTTCTGCTTTTCGCTGAAAAACAATCTTGTGTGGAGCAGATGCTGGTTAAAACCATGCTTTTCTTGCTTTTCTTCCTCCTCGCCTGCCCAGTTCTGCTTGCTCGGTTATTTGGGTCCCCAAGTGAATCACAAGCGCAAGTGTAAGTGATGAAAAATGGAGCTAACGAAAGGAAGTGGAACAAGGATGTGAAGAGCACTATTCGCATCAGGTTCCAGCTGTACAGCGCTGAGCGTTTCCGTAGCACACGACTTTCCTAAAGCTCACAGCTGCTGTGGGGACTACATTAAAGTTATAATGTGCATACTTACTATTTTATACAGCTGCTTAGGCATACATTGTTCTTAAATGTGTTCAGGGATTGTGGATCAATATATAGCATATATTTATGATTAGCATAACAAGGAGGAATGAGAGGATGGAGATCACACTGGAAAACTGCAATTTATGTGTTGAAAAAAAGGACACACACACACACACACACACACACAGTCATGCACATCCTAATTCTTCTCCCAAAAGACTGTGCGGCCAGGATCACCTCATACAGAAGGTGCACAGTCAAAAACTATAAATAGAATCTAATACACATATGCTAGCATTGCAATCGTGTATTTGTTTTGCTCCCCTTATCTTTCCAACTTAATGATCTGTTTTGCTCTTCATAAGAGAAACCGAAGAGGCTGGGCAGAGGAGACGTTGGCTGTCCATCTGCTAAGAGGTAATTATTAAATTATTGAGCCATTCAGGGTGTTTAAACTTTCATGGCCATCCATTAGCATCCAAGTCAGCAGAAGTAGATTGGAAAAGGAAGCATGCTGCACTGGCTACTGGATGAACAATATGGTGAGACAGGGGATTGAGAGAAGAAGGAGGAGGAGGAGGAGGCCAGTGAAGATGAAGACATAGATGACCTAGATAAACATGTCTTGCACGACATTTTCTCTCGTCCTCCGTCTCCTCTTTCTTTACATCCTCGTGTTTTTCGTCATGCTGCCTCCCCTCCCCCTCCTCCTCCTCCTCCTCCTCTTCATTGTCATCACCGCTTTCCTGCTCTGCTGCCCTCCACACTGCCTCCTACTCTGGATGAGTACAAGTTAACACTGTGTGGTCTCACAGAATAGAATATAGGATGAGTCTGGCTGCACGTGGCAGCACAGTACACAGTACTTACCTGCCTGATACTATATGCCAGAGCACTGAGAGTGAAAAGGCAAAAGCGGAAAAACAGAGTGAGAAAATAGGAGATTGGAAGTAGAGGGAAGGTAGTAAGACCAAACCAAAGTTTTTATTCCCTCTTCCTGCTTCCTTCTTGTGATGATGATGGATTGTGTCATAATTTAAAATCTAAACTCAGAGAATGACAAAACCCTTTTTTTAAACCCTTTTTCCCCCGTCCAAGCTTCTGCTTTTCTTTTTCTGACATACATTTTAGAGCCCATCAGTTTACAGTTGGATTCTTTTTCCCCTGACCTTTTCGCCTTATTCTTCCATTCAATTCTATTCAAAACACTGACCTTTCCAATGCAAGGTTTGTGCAGTGCATAAGATATACTAGCATCCATGTTCCTTTTTTAAAACCCACATACATTCTATCAGATGTTTGCTGGATACTCAGAAAGCATCACCATGAACTGAGGTCAAAGGGTCATAGCCTTGTATAATATCAATCAGCACAGATGTGACTAAGCTTCAGCTTAAGCTTTTGCCTTTCGACTTAACGTGTGATAATATGTTAGCTGCCTGTTAGCCCTGCAGCGTGTTTCCACATGGTGGTGGAATCCCATCACCTCATCCATAATATATCACCCTTTAGTGATTTACTGAAGTTCATGGTGGTGAAGGTTAAAGGTTTAAGAGCCATAATGGATATGAGCAAACTCACTCAGCTACTGTCTGTTCACATTGAAATAAACCAGTTAGTTGAGCCAGTTGAGCAACTTTTACAGATGCCTGCTGGTCACCTCCCTTCGGAGTTGGCATGACTGAAAAAGATTCTCCATTATAGACCAAGGACATGCTGTAGGGGTTACATACCTTGACCTGCAAGTAGTTGGAGATCCCTAAGGAGGAGGTGGTGAAAGTTAGAGGTGAAAAGGAAGCTTAGGCGACTCTTCTTTCCCTTTTCCCACCACAACTAATGATAGGCAATGGATCTATGAAGTATGGATGGATTGTGAGAGCAATGTTTCTGCAGTATTTGTGGTGTATACATGTTTGACAAGTGCACCAACTAATACATCTTTAGTTTTAGTATACTTTCATCAGGTAAGATTCATGACCATTATCTGATCAAATTTAAGAACCAAATTTGGTAGACCTTCATCAGGTAGGTTTCAAGAGGTGAGTCTTTCGTAGACCTTAATCTGGTAAGATAAATTACCAAAGAACATGCGTCAAACCTAAATGTTGTAAGTAAATTAAGTACAAGAGCATAAATGATCAACAGTGAACAAGATTCCTGGAGTTTTTGGTCCTGGCCCATGTCGTTAAGATGTTACAGTATACATGAACTTTGCTTTTTGGCCATGATAAGCTTAAGATCTCTACAGGGTGGATGTTGGGTGGATCTGACGACATGTTTTGTGAATCGGTTGCCTGTTTATTCATTTTAAGTGCCACAAGATACTGTGGCACTTAAATCCCTCAGATGACCTGTGGATCAAGACCTTGTTCACATTATGTTCACACTGAACTATAACCTCATGTCTGTCAACATCAACAAACTACATTTGACATTGAGAAGATAAAGTATAACGTTTTTGAGAAAAATGTGTGACTAAAATAAGTCTGGGTTTGGGTTACTAACAGACCAGAACAATATGACAGAAGTAGAACAAAGATGAATTAAACAAGGCTGGTTTTCTCAAGGAATCCAGCTCCACTGTGATTGTTTTTAACCATCTGTGACATAAACATAGAGTGAACCATAGAGGGACAGCATGCTCTGATTATTTTCAGTTGAAGCAGGAATGAAACAGTGATAAAAACAACCTGAGGGGAAAAAAATTTGAAACATACCCATAAAAACTGGACAGGAGCTTTGCAGTGGTATCTTCTATTAACCACTGTAGCCTCTAACCTTTGACATTAATGACTGCGCTATGTGAATTACAGGGACTTTTTTAGTTAAATTGCCCACAGATTATGACCCTTGTAATCTATAGCCTCTAGGATTGCGTGCAAAAGTTTGACCTAAATCACATTAGTTTGTAATCCATGTTGTGAGCCTACACAAAAGCACCTTTAACCCGGCAATCCAGACAGAGAACGGAGATGTGATTGTTTTGGTGACTAACACCTCATCCATCATCGTCCAAGGCAAAGTATGTCTGACAGTCTGGAAGAGGTACTCCAGGAAGTGATTGTGTAGCAAAGAGTGGACATAATGATCCCACAGCAGTATACATATAATGAAATTAAATTCAACGGTGCAGATACTATGTACGGCATGCTACCCAGAAACAAAAATGGATCTTTTTAAACATTACTGGACCATCATGGTTGTTCAGGAAGACACAGAAGTCATATACTAATAATACTTACATATATACAAACAGAGAGAGACAACTAGAAGCAGTCTTTCAGTATACATGCATTTGTGTATTTTGTTAGACAGCGAGTGATTGAATGATAAAAACACAGTTCTTCATGCTGCTAATGGAAATGTATAACACAAGTGTGTGTTTGTATGTAGTTTGATGTTTCAAGTATTTGTTTCCAGTGAGCTCTTTGCTTCTACAGCAGACAGCTTCTCGGCCTAGCTGCCATACTAATTATTATTTACTGATTTGTAATTGCTTGTTGAGTCTCACAGGGCAGCTTGTAATCACACTCATTCCCCTATAAAGTAATTGTTTCTATTCAAACCAGGGCCGACTGTACTGGCTACACTAGTAACACATTGTGTCTGGTGGTATTGGTGTGTGGTAGTCTATTTTCAAATGCTATGAGGTATTTTGTGTGCTGCACTGTGTTGTGATGCAGGGATTCATGGTGTGCTGTATTGATTTCCATTATATTACAGAATATTCCACCGCCGTACGCTGGAACATGTACCAACCCTGTCTCCTGAAAATATGTATTTATTTATAACTAACTCGCAGTTGCAAATCTGTCTTGTATGTGATGGAATGCCACCAGATTTCTGTTTTTTATAATGAGGAGTTATTTATACTGAATATATCTACATTCACTGTCAAACCTGGGAACTGAAAAGTCAATAGTCACTTGAAGCACAAGATGGAGCACACAAACTTTATACTTAACTAAAGGATATTTGCCTTAGCTGGGTTTAAATGTGTAAACGAGGCCCATAGACAGGAGGTCCTTCCCCAGCCACTACCTCCCCATTAAGTTTTCACCCTTAATTGCTTGGATTCCTCATATTTGGTTGGCTTAAAAGGTGGCTGGAATCAGAATATACAATATCTTTCATGTGTACATTTTTATTATATAATTTATATTCACCTGGTTGTTAAAAATCCCAAATTTAAAAATACAGGGTATATGTCCTGTGCTTCCTAAGGCCTTAGCATAAATCTAACAACTGGTGGGATGCAGGATGTGATGCTCAGCCTCTCAGTCCTGTGCTTTGAATCCCCAACGATCCACCTCAGCCTCCTACCAAGGAATATTGCTCACTAGAAGGATATCACACTTTCAGGACTGGAAAACAGTGTTGCCAATAAACATTAAGCAGGCAACAATTGTGTTTCATCCTAAATGTACTTTGGGAAATCTAGTAGTATGTAAAATACTTTCTCATTCAAGTGAACATGAAGGTGTTCAAACTGTTGTATATGAAGTTTCCTTAACTTTAGTAATCATAATAATGCTGATACATTCATGACCCAAAACTGCCCAGTCCTCAGAAATGAGAACAGAACAGCTGTTATATGATAATTACTGCACTGTGCAGTTGTAAGTAAGAGACAGAAGGAAAATGGATGACGGAGGGAGAACAAAGGGAAAACAGCCAATGAGAAAGGAAGAAAAATGGTCTATAATGGCATGTCAGCAAATGCTAAAGGATGGCTATTAGCAAAACACCACTTTGCAACATCATCAATATTTCACTAGCATGTCAAAGGCTCAGCACCAACCTCCCTCTCTCCCACAACTCCTCTTTTCCTTCTCTCTTTGTCCTTTGCTTTCACTGGAGGCTTGTGAACATTAAATCTCACCATGAGGGTAAACAACCGTAAGCTTTTAGGAGTCAAGACGCTTGGTTGAGCCTTTTCACATGCATGTACGAGTTTCTGTGCACACCTAAACACACAGACAAACATAAATAAATCCACAGTCATCCCCTTTACCTGAACGCTCCTTCAGCATCGTTTAGCCTCTAGATAACCTTCCATGATTCACTCCTGACCAGTCCACTATGCTGCATGTACCTGATCCCAAACTGAACCCTCTCTGCTCCTTTACTTTTTTATTTTATTTATTGTAATCACTCTCTTTTCCCTTCACTTGCTCAATCTCCGGACTTTGTGGTCCACATTCTGTCCCAACTTGTTTTAGGGTCTCATTTTCTTAAGCCTTATTGATTTGCCGGCAGCCACTTTGGGACTCGGCTACCCAGAGTGAATGTGAGAGATTACCTGCAACAATGAACAAATTAAAGAGTCATTTGCTCTGAGCTGAAGCCAGACTCAGCACAGCAACCAAGCAGCAAATCCAAATTTTCTGGTGAGCCCAGGATAGAGTCACTCCCCTTTCTCCCACTCAGAGGACAGATACACAGCCTCCATTGGTTGGCCTTAGCTGCATTTACGACGGCTCTCCTCTCAGGGATTGGGGATAAAAGCGTCAATCCTCTCTAATAGGTGTGCCTATGCTAAGAGGAATGTGGCAGGTATAATTGAGTAGGCATGGGACATTTCATCAAATCTAATTATTAAATGGACTAAGCTCATTCAACGTGGCAGTGAAAGGAATAATCATGCTTTTGATGGGGATGAAATGTACAAACACACACTTCGCTGATCCAACGATGATCTGTTGAGCCATTTAATTTATCTAAAGTATTTGATAACTGATTACAAAAATGCTAGCAACTCAAAATGAAGTAGTTATATTGATCTACATCTCTCTTATAATGAATGACTAATACAGACTTATGAAAAGGGATGGAGTCAGTGGGCAAGTCTACTACGTTAATTAACAAAATACAATTTTAGCTCCTTTCAACTACATTTTGACATGAATAATGCTGTTAAATCCCCTTCACCCTGAAGGAAAGATGTGAATATTCATAATTAAAATGTCAAGATCCTGAACACTGAGGAATGTAAAAAGTAATATATATATATAAGCACATTGACAAACCTTTGATTCAAAGATTTTAAACCAGCTTTTGTGAAGTTAAGGAATGAGTTACAATCTACAATCCAATAAAACTACAGGCTATGAACTATTATATCTACCTCCTTGACCAGTCAAATTTGGGACTAATTAAGACTAGCAGTTATTATAGGTGGTGGTGGTTGATGCTTTCCCTTTATGGTTTTTAAGTAATCCTAACTAATAATGTGCAATTTATTTTATGCACCCTGATGTAAGATCTGTAGCTTTTTCATCACACCCAATCATCATAGTGTACATTTGGTGGGCGTGATATTGGTTAAATATTTTTCTCTCACACACACACACACACACACACACACACAGACAGACACCCACAGACACACACAGACACACACAGACACACACAGACACACACACAGTAAGGCAGACCATAGCCTATAAGGAAGGCTGCCTCTGGATGGACAGCTGCATGGAGTATAAGCACTCTAGACAACACACTACAACAACTCACTAAATGTTGCAAAACACCACACTGCTGTCCATTCATTAATTATAGAGCTCATGGATTATCTGAAATTAGATAATCATCCTCTGTGGAGTGTGAATGCATGATACAGTGGTGTAGTATCACAACCCAGGGGGCTCACTAAATTATGATGTGGGGACCATAAACACTGATAGTAACAGGCAATATTTGGCCAATATCTCTCTTTGTACTAGCCTGCTGAACACACAGAGAGAAAGTCAACAATTAACATCCCATCCATCATCGCACCGAGGCCACTTGCACAACATAAATATAAGCACTTCACTTATGTGACATACAGTATAAAGAAATGGTCAAAAAGTTATCTATGAGCAAAAGGAAAGCCTGTATAGTGTAAAATTCACCAAGACAGAAAATGTGGCAGCAGGGGAATGAGGAGCTCTGCTTCCAGAGGAAGAAGGGAAGTGAGAAAATGGAGGAGAGGGAGTGGTGGTGGTGGTGGAGAGGTGTGTGTGGGGAAAAGACTCGACCTTGAGGAACTGTCAGGTGGTGCGGAAGGCTGGAGAGGGGCAGAGAACAAGCTGGGAGAGCTGTTTAATCGTCCATTGAAACAAGGCCTGCTCACCCTCTTGACAATGATGCCCCGGGCCTCACCCTGCTCGGTAAGCACCCACGGGACCACTCACGCACACATCCAGCAGCTCCAAGCAATCAAACTCTGACTATTTAGAACTTTATATCTTCCTCCTCATCTCTTTATCTGGCCTGAGTAATGTTGGAACAGCTCCATATAACTAACAGCTCCAAGACTCTTAGTTCTGGGAACAGGAATAAAGTGATAGACTGAGGACAAACTGTAGCCATAAAAGAACACAAGGCTTTTTTGTGAGTTCAGATTTTTGGTGAGCTAAACCAGCAAATATACATAAACATTATAATTGACCACATGCAAAGAGTAGTTAAACATGCATTATCACAAGTAATGGGTGAGTATATAACTCTGAATCTGTTTACAATCAAAACTGCTGAGGCTCTATAATCATATGACAAAATATTAGGAATTTGTATAGGGTATTGACAAAATGTAGACATATATATACTGGGATTGTGTATGTATCCCTCTCAGGCAATTAGGTGAATTAGATACTCAGTATATGATCCAATAATTAATAATTCCTTACAAAACACTCTATGATTCAAATGTGACCAGGTGAAGTTAGTGTATGTCCAAAATTACTGGGTTAAAACTGACTTTTCACCCAGTATCCATAAGCCGAAACTACCCAAGACAAGGTGTTGTTTTGATTCAGTACTCCAACAGTAATGAAACAGAATAACACTAACACTGGATCAAGCCATTGGTACTGGGTAAAGTTAACTTAGTATTGTGTATATAAACTTTACTCTGTGATGACAAGCACGAGTCCACTGGCACACATTGTGGTATGATACCGCTGCAAACCACAAATACAACATAAGCATTTCAGGCCTTATAGGATATGCTTTTATTTTTCAATTAAGGAATTTTCTCTGGAAGCAGATGGCTATAAGCAGATGAGTTATTAGAGTATATAAGCTTTAAAAGCCGGAGAAGGGTGGGTTGCACATAGAGACTGATGCACACACTTTGAAAGCACAGGAGCTCAGAAAGAGAGAAAAGAATTTGGGTGAGATTCTTATATTGGTTTTTCAAGAACAAAAATATAATCTAAAAAGAGATGGTTAGCCTTCCAACACTGGGCTGCTCATGAAAAGACAGACAGTATGTCCTGATAACACACACACACACACATAGGGCTGCATAACTATGCCCCACTAAGAAAAACTATGTGAGAAATGACATAAGCACTGGATTAACCTCCCTGTGAATGGGAAATTCTGCCCTGTATGTGTTAGTATAAACATGGTTCTGTACATTCAATGGTATATTAGTGACCATTTTCAAATTAAATATCAGGGTACCAGAAGGTACTTCAAGCAACTAATTCTAAGAAAAAAGAAAAAAACCTTCAACCAGTGAAGTGTGAGCGTGACATGCTAATGCAAGATGCCACAAGAGGTTTACAGTGATTTTACAACAGTTAAGGGGCATTCGTAGCTGTTGTAAAAATCACTGTAAATCACAGCCTCAGGTGGCATCTTTATTTTGATGATTGTTTTAAAATCAATAGATGGATCTTTCTTGGCACACTAGCTTTGAAACAGCGAACGGACCACATGGACTATTTAACCGTCCGTCCCGGATTCGCTACTTGACTTTTCCAGCTCTTCAGTTTCACCTTTCTTTTTAACGTCCTCCTCTATCCTGTCAATCTCTGCCCATCCACACTCGGGCCATCCAGTAAATCAAAATTCACAACAAAATCTGAAATTCTGAAACAATTTCTATGCCACAGAAATACACAGGCATGTGTGTGCTTCGAATGTGGCTCAGCCAATCACAATCAAGGACCAGAACTATGTGTTTTATAATACTTCTTTAAATATTTTCAGTCACACTCCTCAAGCTTCAAGCTTAAGTATTGAAATGTAATTATGCAGAGTTAAACTACTGTGCCTGTCAGATGGCGCGATGTTCCAACACAGTAACAAGGAAAGAAACCTTCAAAGATTTCACCTCTGAGCTTCGGTGTGATAAGCAGAGAATGAGACCACCTCCTCTCCATCCCCCTCCTCCACTTCTCCCTGCTGCCGATAACATAACACTTACCACGTCATGCCACTGCTCTCACACTGCAGTCATTTTTTTGTCGACCAACCCCGCTCCACTGTCAGTACTCCTAAGTGCTTCCATTACCATTTCTATTTCAATTATAGAGTGGGAAAAACACTTCTTTCTAGAACATACAGTGAAACGAAAGCATGTGCAGACACCTACGGACACACTCACATGCACATAGCGCTTGAGTTTATTAATGGATAAAAAAAAAATCCGGTAATGGTTATTAACTTTGGTTTGAATAAGGTTAGTACTTATTTGTATGGCTTTTAGCCTTTTTTTTCAGCTCATAATTCTCAGTGTACCCTAGCTAGATTTTTCCTGTACATACTATGTTTGCATATTATGTTTATTAGATAGCCACAAATTTTGATAGACTGAAGGACTTGGTTCAGGCTGAATTCTAACCTGGGAAACTTTCACTCACACAGTATCCATCACAGCGCCCTGAAATTGCTTTCTTTAAACCTTTAAGTTTAATTTTAAATCTTTTCTCCAGATGATATCTTTTTTGTCAGATTATCGCGCGCCGTCTCTCTGCATCAGTCGTTCATTTTATCCATCACTAAGACAACCGCTAAGTCTAAGTCGTTCTTTTCTCAGTTTCCAATAGCAACCTTTGAAGAAAGTTCTTGAGGAGAATGTCTCTGTTACCATAGAGCTTTAGGTATGTTCAAACTAAATAAAGCAACTTACAGTATACATTTGGTTGTGCTGTTTGCTTTCACGAAATGCTGGTGATTTACATTTCATGCACCTGTGGAGCTATTTAAAAGGGAATGGGTCAATAGTCTATGTTCCGTTGACCACTATTTGGGACAAGGTGAATATTTTGAACAAAATACTTTCAAACAGAATTGTACTTTTCATTGGCAACAATGGAAACAAAATAGTTCACATGGTGTTTTTATCTTAGATTTTATATAATGGGTAATTATTCCCTATTTTTTGGTAATCAGCATCAGTTGATTAGGATGGGAGTAGTGTAATTTCAATGGTTTTAGTGATAAATAAATTAAACCTTGAGAATAAATCATGACTTGAAATGACCCACTTAATCTTCACCAAACGTGTTGAAACTATGCTTCTGTTCCTGTTTAACACCTTTTATTTCTATTGCACCTCATATTCTGAATAAACATGCCAATAAAGTTCCCATCAAGACACTATACTGGAATATTAGAATTTACAGTAAAGGATTCAAGTGAACAAATGCAAATAATGATCAGATGATGAAAGGATTTCTCCGATAGAATAAGTTAAAGTAAAATACTATATTTAAGCAATTCTGTTCTGTATTTGTGGGGGCAAGTTTAAGTATGTCTGCTCAGTTCTCCTCAGCTGTGTTCCACCTCGAGGTCAGTCAGTGAAATCTTCCAACCCCTTTGTTTGCTTTAGCCTGCTGAGAGCAGGAAATGAGAACAAGGTTTGGCATTTTGGAAAAATCCATCACGGCAGTCAAAGTAAACAATAATTAGGTATTTAGACACCAACGTGTGTCCACTACATGGTACTGGCTCAACTCTACTCACTTTACTTTTTGGCATTTAATTTTCCACTGCAGATAGTAGCCCCTCACTGGGGGCCAATCAGGGATGACGGTTGCTGACTGGTCAAACGCACTGTGTGTCTGTATACTGCTTCAATTATAAAACAAGGACGAACTTAAGTATTTAGGACAAGGGTTGCTGAGAGGGAGCTATGTCAACCTACCGAAAAATATGTTATTGAGTCATAAAATGTTATAATACAATATATGTTTTCCCGATGATCATATCAATACATTTTACTAGGATAAAGTTAAAGAGCTATTATCCTGGTTTATGGATATTCTCTACGTTCCCCCTCACATTCTTGAAAGAAGAATATCTGACCTGATTCTTAAGAAAAATACATTTTTATGGCTGCAGATGAAAGAAAAGCACTTAGTAAGAGCAATGTTTTTTATAGTGAAAAGAGATGTCAGTTCGACTTAGTAGTTCTATTGCTATCTATTTACTGTAAGACAACTTGCAACAGTGTTATCAGTTACTTATGGATAACCTCTGAACAACACCAAAAACTGAGTTGTAGTAGTACTACTGCTCCTATTACTGCAATGCTTATGGCTGTATTTTTCTTTTTTTGGATTAGACTACTTTACAACTGTATAATGTTTTTGTATAATCACCTCCAAAATAAAATGGAGAAAATAAAAAAAGAAATCAGAAGAACAAAAATTAAACCAAACATATAGTTGCAAGAAATATTAACCCACGCGCAGATTTTAAGGATTTATCAATTGAAGTTTTCTGCTTCGGATGACTTCTTTATGTGTCAAGTAACACACAAAATCAACACAGAAATGCATGACGTAGTCTTTGTGTGTAACAGTATATTTTGTAAAGATAGCCATGTCACAATTATTCAACCGCTTTTCAATATTTTTGGTTTGATCATTGGACTTTTCAGCAAGACATCGATTACAATAACACAGGAACACCCCCAAGTCAACCAAAGCTTGGTTGAGAAAAAGATCCTGAAACATCTTGGAGTGGCCTTCTCAGTCACCAGATTTAAAACCAATAACAAATGGTTGGTGTGATTTAAAGAAGGGCATCGCAGCATAAAAACCATCAAACATCACTGAGCTGGAGGCTTTTGCAGATTCTGATCTAGAGGTGTAAGAAGCTTGTCAGCAATTTCCAAAAAAACGAAGCTAAAGGATGCGCCACAAAGTACTAAAGCTGGTTGAATAATACTGCACATGCACGAGTGTTAAAATAGTTTACATTTACATCGCATTTATTATTTGAACTTCAAAGTTAAGTCAACTTCTGTTTAAATAACTCAAAATGTGTCAATAAATATTTTTCTTTAATTCATTCTTTTGTTATTTATTATTGTCATTATCTTTTATCCACATCACTATAATGTCTTTGAGGTGAGGTGGTTGAGTACTTCTGATTGCAACTGTATTTGTTCACTCTCGCTTAGTGCTCGCTCACCACCAGTAAACAGAAGCTTTCTTCCCGCCTGCTTAGCACCTCCGATTAACACTCGGTACTACCGACCGTACTTCTTACTTGGCAGTGTGTCACACCCTCAGAAGGAGCTCCAATACAGCCGGGACTGTGTAGAGTTCTTTTCATGTCTTTTTCTAAAATCTCTGTGGGTTGCTGTGCTCTTGGCGAGCCCTTGCCAAGGATGAGGATGTATTAGTCACACACATGTTGCACACAATTTTGAATTGATGCCAGTGAGGAAAAAGAATACCTCACAAAATATTGAGCGGATAGTCTTTAAGCACTGAGGAATGCAGGGGTGTGTGTTTCTCCATGACTTTGTTTTCTTTGAAGACTAATACTAAACGCAAGGATTGGCCCATAAACAAGGTTTATCATGCACACACACACACACACACACACACAAAACACATTGTGGTTAATGTGGATGAGGTGATAGAGGATGTAAAACATGAATGGATGGGTGAAAAAAAATATAGAACGATGGAAAGAAAGAGAAAAGACTGAAAAATAGAACAATTAAACATAAGTACTGTATATAAAGATAACCCTAACCCTAACAATATAATGAAAAGATAGAACAATGGTAGAGAACAGGAGAAAGAACAATAGAAACCAACAAAACAACAGAAAGAACCACAGAACAATAAAAGAAAAATAGACACAAAATAGAATAAGAGAAGAGTAATAGACCAACAGAACGACAGAACAAGAATAGCAAAATGTGGCAAGCGTTGACGTCCTTTAGTATTTATGTTAGTTAAAGTGATAGAACTATCAATAGTATGACAGGGAGGTAGAATGATAGAACAATAGATGGATAGAACAAACAGAGCTGTAGAGACAATGTTGAAACAATAGCACGATTAATAAAATGACAGAAGATAAATAGAAAGTAAAAAAAACAATAGAACAATATATATCAAAGTCACAGATCTATGTGACTAACAAAAACATTTTTTAAAAATTCTGCATATTTAGGAGTCAAACAGAAGAATTATACAAGGATTTAGAAAATAGAAGGAGGACAAAGGAGAGACACAAAGTGAAAAGGACAGGAATTCAGTACACAGGCATTTTTTTTTTAATGCTTCTTTACATCACCGGCCCACCCTGTAATAGACTGAACACCTCTTGCATACTGATTATTGATCACCGCCAGTACGCTGCATATATTCGCTCATAAAGAAACAACTGATAACACATACACGTAGTCAGGTGATTCAGTCCCTCCCCGTTTGTCTTCCAGACATGTCGGGCAGCAATGTGGACAGCTTGTGGCTCAACGGTAACACTGCAGAGTTCTGTGCTTACGCTTGCTTCAGCTAATGTAGTTAAGATGACCACAGTGGAGGAGTGAGAGACTTCTGTGGTTGACACAGTCACAACCTTTTAAAAACGACCTATATTCCTATGAACTCGATAGGTAAGATGTGCAGCATCCCAAAAACACTACTACAGTCTACATAGTCCATGGCTCACAGTTCGTCTTCCACAGTGGACCATCTGTAAACTGCATTTGTCTTGTACGGGTATAATAATAGCAACTTCTCACAACTACAGAATTTTTTTTTTTTATCAAGATAATAACAATTCTTCTCTCCCACATTCATGGGAACTGTGTGTCTAATTATCCATGTCACAGTCTTTGAAATGTTGTTTCAAGGACAAAATATGAGCAGAAATGATCGATTCAACTCTTGAAATTGAATTTTAAGAAGAGCAATGTTTTGATTTTTTAACAGGATAAAAAGGAGGGAGCACAATATTCAAAGTCAATAGGTGCTATTTGGTGATCTTGTTGTCAATAAGAATACCCTGTTGTTTGAAAACTGAACAGAAGTAAAGAAAAAAAAAGAAAGAAAGGAGCACAATCAGAGTACTTTCAGATAGAGTTAGCCGCATCATTTGCTGCATGTTTACCCTTCAATGAAAGCACAGGGAAGATAATTATAGTCATAAAAGGGTGTTATTGTCATTTTGAAAGTATGTAGGGGTGTGTGTGTGTGTGTGTGTGTGTGTGTGTGTTCACCTATAGTATTCATGAAACTGTGTGCAGTTATTATGCAGCATATTACAGAAGGAAGGTGGACACAAACACCAACACAGTTGATGGAAGCAAAAAAAAAAAAAAGTTAATAAAAGTATTTGTGATCCTCAGTTTCTTACATATCGTTTATGAATATACCCTACTGTACACACATCTGTGATAAACCCATACAGATGTTTTTTTTTTACTTTTGGCTAATTAGACCTTTTGTCATGACTCAGGATTTCTGAATTTTATTTATCGCCGCAGGAGAAGTCCAAATGTTACAACAGATCAGAAAACAAACCAAATAGGTTGGAGGAAAGCAAATGTTAATTTGCTTCATCTGACATGCCGGCATGCTCCTTGTTACGTCCCAGCAAACGAGGGGGAACCCACTTAAACAGAGTGCAGGTGGTATATAAGGCTCCGGGTTTGTCACTGAATCAATTAATTGCTCAGCAGTGACCTTTTTTTTCCTTGTTTTGCTGCTGAATTGTTATGGTTCTTGGTGCATTACCTAATGTGTATGCAAGCAGAAAAATAAAACTTGGGGACCTTTCTAAATAAATATTGCTCTGTAGCACCAACAGTGCTCAGGATACCTTTACAGTAAGTATTCTATTTGGAGTTTTGTAACCTCAGCAGATTCTGAGCATAGCTCTGCACAGGTTCAACCTGGCCTAATCAATAGCTAGAAACACCTGTGTGAGAATCCAGGGCTTTTGCTTTATGTAAGTTTATGAATTGTTTCTCTGGTTCAAATCCTTCCAGCGCCAAAGAAATGCACAGAAAAAAATGCCACTGTGGCACTTCTTGTAACTTCTCTGCCCAAAGCTGGCAGAAGTGATGTGCTGTGGAGCCTATGAGCTGTTTTACACCCCATAAATCCTGGATATTTGGACATTTAGTCTGCTACTGCATCCTGCAGGGAGGTGGGGAGATTTGTATGTTGTGTTTCCTCATCCTGGGAGCCAGGCGACATTATAAATCGTGCCGCAAGAACAAACTGAGCTCAAATACATGACGAGATTCACTATCATGTGCACACACACTCAGACCCAGCTACAAGCATACATTCACACCCTGCGGCTGTAAATACAGGAGCTGTGGATAATATGATTGACACACTCTAGTGTGACTGATGAAATTTTAAAATGCTCTTTTGACATCATCAACAAAACCAGCCATTTGTTTCATGAGACATGTCTCTTAACACTTTTTGATTTGATTGATGAACCCATGTCTGGCATGCTTCACTGCTGCTCAGTCGTCCGTTTTACTATCAATCTCAATAGCAGACAATTGTTAAGATACCCACTGTCAGCTGCTGGACTAAGGTGCCACTGAAATTAAATCCACATTAAAGGGTCACTTCACCCAAATTACAAAAGACATATTCTCTCCCTTAGCTCTAATGATATCACGCCATGCAGATAGTTATGCTGTGTAAACACACACACACACACACACACATCAATGCAGATAAAATAAAAAAAGAATAAGTAGAAGTTCTACTTCACAAATCTACATGTTCAGCTCATGGGATACAGATACAAGGTTTACAAGCCTGCCTACTTAAACACACCTGTGAATATATGCAACAGACAGGATCTGCATAAACAAGCAGCAGGCAAACACACACACACACAGGCTGGTGAACATTTCAGCCTCAGATTCTGAGATCACAAACTCCTGCTGCCAGTTACCAACAGCTGACTAATGAACCAACAGTATCCTGTTTCACAGACATAATGTTATATGAATGAGCATCGCATAGAGATATGTACTATAAGGAGTCAGTGTGACTCAGCCACTAAACGCATTCAATTCATAATATGCAACCGAGGGCGGCCAACCAGCACAGAACAAACAGCGTTATAACTTCTAGCAGCTGATCAGCCATGATGGGTTTAGTGTCACCAAACACACTGCAGTCAACGAGCAGCAACTACAGCAACTACAGCAACTCAACATAATTAATGATGGCTCCTTACCAGATAGTAGATCAACTTCTCCTTTTCTGAATACTGGCGGGATTAATGCGGCTGCTAAAGTCCAGACGTCTTTCCCAGCTGAACTTGTCAAAGGTCCAAACAGTTATAATCCACAACAGGACTTTGTCCGGGTTTGGTTGCTGGTTTTTATCCGTTGTCACAACGAGGTCAACATGTTTCCACAATGCAGCGACCATCCCCGGATCATTTTGGATTTGAACAAGCTCCTCTTTTGTGAGTTTTTGCTTTATTCCGTCCATTACTGGCCGCTAGCTTAGCAGGCTAATGCTAACACGATCCTTTCCTCTGTTTATCTTCCTGCTTCTCAGGAGACATTAAATATCAAGTTAATAATGACGACTTCATTATGAATGTCGGCGTGTCCGTCTCCATGTTTTAACTGAGTCTCCACACGTTTACGTTTATGGAGTAAAAAACGACCCATTGTGATACACTCACTTCGCTAAAGATAAGATACCAAACAATTGCGCTCGAGCTAACAGGAAGTGAAAGTAAGGTTACAAGGTCACTGCGAGCTGCTCTAATTGGCTGAATCAGATCACATGAGTTTAGTTAGTTTTATTAATATAATTATTAACATTATTCACATTAATTAAAAGTTAACATAAAAAATAAATAATTCTGAATAAACAGCACCTCCAAGCCCCTCCCTATAAATACTTTGCAGTCAAATGTTTATTTGTATATATGCAATTGCAATATAATAATAATAATAATAATATCATAAAAATAATGTAATATACTATAAGTCACTGACTTACAGTCAAACGTACCAGTCTACAGCAAAGCAGTCTACAGCTGTTTTATTTTCTTTCGCTTCTATACTGTAAGTTTATACCGAAACATAGTATGTATGTATGTATGTATGTATGTATGTATGTATGTATGTATGTATACCGCTTTCCCTGCATCGCTCCACTCTTGACATGCAAGGCTCTCGGGGTTCTGTGTGTCCTAAACAGGCCTAGAAGCCCTACAGTAGTCATTATTTTTTAATTTAAAATACATATTTACCACATTTCCCCTGCTGTGCATTAGAAAAAATAGTGAGCACTAACAAACAGACATCACCCAGTTGTTAAAAGATGCAAAAAATAAACTTATTTTCTCAACCTAAAGCACAAAGTAGACTGTGTGTACATATATAAGATTCTGTCCTAGCTAATTGAGGCCCTCTAGATCTGCCCTATTTGCCCAAAGGAAGACTGCAACCTGCTGCATCTACAGAAAGTGAAAAATTGATACTTCAGGGTATAAATGTTCTCCTTAGAAGCAAGCAATCGCTCCATCAGGGAAAACCAGAGTTACAAATATTACAGTTGATCCATTCTCATCCCTCGGGTTTTCTTTGATTTGGAGTGGTAAACACTGGTAATAATGTGTGTAGTTTACTGTTACATTGATGTTATCAATGATTTCTGGGAAAAGATCTGATAGTTAAGCTTTAGCAAAGTTTAGTCTTCTATCAGTTGCTCATAACTGAGGCACCAATAATTCACATTTTCAAGAGTTAGTTGCCCTTTGGTCTCCATAGACATGAATAAACAACATTACAGTCTTACTCTAATATTCCCTTTGATTTTCATTTTTTCACTTTATTTCATTTCAGTAATGTTATTTTTATTCCAAACTTTTTCATTTTTTTACTTTTTCATGTTTGTAATTTTTATTTAATTGCTTGCAGATGCTGTGACCTGCAATGTTTTACTTTTTTCTCATGTACAGAAGAATTTCCTTTTCATTTTAGATTGCATATGTGAAGTAAGCAAGCAACAATACAATTTAAAAAAAATGCATCTAATAGACCTGTCTAAGGATAACAGCTGTGAGTGTGCATATGTGTGTGTGTGTGCATGTGTGTCTTTGTGTGTATTGCCCTGTTTGGACTGTTGCATCCAGCCACTGTGAAGAGATCAATGTGCAAAAAAATAATAAAAGTCACAAAAGGTGTTGCTCAATGTTAAGGTGAATATCATTCAGACACAGGATTTTAAAAAGAACTATTTCATTTCAAATTGATGTTTGACAAGATATTAACACAGGGCCACCTAGTGACGTTGCAGGAGCAGGAACAGGGACTACATTTAGACTCAGGTTACTCCAGTTGAAATACAGGTAAACTTCATGAGTTTCTAAAGAGATTTCTAGGTTCCTTTTGTCATAAAAGTCCTGGACAACAACTAGACAACACTAATAACAAGTAATTACTAGTTAATGGCAGCTGTTTGTGACCTCTGCTATTCGTAGGTGCAACAATGCAGCTGCAGTGCATCTGGTGTGGAAAGAATTAGCACCTATTGAGCACAAATGTTTCAAAACAATTTTAAAATGTCTCATTTGTTCTCAGAGACTCTGTTTAACACAGTGCGGATGTGTTGGGGGAGGAGAGGAGCATGAGAGGAACAGATGTGCTCTAGTAGGGGCCTCCGTTCAGTCTGATCAGACCCAGCTCTGCTGAGTCAAGTGGCCGCTCATGTTAAGCCTCTTACTGCTGATTCAAATAAATGACACTGGGCAAGAGTTTCTAGGCTGTGGCACGCAAACACCACGTGCTCATGTGGTGTGTCTGCGTGTGTGTGTGTGTATGTGCACGCGTGTTATCATCTACATCTGTTCAGCTGTACATGCTTGCAACATCATGATAGAGTGGAAAGGATTGAAAATGCACGTGCATTTTTAAAATTCATATCTTAATGTGTGTGCATTAGCAGAAGTATAGTACAGAGCATTAGCAAGCATGACTGCACATCCTCCATATTCATATTCATATGGATCCACATATGAGTGCAATATGCTGGAAACAGATGCTTGTGATCAGGTAAGATGGATCAGATCAGTATATGATCTGGCATGAGCCATTGATGGTTTACTAATATGGATTAGTAGCTAGAGAGGTACGGGAGATGCAGCTTTACGTATGTGGATTTAGACAGAAATGGGATGTGATGATATAAGTCGTGTAAATTCAAATGATGAGTGAAAGGTGTTAATAACTGCTTTAGGAATAATCTAATACATAGTGGAATTGATTAAAGACCAATTATTTTCATTTTCCATTAAAACATTAACTGTAAACACTGCAAGAGGATCTAATTCACTTCCAGAGGACTCAAACTGTTTGGGTACAAGGGAATATAAAATCCAGGAGAACATCTGATAACTGAACTACTACTGTAGCTCTGTTGAAGCAGCATAGAGGGACTCCAGCAGTGATTGTTGATTATCATTGTGTTACACTTCAGGTACGGTTCACTGTATGTGGAAACAGGTAGTCATGGCATTGCATAGTGTAGTTAAACACCCAATACCACATAAAGTCATTTACACAATAGTATCATCATAAAAAGCACACACGTGACTGCACACTCGCACACTCATACATACACACATGAGACGCCGGTGTATTTGAGGATATTCAGTCACCAATTTACTTCTCTTTGTCAGCTTTCTATTGTTCAGACAGACACTCTCCAGCTGAGCCCTCTTCAGCTCCACTCGTCTGCCCGCTCTCCCCGGTCTCCTTAACAAACCTTTCTCTCATTTATTTATTCTTTTGCATCCGCTGGCTGTGCCAGCAGCAATCCGCTATTGAGCCCATCCAACCTCTTTGAAAAAGCAACACGTAGGTAGCGAAGGAAATGAACAGGGAAGACCTATTTTCATTATAAGATGTGAAGGATCAGACTTTCATGTTGTGAGCTACCTTGATTGTTTCATTTGGCTCTCTTGTGCAGCTGTAAATTTGTCAGTGTAACCAGTGCTGATCAAGCCCTGTAGAATCAGGCATTAATTACTATTGATTCAATTTGATATTTTTGCTTCATTGTTTAGTCTATGGAATATCCACAAATAGTGCCAACTACAAATTCATTACTAGAGCCAGTCAAACTTTGGCATTGTTGCATTTTAAATGACTCAAATAACTGATTATCTAAATTCTTGTTGTTTAATAAGCCTGCTAAAGCAGTGGAAAGGAATAGGCCACACCATTGAAGAATCATCTTCTATAATATATCCATAACATTTAATTTGAATAGTTCTTCACCTGTCTGATTCTCATTAGTCAGATAACAGATTCTGTTATCTGACTAATGAGACATCACTTTGGGTTGAAGGAGGGCAGCATTATGCTGGCAATTATGTGAGATCACAAAACTGCATTTACTAATAAGAATGATACATTTGTTTCACCTGATCAGGTGCAGAGAAGTTAACAAGAGAGCCAGGGAGATGTCAATTATGCGGACATGCCCACACAGTCCTGAAAAGACATCCAATCAGACATAATATTTGGTAACACCTGTGTAGGTGCACCATGGGGATCTCAGTGGATGCTAACTAGCTTCTCTGAGAAAAATCCAAGACTGCAAGATGTAGTCTGGCTTCACAAGGCCATGTAGCTGCTTCTAATTTGAGGGCTATAGTAAAAGCTTTTCCCCCATCCCTCCAGACTGAAGAATTACCTCAGGTTGTTTATTCCATGTGTTGTTTGCATTGCCCACTCTCATACTTTGGACCAGATTTTGTCTCAAACATGTATGGATGTATTTGAGAAGTTGTCATTTCGAGTAAAGTACAAGAAAAAGTAAAATCCTAGACTATATAGTTTGTTTCGTGGTTTGTTGAGATCCCAAGCAACAAGAAGTTGGATGTCAGCTTTTGAAATCTGACCAATCACAACAGAGTGGGTTCTTTGGGAGGGGCTTAAAGAGACAGGAGCTAAAATAGCCTGTTTCAGACAAAGGCTGAACTGAGGATCTGCGTAAGTAATCAGTATAACATTTATAAATGTAAATCATGCAAAGATATTCCAGTAAAGCCCAAGAATAATGTTATAGACCTGGAAATATATCCCCTGTAACCATCAGCCAATTAACGCTAATGCTACATTGTCTGACAAAGTAAGTGAAAAACAAATAGTGGACAAACCTTTAAATAACTATGGTCAGTGCATTTCAAAAATTCATTGCAGAATTGTATTTAGTACCGCTGATATTATCAGCTATTGGTTCCATACCAAGAAGATAAAAAAATTCAAATAGCCATGTTTCTATTGAGAAACATTTTGGCTTATGAACCTTCCAGTTTAACAAAATCATTCTTTTAGCAGCCAGGAAGTCTAGACCAATTATGTCCCTGCCTTTTTATACCTTATCTGTGCACATCTATACCCCAGCAAGCAAACAACATGAGAAGGACTCTGGATGTAAATCTCTAAAATAAATAAATATAAATGAAGAAAGTGACTGCACTTTTTTCCCTCTCCCTCAGCCTGATTCTTGGTGCACTGTCCCCTCCCGCCTCTTCTGGCCCTTCACATTGTAAATCAGCCCGCTGCTCACTGCAGAAGCTCTCTCTGCTTTAGCCTGTCAGATTGAAGCTTTACCCTGGCTGGCTAGGGGACTCCTTTCCTCTCCCTCGGCAAACACTGGGTTAGACTCATATCATGTTTCAAGCCATTACCAGCAAAGCCGAGCCCCGGGAAGGCAATGAGAGGAGAGCGGTCGGGGATTGGAAAGGAGAGGCCGGAGGAATGGCCATCCATCACTCCTTGGCCCCCTGGTCCTCTCACTGCCACTCTAGCGCTACTCACCAATAAGGCAGAAGCCTGCCACGCCCAGGTGGGGGTCAGAGCAACCAGACGGAGGAGAGTGCAGATAGAAATGAGAGATGAGAAGAGAGAAACAGAGGGAGAGAAAGAGAGCAAGTCTAGTTGATTTTATGTCATTAAAGCCTGGTGTCATCTCCCCAGCAACAGGCAAGGAGGAAAAATAATATGGCATGAAGGTTGGTGTAGAAGGAGAAGATGTGGAGAAGAAAGAAGTTAAAGAGCAAGAAAAAACAATAACTAGAAAAAGAGGCAGAGGCAGACAGTCAACCATGGAGTCTAATCGGCACACTTTGCATTAAGATCAACCCCTTCTTCCCAGTGTCATAAACTCAAACCATAAATGTTAATAAATCATTAAAAAAAAACTTCACACTCTAAGACTCTTTCTTCTGCTGTCATGTTGTTTTCAGTGGTTGCTAGTAGCTAATGCATGCTGCAGATTCATCAAAATGTAGCTTAAGTCAATAAAGAAAAAGCTAAAGTGAGGATTACAGCATTCCTGTCACCAAAAGCATAAAGAGACATGTATTATATATTTGTTCCTTCTGGTGATGAAGATCATGTGGTATGATTGAAATCCCCAGAAAATACCAAAAAGATCTTGCTTGTTTTGTTAACTGTTGTTTCCAAGGTCAAGAACAAACCTTGAAGCTAACCTGATGAGTCACTGAACTACTTAAAAATTCATGACAACTGGGCAAACTATCTGCAGAAGATCATGTAATTTGATATAACGTTCCAGAAAAGCAACACTAAATCTTTAAGGTAGGATTGTTATGCCAGTTGCTATTTCTAATGTCAAGAATAATCAGTGAATATGGTCTTCAATCTCTATAAGTGTATGAATAACGTGGACATAAGCTACATGTATAGTGCCTTCCATGTGCATGCCTGTGTAGCATGACTTTACCCCAAACTAACAGTGTTGTGCCAGTTTAAACATACATATGTAAGCACAGGGACTGAAAGTCAAACAAAAACAACAGCATATAGAATCCAAAAGCTTACAGAAGAGAGACAGATAAACAGTCAGAGGCAAAATAATCTGCATAGAGCTAGTGTGATGCTGGTTGAAATATTTGTGAAACATCCAGCAGTGACAGCACCCGAAAAAAACAGAGCTGCTTATGGTGACAGGAACACACAGTGGTGCATTAGCGAGATATAGTGAAGGGAAATCACCTCCAAAGTACTCCACACACACACACACACACACACACACACACTTCACATACTTCATTCCCAAATTTGAAGTCAGCTAGCATGCAAAGTGTTCTTGTAATTAAATCCAAATTCCTTCAGGCAAGTTGACAATTTTACCCTTGTAAATAGGCTGTACATACTGTAGTATTTTAGACATTGCAAGTTTGCTAAATTGCTTCCGATATATCTTTAAGGGATTGATTGAGGCAGGTTGTTAATTGGTCTTGTTCAATCATAACCTCAATCAAACACATTTACATTATATTCACATTTAGGGCAATTAGGGTCCAGACGACCTACAATATGTACGAAAGAAGTATTGATGTCGATACACTAAGGATGTCAATAGAACAAGTTTGAATCACTTGTAATTGCTAGGTGAATCCAGCAAAGATGACTAGGATAACATGCTAGATGATGGTGGATGGATGAGACAGGAGGAGGGAGGCTATACGCGAGTCCAGGTAAACTCTGAGTCTGTGTCTCTTGAGTCTCTTGAGGAAGATGGTGGAGTCTGCTGTCCTGACATTGACCTGGAGCTCATTCTACCACTGCAGTTGTAGAATGGGGTCTGACTAACGCTTCAAGGTAGGTGAGGGCAGTTCCACTGACAGCCTTGTAGGCCAGTATCATTGTTTTAAATCTGAAGCAAGCTAATATAGAAAGCCAGCGGATGTCATGGAAGAGGTCGGTCACATGGGAGAATACCAGGCGTGCTGCAGCTTTCTGGAAACATTGCAAAGGTTTGATTGCAGAGGCAGGGAGTCTAGCCAGGAGTGAGTTGCAGTGGTTGAGGCAGGAAATTAGATGAGTCCTTAGACCAAGAGCTGTGCAGCTTCCCTTGTGACGATGACCAGATTCTGTTGATGTAGAGTGCTAATGTCTGCCAGACATTCTGAGATTGGTGTTGCAATCAGGGTGTCAGAGGAAGAGAAATAGAGGGATAGCTGAGTATTGTTCGCATAGTGATCTAGGATTCAGTATATGGAAAACAGAAGTGGTTCTAGTATTGAGCCTTGGGGGACACCAGTGTCAAGAAAAACAAGACCGGTATAAACACTGACTTTGAAAATGAGGAGCATTCATCTCCTCCAGGGGTGGAGCTTATCTCTCATTGTGATTGGTGCATTATCATAGACCTATGAGTAAGTGCAAGGACAGAGAATAACACTCATGCTCAGGCATAAATTCTCACACCTGTACTGTACTAAATGTATACATCATTGATAGCAACCTGGTTGCATTAATTGAGTCAACTGTCCTTGTATGGGGGACTATTGTATTCCTCTGGGGTTTAAAATACTTTACTTGTACAGCCTGCTGATAAGACACTCTTTGAGACTTTTTTATAACACAGAGTCAGGAAGCTATATTTAATTCATCTTGCAACGCTCGGAAAGTTCTAAGACTTAACTTCAATATGCCTCTCTTCCTGGCTGTCACAGGATCATTACTTCCCCAGGGCTCATTGTAGTGCTGCTAATATTTTGCCTGGGGGCTTAAAAACAGTAGATTCCTACCTGAATGGTATCCATTTTTGCAAGTGAAACCAAAAGTTTTTAAAACAATAAACTAAGAAGCCTACAGGAATTTGAGTCTTTGACATGCTTTTTTTATGCACTGAACATACCTGTAAAGGAGATTTGTGTTGTTTACTGCTGTGTAGTAAATGTAGTGAACTGAGCCAGACTGAGTTAAATTGGTCTAATTAAAGCAACAGCGCTTAAACACACAACTAATAAGGTGCCAACAGATCCAACAGGGATCAAAGACAAATATTAGCTGTCTCATAGAAGGCCAGTCCACATGGCTCACAATCTGTAGCCCACAACTGAGAAGATGGAAATGGAGAGCAAATATTACCTAAATTATGACAGGACATGCCACACAGATTGACATGTTTAACATTCTCTTGATTTCTTTAAGCTTCCACATAAAGAAAACCCAAAGCAGCACTCATAAACACCTGTATATATGCGGGGCAACAGCGTATTTCTCTTTCCGACTCGGTCACAAAGGAGCAATAACACAACTGGACCAGACCTTGCATTCAAGCCATACATTAACACAACCCAAAATCACCCAAATTATTCTATTTGCTGCCAAATATGATGGGAAGGAATGACAAAGCGGTGGGGGTTGAGGGGGAGGGGGTAGTCCAGCAAATTAAAGTTTCAGCAAAAAAGAGAACGAGAGAAGAGAGCGGGAGGAAAATGAGGGGAGGATGGAAAAAAAAGCATTTCTGTAAAGGTTAATGTGTGTTTGGATGTTGGTTGCCGGAGGGTATCTTGTACTCTAATGAGAGTGGAGAAAGTTCCAGAAGCAAGACGGCTTTTGCCCTTATTTCTAATAGCAGAGAAGAGGGGGGCAGGATGGAAATGAAGGAAGGAGTGATAGCAAGGACAGAAGGAAGTAAGTAAATGGAAAGTTAGATTTTCATACAGCAGTCATTATAGATTTGCCTCAACTGTACTCTACAAACACACTATTACATCTTGATGCACATCTAATTACAAGTAACTGTTCACTGTCCAAGACTGGACACTCCCATACATCCTTTGTGCTCTGCTAATGAAGATCTTTGTAGATGTGAAGTGTATACATTGCAACATTATTTTACCAAGGTATGTAGTACAGTGTCCACTTCCTACCTCTCACAGTAGGCAGTCTAGAATTATAACATCTGAGACTTATTCAGTCTGAGACTTATTGCTTCTCCTCCTGGGTTAGTATTCAGTTTTTTTGTCAATGTTGAATGTTTATTTTAATAATGTGTTTATGTTCATCAAATGTGTTGTATCCCAGATGCTGCTGTGAGCTCAGGGACAGTGTGAAGCTTCCCCAGATGTGCTCCAGAGCATCACATGATCAGAGCCAAACTAAGTGTCATGCTATAATGACAGCTGTGTATACCGTCATGAATGTGATAGCTAATGAGACAGCCACTGATTGTGAAACATGAATGAAAGATTTGCAGTGTTAGAAAATGTCTGCTTACAGTTCATTGTTGTTGCAGAGGCTTCATACTTAATATTTACATGACAGTTAGACAGTTGTCTTCGGTGTTATTGTTTTGAATATTGCAAATTTTGCAAAACCTTAAATGGTTTTTACGAACAGTAAAAAGGAAACACATTATGACATGTGATTGCTCCTCGACATTCTCATAAAGGCAATGCTGCTGTATTCAATTTGGCAATTGCATCAGGACGGAAGGCAATTAAAGCCATTAACCAGAACAGTAACAATCAGGTTTATTTGATCCTGAGTCTCACATCCATGCAATAGGCCAGATGTCTCAAATTGCACACATAGCTGTTATAAAATGGCAACAATCCATTTGTGGGAGTAACAAGGAGCAAAATTACACTATATCTTTGACATTTCACTGAGAATTATAGAATTTACTGTGTAAAGTTGGTATTAAGGGTACTATTTAAGCAGGATAACTATATTTTTCTATATGAGAAGCCTTTATCCTTTTACATTGTTAGTTCACTGAACATTATACAGCCTGTTAACAGATGATGTTGAGCTGAAGTGAAACCACAATGGTTGCAAAGAGTGTGTGATAGAGAAGAAGAGGTTCAATGAAGTCAAACAAAACAAAAACTACACAGCATTCTAACACTAAATTGGGCTCCTAAGTTATGAAAATGCCATCTTGTGTGAACTAAATTTTTTGCTTTGGATTAGAACTCCTAAAAGACATAAAAATAAACACACAAGGCACAAGATGTACATAGGTAAAGCAGATTGTGCAGAAAAATATGCAGAGTGTCACTGACATGGCAGTGGAAAGCCTTTTGTGACAGGGAGCAACCATCAGTAACGTGTTGTAATTTCTCGTGATTAAACAACTGCGACGAGGCTTAATGGTGAGTTTTGTTGTTGCTTAGAGCAAGAAGGAGATGAGGCAAGAGAGAGAGACAGAGAGAGGCAGAGAAAGAAAGGGGTCAGTAGTGAAGTCACATTAATCCCATTGAAGCCAAGTTCAGGAGGTTAATGGTCTCTCTGTGCAGTGTGATGTCTGCAGTAATACTCAAAACTAAACCTGATCACTCTGACACTCAAGCCAGATGACAGATGATGATATATTTTCCAAATATAGGTATATGTGGTTTGCAGACATTAGACATTTTTTAAAAAGTAAAATGACTATTAAGTAACAACAAACAAAAGAAAGCCTTGCTAAACACATTTTTTTCTTCTTATTCAGACATTTAAAAAATGTACATATTAAAAATGTACATATAGTACTACGATCATTATATGAACATACCAGCGAGAAAGAAAAATAGTATAACCATCTGGACCACAGGTCAAAGCTCTGATATCATTTTCCCACTGTAAACACTCCAATCCCTTTAATGGTACAAAATGTCAGCATACAGAATAAATGTCCTTACAAATGACTGGGAGGGTTATCGTATATGTTCTCTACTCACGCATGACCACACAGGACATCCTCAGTGCATTGCTCCTATTCCAGCGTGTTGACATAGACATATAGGCCCATTGTGTCACATTGTAGAGAAGTGATGTATTAATTATTCATGTCAATGTAGAATTTTAAAAGGCGAATAAGTTTATTCAATGTACTGTACATCACAGAGATAAAATATCATATATAAAAGAGCATACACGTGTAGTAGTACGACATGAGGCGGGGTGTTAGTGGGAAGGAGATGGATGGAGCCCTCGCTCATGCTGGTCATTCATGGTTCTCTCTTACCCGTGTCTGACACACGGTGGGTTGAGGCAGACATATAATGATGAAAAATAAAATAAAAGAGCTGAACTTTATTGTTTAAATAATAAATATATATATATAAATATATATATATATATAATATAAATAATAATAACTGTTTTTAGAAGGGCTTTCATTACGATACCAAATGCATTCTACTCAGCCAAGAAGATTTCTTCTAAGCTGCCATAACATTTTTGTTTCCTTCTCTGTGTCACAATCAAATTAATGATTAAAAGTATCTATGGTTTTCCCAAAAGTAGGACAGAGCAGGAGTGACGCATGGGAAAAAAAACAACTTCCAGAATTTAGTGTCACATCAGGGCAGGTACACATAAGGGACGTATGTGTGCACGCTGTCTTGAGATGTGGAAAATACGTTATTAAGCTTTTGTCTGTTTGAGGGTGACTGATCAAGATAACTATGACTTTGTTCGCTGATTATACAAATGTAAAATGCATAATTTCTTCCAAGAAAGATATACTAGGCATCAGATGCTTTTAAATACATCTTAATGAATATAATCTCAGTAATCTCAATAGAAAGGAGTAAAAGGCGTTCAAATGAATATCCCAGATTGTGGATATTCTGTAATGGTTGTTGTAGCACTCCAGTGTTCACAAGATAAAAATAACACTTTTGTTTAAAGCTTTTATACCTAAAGAAAAAAAAAAGTATAAAAGAAAGTGTTAACTAAACTTTACTGTGACTTCACACAAGCAATCTGCCTCTTCACTTAACTAAACATCCTCTCTATCCCAACCAGCAGTAGGATAAGTGACTTGTGCTGAGATAATTATCATCCGCCCTAATTGGAGCTGAGTTGACGCTTCACATGTGGTTCATTATTTGTAGTGAGAAGCTGACTCTGTGTTCCTGCGTCCTCACTGACAGCTCCTGCCTGTCCATCTTCCTCCGTGTTCCTCTCAGGGTGCCGAGCCAGGAGAGTGACGCCCGCAGCTGTCTGTGTGTGTGTGTGTGGGGGGGGGGTGTGTATGTGTGCGTGTGTTTCTGTGTGCATGCGCAAGACAGTGTACTGTATGTGTGCAAGTGGTTTGCATGTGTTGCAGTTAGTGTGTGTTTGTGATTTGTGAAACAGAGAGAACAGAATAGAGAGAGCAGGCGTTCCACATCAGTCACCGCTGACAAGTGGCGGATGGAGTGTTGACAGCTCATGACTCTGACGTGTTCATCTCCGCAGGGAAGAAGCAACTCTGAACTAGATGCCACACACGGCTTCTAACAGAATAAAAACATTAAAAAAAAAAAGATATTTTTATATAACAGTAAGAATACTACCACTAATCACGACAACAATAATAATGTTCAACAGTGATGTGTAACAGTTTTGGAAAGTACAGACAAATTATGTTGTCCTGCTGATTTATTACCAATACTGGCGCCGGATTAGAGCACACACGTGGGTCAAACGACGCTTTGCATCAACTGTTTAATTCACGCTTCACCACCACATACACCAGCTGATCAGCTACTAGACCAGCACCATCCAATCCATTTCATACAGCTGTAAAAAATCTGCAGCTTCTCTCTGTCCACTCGCACCAACCAGCGTCATCCAACAATGATGTACATCTCAGCACCACCAATGTGGGAATTACATTATAGAAAATGAAATCTAGAAAATGAATAGATTGATGTACTTTTTCCCGGTCTACTTCCTGCTCTGCTGCTACTGTTTCCTTTTATTAACACTTTCTTGCCCTCTCTCTCTCCAGTGCTGTCACGCAGCATCTTACACAGTCGTTTGTCTTCATTTCCTTGACAGACATGGAAAAGCACACGCACACAGGATTTTGCTGAAAGTGATGGCCCCCATATCTAACTATTTTTACTGCTCAACAATGGCTGATTCTGTGAGGAAAACCTCACTATTTGACTCAGACCTTGGTCCAAAACATTTGTAAACATACCTGTGTATAACTAATCTGAACATGATAACAGCAGTCCGGTAATAATACGTTACACTGTTGCAGCTGGTAGATAGCATGCGGAAGAGTTTGTCATATTTTGCATCCGGTTTCTGAGCTTTTTTTTTTTTTTTTTTTTTTTTTGTAGCTGGTATGAATGACCATCTGGGATTACACACAAAAGCCTTGATGTGACAGCATTAGTTTCTACAGGGGTAGGCTGAATAATTTTTGTGTCACAGATGCAGCTAGTGATATTAATCCTGTCTGATTCAGCCATGTCTGGCTTACACACACACCAGCTCTGTGCAAGTACTGTTATAGCACATTTCTCACTGCTTTCAGACAACATCCTCCCTTTAAAAAAAAAAAAGAAAAAAAAAAAGTCTATTATCATCTTAGAGTGTCTTGACAAATTAGTCCAACAGTCTGTTAGATGTTATGGATGTTTAGACCACTATTGCTGACTGCTGAAAGAAAAGAGCAAACTAAACAATATTGCAAGTCAAGTGGAAATGCACCTTCAGCTTTATCATAAATTCACAACTGTATAATGTTACTAAAATAATTTGATTGCAGATATGTGATCATTAAACCACTTAAATTCAAGATGCAATATTTTAGAAAACGACACCCTGTTGTAAAACTCGCCTCAGTCAAGTACATGACAAAAAGTCATAGATCAGGTCCAAATGTTGCTGTAACTGTCAGGGTTAGCAACCGCAGGCCATTCTGTTACATTGTCAAACTCATGTGAGATGTGTTAACTAGCTAGTTACTGTGACAAGCAGTACAAACTCATATCGCATAAATAGATGTGCCACCGCCGCAGCTAGCAATTTAGTTGCTAATGAGCAAACCATATTATATCAGACTGTGCTTGCCACCTTGCAAACAGCTGACACTGCTAACCCCCCTGAGCCCATTTCTATAAATGGCATTAGAACCTCGCCATCCATCACTCGCCACCAAATCAACTCCAGCTGAGTGTAATGTAAATGTAAATGAACTGAGTGGGCTGAGAGGAGAAGATGGAGGGAGAAGAGGGAGCTCACTGTTGCTAGATGGATGAGAAGCTGGTTTCCCCCGTTTCCTTCCTCCTGCCCAATGGATGGATTTCCTCTCATCAGTTCTACTCTTGCCTCCTCGATGCATTTTACCTCCCTATTTTCTGGTTTTAGCTTCCTCTCACCTCCATTCATTTTTTTGTCTCTGCTCATTCCCTTTTCACTTATTGTTTATGCTCAATCCTCTGCTCCTTCTTTTACTCTGCTTCATGCCCCCTTGCATTGCTTATAGGATGGTTGTACAATACTTTCCCGCCTTTATATCTCTCTTGCCTGAGTCACACAGCCTGAAGAGACAAAGTCTGTCATGCAGTAGGTCTGAGTCTCTTTCAGAAACACAGACGGACAGACAGACAATCCACCAGCTCACCTGGCTTGTCTCTCAGACAGGGGTGTCCAGAGGGCAGAGAGAAAATGCAAGAGATAAAGAATGATGACTATATGATCTGTTGGAGCTGTTGGCCAGACTCTTGGATCTTATGAAGAGCGTCCTGCTGATTTGCCTGACATTGTATAGACTTTACAATTAACTGGTGAATTCAAAATATTATCATCAATAATAGATATAATTGTTACTCCCATCACAAACACAGAACAGGAGAACAGAAAGAAAAACATGGCAAGTGATACGATGAAAAATGCTGACATAACAGTAAATACTGAGCTCTTACTGGCCGTAATGATACTATCTGCCGCTTACACACACTCACACACACACACACATACACACACACGCTCCATGTCATGGCTCCAAAAGAGAAATGATGTAACCATCTGCCCCAAGGACAGAGCTGAGAGCCAGTGTCTGGCGTATAAAACTGAGCTTTCCCGGTTCGTGTGTGATTGAGGTGTGTTTTCCATCAAGGTGAAAGTGACCTTCTGGAGAGGTCCTCCTGTGTGGTAATATAATATGTAATGTGCAGTTACAGACAGCATAACCCAGTATAATAATTATTGAGGCCTCCAATTGCTGTTACTTAGCATAATAAGATACAATCTCAGCATCCCCAAAATAAACAAGCACGACACAGGAAATAATTTTTCACTGAAAAATGAATCTTCCCTAACTGTAATGTTACCAAAATGAAATCATCTTCGACTGACACTAAAATCGCCGTCTCGACTCTCTCTCTTCGGCGCTTCTTTGTTCTATTTCTTCCAACGCTGTCAGCTCCAAGGCCTCCACCAGAAAAAGCCAGCTCTACACAGCCTCCCAGATAGAAGCTGGCAACAATCTTTGAAGCTAAAAATAACTGCAGCGAAATGCAGAGAGCTCGGGATAATCAGAACCCACGCCCATATGCAGGCCCACTCGCTCACAGTGCCGCCTGCTAAACTGCTGAGTGGCAAAAGACCGGGATACAATCACACTAGGATCAATAGCTTGTACATGGCAGAGGATGGCTGAGGTGGCTCGTTTAATGTGCATGAAAAATTGTGCCATCAGACGCCGACACACCCACATACAAAGAATCATTATCTATAAGTAACCGAGAGGGAGGATCTCTTGTTGGTAGTAATGTCAAAATTAATGGCCAGGAAACCAGATTTATTAGATTAGCTTGAGGCACTTCTTTGTCAGGCCCTCGTTTCCAAAAGATCATTTACACAAACAGTAGTGTTAAAAACACCTGCAGGATCAGTGGCAGAAGGTCTCCAATATATATCACACCCCATGTTACACAGTTTATGTCCACCATTAGTGCATTCTGTAATCATCACTTACTGGACGTGATGAGGAAGATAAAAAGTCAGTGCATGTGTGCACATTTCACATGAAGATGATATTGTTGATGGTCCTCTTTAGTCTTTTTTTTATTTTTTTATTAACATTGTGACACAATAAATCCTCCCAGCCCACTGCATGTCTTCCTGTGTGCCCACATCGGTCAACAAACATGCCATTTTAAACATTTTTAATGCATGTAAAACCTGATTTTCCATACTATATGTCTATAGAAATATAAAGCAGCATCCTGTAGTAATACATAAAACACCTCAAAATGATGCTTATGTACAGCAGTTGAGTAAATATAAAGTTATATAACTTTCCATCAATGCATGAGCTTGCTTGAATTCTTACTGAACAGGTTCAGAGGCAGCCGCAACACTCCCTGAACAGGGGGTGCTTATTTCACTTTTATTTGCTTTTTGAATTAACTAACGTTTGAGAGCTCCTTGTATACAACCACTCCGATGAGTCCAGTCATCAACAGCAGGAGTGCAGATAAAATGAAGCAGACAAGCTGACCTTGAGAAACGAGTAGTGAGATATCGCTTTATACAGCTCAGCCGATGGGAGAAATCAAATCGGAGTAGAACCGGTTCAGGCCCGAATTGTCGGACTCCCCGCTTGCTCTGTGTACGCCGAGGTTAAATAATCACTGTCTAAGCATTTTATCTTGGCTAATAGCATGGTTTACTGCCAGGTACTAGCAGCATAATGAGCAGAAGGTAGGGGGAGAGGCTTTTCTTCAGACCAATGTATCACTAGAGAATATTTTATGCTTGGAGCATGAAATTAGGAGAGTTCAAACTGTGTCATCGTGCACTAAAACTGTGAGACAGATTGTAGAGTATGGTAAATTCACAATAATAATTAAAAAAAAAAAAGATGCACTGGCATATTTAGGTTAATCTTCTTGGTCCTGGACTGTAACTTTGTTGAGGCCTTGTATTTTCAGATTGGTTAAGATAACAACCAAAGGTCAAAAGTGACTTGTTTTTTTTTGGCACACATAGTTTTATAAGGGTACCTCCAGTAACTGAGTGGCTGGGTTGGGATGGTTAGTCTGGTCTGCATCCCAGTCAATCCAACTAAACGGGCCTGTGCCAACGTGTGTCATACGACTGTTTCAAAAACAGTGTTTACTGATGGCAATGTTAGATGAATAAAACCTACTTGGTTTGGATTTGGGAAGGGTGTGGTCATGAATACTATTCAGGAAGGTGGAGCTGCAGCTACTTAATACACTTAAAATCTTATCAAATGCCACACCATGGCTTGTAATACTCCCCCGCAAGAAGTTGCTTGTTAACTTAAAAATTGTTTTTTTTAATTTATTTTTTTATTTCAACAATTACTAAGGGTGTTAGTTTTTCTGGTGTATCCACAGGTCAGCTGGGATGCTGGAGTTTCCTTCCCCTATTTTTTCACAGCCCACACTCCTCCTCTGAAGTAACTGCAGCAGCAGCAGCAGCAGCAGGCTGCAACACTAGCTGTTAGCGATGGTTGAACTCAAAACCCTCCGATATTTATTTGCTTACTAGTGTTAAATGGTTTGCAGCTGAAGGCCAGCTAACAGAGTTAATAAGAGTGTCAGAGGTGGGGGATATAGATTATTGCCTCACACAAATCAATATACAATGCTTATATTTTCTCTGATGCATTGAATAGAATTTGGAGACAACATATCATAGGTTTTTGACTTGATTAGGATTGTGTTTTATGAAATATTTCGGAGCAAATACATTAAATTCTGTCCGTAGAATCCCTCCCTGTCTTCCAAGAGTACTTCCTCCTCTATAAAACTCGTGCCCTCTCTCCATCCATATCATTTGCTATATAATTCATGGACCTGGAACCTTGAGCTACTGCGACATGGATTGTATTTGTATGACACTTGACAGAAAAGTGTCTGTCAAATAAAAAATAAAATAAAATGAAGGGAAATGTGAATGCTTACTGACAATTATTGGCCTACTTACAATAATAAAGGGGTTTCAACTGAAAGTCTGTGTCTCCCATCAGTATCCAGATATGAACACCACACAGAATGAGGACATCGGAGCAGTGAGCTAGCAGGTGGCAGCCTCCTCTGAAGAGCTGGCATAGGACAGGTGAAACCCAGAAAAAGAATTAACTTCTCTTACACCTCGTCAGCCATTACCTTCCCCGCCACTGGGTCCAATAAAATAGAGCAAGCCTCATCTAATCAAGGCAGTTTAAACCTGAATTCATTATTAAAAGCTCCTCTGATGTTAGCGGCAATATTTAACCACTTTGTACACCCCGACTCCTCCGTGAGGGGGAGAGAGAACAGCAGAGAGGAGGTGAGAGAAAAGAGGCAGATGGAGAATTTCAAACTTGGCAGTCATAAAGCAGTTTTCTAAAAAAAAAAAAAAAAATCCCAAGAAATCACACCTTTTAACTTTCTGGATGTACGGGAAATTGCCCAGTTTGGGATAATCCGTCAAAGGGCCATCTTTAATTATTCACACGTTCCTCTACATATTGAACATGTTTCTCTTTCTTGCCATTAATATTTCATCACTCTTACCCCCTGCAAGACATTTCATCAGAATTCATCAAAGTGACGTTAAGCTTTCCTCTCACAACATTTTAACAGATTTAAACTCTAATCGGTACGGCATGACAGGTTTTTGATGCATTCAGTTATTGTTCAAGCATTTCGGTCTCCAGACAGAGACACTGACTTAAGCGTATTGTAAATTAACGGATGTCTTGATCTTTTCAGAAACAACTCATGCATTAAGTTATCTAGGCAACGAAATGAAGTGGAACATGCGGAGAAGAACGTGACCAATGTAATCAGTAAGACGCATGCCAAACATGCTAGGTTCCCAAACAAAGTCAGCCAGATGGGTATGTGTTAGAAGTTAAATTATGTTTATGAAGTAAAAAAAACTCTGCTTCTTGATTTATTACAGAATTTTAGAAGAATTTGGAAAATGGAATTGGAAGAACACACAATAAGACATCCTCCGTTCTCTTTTGGCCACCAGTGAAATGTGAGCAAACATGTATGCATATGAGAATAGATTTTAATACAAACAATTCAAGCAATGCAAAACCCAAACATAATTAAATTATTTATAAAATCAATAACACAAACTGACTTTTAGGTCCACAGACCCCTGGCAGTTGAAACAACCTGAATGATTTCAACGGCAAGGTTTTTCTTCATTTCTCACTGAAATTTTTAAAGATTTAAAAAGGTAAGACAAGGTGAACGTTTTAGGTGGTTCAGATAAACAGAGTCATGCATTCTTGCATGAATTTGCCTTAATATGATTTAAATAATAATGAATTTGCATATGACCAGGTTGTAAGCCCTCTTTAGAAGCCATTTTACATATACAAATGAGTGATACACACCCAGATGTATTGTATCTGGAGAAAATATGATATTTTTGCAGTGCACACCACACTAATCAGACATGGATAAGAGGTGTCAGAGTTTAAATATCATATTTCAGCCACCATTTCTTATGTGTATTGCATGCCCTGTCCTCAAAACCTCTTTTACCTGAAACGAAGCAATCAGGTTTCCACGATAGTGCTGAATACAGAACTCACTCGCACAAGAGGTCACAGCGAGGTCACACACACTTAATGCATATAGACACACACTTAAATATATGCTGCTGTGGACAAAAGTGTGTGTACATGTGAGCATGTGTGTGTTCAGTGCATAGAAAAAAAAAAAAAAAAAAAACCCCACAGAGAACTTGTTACTAAGCAGCTCACAGAGAATTAATCCAAGTGTAAAGACTGAACTCTACAATCTGGTTTAAAACCTAAAATCTCTCCCTGTGAGAGGCTTGGGGCAACACAAACATGTACACTGATGCCCTCGATGTTGGCCAGCAGTGATGAAAGCCAAAGTTAAATTGTGGTTAATTTGGGGGTATTTTCTCCTTGATAAACTGCAATGAAACACAAGAGACATCAACAATCGATAAGTAAGGGGTTCAATTATAATATCTTATCTATGCTTTTGCTTTCTTTGCGGAGATACATTTGCTGTAGTTGAATCCATCCTAGAAACCAATTTAGATGATGTCTTTGAAGGAAGCCGCTGTATTAGATTGGGTGATGATGCTTGGAGACATGTACAACCCCAACCAAAGTAGAAGTGTACTTGATGGAGAACCGCTCCATCCAACTGTGATACTCTACACTGGATAATACAACAAATTGTTACTTAGTTTTCATGTCAAATGCTTATTTTGGTCTCCAACACCCCCACATCTGTTAGATCAAGCCATCTAAGGGCTGATTATGATGATTGATTACACAATGATTACACATTTTAGGCCCAGACATTTGTCTTTTACTCTTTATTTTTATTGGACACATCAAAATTTTTGTATGATCAATATACAACTCTTTCATAGCAGTCATCTATATATTGTAGTTTTTTTTTGTGTTCAATTCAGTACGTTAGTTCATATTTGTCATCCACAGCAAAGTTACGTTAAAGTGCATGACTCAGCATGAGATGACAAAAACACAAGATACAGCTTCTCAGCCGTATATTGCCGTCACAGAAAGCAGCAATAAGCATCACTTTGTTGTGTGCGGTTGTCATGTCAGTGTTGTTAATATAAGCATAAACCATGTCCTCTGGCCTCTTCAAAGTACCCTTGAGGGATCCTAAAACACAACTAAGAGAAAACGCTCTCTTAAACATGTCACTTCAGCATCATTTAATGAAAAACATCCTGCCACACACAGCATCTATCAAAACAATCCTTCAGCAGTCAGGCTGCCTGTAAACCCAAGAAGAGTGTGTGTGACTGATAGGTGGTCTAATGTAATTCTGTTGCTTCCACAGCCGTGGTGATGGGCTGTTAATCTGGATTTAGGTTTCAGGGCGGCTGTCTGACTGAAACCTAATATTACCAAGTGGCTGAGCATGGAGACAAAGACCTCAGAGGACACCATGAACATCTTCTGGGGGTTTGACCTGACAATCATGTAATAATCTGCAGTACAAAGACCCGGATCTAGTGACCGTCTCAGTTTCTTTTCTTTCTTCCCTCCTGTATTATTAAGCAAAACAACAAATACATACCCAATGGCATGATAGGAAGCCAGTTCTGTTTAACTCAATAATACAAAAAAAAAAAAAAAAAAAAAAAAGGCGATGCAGCAATTTAAAGACAAGCAAGTTGAACATATATCCACGCTGACAGAAACATTCCCAAATCCCCCTTTTTCTATTTCTAATTCTGTTTCAGTTTCTATGAAGCAAAACACATTACTGATCATAACTTGTAATCTTAAGAGGGGTGACGGATAAGGGCACGGATCCGATTTCCTGTTTGCTTGATCCAAGTGACATAATCGCTGAGGCATCACCTGACATTTGGCCTAGCAGTGCAAAGGTCACTTGGCTCCTGGTTTCTGTAATGGTATCATCTCTCCCCAAGTCATCTCTGTCTCGTTCGGCAGATTGTAGCACAGGGATGTCTTTACATAGACATGTCAATCATACTTCCAAAGTGACATTTTGCTTGAAGTAAAATGTTTTAACTATAATACCTTCCTAGTTGTCAAATCTCGACTGCTGACTGACAAGATAGAATGTCACTAAATACCACCAAAGCAATACTCAACCTTGGATCCAACATTCAAGGATCTACAAGTAATAAAGGTTGAACTGGAAAGAAACTGGTTGAATCATTGATCAAAGGTGAAAAAATATGTTAGAAAATATCAGCTTCTTTTGCAAAGTCAAGGAGGGTTTAAAAATAAAAGTTCCAATCACTAAGCTTCAAATGATGCTCCATTGGGTGCTAATGGTTGAGCTTTGTGGTGCTCAGGTAAATACATTTGAGCACGATTTGCGTCTTTGACCGACTTCTTTCCCACATGCAACATTGGCTAAAGGCTTATGGGTATTGTAGTGTTTCAAGCCATTTACTATACCTAATAGGATTTCTCAAAAGTGAAGTTGAAGAAAATTAAAACTAATAGCTGTGAAATAACTGTGTAATATTGTTACTATGTTTCTCTGTTGAGGAACATTTAGGATATTAAAGAAAACTAAATACTGCTGGAAGTAGCAGTTCCTCCCACTTTGCAACTCTATCAGCCAAAGCAAACCATTGACAGCACAGTGTGGCACATAATCTATGTCCATCTTAATTTTGTGACCCGCAATCAAAAAGGACAGCATCAATACGAGCAAACAGATGGCCTGCTATACTTAAATTAATAAAATCTCTCTGTTTCTGAGCACAAGCCAACACAGGCAATTCGGTAGTACTGCATAATGGATAGTTAATGTGAAAATGATGGCCCTTTTCAAATCAAAGCAGCATGTGGGTGGTAGAATTGAGGGGATGGGAGGTTGAAGGGTGTTTAGGATTATTGAACGAGTCGGCTTTTCTGTAGCGGCAAAACTTTCTCAGGCAAGCGGAGAAGGAGTGACATTTTCCCTAGGACATCTATCAATGAGGCTTAATGGTTTTCATGAGCACTTGCTGGAGAAATGGCTTTTTTTTTTAAATGGTTAATTAATAAATGAATGGATGGTGATGAATGGCTCCCATTTTTCCTCCTGGTAATGAAAAGATATACAATTTTTTTTCCCCCTCCATGTTTCTAATTATCAGAGAGAACAGTCCCTGGTGGACGTTTTCATTATCATGGACACAAAAGAAGCAGCCGCACCTTTTCAGTCTAACAGACAGAAGCTGCAGCAGCTGGAGTGATTTTATTTATCAATTATTTAATAGACGGTTACCGTCATGTAATTATCAATGATTTATTAAATGGTGGCCATCATGTAAATCACACATCACAACAGACTAGATGAGAGAACGGCAACAGGGCTCAAGATCAAATGCCATTACGGGACCATTTAGGTCAGTGCAAATTAATTCATAGCATTCAACAATTGGATATATCATATCTAATGGGTCCAGACCTTGACATTAGGTACTATAATATCATGGAAACATGAATGTAACTGTAATGGTAAATTAACCTGCAAGAGATTAACCGTGCTTGTGCCACCAGAATTGCATTCATATTTCCACTGAAGACATGAGAAAGACCAGAAACATGCAGAGCATGAGACCAAACTGTATGTGTCGGCCCAAGCCAGGATCAGAAGGAAGTCCAAGCACATAATGTTACACCATTTTGAGATTTTGAGAGTAGAAGGATGTATCATGGAGGATATATATATGTGTGTGTGTGTGTGTGTGTGTATGAGTGAGAGAGATAGATAGATAGAGAGAGAGATTGATCGCTGCATGAAAATCCCCTGTAGCGCCAATCAATAACATGTGGGAAAAGCACGACTCGAGTCAAGGACAGAGATGGTAAAAACAGAAGTAGAAGAATCAGCATCCATTAACAAATGGATTACAAGGGATTTCTTTCAAATCATTCAAGATATAACAAATAATCAGTTTATCTGGGCCACAGCTTCATCATCCCTACGTTTACAGTAATAAAACAGTACCTCCGCACAGCACGTTTGTCGCTGTGAAAATTATAGTAAGTAAACAACACCCCTTAATGTACATATGAGTGCATGCATGCACATGTGACGAGTCTATTGACATTACCTAACATTATAAAAACATTAAGTACAATGTGTAGCAGCATTTGAATCAAGGAATATTCACATAAATCACTTTATCACTTGAGTCTAACCTTGATTTGAGCCAAAAGTCAGTGCAGCCCACTTCCACTGAAAACAGCCCTCAATTTCACATTTAATTTACATATGCATGATGAATCATAGAGCACCAAGGCATTTCCACACTCTTCCCCCATGTCTAAATTATTGTTCTTAGTTGGTCTTACTCTCCTACATTACAGAAATAATATGACCTTATAATAATTACATCTAATTGATTACTTAAAAAAAAAAAAACAAAAAAAAAAAACAATCACAACATGTAACTATATTGATGTTATGTTACACTTTATTGAGCTGTAGGAGCTTGCTACAGCCTGCTGAACTGACAATATATTTTGACGTTCCTTGTCCATTTTATGTGATACTAACTTCACCTTTCTCAACAAAACCACCACATTCCAAATAAACATTATGTGATCAAGATCAAAGCTGTAATTGGGTGTATGCACCACCATTTTAGACTCATTCTACGTTGCTGAACAGAATCATATTTACTATGCCTCCAACACATAATGCAGCAAGGAACCAGGGTTTAACCATTCAGATGAACTGATTATTGACCCCTATTGAATAGCTCAGATGGCCTTACTGTACCAATCAATGCTATTGATCCCATTTCTCCAATTCACAGCCTACAGGAGTGTCATATATACAATTTCCAAAACAGAATAGTAGTATATGTCAATTTCAAACCAAATAGTCTGAACATTGTCAGAAATAACTCAAAAGCTGTGTCTTGCCGATATATAACCAACCAACATTTGACACACTTCACACTCATGAAAAGGCAACATACATGTGGAATGCCATTCAAGAGTTTGCCCATTATTCTGTTCAACCAAGCCCACTTAGGACAAATCACCTGTCCTTGTCGATTGATCTTCTAAGCCAGAAAAAAAGACTTACGTGTTTTGCGGTGGCTGTGCGTACGTGTGGTTAGCGTGGTGGAGACCGTCTCAGTTGTAGTATGCTCTGGGGTCCACATCTGTGTAGAGTCATGGAGTACCGTTGGATTGGACGGAGAAGGGCTAGCTGTTGCTGCTCCAATTATGAAGGTCGTCCGTGGTGGTGCATTAGTCGTAGTAAAACCCGAAGGTCCATGCCCATTACGATTTACTGGATTCCGAGGGGTTACTTGGCTACCTGAGGCTCCACCTCCTCTAGGGTTTACAGTAGTCATGGTAGGGGTTGATCGAGTTCTACCTTTTGCTACAGTTACAGTTCTAGGTGTGGGGTTCCCACCATCAACAGTAGGAGTAGTTGTGGTTGTGGTAGTATCTGGACTTTTCGGAATTCCGCTTGGCTTGGAGAGGAAGATAGGATCCTGGCCTATTCGATTAGCATCCACAAGGTCTGTTGGCACATAATCCCGCACTGTACCGACGACAATCCATTTCAGAAGCATCAGGCTCAATCCAAGGCCAATGAAACCGATAAGTAAGGGAACCACACACAGCCATGTCTGCTGGCGAGGCCAAAGTGCACAGCGAAGGGGACCCTGATCCTGGGCCTGTCCATCACCACGCCCCCCTGAAGCCCCTGGACCCTCAGGTTCCTCCAGGATTACTGCCCCGGATACAGCTGCTCCAGAACACTCACTCATCCTTTCCTGCCGTCCTTTATGGCTCATTGAGGGTTAACCCTGTGATAGGCATGGGTACCACATTGCAGAAAGGTTCCCAACAATGCCGGACATTGAGAATAGACAAAGGGAAAAGTGAAGAAATGAATGCTCAATAACACGTACACAAATATGTATTCCAAGGATAGAGAGGTGGGGAGGATTGCAGGAGATACATGCAGGCACGCAATCACAAACACACAAGCACACACACGCACTCAGAGACACCCAGTGAGAAATGGGAGAGCTAGTGTAGACGGATAATCGCCTGATTAGTCCGCATTTAGTCCTGCCCAACTCTCAATGTCCAACCGAAGCGTCAGTGAACTTCAAGAACAGAACGTTCACAGCAGGGAAAGCCAGAGGAGAGGAAGAAGTAGTGATGCCTCTAACGTGGAAAAAGAGGGACAAAGAGAGACAGAAGGGAGAGATGATTGGCAAGGAACGGCTTTCTGTGCATGTGAGAAATTTGTGCCATCAGTGTTCGGGTGACACTGCAGTAAAAATCCACAGCTATTTCTACTTAACAGGCATGTATGTCCCTTCCATGTACAATCCACGATGGGACGGTATTGTCTTAATGGGAGTGAAACTTGCTGGGTGGGTCTTGTTGCTTCCCCACCCTGTGCAGGACCAAAAAAATTAAATAAATGTTTCCCGATGCAGCCCCAACACCTTTCGCCGAGTCAGCGTCCCTTAGCTCTCAAAATCTGTCTCTTTTGTAACTGAAACAGAGCAAGAGCAAAGAGATCTGTCGTTTATGCGTCTGTTGAACACTCTCCTGGGATTATCCGCTATCTCTGTCGCCCATTTCTTTTCAAACAGCCTCTCCTGTTTTCAGGACTTCTGACATATCACTCTTTGGATCGAAACCTACTTTGCTCCCTTTATGCGTGCTCTAAATTCCAGTGAGCCAAAAAATAAAGCAGTAGAATTCAATTAATTTTCGAGATCCGGTCAACACTTCAGATGAGGACAGGGAGAAGGGGGTGGAGAAAGAGAATGAGGGGTGTTGTCGCGCAGTGGTATCACAGGGCGGATAAATCTGCAACTGCGACGCGTGATCCTTCTCCTTCTTCCAGCCGACTGTGGATCAGATTTCCCCAAGCTGTCCGCTCAGCGTCCTGCTGTCTCAGTATACTGTCCGTTAATACTGCAGCGAGCACTCAAAGCCTCTTCTCATCTATTTGCAGGGGACATTCCGCCACAGAGTAATAAAATTAGAGAGGAAAAGGGAGAGAATGAGGGAGTGGATGAGTAGGATTGAAACAGAAGAGCAGAAAGAAAGAGATAGGAGCATTAAACAAGCAGGAGGTTGCAATGTTTAAAAATATCCCACTGATTGTCTTTTCTCTTTCTGAGTAGTGTTTTTTTTTCCTCAGTCCCTGAAAGCCTCTGCTCTTTTAAGTCAGCCTTTGATTTGTCGTTCGGGTTGCCGGGATCCTCTGCTCCTTCTTTCCTCCAGGATGCTTTCTTTGGAGACGATTAGAAATGTGTGCCCTGCACCGGGATGAGAACTTGCAACCGCAGCAGCAGAGGCTCTCTCACCCCCCGTGCGGTTAGCAACATCCGACGATGCAGCTGTCTTTACCTGTGGCAATTGTGATGCAGACGCACATACAGCTGCCTCCCTGAGCTGCCGCCGCTAAGAGACAGAGAACGAATGAGAGGGGGGGAAAAAAACACAGGCACAGACAGAGTGGAGTGTGCACAATGGTAGAGTGAGGAAAGAGAGATAGAGAGAGGCAGGCAGGCAGGGAAAGGAAGGAGGGAGGGAGGGAGGAGAGAGGCTGCACCTGCTAGATGCACCAGTGCTGGGAAGCTTGCCCACCTCCGTTAGCAGGGAGGGGAGTGAGTAAAGATGCAGAATGCATACAGAAAACAAGAAAAAAAAATAGAAAAGGGGTGTGAAGGTGTGTGGAGTGGTGGTGTGTGTACACATAAAGATAATGAGAGTGGGAGGGCTTGGGGTGGGGGGTGGGGGGTGGGGTTGGGTGGACTCAGCAGCAGCAGACGAGGCAGTTAACAGTGAGAAGCATGAGTCCCAGACGGATCAGAGTAGAAGCACAATGCACGAGCCGTCACTCACTCAACCTCGCCCACTGCACAGCATCAGATGAGAGACTGGAACGAAGGATGGAAGGAGAGATGGATTTACAAACATGTTTAGCATTTATCTGGATACACTGGAACTTCAGGAATTCAAGGGCATGAAAAACTGTTTTATTTGAATACAAAACTGTAGACCTTTCAAATTGACTCTGATCTCATAAATAATTTTTTTTTTTTAAATATTATAGTACACCATTGCTTCCTTATATATTCTGTTGTTTAAGGACCCATCCTGTATATTCTGCTCTTTTTGTAAAATCTCATTAAAAACACGGATTTAAAGTGGGGGACAGTTGAGATAAAGGCAAAGAGAGAAAGAGAAATTATTAATATACCCATAAGGAAAGAAGAAATAGTGTGGAGGCAAAACAGACAGAAGACAAAAAATTGAATAATTTCTTTGAGTTTTGCATCACTTCTTACTTTGAATATTATGTTAATCAGCCTCTTTGAACCTCAACTTCGGAAAATCCAGCATCAGTTCAATTCAATTTAATGGTGTACAGCAATGTGTAAAAACAACCTTTACAATGCTTGTTGTAAAACCATGCACCGTTTTCCTCTGTCTTGTGATAACATCACAAGACAGACGCACACATAAAGTCATGCAGATAGCCATCTGCCTGTAGGAGAATCCTTCAATTGCTCCCGTGGGAAAGCTGAAGGGATGCTGTGGGGTTTTCACACCTCTTTCTGTCTGCTGACACACAAATATATGGCAGCGTAAAAGCAGACATCACAACAATCTAGTGGTTGGAAAGAATCGTCAATAATGACACTGGCAAAAAGCCACACAGACACTGATTAAGTACTAAGACGTCAACACTTCCAGCTGATCAAGAAGACAGTTTTGATAACATTAAAATATATATGGCTGAGCTGTAAAACTGATGGCTACAGTACTAGATGATCCAATTGTCTGGAATGTGAATTATGGAAACTCTGTATAGTCTTTTAAATCAGTTGTGTCATATTCAGTACTCAGAAGAAACGGACATGGATGCTAATACATATGATTGTACAATATCATATAATGGCTTGTAAATAGTTTTATGCATTTAGCTAATCTTGTACAGATGTATAGACATAGTAAGTAGTAAATCAAATGAAATAACTCCAGATACCTGGAGTTACAATCTGTACTGCTTTACCTCTGAATTGGAACACTTTTTAATTAACTTCAGAAAAATCTGCCGACAGGATGAACCTTAACTGTATTTAATTATAATATATCATGGCCTGTGCTGGTTTATGGATTAATTACTTGGTATTACCTACAGTGAGAGGAGCCCATGCAGTGGACTCCAATGGTGAACAAGGTCAGTATGTCTTTGTGCTGCACTTGTGTTACTGTACAATTAGTAAGTGTCAGTTTTACTCTTTACAACGGGGCTCAGTGGGGACTTGGGTAATGAAACTGGTTACACAGCCCTTTGTTACAGTGGTACAACAAGAGAAGTCTCTTTCATTGGCACGTGTTGGACTTGTGATCTGACACACAGGAGCAGGAGAAGAAACAGCTGACGAACTGGACCATAATGGACTAATGTGCAATCTGCACATTACCTGTTACTGTCCTGTAAATGTAATGTATCTGTATGTTTGTGTAATATGCTTTAAGAACTGCAGAGAAAATCAGGAGATACTCACATATGTGAATATGGAACAAGAGTGTTCACCAATAAAGGAGAATTTAGTCTGTCTCTTTTATAATGCTACAAACATACAATTATTGTGTTTCTGTATGATAATCCTGTTATCTTGAATTCTGACATCATATTTAGCGTCTGCACATAGTTTTATTTTTAACCTTTAACTGTTAACTTATCTGTTTAACTGTTACTTATTTATAGTTATAGTAACTTTCAGTGCTGCTAATATCTGTATCAGTATCTCTGTGTTTATCCACTTGCTCAAACTGGCAGAAAACTAAACAAAGTTCACTGTAAGTTCAGTCATCCTTTAGACATCCTCCGGATACATTCACATCTAAAATGTATGGAGAGGTATTCTCTTAGGAGTTCACTCTGAACCGTCTTCCACATTCTCAGGTAGCAAGGAGTCAAAATTAATGTTGAAGGAGAAAATACATAATAGATATGAAATTAATTCATAAACATCAGTGAGGTCTTCGAGGGCCTTGATAACTTTTACCCCACGTTTTTACCCCAGGCTAATGTTTTAAAAAAAAAAAAAGTTTATATGAATGAAAGTGATATGTTGTAGAGTTAGTGACATTATTTTTCTTGAGACATCTATAATGAAACAGGAAAATAGTTTGGTGCTATAGTGTCAAAAAAGATCTAACATTGATCTTCCAATAAAAAATGCACAAATGCCTGGGATGCCTTCAGTGATACAGTAAAGTAGAAAGTGATAACATCAATATGAATGAATAAGGCATTCATTTCTTTAGTGTGGTATACTTTAATATGTAGAATAACAACACTGTCCCCAGGGGTTATTTCAGCTTGCATTAATTAGTAATTACGATAACCATCTGCAATAAAAAAAAAGTAGACTGTTATGTCACTGTGTTCTTTTATGTTATGTCACTGTGATTTTTTTTTGCTGAAACTGGACAAAATTTGATGGATCACACTGGATGTTTCCTGTTGTTTTACCTGTGAAGTCTCAATCTGATCTCTGTCTGTTGCCCGTTGGCTATGATTGTTGAAATTGCCTTGTTAGCTGTCAGTTATTCAAATTATAATAATAAAATAATGTGAAACTAATCTGAAGTCTCGAGCACCACAGATGTTAATATTACAATTTCTCTGTAATCTGTAAAATCATATGGACCATAAAATTCAATTTCAAAAAAACACATTATGATGCTCCATTACTATCACATTACACGTAGTGTGAGCTAATTTTGTTAGTATTGTATTACAGAGTGACAATAAATGTTCACGAGCGTATGTTCATATACAAAAACAAAAAAAAGTGTAAACATTTTTTTTGTCAAATCGTAAGCTGTATTTTAATTAAAGGGCAAACACACGTGCTTCCTCCAATCACAAGATGACAGCGAACAACAAATGAGCCCTATTCTAAAAGGTCAAAGCTGTACTCATTTGTTTAGAGCAATAATGTGAGAATGAAAGAGGGATCTGAGCTTCATCACTTCCTTCAGGAATTCCCAATCACAGAAATGAACAGCAAATAATCGCTGCATTATTTGTAACAGCTTGTGATTTTGTTCAGTTGCTCCCATTTCGTGTGTAAAAATTGGTAAAACTCGTTTCTTGGCTATTTTTTTCTGTCACCGCATTTTATGTATTATAATAATAACAATGTAGTTTAAAATTAATTTTAAGAGGCCTGGTCATTGTTGGCATTCTTTCCCAATTGGATTAAATAAAATGAAGGCTGCAAATTGCATAGCAGTGTCTGACCACCATAATCACAAAATCACACAAGAGCCTGTTGGGACTGCTTAATACAAACTGTATGCAAGACCTGCTGCTGCCAATTCACATCAACTATACCATACTATACTATAATTACAAGAAAAATATATATTTGAATGAAAATATTTGTAACTTTGTAATCACTATTTTATAATAACAGTTAGTCACTTTATTTTATTTTATTTATTTATTTTTATTACCATTTATTCCAAGTTTATTTCTGTCTATTTAAACTATTAATGTTCAGATTTTTGTTTCCACATCATGTTATTCCTATTTATTCATGAACCCCACAAAGACTAGCTACTGTGCTATAGTGGAAGCTAATAGGGTCCTATGAGCAAAGCAATAACATTTTGTTGTAATGAATCTGAAATTATAGGACGCTAAGCCACTGCAAATTGCTTAACTGTCGCTTCTGCCTCATTCAAAGATGTTATGTTATGTTATGTGTGTGCGTGACTCCGGGCTAAAGGTCTCTACAAACCTCAGTGAAAGAAGACACCCAATCTGAGCTCATTACACGCAGATCTCAAAAAGCAGCGACCATTGCTGGGTATTGTACTCAGTTCAAGCAGACAGGTCTCAGATCAGAGTCCCGATTCTAACATGTTCTCTGTGTAGAAGCCCGAGGAATATGTGCTATCTCCATCTGTATGTCATCCCTCTTACATTAAAATGGCAGCAGTGACTGTTAGGTCAGGCAAGCCTTGGGGGTTCAGGGAGGAGACCCGTCATACACACACACACACACACACACGCACACGCACACGCACAAGCACGCACGCACGCACGCACACACACACACACACACGCACACGCACCCCAGAGGGCAGCCTACACACATTAACTCTAAGATGGACAACAGGAAGGTCAAAGGTCAGCACATACCTCTCTTAGCCATTAAGATGTATGTTTGCGTAATGTGTTCTTCTATAAGTTTCTACAATGTGCAGGAAGGTATCTCAGGATACTTCTGAAATTACCAGGGGGTCATGTTGGCCAGGACTGGTAGACAAAAAATCATTTTTCTTCTTTAAAAAAATTCAACTCTCAACATTTCTGACATTACCAAGCACTTCAAATACTTGCAGTGAGAAACCAAAAGAGATTTATCTCCAACTCTATTTTTCTGACCCATTTACTGTATGGTTTAGTCTCAGTGCTCTCATCAACTCTGTTTCCAGCTGCACCAGGCCAAGCAAACACACGCTTATAAACACTGTATGCTTTGTAGACATCTGTCCAATGTCATGCACCAATCAACGAATAAAAAATAAAATAATAAAAGAAATGAAGAGATGCACTCTATGGGCCAATTAGTGCACACATTTTTAACCTTTACTACATTTTGTTTGCAGCACATTTATTCACAGCAAACGTGCACGCTGATATTTTGTTGCATTTTTACATTCTGCGATTGACTGTCTGTCTCACATTTGTCATGTAGAGCTTCATTTGTTATTCAGTCCCGGTTAAGTTCAGGGAATCTCTAAATGACTAAATGGCTGATTTGACTGACCCAGGTTAGTACTTACAGGATCTGGAAATCTGCAGGGTCATTACTGCCTTGTCTCCGCTCTGTTGTGACGAGGTCGGCGCACCCAGTTCTCCCAGCCATCTCTGTCCTGATCATTATCAACCATGTTCAATAGTTTCGGCAGCAGTGTTGTACTGCGACTAAAGGAACCAACCTGTCACTCTGGCCAGCTCAAAGGACTAATGTCTTAGGGGCATCTTGCTTAAATGACGGGTAATCTAAAATGTTAAATGTTACTGATTAAGTCTAATCTTCTTAACATTTTTAGATATTATACCATTTTTAGGATATAATAGCCTAGTAAATATCTTAAGCACGTGATTATACTTCTAGGATCTACTTCAAAGACAGTTTAATTCTGTGCTGTGCCTCGTGTTCCACCGCTCGAATAAAACAACAAACCTATAATCCTCTTCTTCACTTGGCATCTGTACTGATTTTTGTAAAAGCTTCCAGTCATGGCACTCCTGACAACCTGAGGAAAGTTGAACAGATTGGAAGAACAAACCAGAGCAAATCAGAGATTTATTATTAAATATTAATCACCAGTTGTCATATTCTTAACTAAAAATAATTTCTGCTAAAATAAGAGCATGGCATCAAGGCATTTTTCACGTTTTATCATATGTTTTTAAAAATCTCAACAAAGCGTCTTACTATCAGTTATAGCTTTGGATCAAGTTTCAGATGTCTCATAACTAAACGGAAAAGCAAAACGAGGAGATAAAAAGTGGTAAAATATTTAGATGCAGAGTTGAGTGATGATTGTCGGCGTGAATGTCACTATGAGCTGCTCCTTTCACATTGCAAAAAGTCAAAATATTCATTAAAGCAGTAGATTGGAACCAAAGATACCTCTATGTCACTTAAAATATATTAAATATTGAAGTTATAACAATTTTATTGTATTAACTCTAAATTCATATCGTCAGTGAAATCTCAATCTTACCCATCAGTAAAATGAATTGAAGATTAAAAAGCCAAACTATATTTATATTAGTACTCTGATAGTAGTAATAACTAATGAGATACATTTTGTATAACTTGATTTTATTCATTCATTCATTTATTCTTTCCATTTAATGGGACATTAAACATAAATATTGGGGAAACAGAATGAGTCTACTCAAACCTCAACGACGTGTTAGGATGAGCAGGTTTAGTCTGGCATCTACTCTGCATGTAGTGTACAGTATGTAACTTATAAAGCGTATTTGAATTCTAAATCAGTAAGAAGGGACAAACATTGTTGATTATGCAAACAAATCAATCCCAGAATGAATTTCCTTTGCCCTCATTTTATTTGTTTGTTATCACCCCTCATCTCAGCCTTTTTCCTCTCCTCTGAAAATTGGTGTTGTTTGTGCATAGATCCTCTGTTATCTCATTAAGCCCTCCAAACACTCAAGCTGCCTGAAGCCTCCATTATTCTTTTTATCTCTGATTAGGGATTCTATTAAAAAAGTAAATGAGGTCTGTGGGGTCCTTGTTTTTCCCCTTCTTTTTTTTTTATTTTTTATTTTTTTTAACAAAACTTGTTGTGACCGCATGTTTAGGCTCTGTAAGTGTGCACTGATTTAGAGAGGTTCACTTATAGTAACTGAATGAAACCAGAGGCAGCTAAAAGGCTATTCATATCAGCTTTCATCTAAGGGTTGGGCTGGTGAGTCATCACAAACAACGGAGGCATTGAACAGTTTAGGACTGATTTTCACAGCTCTTTGACATGCAGCAAACAGCTATATGTAAAGCTACAATACATGACTGGAATATGAATGTGCGTATAGTGTGTGGATCCAGTTATGTCGGCTTTATTTTAAAACTATTCGCATCTATGTGATTCATCAACATGACTGCAACAACACAACAAAATGGCATCTACTGAGTATATGGTTCCACAGAGGCAAAGACAAAGGGCTGCAGCTTGAGAGCTATGCGGGGGCTAAAAAGAAAGAAAAAACAGAACATGTAGAGTTTGCAACAGATGTAGCACTTAAGAGAGAAATGACATGCATTAAACCAGTCACTGAGCTGCACTGTGGCTGATTAAATCCACAATAAGCTACAGAAAGCTCACGGACGGCGTGAACAGTCACAATGCAGCTTGCTCTGTGGTTTAACTATGAATTGCTTTGGATGGATACACTAATTATAATATTTATTTAATCCTGGGAAAGAGGAAAAAAAAAGCCCACATCTTTCTTTCTATGGCCCATTAAGTATGACTTAAATAATACTCTTTCAACAGCAAACTTGAATGTATGCAAAGCTGGTTATAATAGGGCTGGTGGTGTTTTTTCTCATTTTCATGTCAATTAAAAGTATGTCTAACATTTTTATGGTTATGTTTAGGCAACACAAAGCTTTTGGTTCTAGTTAAATATTAAAAAAAGGCAACGATACCACAATTACTTTTTCACCAACCATAATTTCCCTTACCTTAACTTAACTACTGTTGTTGTCTATATCAGTGCTACAGTTAATCCTGTCTTTATTTACAACATTTACAGAGGAGAGACAGGCCAAGTCTTAAACTATGAGGTTTGAAGCAGCATGATATTTAAAAATTATAATTGAAATTCTAACATTGCAATAATAAAATCACTGAAAATAAATTAGTAGTGGCTATGGCACACGATGCAAAACGGTTGATAGTATATCTGAACCGTTGAGTTATTGAATTGCATGCACTTAGTATGCCCATATACTGTATGTAATAAAATATGCAATAATACAGTATAATTATGATCTCTAATAATAACAACATTACAGTCACCTTTAAGAGCAACAGTTATTAGGCCTCCGCTGGTCATGTAACAATAACAGATGACTATCATTAGACATTGGCCATTACTTATTGAATTTAAGAGAACTGGCTGACACATTTTGCTAACCTTGTCCTTTTTCTAATTAACTAAAAATAAAGCACTGGTATTCCTGGACTCATCAAAGCCATTGATCAATAAGACCCCCTCCCTCCCACACACACACACACAGATGTATAAACAGTCTTACACTGAGGATCCTTCTCTTTTCTTTCTCATGTGACACCACTGCTGAGGCTGTTCTGTGGTGGTTGCCATGGTTTCTTCTCATGTCACCGTTTTACTAATGAAGGGTAGAAACAGTTGGGGTCTGTTCATTGACATGGGTAGCCTGCCCACATAATTACCCTTAGGAATGACCGAAGGGGGCTTCTTAACAGGTTATACAAGGAGGGCTGGGTTAGTGAATCAAGGAGGAGGTGGAACTGCATCTGAAACATGAAGGGAAAAAGAAAGGAGAGGAAGAAGGTGGCATGGGATGTGAGTGGAGGTGGGGAAGAAGATAAATTGCAGGATTTGAAGAGAGGTGAGTGGAAAAAAAGAGACGAGAAGGCAGACATTATGTCAGAAATTTAGCAAGACATACGGGATAAGCGCGTAAAAAAAGACATTTTACATGAACTCTAATTCATATCCCATTTATAACACCTGTACTAGAGCTTCTCATCTCTTACGTATTTGAGAAGAAAACTGTAAAACTTTTATACAGTATACTGCCTTTCAAGTTGATTCTGCTGTACACTGAAAGCTGATTCCCAAATTATAATAGAGGGAAGCAGACGTGGGACCAAGTCATTGATTTGCAAGTCACAAGTTAAGTTTAAGTCTTTGCACTCAAGTCTCAAATCCTAAACAGCTTTTAAAAACTTAAAAACTAAAAGTTTGTGCTATCTTACTTTGTGGTCCTTTGTCTGACATCATTATTTGATGCTGTACATGTCAGTTATTATGATATAGGATCTTCTGAAGTCTGATTCATTCATCTGCCTCATGAAAGCAGACTCCAGTCTGCCTGCTGGCTTCAGCACGAGGGATCGTTTTAACAATCTGACTTGGGTCCAAGTCATGTGAGAGTCCACACCTCTGGAGGGAAGATTTAGCCCACTCATGCAGCTCTCTCTCCACCACTAATATCCACTCCTGTTTCGAAATGCACTCCAGCATCAAGTTCATTTCAATGAAGACTCTTTCAAGTCAAAGCCAGTCTATGTGGTAAATGGAAAAGTGGAGTATTCCATCAAACACATTTACCCACTTTGATCTTCCTGACAGCTTTGGGCTGTATAGTAAGAGATAAGCTGTGTGTCTGGAGTATGTGTGTGTGTGTATGATGGTGGGAGATGTTCAGAAAGGATCAACAATAGACCAGTTACCGTCACATCGTCTCCTATTGTCTGTGGACGTTATGTCTAAAAGTTCATTTCTGTGGACACTTAGACATAATTGACACATAGATAGATATTTATGTGCATATTTATGTTTTGGCCTTTGAAATCATTTACTGCTGTTTACACGTAAAACCCAGAACACCCAGGTCCACATCTCACATACCTCATCTTCTTTCCCCTCTCTTCCTTTATTCCATCTCTGTCTCTCCTTCATCTCCAGCCTGTCTGCCCCTGTTTCATTGAACTGTGAGCAGTGTAAATCATTAATTAGGCTTCCTCTGTAGATAGTGTTTACTGTAACACGAGGGGACAGTTTAGATGGGCTGAAATGTGATTGTAAAGTTACCGCAGAGAATGATGCTGACACCTGTTCTGAAAATAAGTACATACAGGTGTGTACTTATATACTGTATGTATACATGGCCCATCAGTCCCATTATAATCAACCTTGGATGTGACAACATTTACTAATGACCTAGCATTAACTAAATGGCAATCATCTTTCACCAAAATTAAACATTTTAAAACAAAGCCAACAGAGTAACAGTGATCTTGCCAGTCAACAAAAGGACCTCTCACATAGATTCTGGGCTCAGATGTTACCAAACGTGCCAGCAGCTCTCAACTGTGAGAGCAAAACATCTGTCCTGTCAGTCCTGGAGAAAGTGGAACCTCCAAACCTAAGCCAGAGGAGGGAATGATGAGGCAGCGTTAAGCAATGCTACAGAAATATGTTAAGCTAGTCTTTCGCAGGATTTCGTGCTGCATTAAGCGCTAAAGTGTAATTGTCATTGACTGGGAATAGTTCATACCACTACATTACATACACTACATACAAGAAGTGAAATCTTAGCGCTATTGTTTGTTTGCTAGCCCCCTAGAGCCGCCGTAATCTGCTGAGACACGGCTTCCAGAAACTAACCAATCAGAGCAGAGGTGGCTCATCGCGAGGGAGACCTTAAAGAGACAGGAGCTAAAACGGCCTGTTTCAGTGGCAACGTAAAGGGACATATAAAATAAATAAGTGAGTTTTTTTAAAATTGTAAATCATGCAAAAATCAGACATAATTCAAAATGAAGTGATTCACCAATCTTGAAATTTAACAAGGCTATGGCTATGATGTATTGACTAAATCTGCACATTCATGTTATGTTATTTTTCCCGAACGGATTTATTCAATCGACTGTTTGCACTGCTGATTGTGGGCGTTCATTTCCTTGCATACACATTTATTCCAGTCTAGTGGTTCTATTTGACTTAACCATTGATATCATTGAAAATCAAGCAATGGCCTTTTCAAAACTTGGCTTTTGTTTTGCACAGGGACTGCCTTTAAATGTCATGGTTTTTACTCAATACCACAGTTAAAGTTTGTGTATATTATAATGCACTATAGATAATTTTCCTATAAATTCCACGTAGGAATTCAATTTAAAATCCCCTTTCCTATTTATTATTATTATTATGAATATATTTTTTTGTTAATTTACATTTGAAAGTGGTCAAACTTAGTTCTGTCGGTGTGACATACAGCATTTCTATTTGTTTCTGACTCTATGGACAAGCTGACTGCTTCCTCAACATCTAAGGGAACTTCTGGATTTATATTCTTCTTTAAGCTCATCAAAAATGTATTTTGGCCGTCTGCCACTGAGTGCTTTATAAACTAACAGCAGCACTTGAACATCTCCTCTATACCTGGGAGCCAGTAGAAAGATTTAAAGTCATGTTGAAATAAAATATGCATGCTACAGCATACAGTATCTGTGCTGTAAATTGGATCTCTTGTGGCCTCTTCAGGAAAATGAAATAAAAAAAATATTTTATATATATATTTGTGAGTATGTACATACACCAGATGGCATGCCTTTGATGATCAGTGTATTTAGAGAAACTCTTACAGTAACTAAACAAGACATTCCAAGCTGTATTTAAATAAGCAGTATGAGAAACTGTTCATCTCTTTTACTAAGAGCCTGGAAATGTTAATCACAGCAAGCATCACTGTTGGATTCGTATGTCTCCATATAAACTCTTGTTTTACACTAAGAAATAGCTGAACCACTGTAAGTAGTACACTTGCTAATACTAAAGTTAATTTTGCAGTTAGATTGCTAGTTGACTAGTCAGCTGTAGAACTTAAGCGTAAAAGAAACATCATTCAGATGCTGTTCAACAGACGCATTATGATGTATAATATAAAGTTAAGGAAACATTTACTGCCAATTATGTGGGCTCCTGATCTGCACACACACACACACACACACACACACACACGGCTGGATCAAAAAACTCAGCAGCTGACAGTGTTTGCATGTTTTGAAATTAAAATGTTTTGAAAGGGTTAGCTTAGAATATATTAGATATTCTTATGAAGGGGGAATCAGAGTATTGGAGTATTGAAATATTAGAGCCGTATCAACAAGGTTACACAGTCAGTATTGTTTATGTCAATGAATCATCCCTCTAATCTGAACAAAATCAGTTCTGTCAACTTGAGCTATGTGTGATATGGACAGAGAGAGATCGGTGATATCGTATTCAGACAGCATGTATTAGTGTCTCTACTTGCATCAGTATACATTTCATAATCTTCACTCTATAAGTTTGGGGCAACACACCAATTGTATTTGGGTAGAATCAAGATTTGGGGTTATATATATATATATATATATATATATATGTGTGTGTGTAGTATTCAGTTGTAATATGCCCCTTTTTATTATTTATTTGTACTTTTTATTGATAACACTACACAGTTTTTGAAACAAAAACAAGATATATCTATATATTTAATATATTCTTTGGATTTTCCCAACCTACAGTTCTGAAACCTACTATTACAAAAACTGAAGGAGTGCACATGGGAGCCAGCAGGTGTTTTGTCTGTGTACAGTAAATATACACTATACATATAACAGTTTGAAACTTTGTCGTTAGATTAAGATTGTGGAAGACGGAAAATTCTGATAGGAACGAACTGTTACATGCCTCTAAGGAATAAAAGAAACTACTGTATACAAGATGCGTTAACTTGTATAATATCTAACCAACACTGAAAACAAAAAAAGGTGTAGCAAGTGGACATAATACAGCCAATTATGCTTCTTTCCAAATGTATTTTATAAAGAAAATCAGAAGCATATGAACATATTTCGCAGGACTTCACTAGAAGCACTCTGTGTTGTGACCATGAGCTGTACTTCTTCATGATGCTGCTGGTGTTCATGGATCCAGAAGTGTGTCCCTTTCTCGTCACCGTGAGCGGGACAACTGCACATCTCAGACTGACGAGTGACTTATTGAAAAGAAGACAATACAGACAAGCTTCCAAACCGTCTCCTAAACTTCATCCACTACCATTCTGACTCATAATAGAAGTAGCTATAGAGGTCTGTACACACAAGTGATACAAAAGACACGCACGCACTTACTCACACAATGCTAAACAACAGCAGTTGGTCCACTTGTGATTGACAGATCATCCAGAGGCGACATAAAGCCTTTCTTCTACCCTAAAACTGAGCTGTCAGTCAAATTGGAACAGGGCAGCACTGCAATATGGGAGCTGAAAATAGCCCGTCCTCACCTCGGGCCCTTCAGGGGACACACTGGGAACATAATGTTTCAGGCAGCCACAGAACTGAGAGGCTACATTCACCTGCACAGTCTGTGGTAATGTGGCATAATGTTACTGGGTTCTTATTCAGAACCTGTTCAGTAGATTACATTACTAGAAGAAAAAAAGGATTTGTTGGAGGTCTGGGTGAGGCTTTATGCGTATCAAATGAGCACTATGATATGGATTTAAGTTGTTGTATGTGAGTTTACCTCCAGGTGCTGCCTCAGGATCATCTTGATTGACACACGCTGATTTTTAGCATATGAAGTGTACATACAATGTTTAGTTTTTCAGTAGCCTCAACTCTAAACATGCAGGGCTTCAACAGTTAAACCACTCTGAGATCAAGAACCACAAAGATAAAAGTGGAGCACAGTCAAACACATCAAACAAGGCAACTCTATTACATGAATAAAAACTCTTTTCATTGTTTATTTTACTGGTAATTGAGTACACAGAAAGCCGTTTCCGTGCTGGCAATCCTTGTCCCCTTTCACAAACGTCTCCTTCACACCAAGTGGTTATTCAGGCTGGTTAGGGAGAAGTTTGGAGGTCATTATGCTTTCCACTTGACAATACTGCTGCCTCCTCTTTTCTCTGCCCCACAGTTGTATTTATCTCACTGCTTTGTGTTTGAGCTACTAATGTCTTTTTTTCCCACCACTTCTGGATGGCTTTCATTCTGTTATGCCGTTTCTTTTCAATCCTTCTCTTTTTTTTTTTTGCTCTCCCTCTTACCTGAACTGATCTTCTGTTTTGTTTACTTCCAGCTCGAGTGAGGCTCAGTCTGAGTGCTGTTCAGGACAACCATGCTGAAAATCTCTTTTGAAGCACAACAGAATTGAGAATGCAATCTACTTATGCCTTTTGTGAGAAAATACACTTCCAATTCAAATTAGCCGTGCATTACAAGCTCATGTTATTTCAGCTGTGTTCATGCCTGCATTTGTGCCCATTTGCTATAAAATAAAAGGCACTTGACTTATACACATTATTCTGCGTCTAAGTACTCCCACCTTCAGTCCACTGAAAATATACATTTTAAATACAACAATGTTGTTTGTTGCAGCAATTCAAAACATAGCACACACAATGTGCAATGGATTATTGAATTACACATACACAGACCATGTTAACATATTACATTTAAAGCATTCAGTTCGCTGCATTTGCTAAAATCACAACTGCTACTGAGTTTCTCATAATTACACAATACATTATTATGATCATATACATTCGAACAGCTTGGGTAACCATGCCTTTAAAAGTCAGGAAGGCACCATGGACATAAATATTTTAAAAATTAAAAAGGATTTTACAACAGACCAACAATCTGGATCATAAGTTGCATTTGTCATACTTTGCTAGATAGTTTTTTCCCCCCGGTAAATTACAGCATATTATGACAAAAGGGCACTGCCCAATATGAGTCAGGAATGCTAACTTCAAGACATTTTGTCTCAAAATGCCAGTTTCTGGTCTTATTTTAAGTAGGTGGTGGACTTAAATCTAGTACAGTGTCCCAATTATGGAACTAAAATTTAGTTTAATTCGAAACAAACGGAAGGATGATAGATGCTAGCTTTGAAGGGAAAATACTATTTTTGAGCAAGCTTAATTATGAGACACATAAACATCACAATACTAGTAAAATATAGTTTAAAAATAGGTTTTTCCAGCTAATTTCAAATTTAGTCTTATCTCATGAGGCGTAAATATAGGTTAATTGATGTCTTATTTCAAGAAATCTTACCACGAGAATTTTCTCAGGCAGAATTCATAGTTTCGTTTATCACAGCAGGTCTTCCGAGTCCTGAAGCAGCAAAACAGGTCTGGACCATCACACTATCACCACCACCATATTTTACTGTTGTATGATGCCCTTCTCTGAAATGTGGTGTTACATTCACGCCAGATGTAATGGGACACACCTTCCAAAAAAGTTCAACTTTTGTCTCGTCAGTCCACAGAGTATTTTCCCAAAAATCGTGGGGATCATCAAGATGTTTTCTGGCAGAAATGAGACGAGTCTTGATGGTTTTTTTTTTTGCTCAGCAGTGGTTTTTGTCTTGAACTCTGTCATGCAGGTGAGGCCTGCAGTTCTCTGGATGTTATTGTGGGGTCTTTTGTGACCTCTTGGATGAATCGGCGCTGCACTCTTGGGGTAATTTTGGTCGCCCGGCCACTCCTGAGAAAAGGTTCACCACTGTTCCATGTTTTCACCATGTGTGGATTATGTCTCTCACTGTGCTTCACTGGAGCCTCGAAGCTTTAGAAGTGGCTCTATAACATTTTTCAGACTGATAGATCTCAATTATTTTCTTTCTTATTTGTTCCTGAATTTCTTTGGCTCTTGGTCTGATGTTGAGCTTTTGAGGATCTTTTGGACTCCTTCAATTGGTCAGGCAGGTCCTATATAAGTGATATCTTGATTGAGAACAGGTGTGGCAGTAATCAGGCTGGGTGTGGCTACAGAAATTAAACTCAGGTGTGATAAACCACAGTTATGTTTTAACAGGATCTAAAGCTATATACTATTAAATGGAGACTTAAATGTAAAATAAATATCACTGAATGTGGATATAAAACAACACATCATAATTTAGGATAACATGTATCACCGACTCAAAAATAAAGAATAGAAAGGTGCAAGATTTCTTTGCACCTTTTTAATCGTTATTTTTGAGTCGGTGATACATGAGCCTCAGAGCCTTCCTGCTAAAAAGGCTCTGAGTTCAGAAACAGCATCTCTGATTGGTTTCTGGCTGGTTAAAAGCATTTCCCCACAGCATAATTTTGTTAGCATGAAGTGAAACCCCCATACTACTGTGTCTTTACTCTTTCCCATTTCACTTTATGCTTGATTTCCTTTTGTAACATGGCAATTTAGCAAAAGAAAAAACAACAACAACAACATACTCTGTTCAAATGCAGTTGCAAGATACAACTTTGCCGGTCAAAAGAGATGATTTTCTGTGGCCTCAGTATTAAAATCTTTATCTCCAATTCATTCTCTGTTGATTGATTATTTGACATTATTTTCCACTGCAGCACATCTTACATTAGCATTACCAACCAGTGCGAGTGGACCAATTACCTGATCAGTGGCAGATGGTAGACAGATGGATCCATTCCCCTGGAATTGGTTGACAGTGTCACTGCTTCGTGGAGGTTTCCGTTGTACTTTGTGATAACAAGAGAATGTCTGCTTGTTTGTTTTTGACACTCAAATTAAAGTGATCTAATCTAAAATCTATTTAGTGAACGCATTCATATTAAGTGGTGAATGGAAATGGTCTCCACCAGCAAAGGGCAGCCAACAACCTTTCTCAATGGGACTGGAAATTACAGTCTTATCTACTAAGGGTGTGTTAATAGTTAAACCAGGGAATGTATCCTTCATTTTATTAAATTCAAATAAGGTTCCACTATCACCACTGGAAGGTAACTCAACTCAAATGCAAATATTGTCTATAAAATATCACAAACTATGACAAAGTGCAACAAATATACCTGCCAACATTCATAATTAACGTAAAACTTACTCATATTCCTACTCAAAGGGCTGGAAATGAGAGGATGGCTTCAGATCAGACAGAAAAACACCTCATGGACTGATTGTTATTCTCCAAGCTAATAGTTGTTTTTTTCTCTCTGGTTACCTACTGGTTGAATATATCACCACAATTGTTACTAGCGCCATCTAGTGGGCCGGCTGAACATAAAACAGTTTCAACACTATAGAAACTAATTTGATATATATATATATATATATATATCAGATTTTTAAGTAATTTTCTTATGTCTTTTGCCACATGTTTTCAGACCACACCTTCTCTGCAACTGCCAGGATTCATACTTTATGTAATGGCACACATCAACATAACACATTCAGTGAATCACACCACTCAGTTTCAAATGTGTGGAGCAGATGGCTTTTACATTTGGTGTGAACACCAGGGGAGAGCATAGCAGTTAGCTTGAAGGGAACCCCAGACCACCGTTGTCAAACCGTCTGGATACAACAACAGCTTTCAAATCTCACCAGACTTTTTGGACTAATGGGTTTGAATCTGGAAAAAAAAACAAAAATTTTCTCAAGAGTAAAAATACCCTTAAAAAGAAATTTGACATTTCTTTTCATTCCGCCTACCGTAACTTTGGTAAGTTCAATGCTTCAAATCTCATTTCTGGAAGAAGCCTGGGTTTATGTGAGGCAAGGTTCTGTCAAGGATTTTCTTTGTAGGAAGATGAATCACTTCAGTGGGAGGAAGCCCTTGCATACTCATTCTTCCCCAAGTGGACTGTCTTTATGCACAGCTGTGTTCAAACATCAACATATGGTAGCTACAAGACTACTGGGCCACATCTTGAATTTAGGTTGAGTAAACACTTCAGATTATGTTTCTATTCAATGCTAATATTTAATATTAATATGCTACTAGAAAATTATAATACTATTGTCTTTTTTTTTAAACTCTTCACACAGTCAGCACAACGGAAGCCGACTAATCTGTGTATCACTTGTCATTGCTTTGACACAACACGGATTCAAAATTCATGAACGATTTTCTCACTGAAATACAGTCACCACCAAAACTCTGTTGTTAAAAGTGTTTAATTTATGGTCAAAAACTTAACATGACAAACACAATTACTGTAAAGCAGACAGTTGCTCCCTTTCTTCTAATTCTACATTTAAAAAATTATGTATTGAGCGACAATGTGTTGTGTTGTGTGAGACAAATGTTGTCAGTGCTCTGGTACAAGAGTTGAGATACTGTGGCTGTACTGTGTTGTGGCTCAGAAGTAGATCCACTAATTGGAAGATTGGCGGTGCGATTCTCGGCTCCTCCAGTCTGCATGTCGGGTAAGATACTAAACCCCAAATTACTCCCAAAGGCTGCACCATTGGTGTGTGAGTGAACGTTAGAAACGTCTCCCAGTGAGGATGTATGAATGTGTGTGTGAGTGGGTGAATGTTGACACACAGTGCAAAGTGCTATAAGTAGCTAGAAGACTTGAAAGGTACTATATAAATGCTGTCCATTTACAGACTGATGTCAGAGGGGCCAATTCCTTTCAGTACAGTTGATGTTTCATGCTGTGTCACGTAATGATGTCAATTTTCAGTAAATGAAAAGCATCTTGTAGTGGTGAAGTCAATACCAAGGTACTTAATCTCTTTGTTTCAAAGTGTTCGATAGGTTTGCTGACACTGACGTTTACACCACAACAAACGAGAAAGACATTTTGACCACAGTATGTCAAAAAAGTCATTTCTAGTTTGTGAACTCCCAAATTTCCAATAGATACATGAATCCATCATTAACATGACAAGAACCTTGTTTAAGCCTTGTTGGCTGCCCAGTCCTTCATTAAAACAGTACACCAAATACTACATGAAGTTGTCATACTTTAACGTAGATTCCACCTTTTAAACTCTTTTGAGAAGAACCTGAAGTTTCTACCATTGAATACCTGAGGGTCTTTTTATCTGAAAGAAAAATCGGAAGAAATTCAAAATGACTTTTCTTTAATTATTACTTTTTTACTTATAAAATAATAGGTACGTTTATAACTTCAGGGCTCTGCTCACAGCTGATGTTCACAAAGACCAGTGAGGAGGGCTCACGACTAGATACAGCTTAATTTTAAAGGGGTCACAAGCCAAAAAAAGTAGCAAAAACTTCTTCATTATATCTAATACAGTTTGCTACTTTCTCACTCTATCTCTCTCTCTCTACATAAAATACGCCACCCCCATCTCAACAAGCTACCTGGCTTTTTTATCCACATGAAACAGATCAAAATGTCAGTTTCTTGTGTTACTTCTCGATCATCCCTCTTGTCATGTTGCAGTCTGGTTCCTAGGCAGTTGGCACAAATGAGAAAGAGGGCAGGGTTTTCAACAGTTCACATGGTGTCACAGGATTTAAGATGCTGAAGGGATGTGTCTTAGCCAGTTGGCGTCACAGGCCATGGAAGCATCAAAGCAGTCAATACCGCTGCTGATGCTCTTCTTTTCCTGCACGAGACTCTTTAATAGATATACTGCTTTCTGCTGACATGGAGGTACCAGTGGTCCAAGCAGGAAACTTGTCATTTTGATGTCCTATTGATTTGATTTGATTTCCTATTCCTAATAGATTCACACTAGATTGTAGTGTGTTACAAGTTGATATTAATCAGAGGTCAGAAATGGAGAGAGAAAAATATCTACTGAATAGCAAAAGCTATTAGTAAATTTTAAGGAATTCTACAGTCAGATTAGGACATAAAAGCAAAAGCACACAATAAAGCTCCTCCAGAAAAATTGTAAATCACAATGTTAACATTCAGTCACATAATGTTTTAATGAGAATAATTTACTCTTAGTCTTACATACTGTATAAAGTATCCCCATATAAATATTTCACCCAGACAAGACTGACAGCCGTGGAGCTGACATCTGTGAAACGTCAAACTAACAGCAAGTTTCCCCACACATTCACTATACTTTCCATTCATAATGTCAACCCTATATCACAGCTGCTGTCATGAGATATGACAGACTTGTTTTAATCATTTTTTACATTTTATTCAGTGATTTAAGGGTGGCATCATTTAATCTAAATAGTGCCAAAGACATCGGGAAAAAAAGGGTTTTATGAGCCATTCAAAACAAAAGACCCATTCTAATGAAACTAATGCAGTAGATTGGCAGAGAGAGTTAAAGGGAGCTGTGCTGGAAAGCCAGAATAGACGTGTGATTGCCAGCATTGCTGTGATTAAAAAAAGAAAAAAAAAATCATGTAGAATTCAGGTATTATGACATGGACAAGCTTAATAATAGAGTTTTATACAACCATATAAGTTTATGAATGGACCCATTGTCATTTTTTTTTTATACAGGTGTAAAAGAGAGACTAAATGTTGAACCAAATCAAGTTAATATGAGTCATCAGAGGCCCAGTGTGTCATTATGATGGAAACTGGTTGGAGAGGGAGGAAGTTTTGAAGAAAATAACACGACAGCAGCAAGCAATATGATTAAAGTCTATCAAAGTGTTCTGTCAGCGTCTGGGCTAATCTCTTAACATGGTCATGTTGGTCTGCTGGAATATTTTTTTAAATTAAAAAGGTTGCTTATCAGTGCAACTGGGAAAACTTTTGCAAACGAAAAGTTGACCACAACATCTTAAATCACTAGTCTTATCCAAAATGAGTGATAACTAGATACCAATCAGACCACATTTTCATATTCAAGCAATTGTGGCTTTGCCAATAAAATAATGTATACTTCCAGTGGCTCTTTGGAGCTATGAGGAGGCAACTTGCCATGAAACTATGCTTCAAACCAGTTAGGCATAACATGGCTTTGTGATCTGAGTTGGTGTTGGATAAATTTGCAATGAAAAATCATAATCCCTTTTAAGTTTTGAAGTTTGCTACACCATAATGTTTGCTAACTTAAAGCTTCAATTCACTATTGCCACCAATTTAATATTCCTATTATCATTTAAAGGCCTTATTGTTTAATACTTTATCATGTATACTGAAGATGCTTAGTTATATCAATAATGTCTGTATTTATCTGAAGGAGTTGTCTGTTCGGTCTATGAGCGCATCAGGAGATGTGCTCACTCTCTTGACCTTAGACGTTCAGACGTAAGACTGATAAATTGAAACCAAATGGTTTTTCCCTGTCCATTAAATAAAAAGGAAGTGGTGCCCTTTCAAAGGAGGAAAATTAATTTTTTTTTTTTTTATGAAGTAGTAGTGGTTAGAATGGCTTCGTGGCATAAAAGGTGAAATATGTTGTTGGAATTAAGACTTTGTGGCCATTTTGGGACTTTTTTTTTGTGTCCATTATAATTAACAACTGCACCTCACAAAACACAATACGAGTCCTCTTTGAAAAAGCCATAGCAGTCATTTTGGAAAGCACTATACACAACACATATTGTTGCTTAGGTTGCATTCGTGTGTTGAGATGATACTAAACCCTCAGTGGCTCTATTCATTTCATATGATAGGTGCAATAGAACAGAAGAAGTCAGGGTACCAATTTTGACTCATGTATAGCCACAGTTATATCTTTCTGTTTTTGTCCCCAGGGAGATGTGATGATAAGCATAAGAAAGATGGAGAGGAGAAGGAGAATGAGAAAGAATCAGTCAATGAACACCGTCTGCTCTCCTTTGGGGAAAGAGGACATTCAGTGCCATAAACATTCAAGCAGATCGAGTTGACAAGCAGACTGTAAAAAACAGTAGAGAGCTATGTAGTCACAGCCAGAAAAAATCTCACACGAAATCCACCACATGCAGTATGTGCACGCACACACATGAGCCTTCTTCTACCCACTCGCTGTCTCTCAGCAGATTAATATGCACAACTTCTCAAGTTAGAATAAAAATGGTGGATTTTCTACCAAAATAATGGGCAGAAATTATGTTTGTGTGTGTGTGCGTGTGCTTGCTGGCATGCATGGGGATCTGCAATATATGCACATGCAGGCGTATATTTAATAAAGATACTTTCACAGAAGCACCATCCATTTCAGCATATGAAAATAATCAGCACATGTAGATACTCATTCCGGTGTAGTGTCATATTATTGAGAGCAAGAGACAAAAAAACAGGACCGCAATTAAAGCTCGTTAGTGACAATCCTTCACATGATAATAAAAATGTGATTTTGTGAACGTATTTGGCACGTCATGTATATTGTAGGTGTAATGCAAAACTAAAAACTGCAATGCAAACGGAAGAGTAAACAAAACACATTTATTCTATTTATGGTTCGCCAAGTGTTACATTTTATCTCCAATACTGCCATTGTTTGTTATTTCCTTTCCCACATTACATGGTTTTAACACCTTGTGCCTTCAATCCTTTTTTTCCCCCTTTTTCCTCCTGAGTTTCTTAAACGTATGAGTCACAAGATGCTGATCCTACATGTGTTAATAAGCCGGGATCCCAAGGTGAAAATTAAAAGACTCACTGTCACACCTGGCTGACACATCTTTAAACAATTTCCCTCGGCTGCCCCAGCCTTTCTTTCCCTTCTCTTTGCTACTCCGATCTGTCAATTTACATCACATTAAAGGCAAGTATTTGGCAGCCATTACCCATCAGTTCTACTAAGAGTTCACTCAAATTGAATTCAATTTCATTCAAGTGTATCACATAACGGTGCAGTAGAGTTAATTCCCTGAGTTCATTTATTCAAAATCTCATATACTGTTCCTTGGATCCCAATCCCCATCCTGCACTGGCTCATCGTCTATAAAAAAAAAATTGCTTTCTCAGGGCACTGACAATGCCTGACATCAAAGAACTAGCTCAGAACAAGGTAGACTAATTTATTTTTGTTGTTTCGTGTCTTCTAAATAAATGTTGTGCTCGAACACACCACAAATACTACTACTACCTAAGACATCTTCTCTCCACCACGTGCATTTACATGTCAAGAAGTAGTCAGTATTCTTTATTAGTGATGAATAAAAATCTTTAAAAAGTCTTCGGCCCACCATTGAAAGACGAAACATAAAAATACTCTTAGAATTTCCTAAGAATATGCTTATCATACAAGTTGGAAATGTGGCATTGCTGGATTTATGGATGTTTATTATTTATGTTTTTTAAGGTCTTTATACTATTAATGAAAGATTAAAAAAAATAAATCACTGCCTGATACACACCTATATATATGTCATATGTTACTACCCTACCTTACCCGATTTCCCCATCTCTTTTTTCCAATACTATTTCTCTCTACTGCCTCCATTACTCACCCCATCTTCTCCACACCTGTCTTGTTCTGCAGCATGTTTCTCTGCTCAGAGATTTAGCATTCACTTCATGTTGAGACTGACAGACTGACTGACAGTCCACCACCTCTTCCAGGGAATTACAGATTTAGAAAACATGTTGTACCACATAAAGATGCAAAGATACCAAACACACACACACAGGTAACATGAAGGTAACATAGAATTTTCTCCAGCTGACATTCATCTACAGTTGATCTCGGTGAGTCAGTTGGACAAATGGCATCTTTCAATATTGTCTCATTTTTGTAGAGATAGGCTGTTAACATAGGCAAAAACACTATTCTATCTGCAGCCAAATTAAGTCAAGAGGTAGTCTTGTCGACTTCTAATTTAAAGCACGACACCACTGATTTTCTTATATTTCTTAATTTAATTATACACAGCAGGCTTGAACATCCAAAGGGTTCACGGTTGAGTTTTAAAACATCACTAAGATGATGGCAGTATTTTCCCCCGCTGTCACACACTAGGCTACACGGCTTGTCTGATATTAGGGCTGCGAACCAAATATCCTGTGAGTTGATGAGATAGCAGATATGCTGTCATTGCCCCAGGTCCCTGTACACTTGCGTCCATGTTTACATTTAAATCATATTTAATGAATATACTAAACATTTAATTTTTCACGCCTTTTTTTCGTGTCTCTTGCCGCAACACTCACTGAATGGAAATACAAATCAAAGGTTTGACAGAGCAGAGACACGTTAGACACAGGCCGTAACAATAGCTTGGCCTTTTAAAGTCAGTCATGGAGCCCTGTGTCTTTATATGGCGCTAGCTGCCTGTAGACTCGTGACCTTTGACTGCACTGCCGTTCCACCATGGCTGAATTCTTCAGGGATGACATTGGCCTCTGGTCTTCAGAGCAGACATGTCAAGAAACTCAAGAAGTGCTTTTCTGTACTTTCAGATGATTTAGCCTGTAGTACTTGTCTGTCATCATGTCCCTGCTAGTTTAGCTTACCGGCTTTGTCTGTGAGTAGAGTCTCCTTGTTTCAAACCCTATGCCATATACAACGTGTTGCTGTTGAGCCCCCACCAGTGAGAAAAACAACTTTCAGAGCAAATAAAGTAATTCACTATTTGAGCATTGGTGTGCACCTATTGTTTTATAGCATATGTAGGTTAAATATCTCATAATGCCATGGTAACCACTGCTGGTGAAGGTTGGGCAAGTGCCTTTTTTCTTCACGCCAACGACTCCATCATACATTTTTAAGCTCCTACAGACTATTATAGGGACTATTTTTGGTCTTTGTGTTTATGTTACTGCAAACCTAAAAAATATCTGTGACTGCCATGAGTTTATGGTAAGGGAACTTTGTTACGGAGAAAGACTGTGGCTACCTTTTAAAAAGCCAACATTTATTTCAGATCTGTGATGGTACAGTAACTCAGGTCCCCCGCCCATGCAGGAGACTTGACCTCCACGTATCCACCACACTATTTCTACATTAGCACTAGATGTAAATTGTGATGTGCAAATCTGTTTATCATAAATGTAAATTTCAGTGTAGAGTACAAATAAATTGTGTTTTTGGCATTGTGATTACAGTGGAGAAACTATCTATTAAATTTTAAAACACATCATGAGTTTCCTTTGGCATCCTATCATAAACGTTGCTTCCTGTCTAAAGAGTATTTCTATTTTTGTTCACTAATGTGATCTGCTTTTGCTTCTACCTGATCTCTTCATTTCCTTCTTGGCTTTCCCCTCTTTTAAAAATGAGGATGTGTTATTATCAGGCATTAGAGGTTTTTAAAAGGTCAGGTAGACTTATGTTCCTGTGCTGTAGGATACTTTGCTGATAACCTTTACCTCAGAGACTTCCAAGTGCACCAATATCGCTGTTGAAGAAATAAGGACTTCCTTTATCGAGTGTGCAACTACATCACACTCCTCAGACATTTCATTTTTTTTTCAAACACAGCTATAAGTGAGAATAGACTTAAAGCCTGCCCCTGACCCAAAAGATCATGTTTTTGATGTTGACATCAGTGTGTGCTTAAAAGAAAGACTTGAAAGCAAAAAAGCAAACCCTTTCCAATATCTGGCTCTAGTTCTCTCTCATTCTCCCAGAAAACTGTATATACCTAGAAACCTTCCGCAACAGGAAAACAATGTACATTTCCAGACCTATGTTTACATTTTCTTGATATTTTTGTGTGTAGCTTTGCACATGACTGTAGTCTACTCCCTGACTGGAAGGGAGGTGGTAATGTGGCGATATACAGAAGCAACATTTGAGGAGGAGGTGAGGTGGATTGTTTATTAAAGTGTCTGACTTTGGCACAGTATGTTCACCTACAGCAGGCATCTCAAACTCAATTTACCTGGGGGGCACTGGAGGTAGAGTATGGGTGAGGCTGGGCTGCATGAATAGAATAAAAAAAAGTATGGCTTGAAGATGATCAGTTCAATAAGTCTAAACCTGTACTTCGACTTATTGAAGTTCAAGGTAGGGAAGAACTTTTTGCACAAATATGTGCTCCCACAATATGTGTCTTGAAGTCTACAAATCTATGATTAAAATCCTTCTCTAGCTTCAAAATAGCATCAATATATTTCTCACCACTGAATTGTGTGCCTTCATCCACAAGTGCCTTGCATCCCATAAAGCAAATAATTTTTGGCTTCGCTTTGGCCCAAATCTGGCTTGTCATTTTGGCAAGGTTATGGGTGGATGTCTGGGCCATAAATGGCCCAAATTAAGAAAGCCAAAATCATACCAAAAGGGACCCAAAAATCGCCCAAAACAACTTGTGGACTTCCAAAATATAGCCATAATGGTCCCAGAAAAGCCCTAAATTCCCACAACCCAGCCAAAAAGTAGCCTGATCTGACCCAAAGATTGGCCATAATGCCAAATCCTACATTAAAGTATCTCCTCCCTCCCCTCCCCCCATGTCTATGTAATAATTATTATAGACAAACCTATATAGACAAACCTTTGCATTTCGCAGCATATGCTGGGTCTGTCTGAGAGAGATGCTTTCCATAACACAGGTTTTGTGGAGAATGCTCTCACGTTATCATAGGCAGCAATGATAAGCTGCCCCTGGCCTTGTAACTTCTTGTTCAGTACATTCAGCTAATGTGTGATGTCAACAAGAAAAGCTAAATTCATGAGCCATTTGTGATTGCTTAACACAGCAACAGCCACCCCACCCTTTTCCATAAAATCTTTTCAAGACATTTCCCCTGCTGAGCCAAGGTACCTCGGTGAAATAAAATGCCTCTTCATATTCTGACTCCATTTCCTTAAAAAAAAGCTCTTCCTGTGCTTTAAACCCCTTAATCTGATTCGGTTGATGCATTTCACAACAACAGACATCGCATTGTCAGACTTAAGACATTTGCTGCAAATGGCTTGCTGATGGATAATGCAGTGCATTTCTCTTTCAGTTTTCTTTGCACAAGTGCCAGCCGTCCATTTTTCCTCCCCGTCATTGATGGCACTTTGTTGGTTGTTGTTCCAACAAGCCTCTTCCATGGCAAACCAGCATTCTCAATGGCAGCTGGTGAAATATCTCTTGAGCGGTGGTCTGGCCATGCATTGGAATTACTGTGAGAAACTCTTCCATCACTTCAAAATTCCTGTCAACGCCACGGACATACATCGTGAGCTGAGCAGTGTCAGTTATGTCTGTGCTCTCGTCAGGTGCGACTGAGTTAATGATAAATGTTACTTGACAGGTCAGAAATGCGCTCTTCCCCAGTGTTGGCAGAAAGACTAATGTTGTTAAACTCACCTTTCTTTTCCGGACAGACAATACTTGCAGCCTGTAATATGCATTTTTTTGACAAACTCACCTTCTGTGAATAGTTTTCCCATCTTAGCAATCATCTCACTTACCACATAGGTAGCTTCAACTGCTGCAGAATTCTCTTTGGTTGCTTTCATAAAGAAATCTTGTTGCCACAGTAGGCAACAACCTGGGACTGGCAACCTGGTTGTCTCTATATAATAACATTTCAGGTTGTACTCTGAGTGCACTGCAACTTTGCAAATAAGACATGTCGGGATACCCTTATGCTCAACAAAGTTATACTACGTCTCTCACTTTTCCTGAAATTGTCTGTGCTTGTCACCAACATTTCTCTTTAATGTATGCTTTGAAAAAGACGTGATGGGTGTGTGACAAAATATAGTTTATTCCACTAAGTGTTGCTCTTGTTCAACATTTCAAACAAGTGTTTAGCCAGCTAGTGATGCAGAAGCATGTCTTGATACATGACATAAGTTCCTCTTCTACCTGTAACAACAGCATGGCATTTGTAGATATTACAAAGACAGTACCGGGATGGCGAGGGACTGTTGTCTGGCTGTTACTATGTCAGGTTTGGAGTGCTTGAAGCCGGTGTAGCTTAGCCTAGCCCCGACCGTCTCAACCACGTCACGTACTGATTGTTGACAAGTCCGCCATTTCCACCTAGCTAATTTGCATGTTGAAATTTGAAAAGACCGAGAGATTGGATACTATTAATCAGATATTTTATCCATATAAAGCTCCCATGTTAATACCAGGTGTGAACGGCACTTTGTGACTTTTGTATTACCACCTAACTACCGTTTTGTCTCCCATACAGTATACACTGTACCAATGAGTGTAGAGCTTCAGTCTCCACCGACACCTTTTTTAAATATGCAGATGATATGGCCTTGGTGGGGTTCCTAAGATGAAATTTTCTTGAGGTTAATGTGACTAAAACAAAGGAAAAAGTCAAAGTTTTTAGACACAATGGACGAGAATGTCAAGAATATACCCATTGAAAGAGTTAATACTAATAAATATTTAGAGATACAAATGGATGACCAATTGAAGTCCAAATAATGTGCTACTTATTATTTAAAAAAACGCCAACAGCAAATAATGTTATTCTTACAAAAATTGTAAAGGTTTAATGTTGATCATTATGTCTTGAAACTGACTGTCCTTTTGGCCTAATTTGTGCATTTGGGAACATGCACAACCACGACCAAGATAAGTTGCCGTGCATGATCAAGATGGCGAGTCACTGGGTGTGACCAGATGTCAGCTGCTCCATTGTGTAAAGACCTCAATCTGAGTGAGACTTAGTGCATCCTCAGTGACCCTACTCACTCAAGTATTTTGTTCCTTCAGCAGTTAGTTGAAATTATAATAGTCCACTGTATATAAAATGTTATTTTGTCTCTACATTAGTGTGTCTGTCAGCGTGTTCTAGAGCATGGGTTCTTGGAAATGCTCTTTGTGTGTGTGTGTGTGTGTGAGTGTGTGTATTAGGGGAATGGAAAATAATGTATTGCATATTGAATAGTTGCATTTGTAGCTGTTTTCATTACCATTTTATGTAATTCAGCACCTTGATCATTCTGTACCTTAGCTAGGAAAATAGTTTACATTGACCATAACCTTGTGTTGCAGCATACCAATGTCAACCAACTATATGCAAACATTTAGCTTACACGTGTGTACTGTAGGTCTTGTTAGACTGACATGCACAGATCTTGCAGAAATTGATTTTGGCTTATTACTAATCCTGAAGTGTAGCATTATGAAAATATCTTATGTCATAACACAGAAAAAAATCACTTTAGTGTGATATATAAATGTAACCCTTCATTCTAAAAAGAATGTTCCCCTTCAACATAATCCAGCCAGCAATTACCTTCGCCAAAACAGTACTTACTTACTTGAAATGTAATTTCAAGGAGACAATGTCGCTCTGACACATGCCTCTATATACAGTGCCAAACAACTTGTATCTGTCAAATGATGCCTCAGTTGTTTACATAAGATCTTTTCAGACCACCTAAGGGCACTAATTAGCATATACTTTAGGATGTGAGCGTGCACAGATTATTTGGTCCTTAAGTACAAAGATTCAGACTGTGGTGGAATTGTCAGCGGGCATCAAGCAAGGCAAATGTCAACTCATGACAGACAAAATGCAAGCTATTATTTCTTTGAAGCATGAAAAACTGTCGTTCAGAGATATTGCCAAAAAAAAAAAAAAAAAATTACCTTTGAGCACTGTGGCTTACACTATCAGAAGGCATATTGATACTGGCAAGAACTCTGATTGGAAAAGGTCTAGCAGAGCTAGACTGACAACAGAATCAGACAAGGTTGTCTTGCGGAACAGAAAGCTGACTGTATCACACATCAATGCTGAATAGGAGTCAACAAAATGTATTGCAGGGATTTCGGAAAGCATGGCTGTGGTGGGATGTAGCAGCTAGGAAAATTTCATTGGGATTTCAAAGTATTGTTAAGATACTTATGTGGGCTAGGAAATGATATCTAAGTATCTTTGTGTTTGTTATAAATAAACCTTTTTTTTCCCCTTCACTGCCACCAAGACTTTGATTGTTATGATTGTCGTGTTATTGTATCACTAGGTTAGTCCTAGTGGACGTAACACACCCACTAACACAAAATATCATGGCTAACATTATCCAAGACAGGAGAATGTTAACAACTAGAATGATTTAATGATTTCTGTTAGTGGGTTTCTTGCCTTCAATGTTATCTGTTATTTGCCTCCCTGACTGTGGCTCTCTTCATCCTCATCTGAGGAGCTGTAATCAGGGTTTAGCTGTCGGATCCAGCACCAGATTTTAGTAGAAGATCCAGTCTTCTCTGGTTGATTTAACTTTATGCTGACTTACAGGCCTGGTTCCATGAACTTCATTCCTGATGCTCTGTCCCATCTCTTCTCCCGGGAGGACTTGCCCATCTCAGCTCCAGATACCATCATCTCCAGTACTTGCGTTGTTGGGGCAGTGTCCTGGAGGATCAAACAACAGGTTAAGGATGCCTTTCGAGACCACTCAGATCCAGGTAACAGACCGCCTGGCCACTTGTTTGTCCCTGAATCTGTCCACAAGGCAACAAACAAAGTAGTTGACTTTATTACGGGGCTTCCTTCTTCAGAGGGTAAGGCGGTCATTCTGACTGTAGTGGATCGTTTCTCCAAGTTTGCACACTTTATTCCTTTGCCCACTGCTAGAGAGACAGTGGATATTCTGGTCATTGAGGTGTTCCTCACTCATTGTCTTCCCACCAACATTGTTTCTGACTGTGGGTCCCAATTCACCTCTGCGATTTGGAAAGCTTTCTGTCTGGCCATTGGTGCAACAGTCAGCCTTATCTCTGGTCATAATCCGCAGTTCAATGGTCAGGCAGAGAGAGCCAGCCATCAGAAAATGGAATCAGGTCTTCGCTGTCTAGTCTCTAGTTGAGTATGTCCACAACACACTACCAACCTCTGCCACAGGTCATTCTTCCTTCCAATGTTTGTATGGTTATCAACCTTCCTTGTTTCCTATACAGGAGAGGGATGCAGACTTGGCACCATGCCCGTGCTGCCATGAACAAAGCCTCTGGTCTGTACCAGAACATGGTAACCGCTGCTGTGCTCCAGCATCCCACTATGTGGCAGGAGATAAAGTTGGGCTTTCTACTAAGGATTTGCCCCTGACTGTGAGAAACTGTTTCCTAAGTTCACTCCACCCTTCATGGTGGCCAAAGTCATAAACCCCTCTGTTGTTCGCCTCAAGCTATCCCGCTCACTCAAGGTTCACCCATCATTTCATGTGTCCCATGTTCCTCTACTTCTCAGTCCCTTGCTGCCTTCACCACCACCCCGGGTCATTGATGACATCCCCATCTATACAGTCCACTGCATCCTGGACTCCTGCCACGGCTTCCGGTTTTTGGTTGACTGGAAGGGCTATGGTCCAGAGCAGAGGTGTTGGGTACCTTGTTGGGACATCCTGGACCCCTTCTTAGTCAGGGACTTTTTTCTGGGCTCACCCAGATAGACCTGGAGCGCAGGGGGGTACTGTCAGGGCTGGAGGCTGTGTATGTGAGTGACCGGTGGATGGGTGTAATGCTGTAAAGTTCTGACACTCATCCTGACAAACAGGAAAAAGGTTGGAACAGACTGTGGTGGTTTACTAAGGCTGCTTGCGTAAATATAAATCTAAGTGAATTGTCAGCCTTATATAGCCCTCTCGGTGTTTTGGTGCGCGTTGTTTTCTCTTATTTTGTTAATTGTGTGTTTTTACATCAATCTGGTGCTCTTTCAGCAGAAAGGAGATTATCAGAGAAACAACATCACCAGAATTTTCCTGCTTTTCTAGCCCCAGCAGTGAAACTATTGGACATTTTAGTCAAAATGTGCCCTCACCCATGGTCATGCAGTGAAACGTCAGAGGAAAGGTAAGCGCTCTGGTGCGTTTGTGTGCTGTCGCAAACGCGGTCACCGTACGCAGCCAATATTTCTCTCCAACGTGCGTTCACTGTGAAATAAACTGGACAACTTAGGTTACTGCTGTGGAGGAACAGGGACTTTTATTCATTCCTGGACTCTGCACTCCGTCTAGAGGCTTTCCAACTCCACAGAGCAGATTGGAGTGCTGCTCTCCACAGCAAAGCAAAGGGTGGAGGTATTTGTTTTCACACAAACAGTAGCAGGTGTTGTAAGGTGACAGTGATACGGCAGCACTGCTCTCCTGAATCGGAATGCAAACCATTCTACTATCCCTGTGAGTTTGCTTCATTCATTCTGGTCAGCATCTACATTACACCAGGTTGCACAGGCTGATCAGATACTGTGTGTGGAGCAGATGAACCCAGACTCCTGAGTTATTGTCCTTGGCGGCTTTAACAAAGGTAACCTCAGACTGTAGGCAGATAATTTTGTTCTGTCACTATGAGCTGCAGGTAAAACCATTTCACATGAAAAGCAATAAAACAGCAGCATAATGTGTTTGATAGTTGTGGCTAATGTATGACTTGAACACCCAAATCCATGACATTTCATAAAAAACATACATACATCTGGTATTGTTGTACCTCAGGTGGTAGAGGAGGTTGGCCATTGATTTGGTGGACTGATCCATGATTCTCTTGTCCTCTTGCCAAAAAAATGTATTCCAATGGTGTCCATTTTTTAGCAGACATACTGTGTATGGAGACCTAATTTAAATTAATCTAATGTAAGTTGGAAAAATAGATAAATTCAGGAATGATTAGGTTAAAGTTTTATTCCATGCATTCTGTTTACAAACCTTTGTTCAGCAGTTTACTATGGGGATGGGCGTAACAAATATCTTTCCATGGTCATACTCTTATACCAGTTTTACTCATGAATGTTTTCAATGCACAATGACATGCATGTTTTGGTTGTGTTTTTCTTCATCAATCAATCATTTAATGATGTATATAGATCAATCTCTATTCAAATGTTATTAACACTGCAATGTGTTTTTTGATCTCATTTAGTCAATACCTGTTTATTAGTAATGTCCTCACTCACTCACTCACTCACACACACACACACACACACACACATGTGCAGCAGTGGGCCAGTAGTGGTTGAATGGAAATGACTTCACTGGGTCCTGCTGTTACTCAGGGTCCTTTGGGTTGCACCAGTATGCCCTGCGGCAGAAGAGTTAATAGGATAGCAGCAGGACTGCTGATCAAGCACACTGGTGGCAGACACATACGTGCGCATATTCGGCTACACATTGACACACACCTACTAGGAAAAAAAAATCACGCCTCATCGACTGTCATTTTAAAAAAAGGGAGACAGACACAAGACACAAAAACAAAATAAATAAATAATTAAAAAAATAATAATCGACCACCTCCAGGTCTATCCCCACAAGCTTCTGCCACACTAGCTTTGCACAATACTTGCATCAATGACCTTGATAAAGCCACAGCAGTAAATGATTGACACTATTATGATAGCATCCAGAGTATCCAGTATTGGAAAGCAATGAAAATCTAGTTATATTATGGATATCTGCAAGTACAATATGTAATGCAACACTTACAACGGCTCATGGCCGCTGTCAAATCTACAGCAGTTGATATATTTGGTCTAATGGAGAAGTACCCTCTCTTAGTGCTGAAAACACTATTGATGTAATGTGTTCTGACATTTGGATTCAAGCAGTGTTGGGTGAAATTCAAATCAATTTAAGAAAAAAAAAACCCTCTTGCTCATTTGCAATATAAGAGAAATCTAACATTCGACAGGTTCTATTGGCATAAGAACAAGTCTTATTTTCTAAAATTCAGTATGCATGGTGTGCACCTACTGTTGCTGCATGCCCTGAAACATCCAAATCTCTTTGCAGCTCTCAGTCCACATAGGCATTAGCCAAAGACGAACACAACCAGTATGAAAGCATCTGTCACGCAGGGTGGAACGACAAACTATTACTTTTTGTCTACTCGTCTCTTCTCACCTTCTGTCCTCCCCAGCCGTATCACTTTACACCTTTATTGCTGTCTGATATTGTCCACCACTGCTTCAATTCCACAGGTCTCACAGGAAGAGATAGGGAATCACATAATGGTTTTACAAATAAACTAGACATGGACAGGATTTGCATGAACTGTTGATAAATCTCTTGATTTATGTTGTTCTGAATGAGCTTTGTAAAATCTGAGAGATTGATGCAGCTATTATTATTAACCTCATCATCACCAGGCAGAAAGCATTGTGTTACAAACTGGTGAGTGTGGGGTTTGAAAGATATTGGAGTTTACCAGGCAAAGAAGGTCAAAGAAGAGATGCTATGGAAAGAGGAGCATCCAGTGTGTTTAGGGTTTTGACTCCTACTATCGACTAAAAGTTAAGATGTCTTGGCCTCAATTTTGAACACTTTTCTTTCAAAACTCCCACAGCTTTACACAAGTGCAATACTAAGTGGTTGAGGTCCACCTTTTAGCAGAACTCTAGTAGACTCTCAGTGTACTCTCAGTTTCAGGTACTGTCAGCTCATTGTATTAGATTGATCTTACAGATCCAATTCAGGGCAGGGCAGTGAATGGATGTAATTGTTTTTGTTAAGAATTTATTGTGATTATTTTACTCATTGAGTATTTATAAAAATGAATTTTGCATATGCCTCTTAAGGACTTGCGTACTCGCCTGTTTTGTCCGCATTACCACTGTATGTTTTGTACAGCTCTTTGGATGTGTATATGGAGTACCAATTTAAACTTGAATATACTTTTTAGACAGGAAATTTCCCTGGTTAATGCAACAAATCAAGGATCAAATCACAAAAAGGTTTGAAAACCACACTTAGACATGCTTCAAAAAGTCAACAGCACGCCGACTGCAGTCCATCTAGTAAGTGATTTGGTTTGTTGAAACATAACGGCTATACAAAGCTGTCTATGATCTACGCTCTCCCATGGCAAAGTGGTTCCTGACAAATTGGGGAAACGGCTTCCGAATTACTTTTTGCCACTTTATCAGCAGGAATGTTTGAATCAGTGCCTCAATCTGCCTTTCTACATGTCCTATGTTTAAGTGAGCCTGCCAGATCCCATGTACCCCTACCTCTCTGACAGCGTGAGACACAAGATATAATGTGATTAGATGTGAACCTGAGCAGTATGTAATGACATTAGTGGATGGCAGAGGATACAGCACAGGTGGGGCTGACAGGTATGATTGAAGGAGTGTGATGTCTGTTCAGATCATGGCTGGATGTTGGAGGTGGAAGCTTCTTCCTGTCATATTTATGATGTTGTACACCTTCAAGTGACTTTGGGAAGCCAGTCTGTGGCTAGGAAGCTTTTGGAATTGTACATGTCCTTGTATTTGACTTTCTCTCTAATCTTTTAGCCCATATGAAACATGGACAGAAGTCTCACTTGTCACCAATAATATAGCTCATTGGCTTTTGTTGTGATTGATAGATGTCAAACCCATAAAACAAAATGTGCCCTCCCCCTCAACATTTCACAAGCTTTTGATTGGTTGACAGGCCAGGATGATTCCTAAAATATATAGGTTTCCTTCTCTACCCAACCTCTTCCAAAATTGTTTCGTCTGTGGGCTTGGTGCAAGCGTAGTCCTGGAAGTTGTATGCATTGTAAATGAGTTTTTCGGGCTGCTCCTCAGTTTGGTTAAGACTTGGCTTTAGAGTGAAGGTTAGAATTCCAGTGTTGCGCAGACATGGAGCAGGTAAAGCCATGTGCACACATTCAGAAGGTGAGGAGGCAGGAACATGGTCGGACAAGGTATTTATTGCAAGGAGAGGGGAAATGGGATGCAGGCCTGAGGAAGTTTGGAAAGTGGGAACCAGGTCTGGAGTCGAATCCATGGAAGCTGGGAAGAGCGTGGGAGCAGGGCAGGGAAGGAAAGGGAAGGGAAGCAGCGCTGACTAGACAAGGGACAGGAGATAGGGTCCAGAGCCAGGGCAGACGGGACTGCAGGGGCAAGGCAACACCAAAAGCCTTCAGGATAAATGCAGGCAAAATAATGAAAATGGCATGAAGCATAGAATAACTGGGGCAGAAGCTATGACAGTGTGGCTCTCTCAGGGCTGAGTAGAAGTATAGGTCTTGATTAAGGAATTGGTTGCAACTGGTGGAGTTCTGCTCTGACTCCAGCACACCTGTTTCCACTCACACAATCACACACACAGGAAGGGAGGGCGAAAGCCGCTGGGCAAGTGGCATCAGGTAGGGAGAAACAGGAATCGTGACATTGTGACGTTAAAGGTTATGGTTTAAAGAACACATTATTTCTGACGATCCTGACAAGTAACAGTGAGACCGTTTTGTCTGCATATGCAAGTAGTCCGTAGAGTACACATGTACACACCTGCTGATACAATCTTCACCTGGGACTAAAGAAAAACAGAACTGAAAACTAAAGTATGTTTACATGTGTATATATGTACAGTAATCCTTTGTTTTTCCCCATGATTCGAGGTAAATAATTTGCTTTTTATTCAAAAAATTCTGATATACTCTTATTGTAAACATGCTTTGGCAATTATATCCCTATTACAATCTTGAGAAACATTTAGTACCAACTGGGTGCTGTACTGTAAAGTGTGTGTTTGTGTATGTGTGTGTTTTTATATTTGCATCTGTAATGGCTCATTTACACAGAGACCCACCAACAGTTGACTAACTCATGGAAAAAAAAACTAGCTGAACTGCCGTATCATCAATTAAGTGCTGAGTCACCGTCCCTGAACACACAGGCGGTAATAATATACATTAAGAACGGCGATGTCTGGGATGAAAGCATTAGCATCCCCACCCGGCTCGGTGGCATTAGCATTAGCTTAGTTGGGAGGGCTCAGTTCCATAGAGCAGACCCTGTGCTGAACAGATAAGGATGGTACAGACGGCACACAGCAAAGGTCTGCTCAGTCCTCCCTCCACACATGCTAATATTCATCCCTCGCACATCCTGCTGACTCTAAAATATCCAGCTGGCCCGTGGAGAGGAGGTATTAAAAATATCTCTGCAATTACAAGCAATATAAAACAGGCACATGGGAGTATATGGACAAACACAATTTGTGTGTGTGTGTGCATAGACACACACACACACGCACACACACACACACACAGCCAAACACAACTCTGCATAATGACTCTAAATCTCATAATGACTTTTACAGTTATGGCGTCCGGTTTTGATTAGGTTTTTGTTTGTTTGGAACAGGTCTGTTTTATATACTTTATGTTATTGTATAAGCCCATTTTAGTTGTAGGATTAAGTATAATTTGGGAAATGCTTTCCTTAAAAAAGGTGACCTGGAGTGTGTGTGTGTGTTTTTTTTTTTTTTAAAGTGAAATATTCATAATCAACATATCTTTAACACCTTAAACTGCTAACATTTTTCAGGGTACATTCATATTGTTAGAATTTGACTCTGGTGGCCATAACAAGAGTGAGTCACACCGTGTAATTTTTAACATGACAAGTTTTTATTTAACTACATTAAACTAAATAAAAGAGTTAACTAAGTGGCATAAGGTGTGGATGAGATGGACTTCAATAAAGAGTCTAACCTTCCTGATCACTCTACCCTTAATTTTGACTGTGCCATAACACTGCTTTCTGTATTTCTGCTTAATGGAACAAGGGAAGGTAAATGGCTATTGCAATTTGCTTTTCATCAATAAGTAGTGAATAGTGATATGCTACATATATTGTATCAAGTCAGACTGTATTTTAGAGTTTTCAGTTTCTAGTTAAGACATTAAAGATTTTTGTGCTTGTTGTAAAATTCACACAAGAACGAGCCTTTGCAAGAGTGAAAACTTTCATCAACATTGTACTTTTTAATCAACACTTCTTATCATCTAAAAAGGTTTACCTGACAATTTGATCGACATAAAATACGGTTCTCATATCCATCTGTACCTGCTCCACATATTTGGCTCACAGAGCCACACTGTTCAAAGACTTGCTGTTTCTCTGTTGGTAATGCCTGTCAGCAATGACACTGTGGGTGATCGGCTACGTTAAAGCCCCGCTGAGCCAGAACGTGATTTTAACACTGAGGTGACAGGGAAGCAAATTTGTATTTGAACACACATGGTGCATGATAATGACCTGTAGAATTTCATTTTCATTTTATGTTATAAAAATCATTTGCACAATTTCCATTACAGTTATATTGTACAGTGTGTCAGGGCACAACCACAATCTAATCTTGCTAGTGTCAAAATCTCTCATCTGATGTCACACTTTCAAGCGATGATCATCCTGGACGTTTTTGGTGGTCTGTGCTGCCTATATTATTATATTTGAAACATATTCTAACGGAGTGAAAGTTTCCCCATCAGGTAATAGAATCTAATTAGACAGCAGCAGGGGGAGAGCCAGTTAAATGTGTTTTTTTTTTTTCAAGGTCCACTGTATAAAAGCAGGGGGCCCTATTTTCCTCAATTTAAAACATATCCAATAAACATAGAATTGTTATTCAAATTATGAACTCTATTAAAAGTTTGTCTCACTGGACCCCTTTATCTCCTCTGTCTCACAAGAATCATGTTATTTTACTTTTGCTTGCATTTCTCTGCAAATATAAAGGATTTCTGGGAGACTTCAGTTGTTAAGAGGCTACCTGTGTATGAACTCAGTCATAGCCTGAATTCGTTAATTAATGTTTCTGTATACAAACCTGCTTTGCAACAGTCTAAACTTAATATTTTGAAAATTTCAACACACTGTTAGAATGCCATTTAATAATTTCAGTGTATTAAGGTCTTACAGAAGACTGTGTGCCTTTTCAGGAAGGTGGCTTTAAACTCAGCAGTCTCTAAAAGTATCTTTAATATACTTAATTATAACCATAATTCAGTTTGACAACTTTTAATGCATTTGTTCATTCATTACATCTTTCATAAGCCCATTTCTCATTTCCTCCCACTCTCTGTTTTGGTTTTAACGTGACATTTTTGTTACGTGTAGTTTATTTGGCTTTGATCCAGTGTTTGTGTGCAGTCTGACTACAGACAGATCCTGCTGCGGTCAGATAGGGGTGTTAAGGGATTGTCTGTGCCCTGAAGTGTGCTTAATCTGTGTCTGCTACATTGTAATTTGTGCTCCTGTCAAATGTGCAAATGTGATCTCTCTCAATGTAAATCTCCCAGATGAGTCCCATCTTGGCCTCACGCTACTACATCCAATCCCACAATGCCGTGGTAAAACAAGCTGCAAAACAAGTGCAAATTAAATACTTTGTAGTCAAGTAGTACAACGATGGCAGACATCCTGCCAGCATTGAGTTCAGACCCTGCAAGATGCAAGATGTGTCTGTACCAAAACACAGATGGACTTCAAACTGTAAACAGCTGTTGAGAAACAGTCAAACAGGCAGAATTAAGGTGAAATTATAAATTAAGAGAAACTCTGCAGGGAAAAGTTTGTTAAGGTCAAGGTTAACTTTATTTGAACTGTTTATCTGTTATCAGTGAAGCATAGATAACAAGGGCTTGGATTAATAATAGAATATAGACTCCCAATTTAAAAAATGTTCGAAACAAACTATATGTGAAGCCTCTTTCACACTGGACAAAAACACCCACTGACATCTGGCTTTTGTCTTCAGTAGGAAAAGGTACATTTTGAATAAATTCCTCAGGTATTCCAGTCACAGGTATGTATCGACTCCAGCCTGAGTGAACATGCTAACTCCATATACCACCAATACCTGTCTCCTGCCCAGCATTGAGCTGTCCAACCAGAAACACTGCAGCTATACCTACATTTTTTTACAGTCTATGGGCTACACACAGCATTGCTATGGCTTTCTGCATCCTGATGATGATGATGATGATGATGATGATGATGAGATAGAGGAGGCATACAACAGTCAGAAGAATTCACACTGCTTCCATAATCAGTGGACTCTTGTCTGGTGCAGAGACTGAAAGAATCTAACAGACCCAAATACAGCCCAGAGACACATCTCTTACTGTGTATGCTGCTGAGCCACCATTGACATAAGGGACAGTGTGCACCATAACTCACTCTTTGGGTACACGTACACTTTGTCCTGCCAAAAAAGCTTGCCGGTTTCTTACAGTTTAGCAGCGGATGAACAATAACTTTATTAAAAATGTTCTCACGGCTAAGACAACACACAGTGATTTCTTGCACCATATAACCAGACATTTGCACAGGTATGTCTACATGTTTAAGTGCTTAGTTTGTTTTTTGGTGAAGAGATGAAATTATCATTCAGTGCAGCACTTCAGGAGGATATGAATGTGAACACGAGACACATACTAATGTCAGTTGTAAATGGATGACTGATATCCCATTACGCCTTTATACCCTTCAGCTTAATTGCCTGTTAAATTAATCCTACAACATAAGATACTGTGCCATAGGAAGTAACACGTTTTAAGAGCTGTTTATGAACTCGAGTGAAAAGGAGATGTGACAGTGACCATCTTGTGCACCAAGAGTCATCACTTCCTGCAAAAGAACGAACCAGCTGCTTGATTTAGATCTAATCTAAGTAGCCTCTCTCTCTCTCTCTTCTCTCTCTCTCTTCCTCTCGTCTTCTCTCTCTCTCTCTCATCTCTCTCTCTCTCTCCTCTCTCCTCCTCTCTCTCTCTCTCTCTTCTCTCTCTCTCTCCTCTCTCTCTCTCTCTCTCTCTCTCTTCTCTCTCTCTCTCTCCTCGTCTCTCTCTTCTTCTCTCTCTTCTCTCTCTCATCTCTCTCTCTCCTCTCTCTCTCTCTCTCTCTCTCTACTCTCTCTCTCTCTCTCTCTCTCCTCTCTCTCTCTCTCTCTCTCTCTCTCTCTCTCACACACACGTACATGTACATGCAGACACACATGTAGTACATCCATGCACTACACCTGTAAACACCTGCCAGCTTCAAATGAGACAGTCTAGGTGAGAGATCGATCTTGCAGTAACCGGGTGGTCAGTTAATTTCCTTCCTGATGACTTCTGCAGGGTGTTCGTCTTACAGCTGTAGTTCCCAACTGGCTTAATTTCTTAAAGATAGAAAAAAAAAAAAAAACTCGAAGTACTTTAGAGCAGGGAATATCTGGCACTGCAGAGTGTCTAGTGAGTCTGGCCTGAAAATAAATGTATTTTCTTTTATCTTCACAGCAAAGGAATTTGCTGCAAAAAAAAAATGTTTTGGAGCCAAAACAAAACAACCTACTATATTAGTAAAATACTTTGAGACACTCAGACTATTCCTTTTATAAAGTTTTATATGCTGTTACTGCATGGAAAAAGAACAACCTCATCCTGAAGCATTTTCTCTGTAAAAGTGATGAAATACTTTAAAGCATAATATAATCAATTGTGTTCCTTGATATAATTTTTCATTCAGTTATCAGTCCTCATACTCACACACTCTCTCTCAGGGTTTTTTCGTTTATTTATGTATTTAGACTATTGGATGAATAGCTCTGACTTGTTTTGGTAATCCTGTATTTTTTTTTCCTTTAGTGTTGCACCATGAGCTTGAGAGTTTTGTATTTTAACAAAATGTCATGTTAATTAAGATTAATCGCCATGAAATTGTTGCATACATTTGTGTTCCTGACAGAGATGAACATGTTTATCCAATACTTAGTGCTATTAGACCAAATACATGCAAAAGTAAAGCTGCCAGTAAACTTCTTCAGACATACTCCCCACAAAAACACACACACACACACACACACACACACACACACACACACACACACACACACAGGGGCTGCATATGCAGGGCCATTTCTGTAACTTTCTGACAAAGACGAGCCGACATTCACACCTGCTTCATGCAGTGATCTGCCAGCTGTGCGGAGGTGAGAGAAGAGACAGGGTATCATTCTTTACACAACTATTTCTGTCTGTCTTTTAAATGAACAACCAAGTGCAACACTATAAATTCCATTATAGGAAAGACTGTCTAATACTACTAATAATAAATATTAAGGGGAAGACATCATATAATGTCTTTCCCCGTCTCCTCCCTTATCTAACGTTTTTTTTTTTTTTTTATTCTGCCTGTAGTTGTTTGGAATATCTATAAAGACACTTGATTTTTGAAATGGCCGGTTTTGTAACTTCCATATTGACTGTGATGTCTTCAATCCTCAGACACAAGCACACGCCTACTGTTGTGTAAGTCACCTGTGTGTATTGGCTAACTACACAATCACGGTAGTGGCATGTCTTAAACCGAAGAAAAAATAAACGTCTTGTTTCTTTTAAGCTCAAGCGTGCCACCACATGGGTTGAAACACTTCTTTAATGAAAGGCTGTGAAAGACAACTGAAGACCAACTATGAGCGGCACATGTGTACACTGACACATTACAGCGGAGATTTACACAGTAGTGGCAAGGAAAGGAGACTGCGTACTATAAATAATGTAAAGCAGTAGCGTACTGTTGCTAATGCGTAGGATGATTGGATACAAAAATCAAAAAAACAGCTGAAGGATTATGAGGAAGAGAAGAAGGATGCATCCCAAATGACTGTTTAAACTTCAAACAAAGGCACAGAGCGCTGACAGCCAGATGAAGAGAACATCGGCTATCCAGTAAAACATCAAAGGCGTGAAAATCTCCTGACGTCGATGAGGGTGTGTGGGCTTGCCCATTATTTATCCTACCTGCATGTGGCACTACATCCACTCTTACAGGCCCACAGAGATACACACATTTGTTATGACACACGCTGTGATTCACTTCCTCTTGAAGCTCACAGGGTTTCTCTCCGTTTCTGGTTTCCCCGATGATAATTAGTCGTCTTTCGTGCTCGATGACTATCCTTCCTAACGGATCAAGAACCGGAACTGTTTGGGCTGGTTGCTGTCCTCTCTCTGACCCTCTCGTCACATTAAAACACTGGATGATGAAGTCTAATGTCCACCGAAGACGGTTCACTGGACGTCCTCTCAGATGTGCTTATTCAAGGTTAAAGTACAAATCAATATGTTTATATTAACAATGATCAAATGATTGACAGACAATGACAGACACGGACAGGTATCACCAATGCAGCTCTAATGAGCACGTTTAGCCTTTCTAGGCTACTTCCTGTATAGTTCAGTCTTAGCACACTCTTTTGACCTGTTTCCAGTAATGTTTTCAACCAACGCTTTGTACGCTACCTGCCCTGTCCAAACAGCAGACAAAGTTATTGATTAACTAATGAAGAAAATGGAACATCTAGCAGCTTTATAATGTGATCTGGGCTGTGAGTCTGTCAACATGTTGTGCGATCCCTGATAGCACATAGGTACTGTTACTACATTCTTAACAGTTTTTGCAGTGTTCTTTTTTGTTTTTCTACACACCACTAGCGATATGTGTTTTTCCCTTGCAGTATGTTCGACTTCTGGATCAATTATTTAAGATGCATTTTGTTTCAAACGGCTGTTGTAGGAGTGAAATGCACAAGACAAAATAGAACAGTTCGAACCCAATTGCATTGTGGTTATCAGTAGATATGTGTGTGGTTCAGTGGTTAGCTTAAAATATTCCGGTGATGCATCTCTGTGTCTGTGGTGTTAACATCCCATCATCCAATTATCATCCTCAGCCAAATGAGCAAAATGAGCAAGCGGTTGCCAGCACTGAGAGGCTAAAATGATTTTCATAAGAAGAGCTTACAATGGAGACCATTCATATTCAAATGTGTAGTACAGGTGACCTGTGTGCAGTCTACAAAAGCAGGTGTGAGAGGGCCTGTACTTGAGGCAGAGGAGACAAGAAAACCCTTTCATACTGCTATAACTCATTGAATGGTCATTTTTCATCTTTTGCAAGCTTTACTTTGACCAGACATATATCACAATGGACTCTAGTGTATAAAGTGTTGTTCTGATGGGCTAATAATAGGACCTCGTATTTGACGTTAAAAGCCTATTCACATCTAGAATTATGCAAGGTAACTAGAAAAAAGTAATGCATTGTTTCTCAAGTATTCACAGAACAGCGGTGTCTGGGCAGTGCAAGCATCAACCGGACGAGAGCCAAGGCAATTGTTTTGATACCTGTTTTTTTTTTTTTACCACTGCATGCCACTATGAAATAACAAATATGAAGAACATGTTGGAAAAGCAGATTGTTGCGCTCTCTGACATCCCTGCGTCATAATCAGTCTGCTACATCCCATCCTGCCTTGAGATCTCATCCCAGGAAGTTTAACTGCTCTTCACCATCAGAGCAAGCCCCAATCTCTGGATCATGTGACCACAACGACTCTCATCCTAAGTCACACTTTGAAGGGTGACTCATGTGATATAGCTCCTGGTTTCCATCATCAGGTTAGAACTGAAGAAGCCTTTTGGATGAAAGGTGAAACGTCTTCAAACTCCAAGAAAAAGTCCTTACAACTTAACTCCTTTGACAATGATGACCCGGATGAGTGAGAATCTACACAGACATCTCTGACATCCCATTTTTCTATAACATGTCTTAAATAAGCTACCTGGGATTAAAAAAGAAGAACTACGTGTGGGAACAAATCAATGACAGTAGTAGTAAGTAGTAATAAGTATTAGTAGTCCAGTTGCAGCACAGTATGTAAATTTCAGGCTCTGCGCAACATACCCACAGAACTACAGATTCAGCTACAAATACAGAGACGCTTACTTCATCTTGCCCATAAGACACTAATAACATCAAAATTACTGTTTTAATCATCACCCTCGTGTTTTTATTGACATATGCTGGCTTCAAATCGAACTCATGAGAAATGTATTTGACATTAGAAAAGTACCTAATGATGAGCGTCCAATATCAGGCATAACCTGCATCATGCCCCGATGCCCAATTCACCTTTGAGCTATATTTGCTATATTTGACCTAAAAAAATAGCCTTAAAGTAGAGTCAAATCAAGATTTACACCCAGACTTTTATACTTCAGGGCTGTGTTGCTCATTTCCAAAATCTGGTACAACCACAAATTCTGCTTTTTATTTCATGTTTTTCTTAGAATGAAGGTTTTCTAGAGGGGTTATACCATTTACTAGTACATACTGAACACACAGAAGAAAGTACAACCAGCTGATATGCACGGCAGCCTAATGTGTAATCATAGACAACTATCTGTCAGCAGCAAAAACATTTGTTCATATATTTACGTGTGCAAAATGGCAGAGGTCAACTCCTGCAGATTGTTAAATTATGCATGTGCTCATTTAACTACTGGCCTGCACAAAGCAGCGTGTACAGAATAAGCTTGTGAAGTATATTTATCAGACAAAATGAATGTGATGGGAATAAAAAAAAAAGAAAAAAGAAAGGTGTTCACGCCATCACACCCATCAGCCCTCTGGGTTGTATATCCCCATGAATATGATGCATTGGTGTGACATCTGCCTTGGCATGCTCCTCAAAACTATGAGGTCAGAACTGTCCATCGTCGTGACAACCTGCTCTCTGATGCAGCTATAGTAGTGTAGCTGTGCCCTCCTTTCTCAGCCTTCCTCTGCATCTCTGTGTCGCTCACCTATTCACCAGCGTGCCTGGGTGAAGCGCCGCATCGGCTGCTGAGTGAAATGATAATGAAGACAGGCTAAGAGGCCCCCCCTCCCTCTTCTCGCTCTCTCCCTGTCCCGCAAACGCTCTCACTCTTACACTCATTCACTCCATTTCTCCTTCTATCCCCAACCCCCCCTCACACACACACACCCCGATTTTTCTCAGTAAATCTGTCCTAACACTCCAGCTGTAACCTTCGGACGCTCAAGAACACTGACTCAATCTGTATACATGAATCCCTTATTGTTACCAAGAAATCAAATCATTCTGCCGACTGCTGACAGGAAAATTGCCACCTTGAATGCCACACACACACACACACACACACACACACACGCACACACACACTTTGCATTTTCAGCAGCCTCCTCCACAATTTTTTTCACACCCTCCATTCTTCTTTTGCCTCTCGCCAGCTATACAGGTAGTAATTTCTAATAAAGGCTTATCAAGGAACAAACAATGTAGCCTATTTACCTGCTTGTCTCTTGCATTGATATGTTTGAATTTTCCATGTTACTTCCATAATCATTATGTCTCATAACCTTTAAATAGAATCTCATGTGTTTTCTCCACAGAAAATTCTCTCAATCCAGCCAACACATGTATAGCCTATTGTGCTTTTCTAAGGACATTTTATCATTCAGAATCAGACATATAGCTTTAGAGTTGGACAAGTCCCAATTCATTTCCTGCATAGACATAGACTTACTGTTAGCCAAAGCTTGGATGGGAATTCAACTCTCCAGGTTTAATTATATGTACAAAAAATTAACAAATGTGTCAGAAATATCAGGTCCTTTAATAAAAGTAAAAACCTGTGTATGTGAAATCTTGAGGTGAGAAGTCAACTGCAGTTGTAATTTGTTCAGTTCGGTACAATACTAGGTTATAACAAGCGCTATTCTATAAGCACTGTTTTGTCACCACTGAGGGGAGAACACGAGTGGGAGGAACTATTTCCAGCACTTATGGTTCCAGACGCGAGAAACCCATTCATTCATTCACGGAGCACTCCTATGGTTTGGATTGTCATGAAACTCTCTTGGTTAAAATATCTGTAAAAAAAAAAGATAAACAACTATGTTATAAAATATCCGGATAAAACCAACCATAAAGACAACCAATCACAGAGCTTAAAACCTGCTAGTGTTCCACTAGTAACAGGCAGAAGCTAATGATTACAGTGAAAATTGTTTTTACAGTCTACAGTGTGAATCAGTTCATGTTTAATTTATGGGTCACTTTTGAGTGAATTCAGCAATTACAGGGCCATGTTTTGTTTACAACTGCAACAATGTGTTATGAATGCCTCTGGCTGGCTTCGTCTCCGTATCAGTGGAGGCTCATGGGTAGTTTAATATTTTTAGCAATAGTTCCTCCCATTTCCCAACTCCATATTACCCATCTTTGCAGAAGTTGCAGTGCTGTTTTGACTCCTTGCAAAAGCATTTTTTATTGGAATATTTATGTTGTCTACCACTTGATATTCCTTTGATGTGACACAAGCCAACGTAGTTCCTGAGAGGGGCACAGAAACAGTCACGGACGAGCCGTCATCCTCCTCACAGTGACCCAGCATGTTGCATGCAGTACAACATAAGGAAGAGCAAATGTCACATATGAAAGTCATAACAAATGCTTGAGCTATACTAAATGTTCTTCTCTGCTCCCTTTGTAAAAAGCCAGAGTGGTCACAGCTGTGGCTGAGCTTGGGTCAGATGCAGACGGCTCTGTGTCATGTGATCTGCTGCTCTGACAGATGATCGCTGTCATAATCACAAAGCTCAGATATCACTGATTATTACATAAAATATTACTGCTTATAATAGAATATATTGAGAACATATTTGTGGCATGTTTTCTTCTTTAAGACATAAAACCATTACATCTCATAAATGAAGATGTTGTGTTGCTGTTACTAATGATAAATCAAATTGCTTACTGGCATGTTTAAAATGTCTTGTGTTTGACTTGCTTTGCTTTTCTTTTTTTTTTTTTTTAAAAGCCTAGCTATAAAAGCTACATTTCCTCAGGCTAAAGCTCTGAGGTCTGATTAAAAATTCTTATTTTGTCTAAATCCAAGATAGTTTTAATGTTGAAGGTGCCAAAAATAAGAGTCTTTTGTCTATAATTCAATCAATTTAATATTTAAATATTTTTTTTAAAAATCCAACTGGGAGCAACACATAAATAACACATGAAACATTTCTAAGTAAAAACATAAAGTAATGAAGAATCATTAACTGTAGAAACTGCATTTCATGGTTTAGATTAAATCACTAACACCTCCTAAAGCAGGAAAATATTGCCAGAATGATGCATAATGCCAGACGAGCATTTATTAAAATTCTTAAAGCATTTCTTGCATTAGACTGAAAAAATGATAAAAAAAAAAGTGGAAATGTGTTTCCTGTAATGTGTCTGAGGAAGACACAGACAAACATTGAAAATGTCAAGATGTTGTTGCAGAAGTCTAGTCCTAGGAGACGTAAGGGTTGTGGACAAAATCATGAATGAAACTCAGTAAAAAGAGAGAGAGCAGAGGGAAGGTTTTGGCACTATAACTGTAACTCTGGGCCTAAGTAAATGAAGCGCACCACTAATGGTCCTTTCCGTCACAGCCTTAATGGACATACCCACCGAGCACTGAGCTCAGAGCATGAACCTGTCAACACGCTGGGAAACGTGGGCGGATGGTGGTAAGGAGGAGCTGGTGACAGTGAGGATAGAGGAGGGGCAAAAATGAATAGCAGAAAAGGTGATTGAGAAGAGGTGATTCGGAAAGTTCTGTGGTGTCTGGCCACCGTCCTTTCTACAGAAGAAGCCAGTGTGCATGGGGGGGATTTCATCTTCTCTGACAAATGAGAGAATAATATCACAAATTAGTTTTACTTGACTAAGCACTTATCTAGTTACCTTTCTCTCATTCATGTTCCCCCTCAGTCTGCCACCCCCCCATCCCCTGCTGCTCTCTTTCTCCCTGATCACCGGTGACCTCTAGGAAAACATTTTTTTATCACCCAGGAGAGTTTTCCTTGGACAGATACCATTAATCCTCACTCAAAATTTAATTCAAGTCAGCTCTCTTGAGTCTTACCTTCAGCAGTAGGTGGCTGTCTCAAATGCATTTAATTAACGATTACTAATTAAGGTTTGAGTACTCCTGATTGCATGAGGTGGTTTAGTTTTCTTGCACACACACGGGAGGCTTCTCTGTTAGCAGCATCAAAGAGGAGCCTTCAGACCGTCATACACACATTTAGAAAAAAAAAAAAAAAAGTATGTTTATAAGAGGAAAATCAATATTTGTCTAGCCAAATCATTACATCTAGTATACAGTATCACTCTGGACTTAGATACTTTTTCTGATTTGGGAGTACCATATTTATCGGGCCATAAGGCGCACCGGATTATAAGGCGCAGTATCAATTAACATGTCAATCGCTGTCATTGTCCACACATAAGGTGCATCTGATTATAAGGCGCAATAAGCGAAAACAAAAACGTGGGTTGGATAATTCGAACTTTATTCAACTAATTTACAATTACTCTCAGTTGTAGGTTAATACAAAAATACAAGTTTAAGTGGGTGATTTCCGCATCAAACATGCCCGGATCCCTCTCAACATTGTTCAATTTTAACACAAAAATACAAAACCGTTGTTCAGAGTTTAACAGCTGGGTGATTTTAGGATCCAACATGCCCAGATCCCTCTTGTCTCGTTGCTGTCACCGGGCTGTTCAGTGATTCTGGCTCCTGACTCGCAAACACGAATATGCATGAAGCTTTATAAATGACTACTCAGTTTGGCGTAAATTAAATACATTAAACTGAATTAACTTGAATAAAATCTGCTGGTTCATGCTGCTCCTTTACCCCCGGCAGGATGCTCTTCTGCCTGGGGAGGACCATTGGAGCCGTGGAGCAAAACAACAGTGAAAGCTGCAGTGTGTTGCAAACTAGTTAAGACTGTTCACTTACCTAAAACTTAAAAAAAGTGACATTAACAGTCAGTCCTACATCAAAAATTACAACAGCTATTTGCCATCGCTGCAGGTTGCCTCTGCCTGGTGCAAAATGCTTTCAGAGATACTTATCTGCGGCCATAGCCAGACAAAAATCTTAATAAATCTTAAATCCACTTAATTCACACTTGTGCTAAGGACTTGTCACATTGTAACTTTAACGTTTTTGTTATTATTGTTATTCTATTTCATTTTTTTTTTTTATTGTTGTTAGTGTATATTTTAGCTTTGCTTTAGTTTTGGCTTAACTTTGTTTCATCTTTTTATTCCTGTTTCCTCTTTCATCTTTTTGGGTCGCATCTCTGCATTAAAAACTCCACAAATTACTGTTTGTTACTATTATTATTATTACTCCAATAATACTGCTGGATGAAAGTGACTGCTAACATTGGTTGAGTTGTGTGATGACATTCACTGGGAAAACAACAACAATTCTCCATAACAGGTTTAGACAGGTCCAAGCTGCAAGCTAGCTGGCTACAGCTCCATTTCCATCCTTGTAAACACGTGTGTAGAAGTTGCTAATGAAGCTCAGTGTTTGTTTGCCAGTAGTTTTTTTGTTTTTTTGTTTTGTAGCCCAAAGTACAACATTCAAAGGATTCTGTAGACGTCCTGCTTCCGCTTTAATGCCTTTGAGGCTTGTTGGACTGTTTGGGTGGCTTGTGCTAATTACAATTCAAATTGTCTCGCTGCCTGTCTACTTGTGTTGTATTCAGCTGAATTCATGTATGAGTTGTTTCTATGTATGTGTGTGTGTGTGTGTGTGCACATGCAGTGGTGCCCTCAGAAGACCCTGGCCCTCCTCTGACGCTCCTATCGTTCATGTTTATTTTGCAGACAGCAGCTGGTGACTTTCCTGATGGGAGTTTGTGAATTAATAAGATACATGACATAGATTGCCATCACCACTCGTTCTGCATGGAAATAACTTTCAATGAAATTCCCCTAAACATAATTTATTCCAACAATGCTAGGCTCAAAGTTATTAAAATGAACATGAAAGGGTAACAGTGTCTTCACTTCCCACCTCTCTTTGCATCCCTGCTAGTTTGATAAAAAAAATACAACAATGACAGGAATGAAAGAAATTGGATCAGTTAAATTATACAGAAATGTTTTCAACATAAAAGACCCAGCAAAGAGATGAAAAATGTTGGAGTAACAACTTATTGTCTCGTCAAAAAAACCCAAAAAAACCCGAGTCAGATGCGATCAGGCTGGAAAGTGACATTGCACTTTGTTACTTTCATCCCTTCCTGTCGGGGCAAAAGAAGCACAGGCATGAGGCAAAAGACACAGTTGGATAAATTAACCACAAACCACAAGTAAGTACTTAAGATTTCTGGCATGTAACATTTATTAATGCTTCAGTTAGTCCTCCAAGCAAATGAGCATTTTACACTCAAATCAACGCATCATGTTAAAACACACAAAAAACAGCCTGACAGAGCATCACTGTTGCCTTATATCATTTATACCTACAGTATCTGCACATAGTAACTATAGTTAACGTTAGGCCGTAGCATGGATTAGGGAAACAAACAGTATGTGTTCAGTACCTGTTCAACGTCCATCCACCAAAACCCGCACACATACTTTCCATGTCAGCACTGAACACTCGAACTTGCACAATTGTCCAGTTTGAACAAATTCTCTGGAGACTGAGCTGTGATAGGCAACTGTAGTGACACAGCACTATAGTACTGGGGAAAAGTTTTAGAGCCAGTAAGGCACCTGTACCACCCGCAAGGAAAATAGTGTTTTAACTTTCCATACGAGTCAGTGGAATTACAGTTAAGGAAAGTATCAGTTCACGGTGTCAACAGTATTTGAAGTGTATTAACAGTAAATGAAAAAAAGGAAAAACAAACTCATTTTCTATTTCCAAAACCAGCAGACAAATGTAATGACTAAACTATTTTTACAAGGCGCTATGTAAATAAGCAATCATTTTTGAATTTGGATTAATGAGTAAAAAATGGATGTAAAGCTGCAGTATTATTTAAACGTACATTTGGCCTTGCTCAGATATATTAAAGCCTTTTAAAAAGTTTTGGTACCTTCATATTTCATATATGTGGATGTTGAGGGCTTGCTCATGTGTGAACACACATGGGTGTATGTGCTGTATGTCTGTGGTTGTAGTGTGCTGACAACTTTAGCATCCATAAGTTATGCATTCTGCCAACTCAAGTAATTAATGTTCTGCAACATGCTCATTCTTGTTAGAACTGCTGTGTATCAAAACTGTACCGGGCCGAATAAACTGTACTGTAACGTTTAAGTTTTATTTGTAAGGTAAATACACAGTAAACATGTCACACTGAGTAGGTAGACAGACAGAAATGGGAAACAAATAAGAATAAGCACTGCAAGTGCTGAAAAACAACTTGACAACGCTTGCTGACGAACTGGAAGACTAGACAAGCAAGACTAAAAAACACTAAATACTAAATAAATCAATACTAATATTTCCAATTTCATGATTTCCACAGCTTTATTATGTATTTGTTATATTTTCTTTTTTTGCATCCCTAACCCTAACCCTATTACTTCAATTAAACACACAATGTCCCGAGTACAAACAAATCCCTTCATGATATACAAAGTGACCTTATTATTCTACCCTGTCCGCACTTTTTGCAGTGGAATTAACGAAATTATTTCACTATATCAGTATAGTGATGCGATTTGTATTGACAGGATCTCTCAGTCCAGAGCAGCAGTGCTTGGCCCACTATCCAAAAATCAATAACTGGCAGCTGGATAATTACCAAGCTGCAGGCTACAGCCAAAATACAGCTGGTGGCTGTGCAAATGTTGTAGGAAATGGTGTAACAGTGAAAAAAAAATGGTATGGTGGAGTTTGGGTGGATGGATGGGTGTATGGAGACGAGGATTCATCACACCTCCGACCTACAGTCAGTGTTTAACGCCTTAACTAAGAGTTAACTAAATACATTTTAGTTATAATATTTAATGCAGTTTTTTTTTCTTCTGGTGCCTCATTGTAATCCAGTATTATTTTTTATTTTTTATTTTTTTTTAAGCAACCACCCAATACATAAGTAACGCTTATATACAACACGTCTGACAAATACAGCTGTTTAACAGAATAACTCAAGGCAAGCCACTGAACGGCCTGTCCAGCCCCTCAAACTCAGCTCCCCTAAACATTTCATTAGATGAACAATTCCCTCGCAATGCTTGTGAGGATTCATTTGTAGCACCTGGCCAAGGTGAGAGCAGCCTGTGGATTTATAGTGGAATACGCATAACCTCAAGGTGAACTAGCCAGTAATGAAACTATCTCTGCCCTGAGAGTCTCTCTCTCCCTCATCTTAACACTGCCTATAAAACCGAAATGTGTCCAGAATCAAGGATCCTGCCAGCTCCTGCTACTATCTCCTGGCAACACTTTCCATTCGAATAAGACTCGTTCCTTTTTCAGAGATGTGCCCCATTTACACCGAAGGGCCCGTGATGTTATTGAATCATTCTACGAGTCTTTCAGACGTCACTTGCAGACGCCTTTAAATCTCACTGAGGAGAAGCAAGCAGAGAGCATTTGGGACGTAATGAGGGTGAGTTATTGATAAGACAGAATCACATAAAATGGACAGATGACTGGTCATCAAAAGTGCGCCAAAAGATGAAGGGGAACATAAAATAGATTTGGTGGATTACAGGACGCAGGCTTTAAAATTGTTTGCAAAGTTGTGTGTGTGTATGTGCGTGCGTGCATGGATGCATGTTGCTGTGCATATTTATGGCCATTTGTGTGATCATATAGCTGAGAGGTGATAAACTGTGGATGTTAAAGGAGTTTAAAAGTGAAGAGAATATTACTTTATGTAATGGTCATCATGATGATCATCCTGTCCTTCCTTACATTTATTAGACAGTCATGTATCAGGAACACTTACTAACAAACATCCTAAAGTTATACAGTGTGTTTTCACCAGGTATAATTCATGGTACGACTTGTCATTTGAAACATTTCATTTTTGAACATCACACACCAGAGTACAGTCTCATTTCAAAGGTTAGGTTAGCGTTTCACTTTGAGAACTTTTATTTCCAAAGATTACAGTTTGCTGCTGGTCAGCAGTATAGAGGGTGAAGAGGTGTTGAATAAAGCTCTCTGGGTCAAAAACTATGGCATGGTATCAAGTTTGGATGTGTGTTGCTACTGGAGTTAAAAATGAGATGCCTTGTTGTTCAACAGGATTCACAGTATAATTATTAAAGACTGCAAATCGTATGAGTCTCAAATATTTATTGATGGTCATTTAAATGCATTTGGTGTTGAGGAGAAAAATGATGTTTTCACAGTAATGTGTGTAAATGACCTGGTATATTACAGACATTGTGATAAGCCATTTTCATATGCCCCTGATGACCAAGTGTACCTTGTTCCATACTGTAATTATATATGAATCCATGCAGACTGTTAATTGTTAATGTGATGGCCATTTAATAAGGCTATTTTTCTAAAGAAGTGTTTGCCTTGTGTATTTTTGTGATAGGTTTGACATATATTGGTCTGAATGCATTGGTCAGTGTAGCATTTTATTATAATGTACTATTGACACTACACTTATTAACTGGCGTTAATTTTAAACTTTTTACAGTGTTGAAAATAACTATAGCTGAGTAAGAACACTAACAGTGACACTAAACATGCGTTAGTCAGTGTTAACTGTGAACTCCCTACAGTGTTGAAATAACTAGACCCTAAGTGTAAAAATATACACTGACACTACCGTGGAGTACTATTGACACATCAAAAGTGTAAATTCTGAGCTGAGTGTAAAAACATTAACACTAGTGTCAGTGTTAAATTAACACTGAAAAAACTGGATTCATATACACGCTTTGTTGGTTTTGAACTTAACGTGTATAGTTGATTTAAGACTGGCTTTTTTTTCTACTGTGTGAAAGCATTGTCTTTCTTTGTAGGTGTAAACACTAATGATTCGCTCACAGTCACAATCTAGCCCCTTCTGATTTTTATTACATCGCTCAATATTAACAAGTGGAACAGCTTGATACTTTCTATGTTCCTGATCTCATCGCCTGCTGCCGGCGAACGCTCGCTCATTCTACAGCTGAACTGATCAGTCGGCCCACAACTGATGATGGAAGTCGTGTTGTCGCTTCCTACTTAGGTAATTAATGAGTGAAAGACAAAACACAACATCACAATAAATGCTCATTACAAGTTCCCAGAGCCTATGTGTCATTGTGAAATTGGTTGTTTCATCTAACAAACAATTCCAAATTCAAAGTCAGTGAATTTACAATCAGAGCCGCAGGATTTTACCCCCACAAAACAGCTGCTTATACATTCATCACTAACTCAGCCCAAACATCCATGAAATGCTTATTCGTAATTATTATTATTATTATTATTAGATAATTGCTGCTTGATATTAAACATATCCTCCTGTCAGTTATGCCACTCAGAAAAAACATGTATGTTTCATTCACAGAGTACAGACGTCACCATCTTCATTTGCGTGTGTCGCAGGGTTCTTTCTGTCAACCTCGTCTTTGGCAGGAGAAAAATCCAGGCTGAGTCAAAAAATGATTTTTTTGGGATTTTTTATTCTCCCCACCAGGTGCAAGTGCCAATATTTCCAAACCAAAAAAAATAAAAAAATAAAAGATAATAAGTCAATGAACCAAAATACTCTATAAACAAAAACAAACAAAAAAGAAAGAAAAAGAAAATAAGTTCTTCTACAACTCGACTTTCTATAAGTCTCGACACTCAGGTCTCAAACACTGTAACAAACATTCTCTCCGGTTAGGGCCCAGGCATCCCCTTTCATACTGGTAGCCCCTCCTACTCGGACTATTACATTTGTGAAAACAACAGAAACATCTTTTTCCTCATTATACCCGCATTTTTCTTCTACTGTGATAAACCGCGTAATCCGGAGCTGCTCCGTCACAGCCTGGTTTAAAAAAATCAACAGGTTTTGAGCAGAATTGCAGTAGATCTTAAACATGTAATCAGACATGATCAAGGTTCAACATGGTTAAAGTGATCATGTTAATATTTGCTGAGTTTAATAAAAATAAAGTGTTGAATATTTATATTATCTGTTTCCAACTAAGTTATTGATAATTAACTATTGAAATATACTGTATGTGTATATACACATAGCTTGTGTCGGTACCCATGAGTAGCTCTTGGTTTCAAAAAGGTTGGTGAACCTTGATCTAGTCAGTACTGCAGCATACAGGACAAACATGTTACATGTTTACCATCATTGAAATTGTATTCTTTTGTAAATGTAGCGTAAAAATATCTTTGTATTTTCTTATATGTTAAAATGTTCTTTTCTTTTGACCAACATAACATCAGTACTGTACACACACGGACAGCTTCAGTGTTAATGTGTGCCTGCACCTTTGTATACTGTCTATGTATACAGTGTATTCAGTGCACAAACACTTACGACAGTATCAGTGTGTCACCGCCAGTTTGCTGTCCATTTATATATTCAGCATATTACAAACACTTCTTGTTGACAGTGCACCAAAATATTGTTTACCTGTTTACATTTGCTTATGTCATTTGTGACCAACATAATGTATTAAAGATAAAAAAATAAGATAAAAATCGCTACTATAGCCTCAATAAGCTCAGAGCCTGTTTACACCTCCAATCACAAGTGGACAGCTCGAAGTGCATCTGTTCACATCTGGCATTAAACACGCGTCTCCACTTGTTTCTTGAATGACCACTTGTGATCATATCTCATTTCCCTGCTCTATATGCAGATAAACATGTGGCCTACAGCATTTTTAACAACAAAACACATTTGGTCAAATATGTTGTTGCTTTTAACTGGTGTCCAAGGCTTCAATTTGTTTGATTACAGGATAAACAAATATACAATGCATTGTGTGCCGCCTCTCGTTTCATGGCGTTGAAATATACTGTTCATAGGACTGATCAGCCTTTAGGTTGCTTCCCCCGAGCCTAACCCATAATACAAGTCTACATGCGTGTGCCAGCATGTCCATCTCTACAAGAATTTGGTCCTCGTTTATTTGGATAGCAATCTGACACTGTTATTTTGGGTGGCAGGAAAATGAAGCAGACTTATAAGAGGCTGCTAAGAAGATGAGACTTAGTGTGTTTGTGGAATGAAAACTAACTAATCAGCTTTAGGAGAACACTTATTGGAGCATTGGAAACTAATCAAAGTGAAGAATGAGGCTATCCAAGTCCAGGAACAAAGCATTCAGTCTCCCACAGAGGACAAAAGAAGACATATTAAAGAAATAGACATACTGCAATAACAAATAGACACACCCCTTATTTCTATTGTTTATTTTTTACTTAAACCATTTGCTTCATAAAGCATCTACTACTTTGACCTGTGTTTAAATTAAGTTAACCAACCTGACAAGAAAACATCACAACTTCTACTGTAGGACTCACAATAAAAAAAGTCAAGTTATGCTGTGAGCTGTAGAGTATGAAGTTCATGCTGGCAGTTGTTTTTGTCCAAAGTGTCATCTCACTGAAGGGTTATTTAGTTATTTTTTGTAGCAACAAGGTCAATAAGATAAGACATAAAGAGTCACACTGTTCTGTGACTCGAGAGCTTGTCCCCTTCCTTTGACGTCCACAGGATGACATTAAATGCATCATTTAACAAACAGCAGATATTTGAGTTTCACAAGGCCTGTACTTTTTTGCGGCCTTGCCTCTGTGGCGGAGCTGAAAAACATCTCTAATCAGAGCAGTAAGAAATCAAATTTTTAAGGTCTCACAGTAGCAAAAAAATGACAAATCCTGCCGGGTTCTTTCTTTTGAGCATGAGGAGCGTTGACCTCTTCTCTAGTCAAATCAATGTCATATAACTTTGTATTACAGTGTAAGCAATGTCTCAGTGAGCTATACAGGCACATAACAGCACTGGTTCCCAACTCAGGCCAATCTCTGAGAAGACAAGGTTACTGTCTTCTTCTTCTTAGTTTACTGTTTTGGTTCACTCTCTGCACTCTCATGGCGTTTTTTTTGCGGCTGCAGCAGACAGCTGTTTTAAGAGAAATAGAAAATGCACTGTACACTCTCTGCTCAGCACCAAGCAGCTAACAGAAGCAGTTAGCTGTAGATTAGAACATGACACCTCCAGAGAAGTTTAAACGGCCACATTTGCTCTTAAACTGTATGTTTATATGCTTTGTTTCCATGTACATTTACTGTCCAGTCGTTTAAATATATAATAGTAAACTATAGTTTGAGCATGCGAGTTCGCTTTCTTTCTCGCAGAGGCTTAGCACAGCATGAAGCAACATGGCGTTCCTAACTCCCGAACAACAAACAACCCAAGAGCATTTTGCGAGACAGTTTTTAAGCTTTTCTCTCATCCAATTGAATTCCATTACGAGTAAAATCAACTGCGACGTCCACCTCAGAATGAGCCAAAAAGATTCAAAAATTTTCCTGTCAGCTTCTATAATCTGTTTTTTAATGGTCTGCTGCAGAGGGCTTTTGAATGTGCCCCCAGAACAGTCAAATGACAGTGGAAATAAATGGTCTTTTTATTTGCTGGCTCTTTAGTAGCCCCCCTCCCCCCCAATCATCTGCATTTGATCCATCCTATCAACACACAGTAGGAGCAGTGGGCAGCTGCAATGCAGCGGTCAGGGACCGAGGCCAGTTTTTTTTGCCAGGTGCCTTGGTCACGGGGCACTGACACAAGTATTAACCCTAACATACATGTCTTTGATCTTTGAAGTATGGGCCATGCTGGTAAATGGCCAAACGTAAAAATGCAGTGACTTGATTAAAGCGAGATCGTGGAAGGTAATGAGAGGAGAATTTCATTAAATCACAGGGATTTTTCACCCAAATGAAGAAGGAAAACAACAGTCCCATTGTTATCGTCAAATAGCATCCGAAGACAGAGCTTTTTGTGCTTTAGTGACTGATTTGCTTTGTGCATTTCTAAACACTGTCGACACTTTCCACTACTCCTTCAATGCTGATAAGAGGGAAACAATTACAATTCACGTGCTTCCTCTAAAAGCACACACACACACACACAGAAAAACAATTTGCAAAGTTTCTATACGCACACTCTAAGCTCAATCGAAGATGTATGAGTTTTTAGATGGATGTATGAAGCAAAATGGTCATGTTTGGATTCATGGATTGTTTGCATTTTTATATGAGGGGGATTAGAAAGAAGAGGGGTAGAGAGAGTGAAAGGTGTGTGCGTGTTTTGTGTTTGTAGCAATGCTGTAGCAGAGCAGAGTGACAATGAAGGGAAAAAAAAAGAGAACGTGATTGAGTGGGACATTTTCTCAGCTACAGACGTGAGCTGGAGCCCAGATTGTGTGAGTGTATGTGTGGTCCAGGTATTCCTCACATTGTGGGGACATAATTCTGTTTATGATATAATTGTTTGTGGGGACTCACGCCCCTTATAGGGACAAAAACCAAGTCCCCTTAGTGCAAATCATTGATTTTAGGGTGAAGACTTAAGTAAGTTTAGGGTTATGTTAAGGTTAGTGTAAGGGTTAAGGTTAGGATAAGTCTCCAGAAAATCCATGCAAGTTAGTGTAATGATCCCTGAAGAGATGGAAACCCAACGTGTGTGTGTGTGTGTGCACGTGTATCTATAGGGGTATGTATACCAAGGTCTGAGTCAGCCTGGACCTATTCTTTACTTCTTTATTGGCATTCCTCTGTGCTAATCTGAGCAGTTGTTGATAGGACTGCCAGTGCCAATGTCCCTGCTGATAGCGTGCATGTGTGTATGTGTAATAGAGAGAATGTGTGTTTGTCTAACCCACGCTACATTTGGGGGCAAATTTGGGATTTAAACCAGCTGATGAGGTCCAGCTCATCTAACTGGAAACATATTTGATATCGCCATATAATATACTTTCTTTTTTATCAAAGCAAATTACATTTTCCTCCATGTTTTTAATGACGCTTTTATATCTAATAATCATGACATAAAATCTCTCAATTATAAGAACCTGTTGTCTTGTTTGCATAATTACAACATATCAGCATTATTTGATTAATCTAAATGCTGCACGGGAATAGAGACATTTTCAATGAAAGTGTGTTATTTAGGTTCAAATTGACTTCCTGATAGCAAAAGTTTTTGGCATTAAAATGTGAGGCTTGATATGAAAATAATAGTAGTAAAGCCATTTTTAGTACAGCTAGAAAATGCAATTTCTAAAGAAACTGCGAGTGATTGCTGAAAGTGATTGTGTTGCATTGTTGGAAGCTGAATAGTACTAAAATTCTACCAAGACTAACACTGCCTACAGATGCGTTGGATCTAACCTATAACCTCATGTTTTTAGGACAATGTTACGCACTGATTGAACATGTGACACAGCAAACAGCAGCCCTCTTCTCTTACAATTAAAAAAAACCTTTCATAACGATCTAAGGAATTCACAGAAAAGAAAAGTTTCCTTCTAGACCTTCGGATACATGATTTATTAGCCAAATCCAAAATGTGCACATAATTCTCTTCCAGATGAAATATCGTCTGATAGATAATTGTTGACGCATGACATGTCATATATTGTATATGTGTGAAAAAAAATAGAACACTAAACTTTCAAATAATGCTGAGCCTTTCTCAACATTATGAGGAACAACTTGCTCGTGTTAGAAAGTAAACTGAATGTGACTACTTTACAGCTAAAGTTGACTCTGGTTTAGTGTTTTTGCTAACCCTGCGTTTGTTTGTCATTTGCATTTGCACACTTATCATACCAATGCAGCAAATTCATTGAAATGAATGAGGGGGCTGCTTTTATCCCAGAGTGCTAATGTTGGTCAGAACACGGCTGTAGTGTTTTTGTGCTCACTTAACAATAGAGGTACACCGATGTCGTGTGTGCTGTATAGTCTGTGGACATGAGCCGATTGGTAATAGTGTTTGAGGGAGACAAAGCTGACTTTTCCTCTAAATTGTGCCACTTAAGCATCAGAAAATGACTATAGTATAAAAGGGATTACAATCAAACAAAAACCCCATATGCAAGGCCTCAGGAGCGAACTGCACAGCTGCAGTACAAAGTCACACTCTCCCACAGTCAATCCATCCGTCTGATTTTCATTCATCATTAACAGGGTGACTAAACTCACTCTTAAGGTTGTACTGCTATATTTTGGTTAATGTAGTGGTATCTGAACATTTTGGATTTTGAGCCTACGCATGAATGGTACCTGTAACCTGAGTTTTGGACACTAGTGGGCAGAGGTACTCTAAAAGCATGTGTCTTAATATAGAGGTTTCAGAGGGAAACCTGAAGTCTTCAATATTCATTGTGCTGTATTGTTGGTTGATTATCTGCTGTGGATTCATCATCACAAAGGATGTTTTACTTGAAGCTAATGTCAACACATTAGGTCAACGTTGAGTTTCACATGTTAACGCTGGTGACTGAAGCAAACATTTCATTTTGAAAAAAAAACTTTATTTTCTTAGTATTTTTTGAGGTTTTATTATTACTATTATTTGTTTTTGCATTAGGTAAACGTATAAACCTCTGAGCTATTTACTCCATGTGTCCCTTTCCCTTTTTAGCCCTCATCATCTGTTTGCATCTGCTCTTCCAAGCTCCCGTCTCTACCTCTGTCTGTTTTTTTTTCTGTTCCCTGGTTACCATTCGAGCACAGTGTGAGATGTGTTTGTTTGTCTCTTTCAGCAATATGTTTTCTGGACAGAGAAAGAAAGTGCACGCATACACATCTACAAATACAAGTCTCGGAGCACACACTTGTAAACACACACTCAGGAGCCCGCATGCATGCACACGCACACACACACCACCCATACCAGAGTATGCATGTGCACAGGGATATGTTTGGTGTTGAGGGAATTCTGAAAAGAAGATTGATATGAAAATCTCAGGTTTGGAACGGAATAAAAAGTGAGTAGTCAAAGAGAAAACTGCTGGAAGGCACATATAACCATATATGACACACACACACACACACACACACACTTCATAAATATCCATGCAACATAACACTTCTGATGTGTGCAAATGTAAAAGAGTTTCATGTTGTTGCCATGCGCACAGCTAACTGACGGACACTTTAAAGCCTTTATTTTCTGCTTTGGAGAAAGCCCCCAAAACATTCTTAAATGTCTGACTCCATAAGGTGAAACAGCAGTTAAGTGGGGCAATGCAAGCTGAAAACGCAACACCTGCCTCCCAATCCATCATTCATTTCTCTTAGCATGGCTCAAGGACTTTACGTCACCTTTCCACCAGTGTTAATTTCAAAACGTGTGTTGACAGCCTTTGTATTCACAATGAAAACAATAATAACAAAATCAAATGACATTAATACATATATTTAATTTAATTAAATAGTATTACTCTGTCAACAGCGAGTAAAAAAGTAAACAATGGACAAATATATATTATATTTATTAGCCAATTGTTTTAATGCAAAAATGACCTGCATGCATTTCTGGAATCGCACATTGCAGCTTGTCCCCTGATTAGGAAAAACAGTGTCCTAAATATTAAAAATATCTCTTATTCAGAAGTTAATTCAGCTTCTTGACCTGTTGCACTACCTTTGATAAGCACCATCTTGTGTTTAGTAATGTTATGTCTCTGTCAGTAATGTTATCTGATTTTACAGGTTCTTGGAAAAAACAGATTTAAGGACTAAATTTACCCAGCGTACATTTAAAATTGATACAAAACAATACTTTCTATTTTTATTCTATATTTTGCTGCTGTTGATTTAAAAAAATGATTGCTATATTGAATATAATTTGCAAAAAAGTATAAAAACAAAGAATGTTGATGTTTTGGTAACACAAAATCAATGTTATATTAATAATCTTGTGTAAAAGGTTTTGAATTTGCATCGTGTAGCTCTTTGTGCCTCAATATGCTGAAGTTGAAATGTGCTGCGTAGGAGTGAGTTTGAAGGTGATTTTTAAAGAGCATTTTCACTTCCCACATGACTGACCTTTCCTTCTTACACCCGTTATAATTTATCCTAAAATAAACTAATTTAATTTCTTCTTTTTTTTTCATTAGGTAAAAAAAAAAAGAATACAATACATGCCAACTTTTTCTTTTGTAAATAGAATTCTAACATGACCTAAAATAATTTGTTTATTTTAATTGTTTGTATTAGTGTTTGTGATAAAGTGATTTCAAATGACTCAGAGGGCAAATTCATCAAACCCATAACACATGAACCATGCGTTACCATGAAGCAACTATTAAAATGGCTCCACAGGTTATAATAAGATGGCTTTTCATACTTCTCTAAGGAAGAGTCTACCTCCATATTACTGTGATGAGAACGTAATGAGAAAAAGTCGTGCAGCCATGTAGTTTTGATCAACCAGTGCCAGAGGTTTGTCACGTAAGGCAAATAACCGTCAGTCATGTCCTATAGCAAAGTGTTGAGCTCATGATGAGACGGATGCACTGCTGTGTGTAGATGGGAGAGGTGCTCAGCAGTGACTCAAAGTGAAAATGGAATGGATTTCAGATTTTATTATTTTATTTATTTATCTTTTTCAAGAGTAGGGAGACTGCCTTTGCATTGCTCCGCAATTTATGTGCAGGATCAAACAACACACATGTATTTATTTCCATACTTGACTCTTATCGGGTGTTACGGACCTCAAGGGCTCGCAAGGCCCGAAACATATTTAAAGACAACATAAAGACCAAAGTTGTCATTAAACCAATAATAATTTTTATTAATTCAAAAACAGACGAAATAATTCCCCAAGAAAACAACAAAACAAAAGGGTTGGAGGTTCCTGACCAAAACAAACAAAACGAGAGAGAGAACACTGAGCCAGCCAACGGCCGTCGTACCCAGCATCCACTCCCAAACTAAACCTACCTAAAACCCACTACCTAAATGAAAAGGAAAAGGCCGAAAACAAAGTTAAAATAACAAGAAACAAACACACACCCATACACAGTTCTTCCTGTCCACACGTAACATCGGGTAACCCTTAACCCTAACCCTTCTATATGTCTCAATCCAATCTTAATCTAAAATTCTACTCTTAACCCTAAAATGGACCCCTTGTTTTAGATAATACTGCAAATGATGGCAGGTCAGATACATCACTAGATACTGATTGGTTGTAAAACAACACAAAATACTGCCCTCCCAAAAATACTGGCAAATATAAATATGATAATATACTGAATGAAATAATTTAAATGAAACAGAAATTCAGTCTGGTTATCCCCAGAGCCGTTTTAAGGCTTGAGGGCCAAACATAATGAACATAATGATCCCACTTTTCACATTGTCCTCACTGCAAAATATTCACTCGCAAGGTTTAAATCAGTTGCACACAAATATAGTACAAGAGCACACACACACAGACGCGCACACACACACACACACACACACACACACACATTAAATAGTTTGTTAGAAAATTCAATCTAGCCTGTTGCAGTAACTGTCCAAAAGTAAAAGAGTAAACTAGGGACTATTACTCCTTATTATTCTTACCTTTGATTCCCTCCATGTGTGGGGGGACAAGGCCAATGTTCTCATTGGTTTATTCTCAGAGACATGTCTTCTTCTGAGTGGTTGTCGATGTCTACTGCATTCCTTAAAGACACATATAACCTCTCTGAAGAAGACATGAAGACATTCTTGAAAATAATTGATGGAGTATCGAGTGTCTGGTGTTTCAATAGATAAATGAGATGAGCTACAAGTTCTCTCTTATGGAAACTAGACTCTCTTGTTTCTTGTATGATTTAGACTGATTGCTTTATAAACCATGGCGAGTATAATATAATAGTTCTTAAAGACTTCTGCAGGATTTATATTGTGTTGACTTACTTTTGCTTTAGTAATTAATGCTCAGAATGCACACATGCATCCACTACGTATACACACAGACACACAGACACACACAATGTGATGAGTGATTGATTATGGCTCTAATCAGCAGATGAGCTGCAGCTGCTTCCTTGGTTTTAGGAGCAAGCAGACAGATGTTAAAAGAGCGATAGGGTATTAGGCTTTGACTCTTCATCCATCTCTTCTAACCTGTTCTTTTGTCCTCTCTCCTCTGTGTTTCTCCCAGCACTTGCCTCACCTCCATGTAACCCTCCTTAATAAGATTCCCCTGCTATTGAGAGGCAAGGTGATTCTCTTAATTCCACATTTTCCTGTATGGGTGCTCTTTTCACACTCTGCATGAAACATGGCATATTCAGGCTGTCTTTTCTTCATTTAATTATTTTATCTCAGCAAGGCCAACTCTTTGATGATAATATCTTTACGGCATAGATACAAGATTAGCTTTTCTCATGATATAGCTTGAGCAATTACTTGATACATTGATTACTTAATGGATGATATATAGCATGCAAACTGCCAACCATTTGCCAGTTTCTCCCTTTAAAAGGGGAAGATTGCTTACTTATGCCTCTTTTTTATAAATTATAACATATAGATTATAAAACTGAAGCTGTGGGCAGTATGAAATCCGACCTTGCGCTAGCTGCCATCTGATATCAATGCAAGAAATGTTAAAAATGTTATCCAGTTAACATCACCGTGAGTAAAAACAGTTAAAAACATTCAAGATGGAGAAACTATGCATAATAATGATAGGGGGAAAAGATTTCTGACTTTGCAATTTGTCATGCCAAGCAATAAAATACCAATGATTGCATTGATTATTTTTTTGCATTGCAAAGAATAAAAACAAAAAAAAAAACTAAACGGTGTGCTATTTTGTGTGCTGTTTTTTGTCTTGTGTGCCTTTGAGCTTTATCTGCACGAGTTTGACAATAACTGTCCTAATTTCATTACTGTTCCTGTTTCCTGTTGAAGCCATCTGTTGATTTGGCTGTACCTTTCAAGCTACTGTCCATCACTTCACTTGTTCTTGTGGCACACTGAAGCAGCTTTTCCTCAATGGAAATAACTTACCTCTACTGCTTTAAAATCTCCCAGTACTATGCTGAAAACAGTACAATACTGCCACCAATATGCTAAACAATGATATACAGTATATTGGTATGGTATACTATTATTGGGTTTTTGTTTTTTTTCTGCCACAACTAGTAAGAAGTTGTGTCCACGTCACAAGGATGAATCCATGTGACGTTGGCAAACCTAACTGCTCATTGAGCATCACGAGCAGGTTAAAGTTTTCACTCAACCAGTGTTATATCTCAACAACTACTGGATTGGCACCAAATGTTCAGTCATACATGCTTCCCAAAGGATATATCCTAATGACTAAGATGGTGAGTAACATTATACAGCCCAGTCACCAGAATAAAATGTTAGCATTGTACGTTTCTGCAAACAACGGATACGTTGAATCTCTATGTTTCAATATGTATCATATGAACATTTCTACAATAGGTATCATCATATGGAAAGTTATAACTAGTTCAGATGACATCTATATGAGCTCACTGTCTCATTTGGAAGAGGTAGGTTGGGACCCATATAGCAAAAATCTTTTGGCTTCGCCATGGCCCAAATCTGGCTTGTCATTTTGGCAAGGTTATGGGTGGATGTCTGTTTAAGAAAGCCATACCAAAAGGGAGCCAAAATTCACCCAAAATTCATCCAAAATATAGCCATAATGGTCCCAGAAGAGCCCCAAATCCCCACAACCCAGCCAAAAAGTAGCCTACCCAGATAGCAAATATTTTGGCTGTATTATGGCATATATTTTTGGCTTTCTTTTGGCATTAAGAAAGCCTTTTGTCTTAACTGTGGTATGATTAGGGTTATCGATAATAGATAAGGAGGTGCCAGCAATATATGGCTGAGTTAAGGCATGTTTATGGCATACCCGAAAACTGTGTAAAGAGCAGTATTAAGTAGAGGGATGGTATGGCATGTTTATGGCACGCCAGATTGGGCGTGAGCGGGAACAGCTTCCATCTGCTTTAGATGTGTTATGGCACATTTCTGTATAGCCAAAACATTGCACAAAGACCGTGAATTTCTACCCAGAAGAAATTCAACAAAGGTATATACATATTAAAATATTGTAAATGTAAACTTAGTAAAGGTTAATTGTAAAATTCCTCATTAAAATACCCGGTAAGGTAACTGTAGGTTGTGTGGTGGCTAATAAATGATAGCTAGCATTGCTTATTAATTTTTCTGCTCCACACAGATTATTTCATTTTGAAAATAAACGGGATGTTTTATTTTGTGTCTGCCCAGCTGACACAGGACGTTGTATTAACATTCATCTTTGGTTGGATATTGGTTAACGTTATGTCTTTATTTTTTCTTGAATAAAACTAATTGTTTTCCTTTTTTTGTTTTCAGTGCACAATGGCTTCTAGTGATGTCAGTAACATTCGCAAGAGGGCCCTTAAAAGAGTCAATGTTATGCTTAGCTCCTTGGAAAATGAAACACCTCAAGTCATCAAGGCCAGACTGTGCGTCCTGGAACGCAGACAACACCAATCAGACTACCAACTGCAGCCTTATCAGGTATTTTAATGAGGCAATGACAGAAAATCAAATTTTACAATTAACCTTTACTAAGTTTACATTTATAATATTTTAATATGTATATATCTTTGTTGAGCTTTTAAAATGAAGAATGGTTCTCTTCTGGGTAGAAATTCACAGTCTTTGTGCAATGTTTTGGCTCTACAGAAATGTGCCATAACACATCTAAAGCAGAAGGAAGCTGTTCCTGCTCACGCCCAATCTGGCGTGCCATAAATATAAGATACCATCCATATTCTTAATACTGCTCTTTACACAGTCTTCTGACTTGCTATAAACATGCCTTAACTCAGCCATATATTGCTGGCACCTCCTTATCTATTATGAATAACCATAATCATAACACAGTTAAGCCAAAACGCTTTCTTAATGCCAAAAGAAAGCCAAAAATATATGCCATAATACAGCCAAAATATTTGCCATCTGTTGAGGTATTTAGGTAGCAACCCATGATCTTTTCCTAACCCTAACAAAGTGTAGTTTGTGCCTGAACCTAACCAAACCTTAACAGCGTTGTCAAAACTTAATGCATAATTATTTAATGGATAACGGTCATTTTGTGTAGAATTAAATGTGTGATAAACTTAAAATTTGATCAACATTGAAAAGTAGAGAGTCAACATATCCGTTGTTCCATGGTTTGCAGATATGCACAATGGCAATATTTTATTGTGGTGATTGAATAGCATTATACCTGTGACGGAGCAGCGCCGTCACTGACTGCGGCCAGCGCACACACACACAGAGACACACACAAACACAACCAACACATCTTCCCCATTCCCTTCTGCACCGCGCTAAACAGAACATAACAAAACACACTTCCCTCTTTCCCTCACCGAACAAAAGCACAGCCAACTTGGCTGAGCCAAGGGTGCACACGTGGCAGCGCTAATTAAATATATTCATACACGTACAGATGATAACATACGGGGTAATACGGCGCCACCGCTTACCTGTCCGTTTCCGGCGGAGAAACAGGGCGTACGTATCACCGTCATTATATAGGAGGATGACGCGCGTAATTAGACACCATGTGATGCGGAGAACTATGTGTTTTTAATAATGTTGATGTTATCGGAGTACCCGGCAGTCTTCTTTGGAAGATAAACAGTGAACATAGGGATATAATTTTTATACAATTATTGTCATTATCACTGTATATGAAATAGCCGTCATAATGGGGGAAAAGATGTTTATGTTGTTTTTAGAAATGTAGTAGTCCGAGTGGGAGGGGCTACCACTATAAAAGGGGCTGCCTGGGCCCTAACCGGGGAGTGTGTGGTTGGTTGCAAAGGAGGTAGCAGTGGTCGATTTGTGGTTTGTGAGTTATTAAAGAACTTGTTTTTTTCTCGTTTTCTTGTTTGTATTTCCTTTCTTTTGTTTTTTTTTTTGTTTTCAGAACTTTTATATAGAACATTTTTGGTTCATTTGCTTTATTTTTTATTTTTTTTGGTTTGTACATATTTGGCATTGTACATATTGCACCTGGTGAGGTGGAGAATAAACATCCAAAACATCACCTTCCGACTTAGCCTGGATTTTTGGAACAAAAGAACGAGGTTAGCAGAAGAACCCCGCTACAATACCTTTTAAACATCAACTGTAGTACTGAAGTACAGCCTCGCACTGCTGCTAGTGTAGCCCTAACCCTAACCCTGTAGAATCATAGTCTTTTTTTCATTGCTTAATAATACAACTTAACATAATCTTGTCTGTTTTACCTTACCTGTCCCCATATTTGTGGCAGTTTCATGAATTTTTAGTGCAGTTTCTGGCATGATCCAAACCTAAACTTTAGTAGGAAGTAAGTAATAATAAGATCCTCTGATCCTCCTCTGATCGCTACTTATCTACAGTATAGAGTTAAAATAGTCACACCTCTGCACACATTCGAGCGTGTCTCACAAAATGCAAGTCGAGACGGTGAAACTGAACCATAAACCACTAAATATGTTATAAAATATGTTATAAAACCAAGACAACTACAGTAGGCTAAAAAGGCTCATTGGAGCTGCCGAATGATGTGTGTGAGTTTGGTGATATTTGGTACATTTTGGTAAAAAATAAAAATCTTATACTGTATATACTTTGCAGAACACTGTACAGCATATTGTACCTTTTTAAAAAAAAATCTTCTGGCAGCAGAGAATCATAGTTATACAAAACAACCTCTTAACAACCTCTGAAAAAATTTCACTTTCCATATGGTACTGCAGCGTGAAGCCCACTCAGTCACAGTTACATTCGCTCACATGAACACATGCTGGCAGAAGGTACTGAAAGCAGCTTTAAGAGCACCTACCTCCAACATAGATGATGAATCTTATTTAGAATACCTTTTTTGTGCTAAATTAGGTGCAGTATTGCATGGGGAAACTGCAAAGTCCATTTAATATATATACCTGGATCCTGATCCAAAATAAGAACTTTCCACAAAATGTCATTGAAATATTAGATAAGATATGCTAACTCCTACCTCAGCAGAGTTAATATGTAAATCCTTAATATGTCAATCCTTAAATCATGTGAAGATGACACAGACTCTTCAGCTCGGTCGTCGTTATTTGTCTTTTTTTCTGAATTAAGTAGAGACAGAAAAAGAGAAAAACAGCAAGGATCAATTCCCTGATGTGATAAGAAAGTGTCTGTCTAAATTTACATAAATTAAAAACAGCACTGACACTTTACAGTATGGTGAGGTGATGCAAACAGAAACTAAAAATCCTTGAAGTTGCTTTTAAACTACATATAAGCTATAGATACCAAGAATATAATGTAGAAATGTTCAGGCCATGAGCTTTTTTCTTAAGACATTTGAGTGAAGTCGTCAAAAGAACATTGCGCATTTAATACATTAAGCACATAACATTTTATTCTAAATATTCTCTGGCAGCCATTCAGTGTCAGTGGTGGGCAGCTGCCAATATGCACAGCCAGAGCTTCACTGCACAAGCTATTGATTGAATTTTTTTTACATACATCATACGTTGCCTTCAAGGTTTAAAAAAAAAAAAGAAATAGATTTTTCTATATAATAAACTCCAAACTTATACTAATCGACTCATACGATTTCAATTAAAGTAGTGGCACTTTTATCTAAACGTTATTCTATTTCTTCCTCAATGGCCTGAACTGCTGGTGAAATCATTGGACATTTTGCATGTAGCCCTTTTCTAATTTTCCGTTTCTGCACCAGTGGAGAGATAACGCTGAATGTGCTAGTATGTTAATAAGACAAATGAACAGAAGAATTAGTTGAATGGCCACCGGCGGCACAGCTGTCAATGACGGGTCAACTGTGGCGTGTGGCCTGGGAATTGAGAAATCGTTGGTTTCGCATCAAGTGTCAGTGTTGGTGTCTGAGCAACACGGCATCTTTGCATATTTATGTGTATCTATGTTGTTGTGTCTGAAATGTAGCTGCTGGTGTTTCTATGTTTTGTATACTCTGTTAGATATTCAGCATATATTCATTCACTTGAAATCCAGTCCATTGAATCGTGAATGCTGATTGAAGGAATTTGAAGAAAAAATAACTCTTCCTGAAGTCCAAAGTAAGGCCGACTGTACGTTGTCTTATATTTTCAAGTTTCTCATACCACACCGCATTTTTATTAATCTCAACTGTCAATATCACTCTTTAGTTCTCTTAACTGCTGAGTCATGCTGTAGAGTGTGAGGAAAAAAACTGCTTCATCTTGGTTACTTACTGTTTAGCAAGGATTATAATAGATGCTAAGCTCCTTCTGGCCTACTGGTAGGTGCAGTTTTCCCTGTCTGAAACATAGTTATGTTTAAAGTATATATATACACATTTCCTATACTGTATGCTTCTCAACTAGATGTTAGATGCAAATTCGGATGGGCCCTACTCCAGTCCCAAGGGTGGTGATAATGCACTGGAAGCTGGAAAACCCCCAGAAAGAATGGCTTGTGTTAAACTGTTCAGCTGACTAACAGCTATCTGTCCTCTAACTCAAACACATGGATGACTCAGATGGATGCAGTACACGCCAAACAAGTTTTGCTTTAGGCACTAACTCACCCTACTTTCTAGTCTATACAGATCATTAAATTGTCTGTATTGAACAGAGATGAACACTCTGACGACATATGTTTCGCCTTCTGTATGACTCTTAAGTACTGAAATCCTTGAAGCCACTTTCTTCCTGTTACTTTTAATGTGACAGAAAGAAAGAAAGAAAGAAGAAGGTAATGTCAGTACAAGTCTTCTTCAGCTCCTGCTACCTCAAAGGCAAAGACAGTGTAGTGGCATTTACACGAAATCTGTCCAGTCCACCTGAGAAGCATGAAGTGGAAATGGCTTTGAGTCCATTGCAGAATACGTCTAAGACTTGCTTCACCACATTTTACTGTTAAATCAAAGCTACATGTCTGCCATTGCTTTTACATTTTATGAGATTTGTAGTATGCAGGTTTGTCTTTTCTTATGTTACATATTGTATTTATTATTGTTGTTGATGAGTGATTGTTTGGTGAAAAGCACCTTTAAACAGTGTACAGTATTATAAAAATTAAGTTGTCTTGCCACAGCAAACATACATATATGTAAAAAGTTATTTGTTCCTTTTGCTCTTAAAAATAATGTTTTCTGTTTAAACATGTGTTGCAAACTGATATTATTTCATTGCATTTCATCCACAGATGGATCATTAACACCAAGCTTGTTCTCGGAGTGAACTGAGTGTGATACTTTCACAGCGCATATGTAAGTACGTGCTTGCACTGTACATGTAGGTGGATGTTGTGTGTGTGTGTGTGTGTGTGTGTCACTATTTTTGGCACTAGATATTTTTTCAACTTGTCATCATCACATCTCATGGTCTGATCTAGCTATGATCACCATACATGGCTGCCATAGCAACATCTGAAAGGCTACAACGGAGAAATCTTAAAAAAAGATAAGTGTGATTCTTAAAAAAGTACATTTACCAAAAAGGAGACAAACAAACCTGAGTTATCAACATACTCCGCAACAGCTTGAGGTACCATTATTTTCCCTCAAACACAAGCAGAGAAATGCAAAATAAAAATCAATACAGGTGTTTTCATATAATAACATTTAAATATCCAATCTTCCCTATCTTCCCATTTTTCTCCACAGTAGGTGAGCTCATTTTGTTGAAGTAACAACACAATGACCAAGCCTACCAAACATTTGCCAAAAACTGAAGGTTACAAAGAAATGTTTCTCACTGCTGCAGTATTATTTTTTCTTATAAATCCTTTTTATTTTTTTTTTTGGATTGATGGCAATATTTTTTCTTCTTTCAAATACTGATGAACAGACATGGCAGGGCAGTCTCAGCTAGAGAGCTTTTCTCTTGTGGCAGGATACAAAGCATGACAGACACCATGTGTCACTTTTTAAGGTCTCAAACAGGTACTTCACATGATGGAGGGAGACTAGTCTGAACTGGAGGCAGCCGATAACATGCATACAATCACAAATTCCCTGTCTGTTGACACACGGCCCTCAACACACACTTGCTAAGTCTCTCCCAGAGTTTTCTAGGGAGCGATGTCTTCATAACACCAAACCTTTTGACTTGAATGGACCTAGATTTCTCCTGACAGACTGCTCCTTCTGGAGAGAAAAGAGAAAGGTCAGCCAACACAGAGTGCATTATCACTCAATTCCCTGTGTCCTCTCCTCCCTCTCAATTTTCGCCTCTGGCCTTCCACAAAGAGATGCGCCCTAACCAAGAGAGTGTGTCTAATACTAATAATAATAATATTAATGATAATAATAATAATAAAACATAGCCAGTCTTGTCAATTACATTGCATTAGCATTTTGATAACCCAGGGCTAGTACTCCTGTGTCACCTAGTTCCCTGGTGTGCATATGTGATAGATAGGGGGTTTGTGTGCTGTGTGGTTAACCTCATTCTGTCTCTGTCTTTGTCCCTCTTCCTTTCTCTTCTGTGAAAACCACAGATTGGCAGTTGAAGCAGAAAAAGTTCCTTTCTTCTTTCAAGCCTCCCCTAATGAGAGAAAGTTTTTCCTGCAAGTTCATGTTGGAATTGTTTGCTGCTTTACACTTCCTGAGGCATGTCAAGGGGCCTGCTACCGATTCCTTAAACAGATAGATTCACTTTTTCTTCAAGTCTTCAAACAATACTTATATGCCAACCCTGTATGTAATCATATACATTTATATAGCACTAAACTCCAACAGCAAATATGTTTTAAAGGAAATGTAATGCCACCCATATTGTAATTTCAGTCAATGAAATGATACATGTCGGTAAGAAACGTTGATATTGAATCTTTGCACAATTTACAGTTACTTACAGTTAAACTCCTTCCCTCCTACTCAGACTACTACATTTTTTAAAAACAACTTTTTTCTCATTATACCCTCATTTTTCTTCCACTGTGATAAACCCAAAAATTATGCAAAAATTACACTATGGTTACACATTGTTTCCCTTCCATAGAAACTGCAACTGATCTGGTTAAATTAATATAATTAATAACAATATCTTATTCCCAATTTTACGGCTGGTTTCTCCGGCCACAGGTATGATGTGGCGGGCGTATTTTCATATGGTAAGTTTTATGAAAATTTTGAGAGAGTTACAATGTATATATGTATGTATGTATGTATGTATGTATGACTTTGAATAACGCTGCCAAGTGTGCACCCTTGGCTGAGGAGGCCAATGTGTGAAGAGGGATGTGTGTGGTTTGATGCCGATTTAGTGTGGTGCAAAATGGCTGAGCTTGTGGGGCGGATCCTTTTGCCTGGCATTCCCAGCTCCCAGCAGAAAAGAAAACAGATTACAAATTGTATTAAATGAAGACTGTACAAAAGCTAACTAAATGTGCACGCTTCACATAGAAAAACCAATGTACTGTCATTTAATTAAGTGTGTTATCTGAACGTGGAATGTGTGATTTATTGTGACTAAATGTTAAAACCACAGCTGTGGCCATCACAACCCCTAAGAAAGACATACCATTGAAATATATTAATGAGATAAAATGAAAAGATTTGACTTATGATACCCCCAAATAATAATAATAATAATAATAGTAATAAAAATAGTAGCTATCTCTTTTGAAAAGACATTGATGTAGCCATTTTATCTGAGCTGACAGGAAGGCTAAGAGTTGCAGACAGACAGCAGATATAAGCCAGAGCAAGGTGGGGGAGTTTCTGTGTTCTGATATCGTTTATTAAAAGAAAAGCCATAAAACAGAAGAGAATAACCATTGTGAAATACACTTCCAGGAAATGGTGCTTTACTCAAATGCTCCTCACAATATACAGCAGCTTTTACGTTGTCCTTGTAAATCTACTACTTCAGGAATGCAATCATTCAGCATTTATTGTCTTACATTATCGTACAAAGCTTGTCATGTAATTTGGACCACGAAAAAAATTATTTGGCAGTTCATGGCTGCATTCTGCAGCAATATTACAAATAACCTCGAACCTAGATGCTCTCAGCCTCTCTACCATCATTTTTTAAGAGCATCTTCAGTTATGATGCTTTTGAGAAACAAGGCCCAGTCACGCCCAGTCAAATCACGCCTATCTCAATATTTGTACGTTGCTAGATGCAATCTTTAGATATGATATGATATGATATGATATGATATGATATGATATGATATGATATGATATGATATGATATGATATGAGAGCTTGAGCCTATCCCAGCATACAAGGGGTAAAAAAATGGCTCAACAAAAAAACATTTGACATGTAGTATGCTACTAATACCTTTCCAAGTCTCTTGAATTTCACCAGGGGCAGAGCACTCTGTCTAAACTGATCCCTGCAAAATCAAAAAGGTTAACGGGCCCTTATGTTTTCTCCTCTGGAAGAAGACATTCACATTTAAAAGAATGTGCCTTTAAGACCATTAATGTAATGAGCAGGGTGAGAACAACAACAATCAGTGCCTCAGGAATCATCATGAAAAGAAGGACACTGGCTGATAGCTTCTTACAAGGTCAATTTTAGATAGGTGGAGCAACCAGTGTATGTCTGTAATATAAATAATAGCATTGATGTAATAATAAAACAGCAAACGTATTAGTGGGCCTGAATTAAGTCATTAATATCATAATGATCTGTTGAAATTTTTTTTTTTATAAAATTGGCGATTTTTGAATTGGAGTCAGTTGGAGCCAGCATCTAGTGGCTGTTGGTGGCATTGCGCTTCTTCTTATTCTTTATTAACTTGATTGCATTTTGGCATGGAAGAAATATCTTAATATAGCACATCATTAAGGAGGAAAAGTCAACAACCATTCCTGAGCACTTCTGAGAGTCATTTCTGATCTGTTTCCTGGCTGTATATGATGAAATATACATGACAATTCAGCCAAAATGTTAAATCAGCAAAGAAACTGTTGGCAAGGCAAATATTGACAGTTGATTGGAATTTAATATTTAATGACATTGCATTTGTTACCGACTATTCATTGTGGACATATGGAAAACCTTTTTTTTTTCCTTGTTCATGAAGTCATTTCATGTTGACTTCGCACTTTGTTTTGTTTATCTTGCCCTTACTATTAAATACAGTCTGACAACTTTCTACAGCCGAGCAGTCCTGTCCTGCTGTCTCATGTTTTATAGGTTTGTCAGAGAAGAAATCATCACCGAGTGTCAAGAAATTTTTAAATGTGTTAAACCGATACAGCTCCTGGCTCTAATTTTCACATAGGTAGAGAGACGACAATTTTGATCAGCATTTAAACAGACTGAACATACATTACTCTAGTGTTACACAGCATAACAGTGTGTGTCATCTCTGTCTGGTGACTGGTGTTGCCTCAGTGTGACAGTGTGTTTTGGGTATGCCAAAGCTCTGTCTCCTGCTGCTTAATGAGTAGATGCACCAAGACATACACAAGCTAACACTCGAAAGCATTGGAGCTATGCAAACTCTGCACTAATGTATATCAGGATGCATAGATTTATAAATGATGGGAAGATAAATGATTGGCAGGTCGGCCCAAGAAGCAGCTGCCCTTTTTTTAAAAATGCTTGACATGTTTCCTGAGTTTCATTGGGGTATTTGAAAGTCGTCGACTTCACCTATGGGATTTTTGGAACCTTGTAGGGGGCGCTAGAGAGCTATTTTGCATAGGGAGCGCTGGCGCGCCCCCCTCATTCACTATTCGGAAAAGGTTGCATGTGCATGGCATTACAACTTTTTGAGCATGGCAAAGGCCTGCAATTTGGGCAAATGCATGTGTTAGAATAATATGGCATTATAATAATAAACAGCGCGATTTTAATAGGTCCCTCATTCACTTTGTGAGTGCTCAGGACCTAATAAATATTCTCAGCGCAGCATTTTTCTCCAACTTTGAGGTCAACCTGTAAGCATCTACTAAGTATCAACAGATCTTAATTTAGGGGACTTAACATACATTTCTGACTCCTCCTGATCAGAGGAGAAAGAAAGAAAGTGTACAAGAACCTCCCCGAGTTAGAGTTAAAGCTACTCTTGATAAATGCCTACCCATTGTTTATAACAGGCCACAAAACCAATTTGAAACCCCCAGCATGGTGCCATGATTCATCAGGTTAATTTGACGTAACCAATTTAAAGTGTCATTGTGGTGGAGTGATGGATAGCTCCCTTCTTGACATGTCGGGTGAAAATGGTGAAATACACACCTCGTTTATCTCACCTCCCTGCTGTGGCCCATTCTGCCCTTTACTCCTCCCGATCAGACTAGTTGAGCAAAAGGTGAGGATGTGTTGTTAGAGCAAGAGACACTGAGCAAATAACTTCCATATTACACGGATTCAGTTAAAATAAATATTGATGTATTTTGTTTCCTATAACATATAACTGAAGATAGATTTTATACGGTACACCTGCAGTGATCTTAATTTTTACAATTCGAAAGGTAACCAGTTTTCTGCCAAATTAACAAGATCAGCAGGTGTGTAGGTTGTATGGGAGATACGGACACATCCCCTACCCAAACCCAACACTTCAAAGATGTCTTAATTCATAGTGATTATGATTGAGGTTATGATAATGACAAGTTTAGACTGTTGAAAGTTTATCAAATTGACCATGAGAAAAAAAATTCTCAACCAATTACACATGATTATCAAGCACCTCTTTGCTATTCATGCATCTGTTCTTCCTCAAAGCTTTACAGGAAGCTGTTTTTAACCCATTAATCTTCTAGCAGGGATGAAAATAATCTTGCTGTTATGTGACCAGAGTAGGACCCCAAAGCAGAGACAGATCACGTGAAGGTGTTTAACCAAAAATCACTTTAATGTAGTAAAGTCCACAAAAATGAAAATCAAACAAGTAGAAAGGCACTGCAAAGAGCCAATGTCCTCAAAAAACAAAAACATAAAGCGACCTTCTCAGGTGGAGAACTAAAGCCAAGGTGATCTCTCAGGAGAACAAAGGAAACAGACATGCGGTTGGAGCACACGGGAAGTAATACTCTGGCGCTGCAGTCAGGGAAAGCCAGGCCTAAAAGGAAGAGGGAAGAGGCTAATAGGCTGAGGGGTGAGTCTGTAGGCGAGTCTGTAGGCAGGAAAAGGGAGGGGCCAATCACACCTCTGCACCTGCAAGAGAACAGGAAGGAGGAGGGGAGAGACAAGGAGCACCAAAAGGGAAAAACAACAACAGCACAAAACAGACAGAACCAAACCATGACAGTACCCCCCCCTCAAGGGACGCCTCCTGGCGGCCTGCCGGGCTTGTCCGGGTACCTAACATAAAAATCTCTAATTAACTCAGGGTCCAAAATCAGGGAGCGAGAAACCCATGACCTCTCCTCCGGGCCATAACCCTCCCAGTCAACAAGGTATTGAAAACCTCGACCTCTCCTCCGAACATCCAGGAGTTGCCGGACAGAGAAAGCAGGGTGATCGTCGATGATCCGGGGGGGAGGAGGGGGGTCGGCTGGTGGGCAGAGGGGGCTGGTGGAAACAGGCTTGATGAGAGAGACATGAAAAGATGGGTGGATGTTGAGAGAGGGGGGTAACTTCAGTCTCACCACACTGGGATTGATGATGCGGTCAATGGGGAAAGGGCCGATGTATCTGGGAGTAAGTTTACGCGATTCCGTCCTGAGAGGTATGTCACGGGAGGATAGCCAGACCTCCTGGCCTGGCTGGTACAGGGGAGCAGGAGAGCGACGACGGTCTGCCAACCTCTGGTTCCGAGCTGCCGTCCGGGTGAGAGCTGCCCGTGTCTCCCGCCAGACCTGACGGACACGCTGGAGATGCGCTTGGACGGAGGGAACGGCCACCTCAGCCTCCTGTGCAGGGAACAGTGGGGGCTGGAAACCATTAGCGGCCATAAACGGGGACATGCCAGTAGCCGAACACACCAAGGAGTTGTGGGCGTATTCCACCCAAGGGAGGTGAATGGACCAGGAGGACGGGTGGTGAGCAGCAACGCAGCGCAAGGCTGCCTCCAGGTCCTGATTTGCCCGCTCTGTCTGGCCATTGGTTTGAGGGTGGTATCCAGAGGAAAGGCTGGCAGACGCCCCCACCGCCTGGCAGAAAGCCTGCCAAACTCGGGAGGCGAATTGGGGACCTCTGTCTGAAACAATGTCCTGGGGGATGCCGTGTAACCTGAAAACATGCAGAGTGAGAAGGTTAGCAGTCTCCAGAGCAGAGGGGAGTTTGGACAGGGGGATAAAATGCACCGACTTGGAGAAACGGTCTACTATGGTTAAAATGGTGTCGTAGCCCTCAGAAGGAGGCAGACCGGTAACAAAGTCAACAGCTATGTGAGACCAGGGGCGGTGGGGAACAGGGAGGGGGCGAAGAAACCCAGCAGGAGCACGATGAGAGGCCTTACCGCGAGCGCAGACAGAGCAGGCAGAGACATATTCCCTGGTGTCGGCGGACATAGAGGGCCACCAGAAACGCTGTTGGAGCAAAGACAGAGTTCGGTGTATACCAGGATGGCATGCCACCTTGGAGGCATGTCCCCACTGGAGCACGGGGGTACGGACAGGTGGGGGCACAAACAGCCGGTCAGGAGGGCACCCCTCAGGAACTGGATGGTCAGCCAGGGCCTCCTGGACCAATCGCTCGACCTCCCATCTGGCCGCTCCCACCACGCAGGTGGGTGGCAGGATGGTGTCCTCAGCAGAATCCTCAATGAAAGGAGAAAACTGTCGCGAAAGGGCATCGGGCTTGGCATTTCTGGAGCCAGGCCGGTAGGTCAGAGTGAAGTTAAAACGTCCCAGGAACAGGGCCCACCTAGCCTGGCGGGAGTTAAGCCTGCAGGCAGAACGGAGGTAAGACAGGTTTTTATGGTCAGTCCAAACAACAAATGGTAGAGTGGAGCCCTCCAGCCAGTGCCTCCACTCCTGCAGAGCCAGCACCACTGCCAGTAATTCCCGATTCCCCACATCGTAGTTCCTCTCTGCAGGAGTCAGGCGGCGGGAAAAGAAGGCACAGGGGTGCAGCTTCTGGTCGGAGGGAGAGCGCTGAGAAAGGACAGCCCCCACCCCAGTGTCAGATGCATCCACCTCCACCACGAACTGAACAGCAGGATCAGGGTGACACAACACAGGAGCAGAAGAGAACAGACTCTTTAGCCTAATGAAAGCAGCTTCGGCATCCGGGGACCAAACAAAAGGAGATTTAACAGATGTTAAACAGGTTAGGGGAGCAGCAACACGACTGTATTTCCGGACGAACCGGCGGTAAAAGTTGGCAAACCCAAGGAATCTCTGCAGCTGCTTTCTTGTGGTGGGAGTGGGCCATTCCTCCACAGCCTTAATCTTGGCTGGGTCTGATCTGATCTGCCCCCTCTCCACCACGAAGCCCAGGAAGCTGACAGAGGCAACATTAAAAACACATTTCTCTGCCTTAACAAAAAGCTTGTTCTCCAAGAGTCTCTGAAGGACCAGCCTGACATGTTGAATGTGTTCCTGTTGGGAGCGAGAGAAAATTAAAATATCATCAAGGTAAACAAACACAAATCGATTGAGCATATCACGTAGGACATCATTAACAAGACGCTGAAACACAGAAGGAGCATTAGTTAGTCCAAAAGGCATGACAAGATATTCAAAATGACCCAGCGGGGTGTTGAAACCAGTCTTCCATTCATCCCCCTCCTTAATCCTCACCAAGTGATAAGCGTTTCGCAAGTCCAGCTTGGTGAAGATGGTGGCCTGGTGGAGAGGAGTGAAGGCTGAGTCAAGGAGGGGGAGAGGGTACTTATCCTTAATGGTTATCTCGTTCAACCCTCTGTAGTCAATGCAGGGCCGAAGAGTCTTGTCCTTTTTGTCTAAAAGAAAAACCCCGCCCCCATAGGTGAGGAGGAAGGGCGGATTAGTCCAGCAGCCAGAGAGTCAGAAATGTAGACCTCCATAGCCTCCCGTTCCGGCCTGGAGAGGTTATAGAGCTTGCTCGAGGGAAAAGAGGCTCCAGGGAGCAAGTCAATGCCACAGTCATAAGGTCTATGGGGAGGAATGGACAAAGCTCAATCCTTGCTAAAAACCTCCTGGAGGTCGTGATATTCAGGGGGGGGGTACGAGAGTAAGATCTACGGGCTTGGGGGAAACCGGGGTGGAAATGACAGAGGGAACAGCCGAGTGCAAGCAGTGAGAGTGACAGAATAAACTCCAGTTAGTAATAGATAAAGATGACCAATCGATGTGGGGGTTGTGGGTCTTGAGCCAAGGGAGACCTAAAACTAAGGGTGAGGAAGGTGAGGGAATGAGGTAGAAAGATATAGTCTCATGATGATTACCAGACAGAAGCAGAGACACAGGGGCTGTACGGAGGGTAACTAGGGCCAGAAGTCGACCATCAAGGGCAAAAACCTCCTTTGGCTTAGATAAGGGTTCGGAGGGAATGTTAAACTTAGTGACGATGCCACTGTCAATAAAATTGTCATCTGAACCCGAGTCAACTAAAACTGGGAGAGGGACTTTAGTCTGAACAAAAGAAACAGTTCCCTCGAGCTGGATCCGGTTAGAAGGGGATAGACTTACTGCGGTTTGGCTCACCAGCGTCCCCTTGGCGGCTGATGAGCCTGGTCTTTTGGCCGAGCAGGGCAGTTGGCGAGGTAGTGATCAGCTGCACCACAGTAGATGCAGAGCCTCTGAAGAAGGCGACGCTGACGCTCAGCAGGAGAAAGCTTCATCCTCCCCAACTGCATGGGCTCCTCAGGAACAGGAGAGGAAGGAGCTGCCGGAGTCACCACGCTGGGAGATGGGGCCTCCTGGAGGGGATGGGGTTGCAGGGAACCAGGGAGTCGAAAGGGCTTGGGCAACAGCAGAGGGGCCCGGGAGCTAGCTGCTCTTTCCCTGCGTCTCTCACATAAGCGGTTGTCCAAACGGATGGCCAAGGAGATTAGTTCTTCTAGAGATGAGGTCTCATCACGAGCAGCTAGCTCATCCTTGAGTTCCTCCCTGAGCCCACGCATAAAAATTCCTTGAAGGGCCTTCTCATCCCAACCCGCCTCTATAGCATGAATGCGAAATTCCACAGAGTAGTCAGCTACAGAGTGTGAGCCCTGTCGTAGGGAAAGAAGTCTATTCCCGGCCTCCTTACTCTGGAGAGGGTGGTCAAAAACCTTACGCAATTCACTGCAAAATGGGAGATAGGACTGCCAGGCGGGAGAGTTAGCATTAGCCATAGCTAAGGCCCAAGCCGAAGCCCTACCAAAGAGCAAACTGCAAACAAAGGCTATCTTGGATCTGTCAGATGAATAAGTCAAAGGCTGCTGGTCAAAAACTAGAGAACACTGGTAGAGGAACTGGCTACATGACCCTAGCTCTCCAGAGTATCTGTCAGGAGTGGGTATGAATGGCTCACGTGGATTGTTAGGCCGGGCCGGGGAGGCTGCTTCAGCGGGAACAGGAACCGGCGGGCTTGGAGGAGGAACGGGGTCTGCCAGAGCTGAGAGCTGAGTCGCGACCTGGTTGAGTCGTTGGTCAAGCTGAGTCATGCTGGTGGACAGGTGGAGGAGCTGGTCCATGATCACCGACAGGGCGCTCTCATGCTGGCCGACAAGTGCACCTTGTGAGGAGATGGCTTGTATAACCTTCTGTATCTCTGCGGGGTCCATAATTGGCCAGAGTATTCTGTTATGTGACCAGAGTAGGACCCCAAAGCAGAGACAGATCACGTGAAGGTGTTTAACCAAAAATCACTTTAATGTAGTAAAGTCCACAAAAATGAAAATCAAACAAGTAGAAAGGCACTGCAAAGAGCCAATGTCCTCAAAAAACAAAAACATAAAGCGACCTTCTCAGGTGGAGAACTAAAGCCAAGGTGATCTCTCAGGAGAACAAAGGAAACAGACATGCGGTTGGAGCACACGGGAAGTAATACTCTGGCGCTGCAGTCAGGGAAAGCCAGGCCTAAAAGGAAGAGGGAAGAGGCTAATAGGCTGAGGGGTGAGTCTGTAGGCGAGTCTGTAGGCAGGAAAAGGGAGGGGCCAATCACACCTCTGCACCTGCAAGAGAACAGGAAGGAGGAGGGGAGAGACAAGGAGCACCAAAAGGGAAAAACAACAACAGCACAAAACAGACAGAACCAAACCATGACACTTGCTTCTGCCTTGCTGCCGCTATGTCCCACTGACCAACTGTTGTACTGCAACAAAAGAAAGCATATATGTACAATTAGCATTATTTAACACATTCTGGCATAACTGTTCTGTTAAAAAGAAGTGAAGCTTAATAAAGATTATATAGAGAGATGCCAGGTGGCTAAGAAAAAGTTAGTAGGCTGAACTTTCCAGCCAGCTCACATTGCTCCATCCTATATAAATGAAATACGATAGAATCTAATTTAAAACCACTAAACTTGTTGGTTTCCCCCGTCTTTATTTTTCTCTTTTAAAACCTTGTGCTTTTACCCTGAGTAAGGATTTTTCAGCCTCGCGAAGATCTATAAGCATTCTGTATAAACAAAGACAGCAGCAAACAAAATAACAGGAGACATCAAAACAACAGAATCGATCCAAAGTTCTCAAAAGGTGTCACTACAGATGTGAAAAGGGGGCAATGCAATTAACTGCAAGGCTACCTGGGATGTCAAGGTGAATTTAGCTCTAATCTTGTACTTATTTAGCATGTCTACATCCCTGCATACCTACTAGGAAAGTGCAGAGAGCCCAGTATTTGTTGAGGCAGCAAAATGAGTTGTTGTATTTGATTTTAGGATAATAAAGTATTAAAATCAAACAAAATATTATAATAATTATGAACATTCAAATGTAATAGTTGTTATATTCATAACATAACATTCAAACTATTTGTTCTTTGCCAAATACTGGATTCGGCTCCACTCCTAATACCTAACCTACCAAAGTATTGGAAAATAAAGGTTTCCGCAGATGTCAGGAGTTTCCTTTGGGATTTCTTCAGTATAAAAGTAGTTTAAATCAAGACCTATTCAATGTGATGTGTGTTGCTCCATGCTGTCACAGATCAATACTCAGTCGGTAGGAGGTGGTCCACATGCAGCCAGGGATCACATACAGGAGGCATATCACCTACAGAGAAATGATGCAACTCCAAAATAACTTACATAGCATACATAACATAGTAAACAATGCAATGAAAATATAAAAAACGTCAGTATTTGTTAACCTTATATAGGCCGTGATTAGAGTCTCAACGTGATCAGTGGTGCTCATTGTTGATGCAGCTGGTCTTCATCTTGTCTTTGCCTCACTTTTTCATGGACACAGCTCATTATCATTTCGCTTCAGCTGTTGCTACTTTTTTTTTTTTTTTTTTTTTTTTTTTAAATCAGAGTTGACATTTCAAAGTGGCTTTTTTCTGTTTTTTTCTGTCTGTAAACAAGCACTAAGTTGTCCTCAGGGGAAAAAAAAAAAAAAATCCTTTAATTGTGATGCTTAGGGCTTCAAGGTGTGTTCCCAAACCCCAATCAGAGTGAAGATGTTTAGCAGCAATAGTTCACCATGGCCATGACACCTGCTATAAAACTTGAGAGGCCGAGAGGAACGGAAGAGTTGAACAAGTCCTCTCTCTAGGTACGTCTCACACATTATACGCTGACATTTGATACGTTATTATCAAACATGATGCTGCTTTAACTGTTGAGCAAACCCACCACAACAAGCTGAGGAAACTGCAAACTTGAAAATTTAATTATGTTTACAACAGTTTGCTCTGCGGAGTCGCAGCTGTTTCAAAACTCTGTAAATTATTGGAGTCTAATATAGATTTTCTCTACCACACTCACTGTCACTCTTTGTCCTTTACCTCGTCTCTCCATCTTTTCCCGCTGTTGCTAAAGTAACGGTATTTATTCTCGCAGTCTTCTGCTGCCCTCAATGAACATCCAATGTCAGCAACTATTACGAATCCCCACAAAGGCTTTACCACAGGAAAGGTGATTAATTAAAGCAATTAAGGCAATGACGGTTTCAATTAAGGCAGTTATGAGCTCCGAGTTGAGTAGTGTAGGAAGGGCCTTTGGGCCAGAGAGGTGGCAGAATGAGAGAATATGACCAGCCGAATGTAATGAAACGAATGAGGAGGGTACCTGAGGAGAGATGGGGAGATAGAGAGGGAGGGAGAGAAAGAAACTGAGAAATTAATTACTTCTCAGTTCATCTGTTACCTTCTCCCTGCAGCTGTGATTGTGATCATTCTATCAAATAACAGATTTATTCCAACCAAAGAGTCTCTCTTTCTCTCTGTGTGTGTGTGTGTGTGTGCGCGTGTGTGTGTGTCTGGTATTACTCATGTTATGGGGACATAAATCTGTTTACACGCAGTGTGTCCACATATTGTTTATGTTCATCTGCATGTGTTTGGGTGTTGGTGCTTTACATAATTATCTTTTCTGACTTTTGAATACATTTGTGCACTTAAAAGTAACCTCTGGTTCTGACACAACCGTTGTCAATAATGCGATTTATGGTGAGATAATAGTTTGACTAAAGCAAGAACTGATCCCTGGTGTAAACACAACTTAAGTGGTTCAAAAAAGAATGAAACCAATCTTAAACAATGTAGATAGAACCACACAGAATGTGGCTGCTGCTCTGTCCCACCCACTGAACACAGTCAGTCCACAGAGCCACATCAGTTCTCATTCACAATTACGATTTTTCCATCCTGTAGTTATTGTTTGTGGATTGACAGTTAGGCTGATTTACATTTACACCTGTACTTTCATGTGGTCAAGTGCTATCTGATTGCAATCCCCATCACCCAAAATGCTTTTTAATGCGACGAGTAAAAGGGGGCCCATCACACCTTTCTCTATTATAGGCTTATGTATTGCATCATGTACATTCATGTATCATTTATTATTATTTTAATGATACACAACGTAACAAAAAAAAAATACGAGGCCAAAATTAATATTTTAAAACATATCATAGACTATCACAATAAGACAAATGTATAGAAAGCTATAGGTAATGTGCTGCCCTGTAACTAGCTGCTGTAAGGTTTTCCAACCTCACCTTTGATTTAGTCCTTATGTCAGTTTGTGGATTACAGCAAGAAAACTCAAGAGTTTCATAGCAGAGCCAAAGCGCTCAAACCCATTTTTAAAATCATCTCAAAAGCTTCTATTTTTTTTTTTTTTTTTTAAATTTTCATTCGACTCCTTAACTTATGGCAAGCTATGGCTCATTTAGCTTATAAATAATGTTCATGTCGTAATGACACATATGCAATAATAACTCTTACTTTTGATCCATTCATGGAAGAAAGGGGAGTGAAGGCATTAATTAATTAGAATTATTTACCAATTACTTTCAAAGATTAATGTTTCAATTGATTACAAACTCCTTCCACAGGATTTAATCAAGGTTTCCTACTTTATGTGAGATGTGCATAATTACATTTATAAAAACCCTCTACATTCCTTAACTCGAAGGCAGTAAAGGGAATGCTTATACTGTGTTGTACCATTTATGTTAACAGAAGTATATTCTACGGGCAGCTGTGAATGTCAGCTCCATTAACCTTTTACCACTTACATTTCCTTAATTGTTGGCTATTAAATGTCAAAAAAAAAAACAAAAAAAAACCTCTGCACATATTGCTATAATTATGTCAAAAGGAAGAACATTCATTAAAGTAAGCACAATGAGAGTATTCTATCTACCTGCACTTTGCATTCACTTATATTAAAAAAGGCTTACTGTGCAGCTGTATGTGTGTGTACATGTCATCTGTTGCACACATCAACCTGTGTGCATACATTCACGCCTACACATGCGTCCGTGACTGACATGGAGAGAAAGAGTATGGTGTGAATTCATGTATAATCTCCTACGCATGTTCTGTTGTTGTGTTGGCGAGATACATGACTCACTTCTCAGCAATGTCATCTTACAACAAGAGGCTTGGATTGAATGCCATTCTGTGTAGTGTTTGCATGTTGAGTGCAGGTATCAACTTCACGTGTGACACTTGTGAACTGTCCAGGCCCTCAATTCCCACCCCACTCTTTATAGTGTGTAGTTAAAAAAAAAAAAAGTTTAGACAAAATAAGTTAAATGGAAAATGCAATGTTGCCAGGAATAAGGATTTTTTAAAATCAGTGTATGATACAGAATGTTTGTATGTACTGTATTTAACACTGAAACAATGTTGGTTAGTCATTGCTTATTCCTTAACAGAATCCATATGCAGAAACTAGTTAAACTAGAGTTAAACAGTGAACCGATAAACAGTGAATTGTTTGTCCAAGTTTGACCATATTTTTTATTTTTTGCCTGCCTCACCTATGTCCTGTGAGTGCGAAGTGACATCAAATGCTAATCGGGGAGTGAGAAATGGTCTCATTACTGTGGCAACGAAGAGGGAAAGCCGTAACATCAATTAAAAAAGGTGAATGTCCTGCAATTAAAAATGGCAGGGAGAGTGCAATTAAAGCGTGAGCAGGTTGGTGGGAGGTAGGATGGGTTGGAGAGGCATAAAGGAAAAAGGCAGGACATACAAGGACGCACGCCTTATTTAAAATGTGTTGGTTTATAAGTTGAATTTGAATAAGGTTTGGAACAGATAATTAGATCAGAACAGCTGGCATATGGAGCGAAGCAAGGTAAATGCTCTGCAGCTGTAAGACATAGCTGTTATATGCCCTCTAAGCAATATGTCCTGCAACTTGTATGACTAATATGTGCTGCAATATGCCATTATGCACAAAAAATCGACACACAACCTGCCAGGTGGAATGTGTTGAGCATGAGCAATGTTGCTTTTATATGTAGGTAGTGTGTAATCTTTCATTGAAGGGGTTTTTACATGGGTGATTTGCAATCATATCATGCCATGAGCAGCTTGTGTGACGGCAGCTTGAGCTGTGCTCCATGTGGAAAATAAAGCAATCATGATGTTCATTATATACACACACACACACTTGCAGGTAGGTAGATGTGGAGTACAAGTTGCTAAAATCGATCCCAACACAGAAAGTAAATGTTTGCTGTATATCACAGGACATGCGATAGGATTTTAAACTTTCTGCAAAATTTTGCGTAGCATACAATGGATGTAATACACATGAGTGATTATTTTCTCCACCCTCAGCGGTGGCTTACTGTGTAAAAATAAAGCCTTGATAGGAATTTATACTTTACATCTGAGACTCAGGGTTCATCAAGTCTTAAGATCTCCATGTGGTGTTGTTTAGCAGCAGAAAGTGAGCAGTAAAACGCTTATAAAATTACAAAAAAAATCTGCTATGACCAAAGCAGTTTGAGGATTATAAAAACAAAAGACTTAACAGTGTCTCTTTAAAATTACAGTTTATATACACAAAGCAGTTGGAAAGACAACTGCTGTGTGCCTCTGCCACTAATGGTTTTGCCAGATAGGTTTTAAAACAAATGGGATTTCTGCCTTGGTTTTGTTCACTAGCAATTTTTTTTCAACGCAGCAAGCAAGGACTTGCACACAGAACAATGTGCAAGTCCTATGATGAGTCAGCCTATATATATATAGGTTACTCAACAGGTGCACCTAATTAGTGATCTAGAACTTGATGGAACATTCATGAAGCTAATTGTCAGCAGATCAGGTCATTACAAACACATCAGGATACAGAAAGTCAATAAGATGGAGTCACAGCAAACGGGTCATCTAATTAGGTCCCGCGCTGTTTATTATTATTACGCATTATTATTCTAACACATGGGCCTTTGCCATGCTCAAAAAGTTGTAATGCCATGACGGGCACATGCAACTTTTCCGAATAGCAAATGAGGGGGGCGCGCCAGCGCTCCCTATGCAAAATGGCTCCACAGTGCCCCCTTGAACAATTCAAAACCCCTCCCCATAGGGGTTTTTATGGAGTTGGACCATGAAAATCGGTACACATGTGTAACATATGCAGATGAACAAAAAAGTCTCTGGCACCAATGGTTGACTCCAAACCGGATTTCGGGCCATTTCTTCTCCTGAAAACGAACTCAAATTTGGTTGCGATCATCTCTAGACTAAGCTGATCTTAAGTTGTGCTCTGCACATCCATAGGTCAAAGGGCGTGGCTGCTAGGGATCGAGAATCCATTTTTTCACAAGAAAATACGTTTGCCTTTTTGGTGGCTTTAAGAAACTTGTAGGATCATAAAATTGGCATTGTAATTTTGCATTGAGTATGTTGTATGTCCAGGATAGTGAAAATAATAATCTGTGCTCCAATTTATTAATGTATAATCCCCAATTCACAAGATGGAGTGTTTCAAAGAGATGGAGATGTGCAGATGGAAATATAATTTTACTGGATTGTCAGTGTTTTTACATTTGAAGTTGACACATTGCCTTATATTATTTTTATACTGTGTGTTTCACAAGAATGGTTACCATTACTATACATTTTAACCTGATAAAGGTCTGACTGGAATTAAAACAATGGGTTGAGTCAGTGTGCGGGTGTTTCTCTTTTCTTTGAGACATTTTCCTCATCCGTAAAGTTCAGAATTCTTCTATAAAACTACTAGAGTGTAGCGTTTTGAGGTAGAAGATATATCTGCATTCACAATGTAGTAAAATTTGTTCAATGTGATTTCCACCACAACAATTAGGAATCATCATATCAATACCACAGAATGTCAGATCTGATAGAGAATGATTCTGATCTGCAAAGGGTCAACAGCTGATTCCTTCCTCGCTGCTAACTAACAAAAGACTGATTTTTAAGACACAACAACAACGCTCAACAACAATTCAATTCCACATAGAAACAAACAAACAAGCAAACAACTTCTGCATCAAAGACTGGAGTTGGTCTGAGTAGGTTTAGCCAACAAAAATACCTTTCGGTCAAGGTAAGGGAAAGATCATCGTTTTGTTTAATTATTGGGAATCGATATGTGTCTTGTCTCATGCTTCTAGTCACTGTTGGTGTTTTAAATACTTAAACCTTAAACCACATGCATAAACAGAACCATAAAGGCATCAATTAAGCTATACTCGCTGTGAGTGAATATTAGCAAGAAACAGGTGCCCATATAAACAGTGAAAGAGCTTTTCCTAACTGGAATCATTCCTCCTGTTTATACTGGGTGTTTAAAGATCACCTTCAAATATGATTGTAATGTAAGTGATAGAGGACAGAACCCACAGTGTGTCCACACATGTGGACTAGATACAAGTGGAAACTAGATACGTAAGGAAACATAAAGGGCCAATGGCAGAGCCTGACACATGACACAGTTAAGCCTAATGTGAAGGAAATTGCTTTCATCTACAACGGCTTCCAATGTACCTCTGACATGTCATTTTACTTCATCTAAGTCCAGCTTTACCATGTACAAAGTCCGAACTGAAAACATTGTTAGAAGATAAACTAACATCTGTGCAAGCCTTCACTGATCAAATCTGACAAAGTATTCCTTCCACACAGTCATAATCTTTCATCACCACGGCCTTGAGACATTTACATAACGTTTGAACTGTAGAGAAATACAGAAAGTCACTTGTGGGTTGTTAGCTGTGACAGTTGCATAGACAGAAATGAGAGCTGTGAAGTGCCGGAATTGTGAAAAATACTTACATTGCTGATGCTTTAATGCAACTGCAGTATTTTGCTCATTCTGTACTGAGGCTTAGTGCACACACACAGGCACGGATATATGCACATGTACACACACACACACACACACACACACACAAAGACAGTACTGCTGCAGCCAACTGCGAGATGATGGTGCCATTGAGTTATTTCCCTTCAGATAACTTAATTCCATCCTTAAATTCAAAAAGCAAGCAGCAACCATTAAAAGCAGAGCACTGGTGCTGAAAACACACATTAAGGCTTACAGCTCAGAGAAAATTGACTCACAATCAAGACGGTCCTAATCCATTTCGTACCGTCAACGGTTCTCATTCTTATCTCCCACTGGAGACGAGAGCAACCCTTTTGGGATTGGATGGATGTGTGATTTGCTGTGAGCGCACACATTTTTACTTGACTTGTTTCCTTATACATGTGTATGACTAAATTACTCGAGGTATCCAAAGTGTTTGACCTTTTCAGGCAAAGCACCAAATCTGATTGGTATTAGGGCTGGAAAAGATACCCAAGTCAGTCACTGTATCTTTATCATCTATTGCACTTTCTTTCCCTAATCTCATCCTGCGTATCCGCTTGTATCGATCTACTTTTGCCCATCAGTCCATCTCATCTTCTCTTCATTTGTTCCCTCGCTTTTCCATTCCACGTCCACTCTTCTCAACCTCCCCATCACCTTATCATTATTTCCTCTCTTGCTCTCCCTTCCTCTGTGTCTGCCCACTGACTGACAGCACAGACATGCCAAGGTAAATTGGGATGTAGCAGCTATGACAGGCATTTTGTATTGATATGTTCATCTTCATCATTCATCACTGTGTCCACACATAGCTTAAACACACACATGCACACACACACACACACACACGCACGCACGCACAAATGAACATGCACACACAGTGAGACAGGTACCGCTCGCAGCTAGAGGAAACCTGTCCAGGTACCAAGCCTAGTAAACCAATCACATTACCTTGATAGAGTGGATCAGTGAACCTCACAAGGCTGCAGTGCTGGAGAGAAACTGAGAGAATACCTTATGTTTATGTCACTACTTGGGCTAACGTTGAAACAATAAACAAGATGAACAGGCATAAAGCAGTTTCCACTGCCCAATGAACATGTGTGTGTTGGCCTCTGCTATATTTGTTCTGTTTTCTTGTAGTTTCAGGCACTGTTATTTATCTTCTTCCTTAACCTCTTATCACTACATAAATATACTTAAACACAGATTCTGTGGGGCTACATGCCCCATGATGCACACTGAGAGAATTTATAATATTTACCGTGAGTGCAGTGGTGGCTCATTGCTAATTTTCTAGAGATTCAAACTAGCTTTTAAATCGTCATATTTACTGCTGCTTTATTGCTGAAAATAAACAATAAAGACAACCCGGCAGTGCATTAATGATTTTTAAAACATTTCATTTTCTATTCCTATTTCAGTGTGTATTGACTAAACTTTCAATAAATGTGCCTTCTAAAATACAATATACCCATAGAAATCTTTTACAGGTTAGCTGAGGATCAGCTCTTTCAGAATGGACTTTGACCCCAGCCTTGTTTGCTTGTATTCACATTTTACACATGTACTAATGCTGCAGTTTGCATCCTGGAGGAGCAGGGGGAACAGATCTATTATTTATATATATATAAACATATGATACAGCATATCTCATTCAGACAGAGAGTTTTCTTGACAAAGGCTACAGTACAAAGAAACTGAAGTGTCTGTATCTGAGCTTGATAACAGTGCCACTGTGCCAAAAGTATATTTACTGTCTTTCTCATCCTCTGCAAATGATTGTCATCTATAAAGATTTCATTGAAAAGTGACCTTTGGCAACCCTTCAATTACTTGGAGTGTTTTTTTTTTACTACTGTCTTACTCAGTAAAAAACCTTGTGATAGCGATATGGGACATCTTTCACCTTCACACCTAAAAGACGGGATAAGTATCCTCTTGTTTGAAAGTATGTAATTACACCATATGGCGAAGTCTTGGGGTTAAGAACAAAGGGAACAATTTGCATATGTCATCCAATGTACGCGTTCTTGCAAAGAACCAACCAGAGACTCAACTTTGAGTGATGTACCAAGTATCTGGAGAATGAAGCAAAAGGGTTGCTTGAGGTTACAAATGATGTGACACGGGGCCACAGTGTAGAGGAAAGAGTGAGGAGGTAATAAAGAAGCAATGATGATAAGATTGTCTGAAGTATATAGAAACCATGAAAGACAGAGACATACTTTAGAGCATTAAAGAAAATATCGGATTCATGACGACCCGTGATCTCATATCTTTTCGCTGTCTGGATCTCAAAAGAGTAAAATAAAACAGGAAAATAATGGAGATGTGCTCTTTGGGATTGAAGTATAAGATATTGAGGCTTTGCAGGAAGGAGCCAGCTGAGCTGACCAAACGACAATATACAAATTTATCTTTTTGTAAAGCATGTTAATCAGTCTGTTCTTCTCTTGTCTCTTAAAGGCAAAAGCAAACTATGGCGCTCCAATCTACAGTTATCAGTAGAAAACACAAAAATTTATATATTTCAATTTTTTGTTGTCGTTGTTGTTTTGTGTAGTTGATACATACAGGGTGTTCTGGGTTAAATTTGATCCATATTTATTTAAAACTTTCAAAAATATTGACTCATCTACCCAAGACTGACTCCTATGAAAAACAACATAGTAGGCCAAAATGTCAGTCAAAAAAATCAAAATGACAGATACCATCTAGTTTAGTAATTATGATCTGGACAGAGATTAGAAAACTCTCCAATAAATTGTTATGCACATGGTCAAATGACGAAGGAAGATTTTCTGGTCCATCAACCTCAACTTCCTTCCTATGTAGACTTTGACGCTATAATAATATATAATAATATCTCCTTCCTTCCATAATTACTACGGCTGCCATAAGGCTTATGTCACAAACGTGAATATATGTGGGCTTTAGGCATTTACATGACAGACTCAGGTAAGTGTATTCATATTTCTTATGACAAAGACAGATAGATCGACTAATACAGACTCCATTGTTTTTAAGATGTAGTTTTCCCTTCTCAATCTAGCTCCCTAATTAAAAACACATTTTGACATGTCTGCTTCCACCCAGGTTTTTGTTTTCCCCTCGCTTTTATCATCGTTGTCATGGTTGTGCACATATTTTTCTTGTTCACTTTTTGTAACATTTAAAAGGCACTTTATATAAAAGGTTATTACTAAAACATAAGATAACATAATCTTGCTTGCTGATGAACAGTTTTAAAAAAAACTTCATGTGAAAAACTCATAACAAAATGAACAAATTATAATATATAAGTAAACCTTATATTACAGTCAAAGTCAATCATCTCTGCAGCACTTTTATCTTCTGTTTGGGTAGATAATTAGGTGGGTAATTGGGTAGAAAAACATGTTTTTGTGCTTTGGCTATCCTGCTGATTGACACACACTCATTCACACACACACAGAAATAGCATTTGTGACACCCTGTGGCTTTCTGTCGTGAGTTATCAGAGTGACAGAACAGTAGTCTCTGTTCTGAATTATCTTGTCACACTATCACACTCACACAGCCATTGAATGATACAGTCACACACATACACAACTTTGAGTGCTATTTCATCGCTTTGACCCTTCACAAACTCACAACTCACCTCAGGAATGTCTTTGTGTTTGTCCTTGTGAGGAGAGAACCTGTTTAACACAAATCCAAGAAGCAACATACAACATTTTTGTCCTTTTTTTGATTTTTGATCAGATTTTTTGAAGTGGACCTATGATCATGATTTCTGACATAACAACCTACACAAGTGAGGCTCTACCTATCTATGGATGAATGGATGGATAGATAGACAACTACAGGAGAAAAAAAAAATCATTACGGCTATAAACTATTACGACTCTCGTTCTCACAGACACACACACACACACACACACACCATAGGAAGCATCAAGATGTGAATTCACTCACACCCTTGACACTTAATCACTCTCCTAGAAGTGTGAGTGTCTGAGGATACCGTGAGGAATCCTTGGTTAAGGCAGTCAGCAGGCAGTCACACATTTAGTATATAGGAGCACACATACCTCAGTAATATACCATACTATATATGTACACATGCACAACATCGAGCAGTGTGCAAGCCTGTGATGAGAACAATGCCTCTTGAAAAAGACGTGAAAGGATAAAAGGACGAACAAGCACAACTAGATGATGTTACTGTCGTTTCTGTCTCTGAAGTCGCTTTATCCAAAGATGCATTCCCTCAAGCAGAACAGAACATGGCAGCAATAGTTGTTCCTTGAATGTGCAAAAGTAACAAATACGACAGACCGATATGTGCAAACACAAAGAGATATCAGCAACTCAATTTGGTTCGGGGGTCATAATCTTCCACAAAAGAATAGAAAGGAATATTGAATGAAGATGCTCACCTCAAAACAGGGACTATTTTCTTATCTAAATTTGCTTGTGTGAGAACAAGCATTTGAAATTATGGTTTAAAATTCTATTTCAAATTTTTTGAATAGCATACACTGAAGAGTGGCAGGAAGTGGGTGAGGACGATTGCAAGGATGACACGCAAGAAGGGTCGTGAGCCAGATTCATTCCATCATCCCCTAACATTGTGAGTACCTGCTATCTGCTTTAGCCTGCTGAGTCGCCATAACACTTCTGAGAGATATTTGCTGTGTGTGTGTGCGCGTGTATGTGTGTTGAGGTGTGATGATGAGTTGTATGTTTGAGTGGGCCTGAGGCTCATTGCTCTTGTGTGACTCAGCCTTTGAGTCCCGTTAGCAGTGTGCCCCTAAGACATGTGAACCTGCCGGTAGCTGAGCAGCGTGTAGGCCCGGTGTGTGTGTGCAAATAACTCGCCGGAGCTCCAGCATGTAGCTATGCATGTGTGTATGTGAGCCTTTGACACATATCTCTACCTAGACCCGCTAATTAACAGACAATTCTTCACTTCTTCTTCTTCACTTAGTCATCACCTGTCTCTCTCTGCTGAATTTAAGCAAACAAACTGGTGAAATTAATTAGAATTTTCCAGATGCAGTTTAAATATCATGCAAGGCACATTGAAATATTTCTGAGATACACAAGATATACAAGTCATATACAAACAGGGTTACATTTGCTTTGGTTACTTGCAGGTAAAAGTCAATAAGTCCTTCAAATTAAATGACCACATAGGTCGTTTGTATATGCACTCCAGAACGACTGGTCTGGTTAGGTTTAGGCACAAAAACAACTTGGCTAGAGAAAGGAAAATATCATGGTTTGTATTAAAATGATCATTAAAATGCCCGTTAAAATGTCCAGGTTAGTGGTCTCGAATAGTGCTCTCCTGCTGCTTGTGTGACTTGTTCCCATTTTCTAGGACCACACATCATGACGGAGGGGATTCTCAAGGAGTTCAGCATGCCAGGCCACAGGTGCAGCTGATGAAGGAAGTCTAAAGATTCCTGACCAGGGAGGCTTTGATCAGCTGTATGGATGGATCATGAGGGACATCCAACAGAACAGTCCAGATTCAGCCAGCTCTGCATTGGATGGAGTGATTCCTCAGGGGTGGACTGGAGGATTGTCCTACGAGGCAGAGGTAACCGGAGACCAGCGGTTTATGTTAGCTTCATGTTATGGGTATGTGAGAGCAGGAATGCCGGCTGAAAAGAGACTTCATTCATGGGACTGATCTTTGCGGTCTGCAGCGCCTTCGACAGATAAAAGGGCTCAAACAACCACACCGGATACTACGAGATTCAGCCCTACTAGTTTCAGGCACTGAACCGCCCTTAGTAAACCATTCGGATGGCTGATTTCCTGTCTCGCCAAATTCTGCATAATTTGGTGCACTCATAGCTGTGTGTGTGTGTGTGTGTGTGTGTGTGTGTGTGAAATTGTGATTGTCGGCAGTAACAAAAATCCAGCCAGTATAGTTCTATATGTTTTAAAGGCTTGGTTAAGCTGAGAAAGAAAAAGGCCAGTCACTGGTCAATGAGAGGGAGTAGAGAATAGAGGAGACAGCAGCTTCCTGTAAGGCTGCAGATTTTATTTGTTTGTTTGTTGCTTAAGTTATTTTTGTTGAATTTGCTGGGATTCATTTTTGTCTCTGTTTAGGTAATATTTTGTTAATAAATGATTACTTGTTCCGCATATACTCTGACCTTTTGACCTGCTTTTTCATAACATCACATTAAAGTGTTTCCAGTACCCAGATACTGTCTTCTGCACTTATATATATGGCGTGGCAGCACTATAGACGTCTGTAACTCAATAGGTCACTTTTGGCCAATAAATTTATAACCTGTATTGTTGTATTTCTTGAGAAGACAGGCTCATAAAATTGCATCCAGAAGTCAGCAACCAATACTGGGTGGTAAAAGGATAAAGTAAAGAGTGTAAGTTGTAGTTTTATTGGAGGTTATGTGTTAGACTGTTTCTTGGCCCGGGAACAGAGACTTCCTCGAGTCTCGTCATCCTTTTGATGAGACTCCAGAAGCACCCATAAACCCACAACGTGTACTCCTTACTTTACATTAATCAGTGACATCAACTTTTCAGATGTTTTTTTGGTTAATATGGAATCATGTATTTTCAGACCACGCCAGGCGAGCTGTTTCCCAATGTTCCCAGTCTATGCTACATTTTACTTACTTGGAAGTAAAGGCATTTTACAGAGTTTATATTTTAGAAATAAAAGAGAATGACCTGTATTGAACGGGATAAAATGTAATTAGTGTAAATAAGGGAGTGCATGGGGAAAAATATAATGTACACAAAGCTGCCTCCACTTACAATACATGCACAATGCTTATCTGAAGTTCTGCTTATCCTGAAGTTCTCTCTATTTATGATAGTAGATTTGGTAGTTGGGGAAACTGGCCATTCCACACCATTTAGTGTTCACTGTACTGCAGTTTTTCCTCCAATCTTTGATTTTTTTGTTGAAATATTGGAACATTCACTTAAAAAAAATACTATTTGGTAGCGCTTTTAACAACTCATACATCTGAAATGAGACCCTGACTACACGCTAGTTTCATATTTAGCAATGTGTTCTATTGTAAAAGCTCGTTATATTATCCATTGTGTCAAATATTCATATGAAGAGTAAAGCTGTCAAATAAATGTAGTGCAGTGGAAAGTATAACATTTCCCTCTGAAATGTAGAGGTAGTATAAAGTAGCATCAAATTGAAATATTCAAGTACTGGCTGCAACCTTGCCACAACAAAGCAGCTAATGCTTCATTCTCTTCTGGCCTGAGAAAGGTTCTGCATCCCCCAGGAGAAGCTGGAGGGTGTTGCTGGGGTTAAGGATATCTGGGTTTCCTTACTCAGTCTGATGCCAGACTTAAGAGCATGACACAGGTCCTGGGGATAAAGTGTGCGCTAAAATACTCCCAAAAGAAACACTTTTTAAATGAGATGGATAATTACTTGAACATTTTTGTTTAAGTTTGCTGAAGATAACTGTTGCAACTTGACAACAAGCAATTACAAGGAAAAGAGAATACACACATAGAAAAACTCATTATAATTTTTATTTTCAGCAACACCTGCCTCCACACATATCATCAAAACACTAAAAATGTGTCATTCAGGATGTTCTTGACTTTGACTTTGAATAATTCTCAACATTATTGATGATACAGCGTCAACCCCGTCGCTACAGCAGTTTCACTAAAAGTCCAGACTGAAGGTCCACAAGGGACGGTCTCAATGTCAAGAAATGAAAATGAGAATAATTCATGCCAAGATTCTCCATCAGACCAGTGGGAGGGATGAATAAACCAATGTCTAACTCAACTACAATACAGGCAAGGACAAGACCTCAAACTCTGTGAGCTGCTGTGCCTGATCCTGTTTTAAGCTGATAACTAATAACTTTAACACAGTTATAGAGTCACTTCCTCCTCCATCTCTCTCAATCTATCTTATCCTCCCACCAATGTAGCCTTTACATCATCATCGTTTTGGACTGCCTGACCTGCACTCAAAATCATGAGTAATGGTTTACACACACAAATAGTGTAAACACTCTAAACCAGGGGTCAGCTACCTTTTTGAAACTAAGAGCTACTTCATGGGTAGGGCTACCGGCTTGACACACTCCTCTAAAATGACAAATTCGTATATCGATAGTTAACTATCTACAACTTAGAGTAGGAAACAGATGATATCAATATTAAATGCTTTAGTTTGTATTAATCTCAGCCATTGTTTAGATGATCACTTCTACATTTGATGAACTATGTTGAACCATGTTTGAAAAAGTTATAGAATATTTAAGAAAAACCAGCTCTCATGATAAATAAAATCTCATTACATTTTAACAAAACAAATTCTGCTCAATATCTGTTACATTTTATAAACACACTTTTGAATTATTTTAATTCAACATTTCTGTGACACTACCATGTTGCCTTGCCAACAGTGCATTACTGTTGTCCACAGACTCGTCACACTGGATGCTAAACCGCTTGCACTTATCCAGATCCTGGTCCTGGCTGATTGGCCAAATTACCGGACATAGCTGGCGGTCATCTAGCCACCGTAGATGCTCCCACTCGGACGGAGATTAGATTGGTTTTATTTTTCTTCATCTTTGAGTACAGTGTTAGCAACTACCATCATTCCTTATTTCAAAACTAATCCGTCTGATAAGATAAGAAGAGCTTTGTCTTGTCTTTGTCTTGTTCCAAATGAGGCTTTGGTTGCTTTTCAGGATGTTTTTGTTCGTAAAAAGAGAGACTGCTGCCTTGACTTCTCTTGAGATCTTTTCTGCCCGTAGAAATTTTCCCGGTGGGTAGTTAGCATCATAGCTTTTATGACACGTAGGGCCGCTACACATTGTGCCACTTCACTGTCGTCACGTTGGCCCATGAATGAAACACATGCAGCTTCCTTTCACATTAGTAAAAAATAAAAAATAAAAAATTCCTCCTATTTACTTCAATGATGAGTTTTCTTTCTTTTTCTGTTTTTGTGGTAAGAAACTGCACTCTGCTCACCGTCTTCACTGCCCGTTAGCTCCACAAGCGCAAAGGTTTTGTCATTTTCAAATCTGTGTAAATGATGTGATTAAAAAATATCAGCAGAAAAAACTACATTTTAGATAAAGGTCACTCTGCGAGTTATGCTAGTTTTAGAACAGGCCTGTAGGTGACTTGTGATCCTTGTGGGTGACTTGATGCCGCAGGTGTTGGTGACCACTGCTCTAAACAGTCATCACGAGTTACATTAGGTTGATCCTTTGGAGTCCACGATCATTTTAGGGGTCATTGTTTTCAGTTTTATGTTATCTATCACTTTTAACTACAGGTGAGACATCCCACAACTGTTGGATTTGTGTCACAGATGCGATAGGAATGTGTGTGGAATTTGGATACTCAAAAAATAGTGGAAGTAAATACAGTGCACAGCCATAGTTTCCTAGTGTTTGAAACCTCTAATCAGGCCCAGTCAGTCAGACCCCACCACGATACAGTGTGATTGAATGGATTTTGTATTGCTGCACCAAAGTCAATAAACAAAATGTCCTTTATCTGCATTACAGCAAGGTGACAGGCAATTATATTTAAAAAGAATAAGTGACTTTCAGGGGTTTGATTCTTAAAAGACCAAAGTGAAACTCGTACGTTTCTTACATTGAATGTTAAGGATTTTAAATCCCACACACATCCACGTACATATAGGTGTTTTCACTTACTTGGCTTATTAGTCTGCTCCACCATGGGGGAAATTTAAAGCTTTTAGAAACACTGAGTTTCTGCTTAGTGTTTATAGATTATACGATGATTAATATATTTTAAGATTTATTTTAGCTATAATAAAGAGATGTCAGTTAGTGGTTAGGTGTGTTGTCTATGCATACGTAGATGTGCATGTATATAGTTTAAAAGGTCTGCCACTCCTACTAAATGGTTTGAAATTCTGCATGTTTGATCAAAGAAATAATAGAATACAATCGGCCAATGTGCTTGTGTGCTTGGTTGTAATGTGTGATTATGTGTGTGTACATGTGTGTGAGAAAAGGCAAATGAAAACAACATTGGGTGAGGTCACCTGGGAGTATTTGCATCAATCAATAGATAAAACACTCAGTGATTTGTATTCATTCAACTTAAATAGTACAATTCAACCAACTGATGAGCAAGATGTTATCTATAATGAACAGGTATTAAGAGACCTTTGTGTGTGTGTGTAAGAAAGGGGGAGTCACAAAGACTACCACATCAGAGAGACCCACCTCCCTCCCTTCTTGCTCTTTACGAAACACACATGCCAACACCAAAGTAAGACCGCTGCTCCTGAAAGCATGTAAACAAAACCAAAGCTGGGAGAGACGTTGTAGCATCATAAGCAGGATGTCAATAGATTTCCTTTGGAGAGTAAGTAGCTGTTCGCCCTTCAATGTTGCGTTTTAAGCATGTAATCAAGTCCAGATTAATTGAATACGTGGCGAGCATGCTAAGGTAGGGACAGAAATAGACAGAAGATGAGGATAGGAGACTAATGAAAAGGGAAGAAGGTAAGGGGAGAGGACCATCAGAGAGGAAAAAGGGACAATAAAAGGAGAGGAATCAAGGAGACATGCTAGGAATAATGTAGGAGTAATAGAGATGAAACAGGAGAGGACGGGAAAAAGAAGAGGAAGAAGGAAAAGAACGCACACAGGAAATGAAGAAGGTATAGGAAACAAGGAGATGAAAAGGCACTGTTTAAAGGGGACGGAGAAAATGTAGTTGCGAATGGGGAGGCGAGATGAACAGGAGGGGAAACAGATGGAGACGTAACAAAAGAGAAGAGAAAGAAGAGAGAGGTAAACCAGCCAGACATTCTGCCCTATATCTACAGCTCTGTATTTTGGATAATGAAGGGTAACAGGTGGAGGAATAGATTCTGTTATAGTGTACAAGATACGAGGACACTAGCAGTGAGTGTGTTGACATGCTTACACACACACACACACACACACACACACACTTAAAAATTGGTTTTATAACATTTTTGTCACTATTAGTTTTTTTTTCATTATTAGTACTGTTTATGCCATCTTACATGTACAGTATAGTTCAAACGAATATAGCAAACCCATTATTCACATTTCATTTTCTACCTTACCTTTATCTTCTATGACTGATATCAAAAATACAATTGCAAGAAAGAAACTTGTTCGTAAGTTTTATTGAAAAGTGGCTTCACGTGGCAGTAATAATCAATATAACAATATATCAAATGACAGCGTGTAATGGGTTGGGCATCGCTCATATTGATGAACCTACAGAGAGTTATCAGAGCAGCTCCCCTCAGAGCGTACAAAGCGTTATAGTGAGTTTTCAGCTTATTGTTTAGCTGACAGGTGCAACTTTACTGTTTTGGTTCACTTTCAGTGCTCTCATGACATCATTTCTGGCTGCAGAAGGCAGCTGTTTTCATAGAGAACGCTCTAAAAACCCACTGTAGACTATATGCTCAGTAGCAAACAAACACAGTTAGTGACTAGCTGGTGAACATAGAAGCATTTAGCAGTTAAAGAGCCAGATATTTCCCTCAGGAGTTGGTAGAGAACTTTGAAACCTTTTTTATTCCTGAAAATAAATCAGAATTACAGTGGGCCTATATAGACCATCAAGCCTACTAGGCTATTTCTTGCAGCTGTTACAGTAACATTCATTATGAACTTTAATAAAAACAATTACACAATTTGAACATGACCACTGCATTCGTATGAATATTTATCGATTTAAAAAAAAAGTTTAATTAATCAACTAGCACAATATTTTCGTTCTCAGTGATGCGATGTCAAGTTCATGCCTTGTCCTTTCCTCATCCTGACACATAGGAGATGTGCTCATATACACAACAAAACAAAAAGGTTAAATGCTAATTTAATAGATAGCGGATAGCACCACTCAGCCAGACATGCCAATACACTTAGTGTCATTCTTGCAAGTCACTGTTTAATTCAACTCTATGCCCAGTGAGCAGCAAACTTCAATGCTGATTAGAAAATAATCACAACATGAAATAGCACAATGTGCTGTCATCATAAAAATAAATAGGCTCCAGTCTGTGCCTATTTGTCAGACTAAGAAAACAGCTTTCCTGTGGCGGGTCAGTCTTGGCAAGTCGCCCCTCTTTTACACACATCTTAAATCTCTGAGCCAGGAGGAGGCAACCCCTGGTCCATTTACTGCATCATCATGTAGCCTAGATACGGTGTCATCTTTATTGTCACTCATTGTCAGGACCATTTCTGATTTTATTGTTTGCACTATAGACTGTTTTCATGTAGCAGCCCTTTACTTACATTTATTTTAAATAGCCTGTTTTTATTTTCGATATCTTATCTAGCTAATAGGGAATGCACCATAAAACACTATGAGGGGGAAACATTTTTGTTCCCACCAGTGATAAAAATAACTCGGCAGAGATGGGGATATGTAGACCAGAGCAGGGGTGGGGTGGAGTCCCCACTATCATCCCTGGAAAAAGACTGCAGCCATAGTACCCTGAGTGCAGGATGACTCATCAAAAAATATTTTAATGTTTTTCAGGAAAACAGGAAAAAAATATTTCAAAATTAATATTACAGATCATGTAAAGAGCAAAACACCTAGGTATTTTGATCAAATGTTACATAATATTGCTTTCAGGCAAGTCACATTAATGGAAAATAAAATATTTCTTTGTTAGAGAAACTGTGGATGAATAAAAAAAACAAAACCTCTGTCTTTCTGCTCATTTCCAGGTTGTTCCAGGTAACTGCCTCTCTTCATACCACCTCATCATCTGTCTCTACATGCCCACAGAGGCAGCAGATAAAGAGCTGGCCTCCATGGATAGAAAGGGAGCTCGCTACAGAGAATATTTCTTCACTGCTCAGCCAAATGCCAACTCACACCCCTCTCTCTCTCTCTCTCTCTCTCCCTCTCTCAAGTGTTCCCAATGCATGCTCTCCAACAGAAGTCATAAGCTAATGAACCTTGTTTTGACTATTCACAAACTCTAAACAATATGCTAAAAGCTCATGTGAGAGGAGGAATATGTGTGAAGGACAGACTGCTCCCAGTTGAAAAAAGTAGCAAGTTTATTTTGGAACAAAACTCCATAATTTAAAAACAGAATAAATCATCCAGATAGATCAGTGTTTACAGACAATGAGTGTGAAAAATTATCAAATTACTGCTCTTACTTGATCATGGAAATAATTTCATTACAAATATTCTATGAACACATGAGGGTTCATTCTATATTTCTTTTTCAAACAATCACCAGTCAGCCATGTCAGTCGCATCTTTTATGCCAATAACTGCACTAATTTAACAGTTTAACACTAAAAGTGTCTCAAAAGATGTAAGAGTTCAACGAGGCTAAAACAAAGCTGAATTTAACTGAAGCGTATGTTTCACAGCAATATAGCTGTGTTACTATGGCAACACCAAAAGTTAGGGTTATATTGTCACATTTGATTTCTGATTGTTTTCTTTATTATTTTGTATATGATACAGATAAAAGCAACATATAGCATGGCGACCCGGTCAGGGGATGACTGCAAGGTTTGAACAGAGACAATGGAAATGGCATCTGGCGGTCTCTGATCATTAAATGACGTGTGGGGCTGAGTTAAGCTCTGATGCTCACCACATGTGTACGAACGTGTATGTGATTGGTTAGTAAAAGTGGTGAAATCAACATAGATACTAATAGCTGTGGGAGACAGTGATTGCTGTGTTATCACTCAATAGTACAACATCCAGACGCAGTTCAGTCAGCTGTTGGGGCTTTAATAGATAAAACACAATTCACTGGCTCCATGCATAGTGGCAAAGTTATTAGAAAGCAATCCATGAAGTGGACAAACAGTTATGAAAGGTTCAGTGATTTCTGTTTTATCAGCTGGGGACGCAGCATGCAGCTGTTGGCCAGTCTCTGGCACTTAAGGATGAAACAGGTAAACACAACCAAATAAATACTTCTTCAACAGGAAAACAAACTCAGCATCCTTCAGATTATCAGCAGCAACAAAACAGGACTCGGTGGTCCTCAGTTTCAGCAATAAAGCTTACAATAACACATGTTTTAGTTATCTATCTCTGCCCAGCCATAAGCCTCTTACTTGGATTGCTTTTAGAAAGCGAGTGAGGTGTGTTCAGTCTGTCTTTCAGGTCCAGCTCTGTACTTCAGTAGGTAGGTGGTGGTAAAAGAGGCACTTTCATCAGTCTGTCACTTGCCTCTTGTGGCAGCGAAAAAATCCCCTGCAACTCAAAAGGCATTTTCCCCATAGACCACAATGATAGAAGAGATATTTATAAAATTGTTGACAGGACACCTCAAACTGCAAATATGGTGATATGATTATTATTAAAATTTGAACCATGAAGTTTAGTTCACACTGTGTTCAACTGTGTTGGTGCACTTTGTTTCTAGAAAAAGCTAAAATGACATTATTTTAAGTTAATGGACACATGATAGGCACAGTATTAGAATATGTCTGATCTTAGCTTCATGATAAACCAGTGATAGAGATCATGTCAAAGAGAAGTGCAGAGGAAAGCCATAAAGAGACCCAAGCAGTGAGGCAGAAAGTGTGACAGTGAGTAGAAGATGAGACTGTATGGATTGAGCCATAAAGTACCGATCACGGGCTGGTGTGTAGAACTGGATCTTGACATGAAGGGATCAGAATTCAGCAACACCCAACACCAGTACCAGGATCAATAAAATCTAAAATCTTTCTTTCTTTCTTTCTTTCTTTCTTTCTTTCTTTCTTTCTTTCTTTCTTTCTTTCTTTCTTTCTTTCTTTCTTTCTTTCTTTCGCCTGTTTCTCACCACACAATGTATATAACTTCCTGACTTTCTCTCTCTACGGGGGTGACTGGTAAAGAGCTGGTCTTCATGCATGAGGAGGGAATAAGGGCTCTCTCACTCTGTTTCTGCAAAGCCAAAGAAGTAAACAGAGAGCACACAAGCGGATGGATAATCAGTAGAACAGCAGGCACACCAAATCATAGACAAAATTATTGACAAGCTGTAAAACTGCAAGACAGTGATGCCAAAGACAAGTCCTCATTTGAAAAACAAAAGGCTGTTTTTTAGCTTCATCAAAACTTAAAATAACATAAAGTTTGGAGTATCTTTATCTTACCTGAGGCAAGCTGAGCCACATCTTAATCATCTTGCACCTTCCACGATCCTTCCACCTATACAATGAAGAAATAGGTCTAATAATAGTGGGCTCAGAAGAATACATTGTGTTTCGTTTAATGTCCTGGACCCGTTTTGAGAGCGAGAAACATGATGTTCTTTTGTACAGAATTATCAACAACACCTTTCTCAGACAAGTTCTCAAAGGACTAACTAATCAAATGGTCTCTTCACCTACAGAATAATAGCTGCTTTTGTTCATTAAATGACAAGGCAAAGAACAGAGTTGTATTCCAGTGAACCATATAAGAGAAATTCACCACAACAGGTCATTATGACCATATTGCAGTTATTGTCTGCATGCTGTTATTACAATTATTATAGTTTGATATAATTAACAGTGGCTTACAATGACTTCAGCAGTACAATAGCTTTTCTATATTCAATGCTAAAATTACATGGGTCAAATAATGAGAGCAAACCTCAGAGATGTAGGGCCAGCAGAGGATTAATTTAATCAGTAGAAGTCTGAGGAAAATGTCTCAAAGAAAAGAGAAACACCCGCACACTGACTCAACCCATTGTTTTAATTCCAGTCAGACCTTTATCAGATTAAAATGTATAGTAATGGTAACTATTTTTGTGAAACACACAGTATAAAAATAATATAAGGCAATGTGTCAACTTCAAATGTAAAAACACTGACAATCCAGTAAAATTATATTTCCATCTGCACATCTCCATCTCTTTGAAACTTTCTTTCTCTCTCTCTTTCTCTATCTCTTTCTTTCTCTCTCTCTCTCTCTCTCTCAAACATACACTGCAGCTTGATGAAACAGTACAGAAGTCTGAAACCTATTATAAAGGCAAGTCAACAATTAAGCCTCATTCGGTTTGATTGCCTCACTAAAGCTTGATTTATGTTTCAGCATCAAGGTGTGCAGGGATGCCGTCATGAATATCCCTGGCAAGGGTATTGATTTATAGTTCATTGTCAGATTTCAACCATGGATTGTCGTGGCTCTGCACACTACACTGATGTGTGATACACCATCAGGCTGTGTTGCTCTCTAAATATACACCCCAAAGTAATTGTGTTTACATTCTTTAATTGTGATATAGAGCGACACATTGTTATAATGTCGAAGGAGGTGAAATCTGGTTCCAGCTTAGCCTGTGGTCTAATTATGGATGCTATATGCGTAATATCAGGAAAAAAACAACACTTTTTTTTCATGCTTGGGGTTGATTCTCAGTTTGAATCAGTTTTTGTTTACCTGCAACATACAGGCTTGAAACGTTAAGCCTGTATGTTGCAAGGGTCATCCCACACAGCTATTAACTGTCAGTACCAGATGCTTCTGGTAGAGCACATCCAGTTTAATAATCAGCTTCAGCCCAGATGTAGAAAAATCCACTCACTAATTGATCTGCAGCTGTTTGTGTGTTTTTTTTGTTTTTTTTTAACAACATATTAGTTTGATATCTGCACACTGCTGTTAGCTAGCGTTAGCTACCCAGCAGGTATTAAACTGCCGCAGGTCCACATGTTGTGTAAGTAATCATGTCCACAGTATACGGGACTGTCGTGACTCAGCTAATGTAGCCCACTACCATATTCATTACTTTCTACTACAAATAACTTTTTTTACTCATTTTGTAATATGATGTAGACATTTTTCACAAATATTTTAATTACTGTAATTGTATTAATCTGATGATGCTCTACTATGAATTTAAGATAGATATGACTCAAACTACAATAAACTCCATGTTGGGCTCTCAGCTTTGTAAGCTTTGGATGGACACACAAACCTCCACCTGCATGTATGGGAATATAAGGCTCCATTCCAAGTGATTGTACTATGTATGACTGTTTATATGCCAGTGCATGTGTTATGTTGCAATCCATACGTTGTGCCCTTTTTTCCACAAGAGTACAGTAGTAAGAACCTTGCTGTCAGTGGGTGTCATAACCACAAGCAAGAGGAGCAATAAGATCGTAGAGAAGAGAATCTGGCCAAGGATTGCTGCTGCTCCTGAGGGTAGACAGTTCATTGCCAGATGTAGTTTGGATCGGAAAAGATAGACAAGAACAGGGAGCAAAGAGTGAGGCTGATAAAGATAAAGATGAGGGCACACAGAATGGAATACAAGATTGACTATAAAAAGGAACTGAAGGGAAAGATAAAAGGGGCTTTAAAGAGAAGTGTGAAGAGAGTGAAATTAGAGACAGGGTTTCGAGAATAGGGAGAGAGGTATGAGAGCTTAACAGAATACCTAGCCATCTGCATTTCAATTTCCTTCAGCTCTCCAAAGCTCTGTTGTCAGTCTGTCTTTCCCCTCTCTTCCATTATAGCTTTTTTTCATCCCCATTTGCTTCTCTTCCTTTTTTCCTTTTCTCCCTGTCACTCTTTATTATTATTGTACTTCACACTTCATCCCATGACAATCTGTTTTGTTTTTGAGGTACAGCTCTCATACAAAGCAGAGACAAAAAAAAAACAAAAAACAGAAATGTTCCCTAATAGCATAATATTTATTCATACACATCTACTGCTATAGTTAAACTGGTGTGCAGACCCTTTATTTATGTCATGTTAATTAGTAATACCACTAAATAATAATACATTATATCACAATGAAAAGTCATGCATTGTTTTAGTTGCGACTTGGTTGTGCATTAACTCCACTAGTCCTATTCCTTATCAGAACAAGCCCTCCGTCCTGTTCCTTATTAAGCAACATAAACACATGCCTGGCTGTGTCTTGCTCTCTTAAAGTGGGGAAAGAGGTCATAAATAATTAACCATTTCAACTGAAAGCGGTTAAGTGGTTGACCCTTCATCTCTGTGATGGCAGAAAGGTTAGTGACATGATTGCCTGCATAGAAGTTGAGATAATGTTCTCTCTAGTGAGGGTTTGTTGCTGTGAATTACACCTTCACAAATCTCCCTGGTTGAGTTCGTTGAATTGTAATGAACTGCAAGATAGTTTCAAAATGAAGGCATTATTTTCTAGGTCAACCCCCATGAAATGTTTCTTCATTTTCAGAGAAAAGAATTAGAGTTCCTGAAAAATTAAAAAGGTGCAATGCATTTATATTGGAGGCAAAAAAAAAAAAAAAGAGTCAAATAGAGTTCAAATTTCAATTATGGTTCATATGCATTTCTAAGAGGTTTAATTTTAATATTATCATGAAAGCTAAGGGATGCTCCATGAATCCATGATACAAATAATACAAATAAATGCATTATAAGTGTGAAGAGCCACTGAAATAGCAACCTCCAGTGGTCACAACCAGGACTGCAAACCCTGGACTCTCCTCTGGTAAGAAATCTCTTTATTTACTCAGCCTGTGGAATCATTTAGACAGAGCTGAGATGGGCAGATGATAATCAGGACAGGTTGCAGGGTTCAGATATCTATACATCATCATATCAAAAGATTTGGGTTATGACCAAATTGCAAATGTTAGCATGCTAAACTAAGTTGGTGACCATGAAAAAAAAGTATACTTGCTAAACAGCATGTTAGCATTGTCACTTTGAGTACGTTAATATGTTGATGTTAGCTTTTAGCTCAAAGCATCAAGGTGCTTTAGTATAATCTTACAGGGCCATTAGCGTGCATGCAGACTTGCAGTCCTGTTTTATTTGGACATTTGTGCTGTTGACATCAGATGGAGAAAAAGCGTTGGCAGGGAGACAAAAGTCAAACTCAAACTGACTGGACAAAGTATGTGTGTTAAACCATACTAGGACAGCAGGACACCCTGTGACTTTATTCCTGTCTATGGACTACAAATCAAATAGAACTGCAAGTAGGAATATCATTATACTGCACAAATCTCGGTGCATATGACACTACAACTTTGAAATTAAATTGTATACAGATCTCTAAATTAAAAAAAAAAAAAAAAAAAAAAAAAGCACACAACTTTTTCTATTAGATAGACAGCAGAGAAATACTACAGGCCATTGGATGAAGATGAGCCTCACACTAAGATGCTAATTCCAGATCAGTGTAAGTGTGAAGCATCAGTGTAACTGTTGTCATAGTGCGATGCATGTGGCTACACCAGTGTCTACGATGAGGGGTGAAGCACCAGTAATTGATTCCATTTATTCTCTTCAGACCATTTGGGCATCCATACAAAACACAGTGTTATTGTAGGGGTCCTCATGCATTCACATAACACACACACACACACACACACACACACACACACACACTTCTTGCCTGGCCCCTACTGTGATGAGCCAAAGGAACCTCTTCTGGATTTTGCAGTGTTTATTGGATTCCAGGGGGTCAGATGAGTTGGGCTGAGAACTCTGGGATGGTGTTTCAAACACTTTTGCCAAGACCACATTTCTGACTCCTTGTCTCTCGCCCTCTATAGTCAGAAACAATTATTGAATCAATGTCAGATGGTCGATTGTCTTGGTGTGATTTTCTTTTATGCGCTGAGAGGTGACAGTCGTGGTCATTTAGAGAAACAATAAACTTGTTTTTTGTTCTCTTATTTAAAGCTGTTTACTGACATTAACCTAATGTTATCTGGCACATGCTATTAACCAGAGTGACTCACAGCACAGAGAAAGCAATAGATTTGGAGATGGTGTTGACCCAGTGGAAATGGAATTGAACGGTGTGGCAGTTGAAGGTGTTAGTGCTGCATTACATCCAATGAACTGAACATCTGATAATGAGATGTCACTGGTCATGATAATGGATTATATTTCTTTGGTTCCAAGTGCTCAAAGCTCCTGGTATACATCACTTTGGCAAGAGGGAGCTGTGGAGGCTAATCTAGAAAGAAAAGCGGTTTGTTGCCTCATAGCTCTTTGACTCTTTTCCTCCTCTAATATAACTGAGCTGTACGTCTGCATCTATCACTGGGGAACGCTATGAACATTGATTCTTGAGATTTGTATCTTAATTTTTATTAGTGAAATGTTGTGAGTTAGTCGTACTGTACATTACACCTAGATGATGTAAAAAAAATAGACTTTTTCTGGTGATCATCATGTTATAAACTTTAGATTAACTAGTAGAAAATTGCAGGTATTGGCTGATTGAACATCCTGATCTCACAGAAATATGTGAAATGAGTATGTAGCGGTGGCACATAATTAAACACATGCTACGTGCTATGGCACTATCGTAATGTTCCAGGTTAAGAGAAATGTGATTTTATGAGATCAGGTTGGATTAAAACATTTTGAAAGCGTGTTTTTTGTTCTACTCCTTTTTTTTTTCATATATGTTTTACAGCACAGCAAACACTTCAACATGTCAAGTAAATTTCAAAAATCTGCTTGGAAATATACACAAGATAATCAAAATACTGTACTTTTTTACTCATCTTTTTTAAATAATATTTTTAAAAAAAAATACATATTCCTAATGCGGAAATCAAAGACACATCAGACACATTCATGCATCCTTCTCACAGACTTTAGTTCTGATAAGTCTTTGAGGATTTAGTGCAGTCGCGCAGTAAAGAGTCTGAGGACTATCCAGCAGACCTTTTATATCCACTATCTGAAATTTTACAATCCTGCAGGCCTTATATGAGGCCCAAAACTGCTTCTTACATCTTAATCATCCTAATATATTATAAAAAGAGGGATGACATAGAATGACATGAACCAGCACAGGAGTTGTGTGTCCTATAATGACATGACACCAGCAAAATTACTATTTATCCTACAAACTTGAAGCAGATAATTGGAGACATTTTATCTAATTACATATACAATTAAACATCATCCTTCACCACAGAAATGCCTCTGACCCCACACCACTGATGTAACAAACTGCTATCCCATTCCTCATGCAACAATTTGAGCCCTTTCACCCTCATGAACTCTTGCAACCGCAAGCATGGTGTTGTCAATTAATGTTTGCAAAGGTTCAGTGCTTTGGACAAAGGTTTGACACCGTGATTGAACCAGGGTCACTGGACTGGGCGGAAGGTTGGAGTTTATCCCATAATACATCAGGTAAACAGTCAAAGAGGCACCACAATCTCATATTTCAATTTGAATTGCAACTCTTTTTTTAATTAATGTAACTAGAAATAGATTGAGTGTGTGCAGGGAAAGGTAATATTTTCTGTGACAAAACAAATGGCGGCATTAGTGCGGCATTACATTGTTTCCTTTTTTCGGAAGAGGAAGAAGCAGAAATACGACAACAATAACAATAATGGCGGATGGCTTCATGCAAGTGTTTCTCTTTATCGCCTACTTTGATAGCTTGAAGTAAAATGTGGCTGTACGCAACCTTTCTTTTGCTGACATTTGTATCAGCTCTATCAACCAGTTGTAATATGCTTCCAATAAACAAAACGTTTGAAAAATGTCATAACACAGCTGGTTTTCTGTGGCTTGCTTGCCTGTTTTTAATGTGGATGGAGGTATTTGTAGAAACAAGCAGAAATGCTCGGCGTCTTGTTTTGGGAGGAAAGCAGCATTTTAGAAATTAGCTGGCTTAATGTAGATGTAGTATGAAAGAATACTGCATCATGGTCACATGGTTTTGCTGATTTTGTTTGCTTTTTCTAGGTAGGTAGGTAATAGTACTCTGGGTGGTATACGGCACACACACACACACGCATTTTAATGCTCACATAAATAATACTAACACATTTTTTTGCATTCTTCATTTCTGTTGTACACCTCCCTTCTGTCACTTGCTCACACTGCATTAGTGTATGTGTGTGCGAGACTCAGTCCTCTCTGCTAGGCTCCCTGTTCATCTCAGTGTTCCTCCTCCGTTTGTAATGATCATTAAGCATCTCCCTACACACCACGCAGGCAGCAGCTAACAAGGGTAGCCTGTACATGCTGGCTATTAGAGGCAATTAAAAACGTGTCTCTGTGTGTTGTTTAGCGCGTGCACGTGCACGTGGACACAAATGTGTGTGTATTGTAAGTGTAGTGCCGCGTTGTTCGTGTTTAGTGTCACCATGGAAATAAAGAGTGTTAGTCCCATCGGTGGAGAATGTGTCAAACAGCTGACAGCGAAAAGACTCGCCTCTGACTATGTTTGTGTGCGACCGAGTGACAAATATGGATAATGAGCAGAGGCACTCAGTGAGAAAATGATTTGAAGATGTAGTTTGAGTATTTTGACTGCTTGCTTTCCGCTGTTGCATGACCCATCTTGAGAGGATCATTAATTTATTTTATAAAGTGTCCCGAGCGATCTAATGATCAGTAAATCAGACATCATGTCAAGTTATGCTGATCTACAAGAAGACAGAGTAAGAGAGGTGCTGTAAAAAAAAGAAATCCTCACAAACTGATGTTTGTTTGGGGATTACTTTCTTTTTAAATAAAATAACATAACAACAAGTTAGGCATTTTACTCAGGTTTCCCTATCCTGCCTAGTATTACATACTGTGATTACTTTTTACAGCAGCGTTCATATGCTTAGCCATACAGGAGCCTCAAACACATAGTGCAGGTGTGTATAGGACTCACAAAGCCTTGGAGGCATACTGTAAAACAATCATTGCAGCGACCTGGCTCGGCTCACTCGATATCCACAAGGGATTTTAAGATGTCACACCGGCCACGTCTGGGAGGTGTGTGCCAGTGTATGTGTGGGTTTGTGTGTTTGTGTCATCTCTGCCAGCCCACAGAGACAGAAAACACAGCAGTGAAGGTCTGCACAGGTTGTTAAATCCTTTCTTTGGGAGACCCTTATCGAGTCAATTTATTCTCACCTTGACTCATTAAATTTCTTTAGTAAACTGACAAATCATGCCTCCCTTTTGGGTCTTATCCTTAAAATAATATTGTAAAGGTTCACAGACTGCAACAGATGTACTGTTTATTAATAAAAAAAAGTCCCAAGTACGATAATCACATAAGATAAACCAGATGTCAATGCACAGCCATGAGCGAATTAGTTATCTAATGCATCTAAAAAATGTTTTAATTAAAATGCAATTTGCATTTAATACAAAGTGTAAACGAGATCTTATTTTTTCAATAAATAAATACATGTATATGAATGATTAAAGCAACAGCATGGTTTATAAACACAGAGCAGTCCACCTTATTCAAACTCAAATACATTGTAAAATGCAAGATTATATTATAAATTAAATTGTTTAGTTGGTTAGTCTAATCAGAGGAAATTAATTTCCAACAAATTTAATAAAATGTTTCATTTTTTCAAACAATTATTAGATTGTGAGGAGCATTTTTTTCTTTGTGTTTGACATTTTGTAAACTAGATGATGAAATGATTATTTAAGAATATATTTCAATCAATAAAGAAGAGCTTTAATTGAAACCTTATTTAAAGCAATATACTGTTAAAGCATCAAAAGGTGCACCAGCAAGAAACCCTTCAGAGTATTTAAGATGACGTTTAGAGCCGTATGAGTAAAAAGAAGAATCTTAAAATCAGTGTCTGTTTAATGGGTGCCTGATGCAGAGAGAGACGGACAAGGTGCTGTTTTAGTGACTACCATTGCAGATGCAGTTTGTAAATCCATCACTACAGTAGTTAAGATCCCACAACCAGTCAAGTATTCATCCAGAAACATAATGACTTGGTTTGTTCTATCAAATGCTGCATTTAAATCAAGCAGTGCTAATACTCAGCATTCACCATCACAGCCAAGTTAATATTAAAAAGGACCCTATTTCTGTGTCAGCACGATGACACACATAGTGTACAGAAGACAGAGAAGATGATAACTAATAGATGAGTTTAAATACATGTAGCTAAAAATGCATAATATGATGAACACATTTTTGACATGTATAAAATTAAATTGAAAGACACAGTTTGGTAGCTTATGCAGCTCTTTGTTTAAGGCCTTCATGCTCCCAAGCAACAACTCGTTCATTTAAAAGACACTTATTTTGGTTGCAGAGTGAGTGTGTGCATATGAGTTTGGGCACTTTAGCTTTTGGAACCAGTAAAGAACATAGAAACAAGGTCATATTTCAGAATTTAATTTAAAATGAACACTGAAATGAAAACTGACAATTTTGTGAGAGGTTTAATTCATGAGGGAAACATCTGTAAGTAGAAAAAGCCCAGGATGTAGTACTAAAGCACCCTTTAGTTCATGTGAAAACTTGAAAGGATATGGCATTCCAACAAACTGGAAGAATCTCACTTAGTCTGGCAAAATAGTCTTAAAACATATAGAATATATAGATAGGCCCTCTGTAATGCCAGAGCCACCTATTACTCATCATTTATAGAGCCCATAACTCTATTACTAGTATCATAAACTGATAAAAAAAACAGTATAAACAGATATCAAGACTAGAAAGCTCCTCACCATGCATTGAGGGACACTCCATGTCCAGTACCCTGAGGCTGTACACTAAGCGGAAAGAGGGAGGCCGCGGGCTAGTGAGAGTCAAGACCACGTCCAGGATGTAACATCGAAAATTCGAGAATACATCAGAAAGATGGCCGTGAAAAATGAACTGCTAAGTGCATGTCACAGGCAGCAGAACCTTGATGAGAGTGCAGAGGAGGAGAAACAGACAAGCTGGAGGGACAAACCCCTAGATGGCATGTACCATGGTCAGATAGAGGAAGTGTCTGATATCAAGAAATCCTACCAGTGGCTGGATAATGGAGGACTGAAGAGACACTAACCATGGCAGCACAAGAACAGGCCATAAGCACAAGAGCACACTAGATCAGACCCAAGATGCAGACTGTGCAAAAAAGCCCCTGAGACAGTCCAGCACATAGCAGCAGGGTGTAAGATGCTAGCTGGATCAGCGTACATGGAGAGGTACAACCAAGTGGCTGGGATAGTATACAGAAACATCTGTAACCAGTATGGAATAGTAAGTACCCAAACCCCAATGGGCCATAACACATAGGAAGAACAACACGGCCAAGGTTCTGTGGGACTTCAGCTTCCTGACAAACAGATCCTGGCTAACCAACTGGATATAGTGGTGGTGGACAAAGACCAGAAGAGGGTGGTGGTGATAGATGTGGCGATCCCAGCTGACGCCAACATCAGGAAGAAGGAACATGAGAAACTTGAGATGTATCAAGGGTTGGAAGAGCAGCTGGAACGGACGTGGAAGGTCGAGGGTAGCGTGGTCCCTGTGGTAGTGGGTAACCCCCAAACTGGAAACACTAGAGTGGCTCCAGCAAATCTCAGGAACAACATCTGAAGCCTCAGTCTAGAAGAGTGCAGCAACACTTACAATGACTTATAATTCACTGTGAGCCCACGCCTGTCACCACTAGACTGACAATACTTACAACCACATCCTGGAAGACAGTTCAGGGACTTCACATGCACTCCATTTTAAAGGTTTTACTTTTTTTAAAAATTGGGTTTTAAAGTTCATGTTACAAATGGAATGTACTGTACATCTATGAGGTTGTGTTTTGGATTTTTCTCATTCATGATTGCTCTCTTTTCTCACCACAATCTATTTTTAGGGCAACAACGTAAATGATAAGTGGAAAAGGTTTTTTTTCCACAGTTCATTTTCTGAATAATTTATTAAAATGAATAAGAAAAATCTCATGATCATCTCAAGATGAAATCTAAAGGATTGCCCAACTACCAACATGTATGACTTAAGTGGGTAATGGATGTTATTATGAGCCTATGCAGACTGACGTAATAATCTGTAATAATTATCACTTCTCTTCTACTCTCTACAAGCATAAGCATTTTGACCTTTTAGCATCATAACGCATTATGCACCATTTATCTTCTTTCATTATTTTATTTATTTCTAAGTGTAACCCCATTGACTGCAATATTGGTCAACATTTTTCTCCAAGTCTGTTTTTAAACATTTTCTGCATTCTGTTTGTCCTAAATGAAAATTTAAAGGAGTGTTTTTCATAAGACTGCTTATGCATCATTTTCTGTATTACATTTCTCGCATTAGTACTTTAGTAATTTGTTTCTGATAATGGCTTGGTGTTGGTTAGCACAAATGATGCAAGGCTAGAAAAATTAAAAACACTCTCACATGTAATTGCCTTACAGGAAAAAAAAGAATTTGTTTATGTGATAGCATAAAGCATTTTGAAAGTATGCCCTGAAACTAGTTTTTAATGTCCGGCTTGTACAATGCAAGCACACAGGTGTACGGCCTTCCTGCACTGTAGGCATCAATAAGTTCATGTATGGAATTATGTCTTTTAAATAAAAATGTTTATTATCTTTACACACAAAGGCAGCATTTTAAAGATGGATTAGTCTTCTTCTCGTTACAGCTATTCTGTGACTAAATGTTCTGCCCTCAGGGAACAAAAAAACAAACAAAAATTTACTGTTCTTGACATGGCGTGCTGGCCCGAAACGTGAAAAAGTTGTTGTAACTCGATTTTGCATTTTCTGACAATACACATATACAGGCATATGACATAATTAGTGTTCTCTGGCACTACATAGTCGAGACAGGAATTGGTATTTCACTCCTTCGCACTGCTGTAGCAGAAAATAAAAGATTAAAAAACTAATTTTCCCTGCAATGAATAAAAAGTGAAATCTGTGTGTTTTTCAAATGTACGTGAACGTGAATGTAAGTGAATTTATTATTATAATATAATATTATTTATTCTACACAATGAGTACAACTTCTCTGTGAGTACTATCATGGAGTTGGTTTCAGCATTCAATTCAAAATGTCCTGACTTGAAATGTGTTTGATGCTACAGCCCATATCATTAACTCCTTGAATAAACTGCTTTTCAGATTAATAGAAACTGATTTTCTCATTTTCTCTGCTGGGGTTCTGCCTCAAAATATGTGCCCTTGAAATGTGGCAAGACACGTAAACCTTTTTAGATTCAAGACTAAAAGTAAGCTAAAAGTGCAGAATAGAACAGATGCACTCATTGCAACTAAAAGTCCTCTTATTTAGTATTCATGCTGATTTACAGCAGCATATGATATATAACAGATAATAAATTGTTTATATTACACTAATGTAGTTAGTTAGTGTAAACATATATACTTTAAGTGTTAATTCATGCATTTGTCAAAAACTATAACTCCTTGTGTGGGCACCCATAATTGGATGCTCGTGTATAAAAAGATATTGAATGACAATATAGCAAAACATAGTTGTAATAGCTATATAGTGTTATACTACTATAATATACTATACAATGTGTTTTCATAGAAGTTGCAATTAGTGACAAACCATACCATAAACATTTACACAATATATCTGCTCAAAAATACACTTCACTGTGTTAATCAATTTATTACATGTTTATATAGCTTATAAAAGCTAAATAGAAATACCCAAACTCCCTCTTTAGTGTTTTACTGTTCTTAATATTCTCGTTTTATATTAAATTAATTTTAAATCTGTGTATGTGTGTTATAAAGCATCCTAAACATATGTGCATTCTCAGTAAAATTTTTATTATATAAATACCTGTTTCTGTGTGTTAAGTGGAGCAGACATTCTTTGTATGTTTATACATTATTTAAACACCTTGCCTCAGGCTTTAGGAAGCATTATCCCAGAAAAAAAAAAAGAAAAAAGAAACATTTCCAGCAGTATATTTTGATGTTTAGCTCATATGGCTGTTGCCATCAGTGCTAAACAGTGATAAGTCTCTTCTTCAACTGAGCAAGTGCCATGGATAAATCAAAACCATTAGACTTTGTGCATATTGATTGTGAAGAAACACATGTAACATTGTTAACCTTGAGCTGAGGTCAAAGCATTATATCCTCTGTGCCATTTCTCATTTTCCAAGCAGCACACAATCCATTTGTCCAACTTGTATTAGTAAAAACGTATTTCTCAAAGAATGTTCATAAAAGCATGAAACTGGATATTGTATGCTCGAATCATCCTCTGTACAACAACAGTAAAGCTATAAAACTCTTAGGCTCTTAGGTTGGTTTTAAAATTGGGAGAGAAAAAAAAGGGCAGGAAAAAAAATTGCTTGCTCAAAAGAAAAAAATAGATATTGAAGATTGACATAACATCCATAGATATTGCTCTGAGTGCAGCCTGTTCTTTGTCTCTTCTGATATTCATGCTGTGTGGGAGATTTTTGCATGTGCACAAGAGCCTGGCACTCATCTGTTGTTTTTCTCTGTTTTTCTTCTCTTTGTGATCAAATAAACAGTTAGTTTAAGATGCTACTCACTCATATAAATCATTTTAAAACAACTCTATTAAGCTAGATAACGTTTGATTGGATGCATTATGAGTTGACTTGGCACAAAAGAGAAAGCAGGATTCTCTTTCGCACTTCACTCCTTCATTTATTTATTGTCTTCTTGCTTTGTTATTTTTGCTCGGGTCTTGTCACTCCCCCACAAGCAAACACTGAAGGCTCGGCACAGTGGGAGAACAGAGGGTGATGATAAACTCCCGACCCCCCCGAGGGAACTTGGGATGGTTATCACAGTGGGTTCATTAGCTCGAGTCTAAACCTGGAATTTGTTGCCCACTTCCCCTTAATTTAATTAGTTAGTTGTTACAGTACGTATGGTTGGAGCCTGGAAATAATCTAAAATCTGTTCTGCCATATTATATCATGTTCTGGGTCAATTCAGCCAAATTTCAAAATTAAAAAAGAGACAAGAAACATGTGGCTATTTAGCTGCTAGATGATATACTTTGAACCAGCTGGTAACTACGGTAACTGTGTCTGCCTACCAATTGGAGCTGGGCAGGTAACGTACAGTGTTTTTTTTGGTTTTTTTTGGCCATTCTGAAAATGGCCAGCTGCTGACCTTGTAGGATAGCTTCACAATTTTTCAGGTCTGTTCTAAAAACAATAGTAGGGTGTACAAATCAACATGTTGTTGATGTTTTTTACTGCTCTACTCATTCATAATGAGGGGGTGGGGGTGTTTGGAGTATGGAGATGAAGGCAGAAACAGGTTTAAGGTAGCGTTTCGAGTTACATACGTATACTTCACAACGATCCAGCAGAGACTGGATGTGTGGCTGCTCCTTAAATACTGCAGGCAGCCGGTGAGGTGTTGATCACTGCCCCTGGCGGTGAGAATCCAATATCCGATTCACGATGTAGGCCTCAGTGTCCCAGGTAAAAGGCCTGTTAACAGAGGTGAGTGAGGTCAAAGGTTCTCCAACACGACTGTAATTCCGAATGAACCTCCTATAAAAATTAGCAAACCCAAGAAACCTCTAACTGCTTTCTCTGTGCGAGGCCATTGTTGGACTGCTTGGACCTTTGTAGTGTCCATCTTAACCTGTCCGTGGGTGACTACTACCCTAGGAAGGAGACCATGGCTACATTGAACTCACACTTCTCCGCTTTGACATACAGACGATTCTCCAGGAGTCTCTGTAACACCTGCCGGACATGCTGGATATGCTCTGTGGGATCTTTAGAAAAGATTAGAATATCATCCAGATAAACAAAAACAAAACGGCCCAACATATCTCTGAGAACATCATTCACCAGACACTGGTAAACAGCAGAAGCGTTTGTAAGTCCGAAATTTTGAGAGAAATGTAAGGTTGCAGATGGGTCTGAAGTTGTTGGGGTCATCAGGGTCAAGGCCAGGATTTTAAAGGATAGATGTGATGGTAGTAAGCTTAAGTAGTGAATGGACAGTGGCAGAGGTGAGGGAGCAGTTGATGTCCGTGATGAGTTGGGTGAGAGAGGTGGAACAGGCTTTGACAAGTTCAGAGGTCAAGTGGTCCGGGGGGGAGGTGGATGTCTTCATGGTGGAGAGTATTTTAGAGAGGTCTGCTGTGGATATGGGTGAGAAAGGACAAAGCTGGTGGTCAGAGGATGAGGGAAGAGTGGGTTCTGAGACCGGGAAAGTGGAGGAGGTTGCAAGCTGGTTGTGGATATTTTCTAAATGTGTATGTGATGTGTAGGGGAAAAAAAAGGGGGGTGGGTTCCACTAAAGATTGTCACCACAGTTAATCACAATATCACTAAACAACAGCAGAGCTAACCTGGTTGGGCATTGGTCCTTAAACTGGTTATAATTGGCTTCTTAATTAAGTACGGAATATGACTGACAAAAGATACAGCACTTCCAGGTTATGTTTCACATATGTATAACTACACACTATATTAATTGTCCCTGCACTGACACAAGCCTTTACTTTATGTTGATGCTATCCAATGGAGTTTGAGTGAGGGAAGGAAAAATAGATCCGCTTTGTGTCCACAGTGCGTTCCTTGGCTGGTTGTCAAACGGTCCATGCCTCTCTCTCCTGGCAACAGCGGTGTGATAAGTCCCTCGGTGACAGTGGGGAAGATAACAAGGGAAGACGGCGTACTTTCTTAAGCTTTTAACAAAGTAGATGCACTTGTCTTCAGACCTTGCAGTCAGCTGATTGTACAGCGATCTACATTGGGTCTGAAAAGGAGAATCTAGGTGCTCGCCTAGCCTTCAAAATAAAAACGAAATCAAACGTAGCCCTTGGGCAGGCAGGTCGCAGAGAAAGCTTGGAGTAGTTCTCTATTCTGCTAGTAGAGGGGAGTTGCACCAGCACTTTTTGACCTGAGTCACCATGCATCCCCGCTGACTGTGCCTAGCTTCTTCAGCCCATGTCTATGCTGAATTTTCGTTCAAACTTCGATCCATGTGAATTGTGACGCCATTTTCAACTCTAGCTCAGGCTTTTGGAGGGACATATGGGCCTCTTTATTGTTCTCTCCAGAGCACGAGAATACAACAACAACATTGTTAAACATTAATTTAATGATGAGTTGTGCATGTAAGTTATTACTTAAAGACTACAAATTAAACTATAATATGTAAACAAGTTAAAAAAAATCCTGTGACACCTGCCAGACTCTGTAGTGTATAGCATGGTGTATTTGGCCATATTTGAGCAGTTGCTACAGTTTCTAACAACGACAACAACAACAACTACAACTAATTTGAAGAACAAATTCTCATGGCTGCACCTTATACCAACCATAATGAGCCACAGGATCTCCCCGGTAACAGCACTGCACCTGCTTGCCTGAAGATGAGGGTTATGGTTAATAATACAGTTATCAGAATGAGAGTGTCGGGGACATGAAGTATGATGATTCACAGAGCTCATTTTTAAACCTCTGGCATAGCAGTGGGTTTAATTTCCACTTGCTGTGACAGTTCAAAAATAAAACTTGCCTGATTTAAACAGTTTCACAGAAAATTTACAATCCTAATATATTGGGCATATAATCTGATAAAGGACAGATTTGATCAAGAATCAATGGAGGGATGGTAAGCTGCAGTTTACTAAAACACCTTAATGAGGTCCATTTATTTTAGACCCTGTATATAGTGCCTTTGCATGATCAGGCAGATTTAGTTAATTCTGTATGGAAATGTTCAGATTTTTTTAATTCAATAAATACTGAGGCGTTTTTGTCTATTCAAAACTATGAAAAAGTAAACTGTGATAGCCATTTATCAACCCTGACAGCTTCTGTCTTCCCTTCATAGTGTCTGTCTGTTAGCCTGGATGAAATCTGTACACTGTGTCCTTGACCAGTGAACACACACACACACACACACACACACACACACGAGGCTACAGACCCCCAGAGATTTTGAAAGATGTACTTGGATTCAGCCTTTACTTACAGTTACCATGACAGAAACTTTTTCAGGGATGGTATCCTTGCTTGACTTGACAAGTCTTGCAAAAAAAAATAGCAAAGATGAAAGTTAGTTTAGCTGCAAAAAACCTTGGCTGAACATCCAAGTGGGAAGCGCCTTAACTTGAGTTATTACACACACGACCTCCGACTTACTCTCTGCTGACACACCCAATGACACAAAAGTCCTCTTAGGAACACGTCTCAAGGTTTGTTCTTTTTTTTTAAACACCTGTTTACTACTTTTATGTTGTATTCAAGTATTAATTCACACAATCATACATATTAACATGGAATGGATGAGGGATGTTTATAAAATAGTAATGGTTTACTGTACTAATGGCAATCAATAAATAATGAACTATAGCATGTTTGTAGTTAACAGCAAATTGTATTTTTCAAATTTCTACCTAGATATTTTCATTAATTAAAATTGATTTTCACTTTGGGTGGGGGGCATATTGCATGATACATTGTCTGACCTTGTCATGAGAAATTATAATGTCAATAAAACACTTGTTCATGTTTTTTTGTGTTGCTCTGTAGCTCTGTTTTGTGTTTACATTCGGCCTGTTGACATTTATGGTTTCCTTGAGTGTGCTTATTGTGCTTTTTGGAGTTTTGGTTTTCCGTTTTCCTTGTGTTCTCCTTTCCAGTTTGCTTTTACCTTCACCTGCCTTCTATCCGTTTCATCAGCCATGCCCTGCTCCCTGTGCCCCATTTCATGATTAGTTCTGTTTCTGTTTCTGTCCCGATTTTCTGTTGAGTCTTGTCAGATCCTTGGTTCAGTCCGTTCTGTTTTGCTTGTCTGTTCTGTTGAAACCTCCTGTTGACATAAATACCAGTTATGTCAGGCCAACTTTGTTAGCATTTTCGAGTGACCATTACCAACTGCCTGCCTGTCAGCGACTCCACCATTTACCCAGTCTTTTTTACCTGCCCACACGAGTCATTCTCCCTCTTCATCATTTGCCTGTGTCTTCACTGGATACCCATTTCTCCTCCACCCAATCAGATCATTAACTATTCAATAAACCCCTGTCTGCTTTTGTGTTTTTTGGGTATTCTGCAGCTACCCAACATACATTGAAATATAACAAGCAGATATAAATGTACAATCTGCATTCTCTGAAAAACTGATGAGAATGCAGATCCTCAAATACAAAGTTTTCTATGAAATGAGTAATTGAAAGGATTGTGCAAAAGGCACACCACCCATTTGAACTTGCAACGTTAGCGCCACCAGCTACACGCAGTTACACTTCTTGAGTTGGACAATCGGTTCACCTACTTGCTTGTCCAAAACAAAAATGCATGTCCCAGTTCAAATTCTGGCCTGACGACCCTTGGGAATGCTGGTCAATAGTTCTTTTTATTGAACTCACTATACCAGCGACAGGTGAGTTACCCCCATCCCTAACCACAACCAATCCATGCAACATTCTCGTCACTTTCCCAAACAAAAATAATTACTGTGGCACATGAACAATTATTACCAGATGTCATCTGCGGTGCCACTCTTGATCTCTCTAAAATCACTGACATATTTATTGTACAAAAGGCATAGTATCTACTTTTAAGGAAGGACAGGGGAGAAAATCACTTGCACTTTTTCTTGGGTAAAAGACAGCAAACTGGATTAATATGAAGCCGTTTCAGCAATTTTTAGGAGAAGGGAAATTAACAAGGCCATTATACAGACTTTTTTTTTTTTTTTTTTTACAATTAGAGCCTTTCTTATGTTTAATAGCTGGCCCAAGATAATTTAAAATATCTTGAAAAGAGAATTTCCAAGAGATTAGGGGTACAGAAGTCAAAGGTTGAATTGAGTATGAGTACCAAGACATGTGGGAGTGATGTAGACAAGGATGTGCTAGGACGGGGGAATGGGTTGACATTAAAGATAAAAGTAAGAAAAAAAAAAACTTGCATATGGCTATCCTTCTCATTTAATTCTACTTTTTATGGATATCTTCCTTTTTTTTTAGCATGCATAATTCTCACTCAGCACCTGCAAAGTATTTATGGATGTGTGGTAATGAGTGAGAGAAAGCTTGAGGGAAAGAACAGGAAGAACACATTATTACTGTGTAGAATATTAAAGAAAGGTAAACAGAGAGGAGAGCTAAAATAGAAGTGACATGAACAAGAGAGCACAGTGTTCCATGAACTGAGGTTTCCATGGAGGACAGTGGCTGTTTGATTGATACAGTAGCAGAAAATAGTTTCTAAGAGAAAAAAAAACTATAGCAACTAGACTATATTACTTTGGTAACTGTATCCAAAATGTGTTTAAATTATAAAGTTAATTATGTGTAAGCAACACTACCCGACATTTATACATGAATAAAATCACTTTTGGCATTATCAAGTCCTGATGTGATATAGGTAATTCAATATGTAGTTTGAACTCGTTGCAATGTCGGAAAGAAATATGTAAAATATATTTTATGTAAAATATGTAAAAGGTGTTTAACGTCTGTGTCAAAATGACAGTGGCAGTGAAAACAAGACATGTTCCTTCACACCTGCGTCATACAACTCTGGGAGAAATGTCATCTACATTAACAATCTTTCAAGTCTGTTATACAACTATTCATGTCATCACAAATATATACAGTGTCTACATCATTGGAATACCTCAGAGCCAAAATGGCCTCACCTCATCTAAAGACAAAGAATTAATTAGTAAATTATGGGTCGTGGGATACTAGAGTGCTGAAGAGGACACACTGATTGTCCTCTCCTTCCAGCAGCAAACAAAGGCTACAAATCTCATCTGTAGGAGCCTTTGAAATGGGGCAAGTGCTGCTAGCTTGCAATGTTTTCAGCCCCTGAATTAGGACGGCATCTGTCCCATCTGTCCTCCTCTATTTTCTGTCACCTGCAACTGATTCTGTCCCAGTCCTGTTTTATCTTTTAGTTCTTGTATTTTTTTTTTTAAATCTCAGTTTTCCTTCAAATTTTCTCCACTCTGCCCTCAGTCCCCTTAATTATTCCACCACCACCTTGTCTCCAACATTTTATCCTCTTCTTTCCGTCCCAACTCTTCCTTGCTTGCACATACTAGACATCTGCATTAACTCCTGAGACTTCTCAGTTCACAATCTGACAGTAAATAGAAAATGATTCACATGGATATCAATCCTCTATGAGCACAGAGCCTGGACTGCTTACATTTACACAACTATGCAGTTGAAAGCCTTCACACTGACAAATTGCTTAAGGAGCAAAGAGGAAAAGACGTAGGAAATCCAGTTAAACAAAATATGAGAGGAGAAAAGGTGTTGTGCCAATTTACTATGCAGACTGTGGATCTGTCTTCCTATTATAGTCCATTGTTTGGCGGTACACATTATATTGACTGGTGGTGTCTTCACTTTGTGAGTGCTCGGGACCTAATGAATGCTTCTCCCATCATACAAACGGTGTTGACTAACCCCATCACGAGACAAGAAGAAAAATGCTATTGGACAATTCTGCTTAAATCTGGATTATGTTAAGTGACAGATTTTTAAATCCAAGTAATGATATACTTTTGAGGGTGAAAGGAATAAAACGCATTGATAATCCCATCAGGAGGAGGGAGGGTATTTTTCACCTTGTAATGACTCAGACTTAAATCCAATAGCACAACCACAAACAGTCATGTACCAGTAACAGATCTTTACTTGAGTTTCAGGCAAACTACAGACAAGGAATCAAAGCAAGTATACAGTATTAAAAAACAAACAAAAAAAAAAACCAGCCAGGCAGGAATACAAACTGGCATGCAGGAAAGCTAGGTGGAAAACAACTGACAACCTGGCAGGGAGTGTAACTGCACCGGGATATCTAGACTTGGGAACTAATGAGGGGATGGGATTCAGGTGAGCGTGGAACTCAGGTGAAAGGAAGGAGGTAATTAGGAGGCTGGAGGGACTGAATGCATCTAAAACGACAGGAGAATAAAAATAATTGTAATAATAACAAAATTAAGAATAGCAGACTAAATGTTGACACACCTGATGAAGACCCTGGCACAGTTTACACACACAGTAGAGCCACACAAAAACCAGAAAACAGATCTGGATGGGATACATTTGAGCCAAAAACGCCTCAAAAGCTGTTTCAAGAATTTGCAGTAGAAGAAGCAGGAACAGTATTGTAAGTTTGAATTTGACTTGCATGGTGCAAACACCTACTTCAACGCACTGCTTCCTGACACAGTAAAGTAACATAATAAGTGGATACATAAAAAGTTATATCTAGCATAATAGTACATGTTTTTTTGTTTACATCTTATGTAAGGACTTGGCTTCTGCATTGTTTTAAATGGTTGTGTAATCTGTGGACATTTAGTTCAGGGTTCAAACCAAGGTGGTGGGTTGATAAAGTCTAAAATATACTAGAAGTCTAAGTGCACGGAAGCTAAATGAGTGTGTGAGTGTGGCTCTTTTGCTTGACCTCTTTTTCTCTTGCTTTATTATACAAGGCAATACTACAATCAGCAGCCTGCAGAAGTTGACCACCAGCAGGTTCACAGTGTGACATCTCCATCTTTCTCCCATTCATCTGCCTTAATCTTCCTCTGCCTTTTCAATGGCCCAGTTCCAGTGTCCACCCACAAGCATTCACAGACTTTGGCACACATTCCTGATTTGTCCATGTGGACTCAGGGAAATCCAATCCATAGTGTATACTGTGAAAAATGATGACAAGGAAAGTCACAGGAACATCAATTAAAACATGATTAATCCAACACATTTACATTTGCATCTACAGAACAACAAGCACCATATCTGGATGTTTATGACCAATATGAAGATATTTTTCCAAACACAGGTTTGGTAAAACCTGGGGAAAAAAATGAAACTGAAATTGTGCACAAATAAGCCTCACTGCAAACACAAAGACCAGCTTATGTAAAACGCAGTTAAGAAATCAGAAATTATTAGTATCTTCAGAGAGCTGGTGGTAACTGAAGCACATTTATAATAATGGGTGTCACACCCAGACTTTCCAGTGATTCCCCAATGTTGTTGGTGCACTCATTGACACATCCTTCTGGTATAAAAATGTTTTTAGAAATAGGAAGCACACATATTCGATCAACATTCAGGTAGTTTACAATGTTGAGGACATAATCACGAATGCGGTCGCCAAATGCCCTTGGTTCATGCATGACAGCTACATTCTTAAGAACTACTGGGTAAAAAAGTTGTTTTGAGAACTTTGGATGACAACTGGACACACATCAAAACGCAGGATGTGATTGAGAGCACCTTAGATGCCTGGATGATAGCGGTGGAGCAATACTGTATATTGATGCCAGATTATAGTCATGTGCTGCATCCTTCACAACATAGCCATGAGAGCTGATCTGTGTCTTCAGGAGTATGAAGATGATCATCACATCATAAAGAAGAGTCACCTGCCCCGTTGCCTCATTTGCGAGCAGATGAGGGCAGGCATGTCAGACAAAACATGATATAACATCATTTCCAATAATATACTTTCAGTCAGCCTGTTTTGACCCTGCAAATGTCTCTGCAACAATTCCACCTTTGTGTGACCTAAAGAGAAATGTCTGTAAATGATATTTTGTTTGTAATTATCATTACTGTAGAACTTCTCAACACAGAGTGCTTCACAAACAAAAGCAAATAAATCAGGAAAACCAAACAAACAATCAATACAACTACATTTTTCACTCTGAAAATAGCAATTAACTAACCTCATTGATAGGTCAGCACAGCGGGCCTTATTTTGGTCTAAAGACTCAGGACCATGGACAGCTCAGCTCAAACTCATTTATTTTTCTTATGGATGCAGTGACAGGATGCAATGACAGTTCTGTCATGAAATATAAATGAACAAGGCTCCCCTACATTGTCATTTTTTTAAAAATACATGAGGGAAAAAAAGGAGAAAAAGAAGAATGAAAAATAAGATTATTATATAAACAAGAACAAGTATTTATTTTCTCTTCCTTCTTTCCAAAATCCTAAGCTTACATTTGTCCTTTTTCTCTCTCTTAATTGCCTTCAGGAGGTTTGAATGAAAGTGCCACTCTGACAAAAGCTCTCCTGACAAGACCTTGGGCTCAGGCTGACTCTCACCCCTCACAACCGACGTATTAGTCTCAACTGCAGCAGCGATTTGACCCTTGACCTCCATCATTTCACTGTAGCTGGCCTGTATTTGGGATCTCAAGCCTGAAATGTTGCTGCTAAAGCAACTGACTAGCTGATTGAGCTACTGGCTATTGGGCTCGAAGTTCTCGACGCATGCCTCTCAGTTCAATTGTTAGTCCCATTTTTTTTATTGAAAAGCATGTTTTTGCTCTTCAACAGTTTGAGGAGTTGGTCAGTCCCTGTTCTAAAAAGCGGTGGCACATTTAACTATGTTATAGTTAAACAAAGTAACCCCAGTTAAACTTGTGATCATTAGTGCAATATGTTTTGTGAACTGGACCTTGCCATGGGGCACATAGCAATAGCAAGTGATGCGCAATTCATGCCGATATCAGTGGCGATGATCCGTTCTTTGTGAATTTGTCTTTCTGTGTTTGTGTCCTGTCTCCTGTCACTGCAGATCACCTGACTGCTGCTGTGATCACCACCTGCCCGTGCACCCGTCTTTTCATCAGCTCATTAGTATTCTAGTACATATACAGTAGATGTTACTTTGCCTGCCCCCGTTACCTGCCTCAGTGCTGTTGGTGATATTCGGCCTACTTACTGTTCTAGCTGACTAGCTCGTGGATTATGTTGCTTTCTGTAACCCTGAATAATTCACAAATAAAGAGTCTTTTGACCGAACCTGTCCTATTTTAGCTTCCGCTACACAGGTATAAAAAAAGTGAGCAATAGCCCGGCGGTCTGAATTTGCCCAGTGAGGATGATTCTGTTTATCATTGATGCTGGGTGAAAGCTTGCCTGTTGTATGTAAACACAAACAAACAGGCTTGTTTTTAGCTGAACAACATGTAGTTTTTTGTATTTATGAACTGGGTTTTTGAAAGTCTGGCCAAAGCCTGAGGATCTCTTTCATTTTTTAACAAGATTGCCCTTAAGATGAAGTTACATGACAAAAAAATAAATAAATAACCAAACTGGAGGATTAAACAGGGACATTCTTTGTTTCTGTTGTTTCCTATTTACAAAATAATTCACACCTCTGTCTCCTAAAAAAAAACTGACTCAGCTTTGACGGTGCCACACTGCTTTACCTAGCTGTAATAGTTTAAATTAGCATGATTTACATTTAAAATTCCTTCCTCTGTATTTCATTTTCTGACATGTTTGGCTGTTCACATGTATGAGATCAAAAAGTGGCATGTGCTGTTGATTGTGAATGAGAATTTTGCCCCCAGCTGAGCTAGAACGATTACAGGGGAAAGTTGAGAAAGGCTCAACTTGCAGATGTCCGGTCAATCAGTGAGAGCCAGTCACGCTCATTTTTGATTCCTGTCGAAAACGGAAGCGCAGAGTTGTTTGTTTCTCCGCCCAATGTGAAATAACAAGTTGAGGAAAAGCTTCTTGTCACAGTCTCTTGTTCCTATATGATGTGATGTAAGAAGCTACTGTTTAAAGAATGACAATGTGTGTAAACAAATCACCGACATTGTTCATTCATTAATACAGCAACGTCAACAAACGACAGTGCGGTCACAGCCGAGTATGTGGACATAGACATAGAGTGCTCAAAATAACACATACAACAAAATTCATGAGAAGCCTGAGACGACCCACTATTTTGCATCTGTATGTCTGAGAACATTGATGACCTATCCTGACTGCCTTTTTTTCCCTACATGTCCAACATACTGTATAATTGAGCATTTCAACAGCATTACTTTACATGGTTGCGAATTTGATTACTGAAACCTTTCCTTTGCTTCACCAATGCTCGTTTGGTTTAAGTGTTTAAGCTTGTTCTCCGCAAACAACAAGCATGTTTCTGTGTGTTTCCCGTGTGCAAAAAGTATCAGACAATGTATTTGTACAATACTATTTAGAAACCGTTAGTGTATGTATGTGCACTCTCCTTCTTGGACTGGTACATTTCTCTCCAGACTGCCAGTGACATTGCCAAGTGCTGTTAATCCATCTGTGATTATTCAAAAACACAAGATAAATGTCCACATAAAAAGACTGTAAAAATGAAGCGTTCTGCAGCCTCACTGAGCTTTTAGGATGTAACGGTTTATCCCAAGGTAACAGCTATTATCATAATCTTCTTGGCAAGAGCAACCTTGAGATGTCTGTTTTTCTATCTATGATGGAGCAAGTAGTAGGCTTGGATAAACAATGTATGTATTGTCAAGGGCCTTAAAATGTCACAGCACACAAACAGATGGTCTCACAGAGACTAACCCGGGCTGGATCTTAGCATATTTTGTCTACCTAATCGCTATCCTGGTTTTATATAGTATAAAATGAAGGATATTCTGTGCACACAATGTAATCATCACACCACCCTGACCTAAACCCTCAGACATCCGTAAAGGGCCACAAGTTAATTCCTGAATCAGTCAGAGGCCTAATGTAGTCTTTTAAATACTGAGTACTAAGCTTTTAAGAAGGATCACCTTGAGTGTGATAGTGACCTCTTATGAAGCAGTCTGATAGCTGATGCTTAGGGCTAAAGCTCAGGCTGACACACAGACACACACCCACACACACACACACACACACACACACACACACAATCACACACACACACACACACACAATCACACACACTCACACACACACACACACACACACACACACAGCCTATTACACAATACATCAATACTGTTTTCTTTCTTTCCTTTTTTTTGTGTTCCCTGTTTCCATATTGCTTTATTGTTTAAAAAGCATTGCAAGTCAAAAAAAAATCAAACATTAACTGACTGTTCAAGAAATTATGACATGATGTAGACACACTATATTTTTACCTATTTACATTTCCTTTCTGAGCTATTGGCTATTAATATCAGATATTACCTTTGCAGTCTGGATATAAAAGCTGTAGTTTTGTCAGATTTGAAAACCCATTTATTTTCATCAGTACATAATTTGTTCTTTGTTTCAGTTTCTCTTGAGTTTTGTGGGTGGTAAAATAGGTTTAGCTGCTGTTTTTCAGCTACTTTGTATTTGTAACATAATGTCATAGCTCTTTTTTTTCTGCTGAGGCAGTGGATATCTTCCTTGCACTAATCTGCAGGCCAAGCTTTTTTCTTTCTTTTTTTTTCTGTAGCATAAAAAGTAGGATCCTCTTTCGCCTTCAACACTAACATTTAGTGTTGTTGTTGTTAATATTTAAGCATGACGGCAACAAACAACTTTTATTTGCCAAACCTAAACTTTTTATAAATAAAAATGCTACATTAGAGCTTCCTAACTAAGATGTGTTCAATCTGCCTTTTCTCCCTAGCCGCCTTACCTTCTCATTCTGTTTCTCTCACACACTCACATACATACACACACTCGAATGTTTCCTCTCTTCTGGAGCTGCAGATAAGACAGTGAGGTGTGATCAGTGAAATACTTGCTGTTGGACACCATTAAGCTCAGGTCTTATCGTGCCGCTGAAATCCTTATGGGTGATGTCCTGTGGCTTCTTTCCTCCTCCTCTCCCTTTCATATTCTTTCTTTCTTCGTCTTATCTCTTCTTTACTCTGCCTTTGAACTTGATGGGTTTATATGCGTTATCTCTGTTGTCCTTTGTACACTACAGTAATATGGCTGTGGTTGGTCAAAGACATGTGGTCATGACTGTAGTTACAGTGACACATATATATTAATGAAACATTTTCACTGTCTGTTCAACAACTGCACCTACATACACTTACACAGAAAACATATCTGGTATCATCCATCCCATGATTGTCTTGTCCATGTATATTGTGTAAAAATTGTAAAAAAATATTTATCTTAAATAGAACTTCGGGGGAACGACTTTCTGGGTGCCAGTTCTTTTCTTTTTCTAGGGGAGGGGGGGGGGGTCCAAATCATTATCCCATTTGTACAATGCACATGCAACATCACACAGAGGTATTGTTGCTATGGTGACCTGCAGTTTCATATATCTTGCACACTGATATTTGGAGACTGATCTCCCAAGAAAAATGACAGTAAGTCGTAAAGTCAGTCGCCCAAGTTCAGATTCATTTTCCAACTGCAAGTTTAAAAAAAAAAAAAATTGGCAACATGTGTTTGGTGTGACTATAGAGCCAGCAATGGTGGTAAAGCATTTTCAAGTCATGCATCACAACGTAAAGGGACATTTTCCTTTTCTTCCCATAGAAGAGGTGTCCTTTAATATGGTTTTAACAGAAACGAGTATTATTTGTAGCCACAAAAGCGACCAAAGTGCTGAAGCAATGTGTTGAAGTGTGTTATGATCCCACAAGTAAAAAATAGATAAATGTGTATCATCAAATATGTAACTTTTTAAAACAACTGTATCGGGCAGAGAAGCTCCAATGAGCATCAAATCTAATATTAAAACATTATTAAGACCTGATGAGAGATGTTGCCCCCATTAGCACATTGTAACAACAAACAACATAAATAAGCCAAAGTAAACAAATGGCAGCGGTGGCATTTGGCCTTCCTGAGCACACCATCTTTGTTTCACTCCCATAAACACAGCATATTATTGTGGCTAGCTGCTAATTAGACACTGTTAATACTCTCATTCATTATTATCAGAGCTGCTCACCACTCGCCCATTACTCTATGTGCCCGTGGGTGTTTATATATGTGTGTGTGGGGGGGGGGTGAGCTTAATGACCCTTGTTAGTACACAGCTCATTTGTATCGGTATGGTTTACACACCTCCTAACTGTGCACACGCACATACACAGACACAAACTATTCCCAGATAGAAATTATAATGCAAATGCTAGAACGAGACTGAATAAAACATGTTCAGGTCAGGTATCTTATGTAATGTCTTCAGCTGTGATGCAGCAGACCAAAGTCAGCCCGTTGATTACACTTCAAGGTTGTGCTGGAATATGCCCTCTAGGCAGTGTTTGATATAACAATATAGAAAAGAGAGCAGGGTGAGATATTGATGGGAGAATGATGATGATATACCCAGATGGTGAGCAGAGAGAGATTGGATGTGACCATGGACTCAAAAGTGTCGACCGCTCCGGGGCAAGTAGATTGGAAGACTTGTAAGTCTCTTCTCCAGATATTTCATCATGAAGCCCAATTAGTGTTTTCACTCTGCTGAAGTAGGCAAGGTAAGAACCAGTGAAATATTTGACGTCAAATATGATGTTGTAACCAATTGGCTGAGGGCAGCTTTCATTTTCATTAAAGGGTCCAATGAGCTTGTAATCCCCGGCCATTGCTGGAAAACTGCTGGACGAGAGTGAGAATGAGTAATGATCTGCTCACCCTTTGGAAACGCTTTCTTGGCTGTAGTGAGAAAAGTGTCAACATGAACTGCTGCAATAGAGCTGCTTAGAGGTCAGTTACAAATTGTACCGAGCAGCTGCAATGTCCTCTCCTCCTAAAGCTATAGGCAGTGCTGATAAAAGACCTTTTCTTACTGATAGTCCACACGTCGTCAGCAAACTCATATATTTGAGCACATGATTGAAGCCAACAATTGTAACTGAATCAAAATGCATCACTACAATCCAGAGCTATTTATGACCTGACCGAGACCACTTCCTCAAAAAGGGTCTCAGCACAGTCATTAGAGACAATGTTGTTATATTGGCCAAATCATCTCAATATCAAACTAAACTTTACAATTCTGAGATGACAAATAATACATATTGATTGATCATTTAATTCAAGTTTCTAATACACTAGTCACTAGTACTACTACACTGGCTGTGAGCTGCCTTTCTATTTGGCAGTTTTGATCAGAATTTGATGGTTCAGTTGATCTATTATACTGAAATTAGAGAAGATTTGATTCTATTGTGGGAATTACATTTCTTAGATTGAAACAGATGGCCCCATTTTGAGTGGGGAGAGGAGACATTTTCTGGACATAATGGTTGTGCAACAGCTCATAATAATCACACTCCAATGTATTAACCAATTAACCTGTAGGTTGATGGAAGAGGCTATGATTACATGGCATGTCAGGCCCTGCTGGGTTTAATTTGGCTGTTGGGTGATTATTATTTTGAAGTACCTTCTTTTTCCCTTGAATTCTTTTTTTTTTTAATACACTGTAGCTGAAAAAACCCACAACACTCTATGTGCTCATCCTCTAAATTGAAGACTGTAACCTAGGTTTTAAAAGTAAAGGGAATCATCGTTTTTTGAGGTATTTTGCTTCGGAAAAAAACGGGAGAAAGCTTGGAGTAGCTCTCTTCTGTACCTGGTGCACTGAAAAACAATCAACAGGGGGGGGGGGTCGCAGTGGCATCTTTACTACCTGAGTGACGTCACCGGGATCCCTGCTGGGTGTGTCTGGCTTTGGCCAATGTCCACACTGAGTTTTTGCGCAAACTCAGATTCATACTTTGTGAATTATGGGGTTGTTGGCACTGTTTCCAAACACTCTGGCTCAGGCTTTAGAGGGACATATGGGCCTCTCTATTGTTCTCTTCAGAGCACATGAGTAGAGATCCCAACAGTGTGTAGTCACAGGAGAGGGAGAGATGGAGGTAATGACCCTTGCTAATGCACTACTTGTTTGTAACAGCGTGTGTTATTCACCACCCATGCTTGACTGCTGCCACTGTTCAACCAGCTACACACACATGCATACAAACACTCACACAAACCAGTCTTGAAGTATTTGGGCATTGTTCATAACCTCATTATTGATAACGTCAGTTAAACTTGACTAAGGAAGAAGGCACAGAGCACGCAAGTAGCCAGTTAACACCAAATCAGAGTTTACAGTTTAAAACCAAACAAACATTAATACTTTTTGTAGACGTTTTAGAGCCATATGACATTTCAGCCAATACGTTACGTCTTTTTTCTGCCCCACAGGGATTGTTTTACCTGCATGCGACAATGCGTGTTCCTGTGCCTGGAGATTCTACATTCATATGCAGATATGTTTTATAGAGATTACTTAAGTTTGACTTAAATTCAATGGTTTATTCCATAAAACTGTAACCACATATAGTGTAGCACATGACATTTATATGTAGTGCGGTGTGAAACAGTTCGTCTATTTTGATTAAAGCTCTTCTGACCATGTTACAGCTCTGAACATCTTTTCATGTTACTGCCAAAGTCTCTTTCACTACAAATTTGTTGACACTGCTGACAAAATCTTTGACTAAGCAACTTCTTACACTGAGATTAACTACTCCACAGTGTTGTACGTTTTTGTTTTTTTTAAGTCAGGTTTTAATGTGCATGTCCTACTTTACTACTTCCAACGCTTTTCAGCAACACATGGTATGAGAGGCTTCCTGTAAGATTTACACATGATGTGATGCATATGTAAATCAGTCTGTATCCACCTCAACAGCTGTGGATTATGACTAAAGCATTTGTACATAAATATCCACGCTAAACACCCAACAATAGAGCTCCCATTGATATATGTTAAATAGTTTGAGGGGTGTTTTTTTTTTATAAATGCCAAGTGCATCAAAACAGGGGCAATTCTATGTTGTGTCTCTGCATACTTGAGCTACTTCCTGTCATTTATGTATTCAAGAATTTATGGGCTCAACAAAGGAGATGGTGCTGCCAAGGTGAGCAGAAAGTGACAAGATTTTTTTTTTTTTTAAATGTGCCAAAAAGCACCTTGAACATGGAGCTGTGCATTGAATGGTGATTTGTAGAGCTCAAAAGCAAGCTGACATCTCTCCTATGTAACTCCAGGTAACATGTGACCTTCCAGTCCTTGATGGCATTTGTTACACTACCCAGACAGTCTCTGGGGATGTTGTGGTAATGTGTTGAGCCGCCGCTGGCTTTCCCCGTCAGTGGAATTTCCTAAGGGGAACTGGCCAAAACATTTTAAAAAATTCAGTTTTATTTTTTGCCATTATTCATTACAAATGATGCAATATTTTTTTTTTTTTTTTTTTGTTAGTTTGTATAATTTTACATGGAAAACCAAAGCCTTACTTGGTAAACAACTGCATTTATGTACTGCAGCTCTTTTATCAAATCCTTTTCAATGTTCTGCCTCTCATTCACCTCTTCAGACATACACTCACACACAAACAGCAGCAAGCTACTATGCAAAGTGCTGGATTCAGTATCTTGCCCAAGGATACTTTGACACGTGGACACAAGCTGGGGACTGTACCGTTGACCCTGTGATTAGTGGAGGACCCACTCTACCTCCTGAGCCACTTCCATATTTATTCAAGCTGTCTCTGTCCGGATTGATGCAGTTCATCGATAATTACCCAGTAGCAGTAATGGGGCTTTGTTCCAATACACACAGTGCCAGCAGAAACAGAAACAAGATTCCAATTACCAGCCCACAATTATTTTTGTTAAGCGATGTCATTGCTTCTATACATGTTCCTAATTTGGACTTTATATTTAATATATTTTTATTATTTAATATTTAAAACATTTCAGAATAGCAACATATTATCTCCATACTACCAAATCACTAAGTACACATTAAGATTCTGTTTTTATTGAAGACCCCCTCCCAGACCCTTAAGGTGTACTTAGTGGGTTGAAAATGTTTTTGGTTTTGGCTGGGATACGGAAGGACCTGCAGTTGTTGTCAGATGATAATCCCCGAGTTCATTCTGCCTCCACAGTCATTCTGTCAGCCCCTAAAGAGGTTACCATGGAGACAGAAGAGAGAAAGGTGGGTGACGGGGTCTCCTGCTACTGAGCACAACTTGGTAATTGGCAGATTATCAGAAGACAGAGGTTATTGTTGCTCTACAGAAGGTTTACAGCATCACACTCACAAACAGCACATAATCTCACTATCTGGAGGAGGGGTGGGGGCAAAGGGACGAAAATCTACAATAACTAACATTAAATACTGTGAGGAAAAAATACATGGTTGTCAGCCCTTCACCCATTCTCCCATAATAGCCAAATTGAAGTGGAGGGGACTTCCAGATTGCTCAGGGACACGGGGAGACAGAGCCATCACAAAGTTGTACTCTGACAGATTGAAAATGCAGGATTCCTTTCCAGAGCTACTGTAAGGATGGAGGATGAGTGTCTCACTATAGGTCAGAGATTAATATATATATATATATATATATATATATATATATATAAATATATATATTTATGGACATATATCTGTTTCCTTTGTAGGTGATAACTTGCTTCTGTATCTCAGCCTCAGAATCGGGAATGGGGAAAAACCAAAACATTGAAATTCACACCAATTTAGGGGGCATTTAACAACTCCTGTTCGACTAATGTTATTGTGATCTCCTATGGAGGCTGCCTCCTAGTTGAAGTGTGGATCAGAGAGAGAGAGCAGCGCAGCAGGAGCAAATAGTGAGTCACTGCCCTTGCCTGGTTAGAATCAGATGTTATTAGTTCAATAAATGTTCTCTATTCATATTTCACTTGTAAACATGTCGGACTGAATGCAAGTCATTTGTATGTTAGCACCATCTCTAATATTCACTTCGTATTGACTGAGCTATGTTTTTAACAGTGCACTGCTCCTCCTTACACCGACAAACACTTTAAGTATTTGGCTGATTTTGATTTGCATGTCATCCCAGACTATTAGGCAAATCCACAATGGGTTTACAAATGAAAAATTCAGACCTTCATTAGCACAGTAACCAACACTAACATTTTGTAAATTCAATAAATAAATAAATGCTCTTTCAGTATTTCTTCGACATTTCTATGGCATCAAAAGTCCAATCACTGTGGTCTAATATTTGTGGAACACTGACACTCTGTTTTCCATCTATATACACAAACATTTCCAAACATATATGGCTTATTCAGGACATGACAACTGTGCCATAAATCTCTGTATATAAACAACAGAAAAAAAGGGTTAACCCCTGCGGTGGCATTTGGCTTATTGTGGTTATCGTAAAAATCTTATAGTGACAAGCATAGTAATAATATTATCCAAAGTACTGCAGTTGTATTTGCTAACAACTTAACAATAAGTACTGTGTATGTAATGGCCGGCCTCTCCACCCTCTGATTTTGTTAAATGGACCAGCATTGATGCATCAATGATGCCATTCTCTAAACGTGTATTTTGTCCTGCTCACCCAAACAAGCTGGTGGTTTTATCTACGTGCACGAACAGTCCTCTGCAAACTATCAAGAACAAGTAGACAAGTAGACGCAGGTGCAAACACACACACACGCCGTTCAACTTCATAATCACAAGTATAGACAATCAACATTAAAAAGGAAATAATGTTGAGTGCTAAGAGTGGGAGGGAGCTGCACTCTAATGCAGATGGCATCATTTTATGTCCTTTGCAGCAGCAGTTTTCAAATGGCTAACAGACGGGGGGTTCAACGGATACACTCCCCATTCAAAGTAAACTCTCAGCGCCTGTGTGACCCCAGGACAGCAGCACATCTCATGACAAAATAATTAGTTTAACATCAAGGCTGTAATTTACTATTAACATCAGAAGTATGTTGATGTTACTGCCGCTTGGAGAAAGGGGTGTGCTTGGAGAGTGATGATGGTGTTTGGATTTCAAGGTCTTAAAAGGCAATAATGCTCAGTTCATTCAAGGGCGCAAATGCATGCTTGTACAAACACGGATGGGTACATTTAAACAAGTGCACGCTGGATAAATAAACACAGATCTGAAAATCTTTAACGTACAGAACACTGGTCTGGATTTCCATTTGGATCCGTTTCTGTTTTTCTCTTCAGCGGCTCAGACAGCGCGGCAGAGAGCAGGGGTCAGCTTTTATGGATCTGAGATAATTGAAAACGATAAATATGGCCTTTCAAAGCAAAGAAAATAAACTTAGCCCTTCACTAGATTTAATGTTCAGCCAAGCTGCAACACTGGCACAGAGTCAAAGGAAGGGAATGCACACACACCTATGTACACGCTAGCATAGACACACACACACACAGAATGGATAATAGCCCCTACAAGGGTCTGTCTGTGTGGTGGACAACATCCACCACATCCTTGCTAAACAAGACAACTCTGGAGATTGGACATGATGTGCTCAACACCCCGAGGAGGAACAAAACAAGCCTACCTAAATATTTTAAATAACTTTTCTTTACTACACTATGTATACATTTGAATTAGTGAATAATTCACATTTATTTGAGTACAGTATAGTTAGTACAGGGGGGGGGGGGGAACTTTGACAAGACAGTGGTTGGTTTAGGTTATAGTAAACAACTAAAAACATAAACCAAGAGTATCGATGGTCATTTAACTGGTCATCAGTTGGGAGCAGAATCGACTTGTAGACATATAAAAATATGCACAAATGCTGTTGGTGGCAGAAATGGTTTCAGTAGAATGGGGAAAACTGTCTAATCTGAGTACACAATCAGTACGGGAAACAGTTAGTTTGACAGCAGTATTAAACATATGGGTGTTTAAAAGTGTTTGTTTATCTGTGTGTGTGTGTATGTAATAGTTACAGTGAATCAAGTAAGGATGCCACCAGGGAGCCTGTCTCGCTTTTAGGATAGGCATAAACAAATGGGAGAGAGCCTCACCCAGACCTCTGGGTCTAGGTGAGCTGGAGGGACTTCTCCAGATGTTCTGGGAGTACCTTCCTAGGCCCTGCATCTGGAGGAAGCTGCAGGAGAAAAGGACAGCTGGGATGTTCTGCTCACCCAGCTGTGACTGTGAACCTAAACCTGGGAACACAAAGACAGATGGATAGATGTAAAACAAAGTAGTAGAAGCTTTTTTATGGTTTTGGAACAAATCCTTATTGAAATAACTTTGTTTCTAAAAGACAATAGATTATTTTGGCTTTTAAACACTGATTTCCCACAATAGCATCAGTTTGTCAACAATCCTGGTGGCTTTTGAGTCTTGAATAAAATCATGAAAAATAACGAAACATCAACGTGCATTTTGGTTATGTAACATTAGCTAAGAGGTGAGTAAGACATTGCCATTTGGCGCTAACTATAGTTAGCTTACAGCTAGCAACAATACCATGATAATCCTCCAGATGTTAGCTGGAGTTAGCTTAACTTTCAAAAACATGAGGGATGGCACAGATCATTTCTGTTGCCAAGAGTAACCATTTTAAAAAGTGCTTTCACACAACAAGCAACTGCTGCTGCCGCCTTCCAATGTAAACATAATGGCAGCCAGACCTTTGAGGCCGGCTGAGGACGAGCGGCCGCCACCTTCGTTAATGCACATTCTGCCGCTGCCATCAGAGTATGATTCTTCAACCTTTTGAGTTTCCTGAATCACACACATCTTCACCAGCAGAGAAAAGACTGATCAGAGATCAGTTTCAAAGTCTGATTATCCAATTTGAGACAATAAACAACATTTATGATACTAGTTAGCAAAACTTGCTATGCATTGACCACTGCTTTTTTTTTGTTTTTAAGTTACAACCTGCTGTAATTAGCAGTGTGATGCTATTGTACTAGGTGGCTAGCGGGAGCTTCTGGTGAGGTCTTAGTAGACGGCATCTGTGGTGGACAGCAACCGTTCACTTTGTGAAAGCACCTCCACAATTCTGTTCAAAAGAAATTTGATCTGAATTCAACAATGAAGTTGACTCACCAACACAAACAGACATTGTGTCTAGTTTCTCCGTGTATATTTGCATAAGCATGATTGGTTCCACCGTCATTATCTTTGTATTTCAGTCTTTTGGACACCTGTAAACCAATCAAAATGTCCTCAGTCTTTAAGCAAAGCTTTGATAATTTTCTAAATCTCGCAATGCTCTCACCATCTACTGTATCCTTTTGAATTATTCAGAAACTGTATATGTATTGTAAGTCAGTATGATACAGTACAGTCTGTACCAACTGAATGGCTCGAGACCACAGACTCCACCAGAATACACACAGCAGTTGTCTGATTTTCTACTCCAACAAGGTGACACATGTGCATACTACAAGAGCAGGACGTGCAGACTTTTATTCCGTTAGTAGAATAGAAAGCAATTGAATTGTAACACCACTCACTGTGCCATCAATACTTCAAGTCATGATAACTTTGACTCACAATAGAGGCTTTCTGACATCTGTACCATGCAATTTCTGTTAGAAACTATCAGAAAAGTCAACTTCAAAGCACCCTTTATAAGTGTTCTATACAAAAACGGGGTAAATTAAATCAGTTAAGAAAATGTATTCATGGAATTACTACCCAGTGATATTAAAATACATAAATCCTAACATTCAAACTGGCATTAGAGTTATTGTTAACAGATTCATAGTTTGTCAGTTATAATATTAATTTATAGTATGTAGCATTGTTAATATATTGGATTGAACAGCTCTACACTTAAAAGTTAACTTCTTCTGACAACTTTGTCGCTAGATCATTTATGTTATGTATTCAAAAACATTTGTAAGACACTATATCCAGTCCTTTTTTAAAATAGGACAGACACTTCTCAAATGCTACAGATTGTTGTTTACTCTTCCACAAAAGGTTGTCCAAATGTAAATAGAGACATGTACAATAGGTATGGAAAGTATTCAGACCCCTTTAAATGTTTCACTCTTTGTTTCATTGCAACCATTTGCTAAAATCAAAAAACTTGATTTTATTTCTCATCAACCAATCTTGACAGAAAAAAACCCAGAAATGTAGACATTTTTGCAAATGTATTAAAAAAGAAAAACTGAAATATTACATGGTCATAAGTATTCAGACCTTTTGCTCAGTATTGAGTAGAAGCACCCTTTTGAGCTAGTACAGCCATGAGTCTTCTTGGGAATGATGCAACAAGTTTTTCACACCTGGATTTGGGGATCCTCTGCCATTCTTCCTTGTAGATCCTCTCCAGTTCTGTCATGTTGGATGGTGAACGTTGGTGGACAGCCATTTTCAGGTCTCTCCAGAGATGCTCAATTGGGTTTAGGTCAGGGCTCCGGCTGGACCAGTCAAGAATGGTTGCAGAGTTGTTCTGAAGCCAGTCCTTTGTTATTTTAGCTGTGTGGTCATTGTCTTGTTGGAAGGTGAACCTTTGGCCCAGTCTGAGGTCCCGAGCACTCAGGAAGAGGTTTTCTTCCAGGATATCTCTGTACTTGGCCGAATTCATCTTTCCTTCAATTGCAACCAGTCGTCCTGTCGTTCACTGTGGGGATTGTATTGGACAGGTGATGAGCAGTGCCTGTTTTTTTCCAAACATAACGCTTAGAATCAATGCCAAAAAGTTTTTATTTGTCTCATCAGACCAGAGAATCTTATTTCTCATAGTCTGGGAGTCCTTCATGTGTTTTTTGGCAAACTTTATGCAGGCTTTCATATGTCTTGCACTAACCTTGGCCAGATCTGTGCCTTGCCACAATTCTGTCTGTGAGCTCCTTCGACCTCATGATTCTCGTTTGCTCTGACATGCACTGTGAGCTATAAGGTCTGATATAGACAATCAAGTTCCTAATCAAGTCCAGTCAGTTTAATTAAACACAGCTGGACTCCAATGAAGGAGTAGAACCATCTCAAGGAGGATCAGAAGAAATGGACAGCATGCGGGTTAAATGTGAGTGTCACAGCAAAGGGTCTGAATACTGATGACCATGTGATATTTCAGGGGGTTTTTCTTTTGCTAAGTGTACATTAATGAGAAATAAAATTAACTTTTTTGATTTTGGCAAATGGTTGCAATGAAACAAAGAGTGAAAAATTGAAAGTGGTCTGAATACTTTCCGTACCCATTGTACATGCAGAAGGTTGGCAAGCAATAGCCAACATTTCCTTTGTTTTATTTCTTCTAACTCACATAATAAATGTTAATTAAGCGACTGAGGTAATTTAGTGGTGACCTTGAGTAAATTGTGGGATTCTGAAATTTGCCTTAAATTTTTTACTTGGACAGTTTGTTAAGAACACTGTTAATTATCAAAGCTGTAATTAAAATTGTAGCTTTGGGATTTGAAAAAAATGGCACTCTTTGATATTTGTTGTTGCATTAAAATGATACTAATTGTTCATCTCATCTCATCATCACCATGTATTAAACTGTGACATCAAACTCATTAGCCAAAAGGTCATCAGGTTGGTTATGTTGGCTTCCAATTCATATCAAATCTGGCGTACGGCATTTATTACCTAACATTGATATATGTGTGCATTTGTTGTAACCACAAACCCTGTGTTTGTGGGAATGTTACATCTGTCTTCACCTCTTCTTTGACCTCACCTGTCATTTCTTTCATAGCGGCTGTTTAAATAAAAAGGTCAACAGCATCTAATTTAACACTTTGACAAGTCGTGGAAAAGTACGGCTTGATCTATGGAGAAGCTGCGGTGATGTGACAGAGCTCTTTACCTGTACATGTAGACAAATAAGCAGTTGCCCCGGAGTTGCTATGAGATTTTTTTTTTTCTTTTAACCCACGATGTAGCATGATGATGTCTGCTGACTATACAAAACATGTATTCTTACTGCATATATCCACAGTGTGTAAATAACTTTTTAAATAAATTATTTTCATAAATGAATCACTTCTCTCTATTATTATGATAGTTAGGTGGCAAAAAAAGTGCAATTAGCTTTGGGAGACTACTCACCTCCCATTTTCGACATTAACCCAAACCATGATCTTTCCCTAACCCTAATGAAGTGGTTTTTGCCAAAACATAACCAGATAATCACAGTGTTGTCACACCATAAAACCATAAAATTATTTACTAACAATGATTTGTAACTGATTTGACCTCATATGGGACATGTGTCACTTCCCTGGGCCATAATTACTACGACCACTAGATGACGTGAACGTAACTATACATAGGCGGTTCCGGAGATCAGGTACAATTGATGTGGTTTTTTAATTATGACGACATGTTTTGACTTTGATACCACACAGAAATTAGTCAAAGCCAGTGTCACATCTTGTTTTTTTTCCTCTGTAATATGACACAGTGGTAAGTTTTTAGAAAACACAAAAGTTGCAATAATTGACGAAAGCCAGCTCATTCGAAGGCTAAAGATAAAACATTGCTGAAGGGGACACCATCTTACGAAGGAAAGCGTGTTAGGGTATGTACTCATTCATGTGCCACACCAATAGTATTCATTTTTCTATGTGTTGAAGCAGCCATGCTGGAGGCCAAGCAATCGGACAGGCACATTTTGAACAGGTACTGCACTGGTTTTATAAAAAGAGAGAAAAAAACCTCTAAAAGGTTGAGGAAGAGATTTAAGAAAGTTAGTTGTCAGACAAATTAGGTAATTTTTAAAGCCATGACAATGTAGTCTTTACTGCGTTTCCTCACAGTTTCTCTTCCTCCAGCAGTTTGTTTGTGTATCATTCAGCATCCCTCCACTGCCCTGTCAGAATAATTCCTCCCAGGAGTGCAGGAAAGTCATCTGCACCAGCCCTGCAGGCACAGCCAGGTTGGCTGGCTCATAAATTCACCCCACACACACACACACACACACACACACACTCTTTGTTATGCATTGCTCTACCCAAAGGATGAGAACGGTGTATGGTGTGTAGTGTGGTGAGTCTGACATCTTCTCGCATATGAAGAAACACCTCTGCTCTATTTTAAAAAAAAAAAAAAAAAAAAAAAAAAAAGGAGCCTGCAGCTGATCAGTTGAAAATCTAAGTCATGAGTGTCTGAGCTGTAGGTATGGTTAGCTGTGGTGTGTGTTTCTCTCAGTGTGTGTCTACAGCTAGTGACAGAAGGTTAAAGGAAGCTTTATAAAAACTGAGGTCAGAACATATTCTTTAGTCTGTAAATAATAAAATATACCTAAAGGTCACCTGCAGCGTGCGTGTCCTCACTACTGCACATACAAGATTCTAAACTTTAATATCTCAAAGCAACATTTCTGCTACACACTGCTGTGAAGGGAAAAATCATTTAACATTTACTTTTATACCCTGACCCTGACAGTGTCCCCTCATAAATAGTCTATATACCAAATTGCTGAAGCACAGATCTATTTTCCATTCAAACATTTTTTTTATTTATTTACAAGTCAATAATAAACGGATGATTTAATCCTGAATGGATCTCGAAAATCTCGGAGGAGAGAGCGTATTCTTCATTCTATTTGTTGAGAAATAAAAATCATATTCATAATCACACTATATATTATGGTCTAATGTTGCTTAAAACAGCCATATCAGTTTAAGTTAATGGTTTTGAATCTAAAGAATGCAACATTACTGAATAGGAAATTTAAAATTTGAATAACTTAACTTTTAACAGTTGTGCAACAAATAACCTGTAAAAAATTAAAATTGCTTCACATGTCGAAAGCTTTAAATAAAGTCTTTTTTAACACTACATCTTTTTTTTTCACTAAATAAGACCTCACTGTAACATTAATAAGGCATTGCCACCACACCATGCAAGCGAATAAAAATGATTTTAGCTTTCCTCTGTAGTGAAAATGTTTTTGCCTGAAGCCACAGCAGCGTTTGGGAGGCATGAGACTAGTTAATCATATGACTGGGAAGACAGTTTACTTATGTACGGGGAGCGCTTGATTTGATGCACTAGGGCAGGCATACCAGTTGAGAAATGTCAACATCTCACTTGATTAGGCTTAAATAATAATGGAAGACAAAATCATGGTCACAGTTATTGCAGGATTCTGCCTCAAAACACCACAACACTGATTTGCCATGGGGCAGGTATTGAAAAAAACTGTACTGCATCAGGTAAAGTGGCATCACCACAGGATACTTGACACTTTTAACTTTAAAAATAAAAAGGGGTAAAAAAAGGTGCATTCATCCACATAATTCCTCAAAACCCACCTGTGTCTTGGACAAAAGGCAGCGTGCTGGTCTATGAGCACCGAAACTGCATGACTCATTAGAAGCTTGCACAAAATTAATTTCTTAGGGCTGAACACAAATCCAGGGAAGATCCCGGCGGATGATGATTAGTCCAGAATGAACGCCTCTCCTCACACACCCCACCTGTGATGCAGAAGGTGAGAGAGCAGCCCTTGACACCACTGCTAATACATCCTCCTTAGGTAGAGGCGAACTAGCCATCTGGACATTTAAACGAAATATTGCTGGTTTAATCAATCGAAATAAACTGTGTGCAATGCTAAACTACTCCAGCTATATATTTTTTTCTCAAACAAATGTAATTGTCTAAAAACTGAGTATTACTGTAAACACTTGTGGCATGACTGAACATTTAACTGTACTTGTAAAGTAAGAAAAAGCGCCGGAAAGTACAGTCAAAACTAACCAGATAAATTATTGCTTTTATTGTAGTGAGTCACATGGTAATATTACTTAATCTGACGTTGGTGGCTTGAAACATAATCAGTTGCACATGTACTGTAGGAACATTAAAACACTCAAAACATTTCCCTCTTTAAGAAATATCACAACAGCAGTAAAACGGTACAAAAACGCACCAGATCAAATCATTAAAATGACCAACGTGACTGTAAAGCCTAAAGAGCAGCTCGATGTATTCCTATTACATGCATCCCTTATCGTAACCAGCAACATCCAACTTTGAATTACATAACTACATGAAAATTGAATTCATTATACATCATTATAATTCTACATTATTCATCTAAGTCCCATTTGTCTGAAATTGGCTCCTTTGTGATGTTTGCGATGTTTTACTGTAGGCAAATCTTGTATGCATGAGCTAGGTTTAAACTAAAGAAATATGATGACGCTAAATATTCAGAAGACAAGGTCTGTTGAGAAACACACAAAAACATAAGCATTGCCATCTGCTTTCTTCATGTATGCTGGTTACCTTAGCCTCGGGCTAGATACTGCGGCAAAGGAGGCAGCTCATCAAGATGACAGGTGGGGAGGAGAACGTATCTAAATGAGCAGGAGTTGGCAGCACATGTAATTAAATTGCCTCTAAAAAAAATTTCAGATTTCATAATCTGATTTTGTTAATCTCAGCAGGGACAGTCTAGTCTGCGTTCACCTCACTTCCTCTTCAGGGAGATCAGAGTGCAGGGTCAGCTTCACAACACCACCTTTGAGCTTTGACAACTTTGTCAAATTGGTTGCAGGCATTTGATCCTACTCACCCACAAGAAAATAGGGCACTGATATTGGGTGATACGGCTTCTCTGGAGCTCTGGAGCAGGTTTTCTTCCAGGATGTCTCTGTACGTTGCTGCATTCATCTTTCCCTCAATCCTGACTTGTCTCCCAGTTCCTGCTGCTGATAAACATCTCCACAGCATGATGCTGCCACCATCAGGCTTCACTGTAGGGATGACACTGACCAGGTGATGAGTGATGCCAAAGAGTACCGGAGAATTTTGTTTCATGGTCTGAGAGTCTTTCAGATGCCTTTTGGTAAACTTCTGTCTTTTCTCTCTGGCCGCTCTACCATACAGAAACACAAAGGTCGTTCTTCTGGAAGGATCTCCTCTCTCCACAGATGAACCCTGGAGCTCCTGTCAGAGTGACCATCAGGTTATTGGTCACCTCCCTAAGTAAAGCCCCTCTCTTCTCCAATCACTCAGTTTAGACTGGGACAGCAGCTCTAGGAAGCGTCTTGCTGGTTTCCGACTTCTTCCATTTACAGATGATGGAGGCCACTGAGCTCATTGAAACCTTTAAAGCAGCAGACATGTTTCTGTACCATCCCCAGATCTGTGTCTTATTGATATTGACAACTTGAAATACTCTCAGGAACACACTGCTCATCTCTCCTGTCTCTGGACAACTGTACATCTGTCCGAAACGTAACACTAACTTGACCTACGCCACTTCTCCCGCCCCTTGTTGAGGGAACGCTTGGATTGGCTGTTCATTTGTTTAAGACCCAATAAGAAGACAAAAACAGATTGAGTGACATTAAACTGGTAAAAAGCTCTCGATACTGTCCTGTCTATGAGGTCTACAGACAATTCCTTCAACTCCATGCTTGTTTGGCGGCCTGACATGCACTGTTAATTTGTGGGACCTTGTACAGACAGTTGTGTACCTTGTGTACCCGAATCATGTCCCACAGGTGACACAGAATGCACCCGAGTTCAATTTTGAGCTTGATCATGAAGGCTGTGAATACTTATGTAATTTATCTTGAATGTGCCGTACAATTAATAAGCACACCACGCAAATAATCCATTTGCAGGTATTTACTTCCAATATGAAATACAATTTGTTAACTCTTTACGAAATAAATAATCTTTTAAGTTGCACCAAATTATCCTTTACCTTTCTTCTACTCAGAAACAGTACAGTTCAGATAGTACTCAGGAATCCTGAACGAAATGCTATTGGGGACAGCAGTCACCGTTGAGCAGTTAGTACACAGCATCACAGGCAAAGAACAGCACAGGCTTTCCACTGGGAAGACCTGGAAGACTTCTCTGTCCACATCTCCTTTTAGCATGTTAACTCAGTTGAGCCACAGTATGAAATTCTACTTCATGGTGAATGAAGTTATTATAAGGACCACAAGTAGTCAGTCTTATTGATAAAACTTGAAATACTCTCAGGAGCACACTGCTCATCTCTCCTGTCTCAAAACATAACACTAACTGAGGAACGCTTGGATTGGCTCTTCATTTATTTAAGACCCAATACGAACACAAAAACAGATTGAGTGACATTAACAAGCTAGGTTGCACGGCTGCTCAAACTCTTTTTTCTTGTTTTATCAATATTTAACATTTTAAACTGTACATGATACACATATTTCCAGTACACATTTTCACCTGTTTTAGTATTATGACTATTGACTTATTATGACTTTTGTGTGTTATACAATTTATACACAATGTGTTAGTGAGTTTATACATTGTACAATTTTAGACAGGGCTACACTTACGTACAAGTGATTTATGTAAAATGCCCTTAAATACAATAGTAGAATAAACATTTATATTTAAATTGTATTGCATAAGGTGTTTTAAAAAAAAAAAAAATACAAGCCTCTGCAGCAGAGCTTGAAAGATAATTTCCTCCTTTCATTCATCAAACGTGAATACAAATATCAAATCTGCTGTTAAATTAATGTCACTATATTGTCTTTGTTCACGTGCTGCGTTATAACTCAAACACTGATCAATTAGATTGAGTTAACAGTTCAATTAAAACATTTACATGGTTGGCAGTACCTTAACGTTCCTAATGCAAACAATGAAATTAAAATGAATAAAAAATTCTAAAACAAATTGCCTTGAGTATTCCCTGCAATGACAAGAACAAATAAATATCTGTGTGATAAGAAAGCTATTATTAATATTATACTATTGATGGACAGTAGCAGCTCCAGGAGAGCACACATCAGCTAACACCCCTTTTTCAGTGTCAGGACAACCACCTGCCTGGTGAAGAAACTGCAGCTGTGAGTTTCACCTGAATGATCAATGAGTTCTTTGAGGATAGCAGACTGCACTGAAAATTGATATTCCTTTAAAAAAAAAAAAAAATGTAGCTTAAAGGATAATACAAGGTTTGCCCTGTGGACTGGGGATGTCAAAAATCCTACAGCTCGCCACTTTAAAACCAAACTTCCAATAGTGTTTTCTTTTGTTGGCATTACAAGGTTACTGCAAACTTAATATATAACATTATTTTGAAGATAAATCCATACAGAAATGGCTATTGTGTGGTCTAGTGGTGCATTTTTGATGGATGACTTTCAATTGGTTTCAATCACAGTAACAATGAATGAATACATCAGTTACACCAAGTCCAAAAAACAAAAAAAAAACCAAAAAACTAAAACCAGCCATTTCAGTAAACCTCAATGAAAAGCAGACACATTTTATTGAAAAGTCCACATGCCTTGATGTTTTCTATCATGTGTGTTTATCATTAGGGAAAATTTAACCCAAGTCAGATTCAAGCAAAGTGGGAAGACTAAAAAGAAAATTACAGTGCAAATAATAACTGGCATTGAAGTTCAATGTCTGTATCTTTTTTTATATTATTATTATTATTTTGGGTTTTCTACCCTAGGGTAGCATTTACCTTCTGTCCATTGCATTGCATTTCATTATATTTTACAAGTGTTCATATTGTTGTGTACCTGCGGTTTCTTGTGTCGGGTAGTGCAGTAAAAAAGCCCATACAATCTCCTGCTTTCTGTTTGCCTGTCACGGTTACTCCCTCTGTAAAATTTCTACTTTTATGAAGAGAGGATTTTGTTTTTTCTGGCTCAGGCCCTGGAGTGCTACATAAAAGCATGGTTTTGAAAACATCATCCTGCCTGCCAGGTGACACAACAATGGTGCCCACCGCCCCAGGCTTGAAAGTGAAAGGGAAAGGAATGGGGTTGATCTAGTCCCCACTGGGAATGATGAACGTAGTGTAAGGATGACATTTGCAGGAGGATTTTTCCCCCAATGCCTCTCTCAGCATCCTGATGTCGGGTTCGGCTCAGATCATTCATTCTCTCTCTCTCTGAATATGACCAGGCAGCGCTAAGATATTCAAATCATCAGGAAACTGGGATATAGGACGGATTACTTATCACCATACATTCTGGAGAATAAGTTGACCAGTCTTTATCTCGACATCGCTGGGTGTTAAGGGCCTCACTGTTGTGCCTGTAATGACAAGAATCAGCATTAATTCAATTTAAACATCTGATCTCTATTCGAAATCAGCTTAGACCGCGACTTCAAACTGTGCAATATCAAAGCTGATTTACCCGAGAACTGACCGAGCATAACAGACAATCAGAATCCCTCAGCAGGCATCTTCTCATTGATGTTTGCACAGCATGAAATGGTTAATGACCCGTGATTCTGGCACTGACGACCACCACAATGGTCAAATTGGTGACTGAAATACCAGTGATGTCTTAATGTTTTATCTTCACTGGAGTCACAATCGTTGGATAATCTCAGGCATCTCAATTATGAGCTTTTCCACGATCAGAAAATGACAGAAAAAGAACCATAATACAGCCTTTTTGGTAATTTAAAAAACAATCATATCTTTTAAGTGCAAGACAATCGGAAAATTAAGTATTTTATATTAAATGAATTTATTGGAATTTTAATGGTCTTTTTGGTTTTGGACCCAATGAAGAGGAAGCCAAACTGCACCTGATAGATAGAGTAAAACATTATTAGAGGAATGCGTCAGAAACAGCATTACCTATAGGAGGTGATTACATCCAAAATGTACATTAAAACTTCTCCACCACTTCAGCATAATCCAATTCCCCACTGGTCATTTTCATGTTTGTAACTCAACACCTTACTATAACACATTATGTTATTACTTTTGTTGAGCACCATCTATGGGTTAGAAGGTGTATTCCTTCAAGATATGCCTATAAAAGCAACATATTTTCTTCTCTCCCGTGCTTAATCCCCTTGTCAACAATTAATTTCTTCATGTCTGTGCATTTTTCTTCATTAGATTGAACATTTACAATATCTGTGATTCAAACTAGGGTTCAGGAAGGAATGGGTGTATATTTGTGTGTGTGTGTGTGTGTGTGTGTGTAAATGTTCTGTGCCAATAATGTGCAAACGACGACATTGATGTAATGCTCGCATGACATTGATATTGATCCCTTAAGCTCTGTAACCCGCTTATGATGAATGAGTCAGTGACTGTCGGATGGCCTATCTTTATACTGCTTGCCACAAGAAGACCTAACTGCATGCAATTAGCATGTTGATGGCATCGCAGTGCAACTGATGCTGCTGCTGCGCGTGCACAGACAGAATGACAGAGAGAGAAAGTGCAGACCCGGCTCTGCATTATTCAACAGGATGATAGTGGATGCTGGCAGGGGAGCCGTTGTGAGCCTGGCACTATGTGGCTGATGGGATGCTGCAGCAGGGCATGACACATAATTTCAGCTCCAGTGTGGTATGAGAATTATAAGCATGTAGAAGTAACCGAAGCAGAACCCACCACACCTTTTTGTATGGTGCCTGTGTCCATTTTTTAGGAGTCATCACGAGATAACATCTGTCAGCCTGACGCAATGCTGATACTCCTGGAGCTAACACAGATAATGAGAGTATAAGTAAGTAAGCATCATTCAGTTGGTTGCTATGTTGACAGTTTTCCTCTGTTGCAGGAGGAGAGGTGGGTGGAGGCATTCACCTAACAGTGGACATGATAGCCATGTGATAGTCAGCATTTCATTGCTGCAAATTGGTTTTAGTCTTTTGCCCTCTAATGAACAGAAATCAATAAGTGCAATGGGTTGGATTGATGGGTAACTGGAGGTGGGGTTTTGGTCTCCGTTATCAACCTTAGTTTTAATATTAACTTAGCTCAGGTCAGGTTTTAAAAAATAAGTATAGGTCTATATTCAAACAAAGTGTGCCCCTCCTGACTGTGTGTAGGTATGTGCCAGGTGATCCTCATGGGTCACAAACCTTTTGAATTATTCAACATAGACTTGGAAACAACAGCGAGCATCAGTTCACTTAGCATTTGCCACATTGAAAACCAAAGAGTGCAGAGTCAAGACTATTATTAAATTTGAGTATCTCCCAGTCAGGTCAGCACTAGAGATGCTTTATTACTGACTTTCCATTGAACATTCAACCAATACATAAAGAGCAGGGAGCAAGTATGCGGAAAATGTAAACACTGCAAGTGTGTGTGTGTGTGTGTGTGTGTGAGTGTGTGTATGTGTGTGTGGTTACTGGAGGTGTGATGTATAGTAGATGAAAAGCAGTCAGAGTTTTTCTTTCTGTCAATTTTTCCACATGCCTAGACAAGCATCAATATACAATGGATCAAGACTTTTTTTTTTCATACAGCTTCACTAAATCAGATAGAAAAGAAGGGCTGTTTCACTATATGACTGTAATCAATGGATGCCCGGCCTTTAATGAGCTGCAGGCAAATAAAAGCACTCAGAAGAGCACGTACACACTGATTCTTTTTAAAACAAATACACCCCCCCCCCCACACACACACACACACCATATCTAGCTGCAACAAGCCTCATATGCATGTAAATCAGGGCTTTCTGGAGCTGCGATGAGATGTGGAATAAGCAGCTCTCTCACACAATCACCTTGGTCTGAATGGTCATACAAATAATTATTTCATGATTTGAAGCTTATAGAATTTTATGGGAAACTGGTAACACACAAAGACACAGAAGAAACACCATGCAATTACGTTAGACAGCTGAACTCACTGTGTAGTCTTATATGCTCTGCTGCTCACTGCTCCATGCAGCTGTGGCCAATCTCACATTTATTGTACATTGTTCGAAAACATAATGAGATAAAGAGGCACAAATTATGTTGGCATTTAAATTCATGCATGGTACCATCATTATGTGGCTATTTTGATCAAATTATGGGTGATGTAAAACCCTTCTGTATCATGGCATTCAAACTTGATACATTATACTATCCAAATCCCAGCTTTGTTTACATGTAGTAGTTTATTTCTAAGGAGTTTTTACACACTCTGAAATTGGTTTGAGTTAGTGCTGAAAAGACAAAATGAATGGCAGGGGTAAAATATCATTACGGACTGCAAATATCCAGAAACCAAATATCTGCCTCAGCTACTCCACTGCATGTCAGAGAAATGTACTATTTACTGCATTACATTTTATGACATGCATTTTGAAGATCCTACCATTTCTGCCAAAGTCTCTCTTTAAAAAATCTAGTCAATTTAACAATGATTTTCATATATTTTGATAGCAATACTTCTGTTTTGTTATCATTTATTTATTTATTTTGAATGAAGGGCTTTAAATTTAAGTGGTTATAATTGATATTTTTTATTATAACATATCAAATGACAGTGTATAATGTCAGTCGCCTCGTAGTGATGAACTTATGAGCCACCCTGCAGCTCCCCTCAGCTTCAGGTAGTGAGATAACGAGTTTCAGCTCATTGTTTAGGTTATCTGATACAATTGTAAATGAAATATTTAAAAATGCTACAAATCCTTTGTTGCTGGTGGTTCTTATAAGCTAGACAGAGGGGAGTCTCACTTTTTATGTTGCACCAGGGTTTCTCCAAGGCTGGGTCATAACAGAAGGATTGAGCGCAGCGTGGCCGAGTATGCAATTGAGTTCCGCACCTTAGCGGTGAAGAGCGGCTGGAACAAGGAATCATTATTTGCTGTGTTCACTAATGGGTTAAATGATCTGATGAAAGATGAGCTAATCTGCTATCCAGAAAGTTCCAGTTTGGACGGATTGATCTCCCTCGCAATCCTTACAGTGGTCAGACCGGTCATTTCATGGCCACCTGCTCCCAGCAGCAGTCAAACGGGCAGGCTCGCTAGATGGGGGAAGCATTCTAGCGAGCCACACCTTGGTGACCCAAGCTTCCCATCAACGGACCTCATTTCACGTGACTCTCTCCCATAAAAAGTCAGTCTATATAACACTGCAGGCTTTAACTGATTCTGGAGCAAACTAAAGTTTTTTGGATTCGTATTGTAAAACAGTTGGGCCTTACCACGGTGCCACTGGAGGACACCTTGAAGGCCAACGCCCTTAACAGCAAACTCCTGGCCCGAGTAACACCTAAGACCTGCCCAGTCCATCTCCAGTGCTCCGGTAACTATGTAGAGGAGATTCGTTGTTTTTTTGTTTTTTAGACTTAGCTTTTGTGCCTGTCATCCTTGGTTACCCCTGGTTAATAAAACATAGCCCACATATAGACTGGTCTGCAGCCAAGATATTAAACTGGAGTGTATTTTGCTATCCTAACTGTCTCAGATCTGCTCAGCCCCAGCCCATATCCAGCTCCAGCTCATGCCCTGAATCTCCAGATCTAAGTAGATCTCAAGGATGTTTTCAGCAAATGTCAGGTCTTGTCACTACCCCCTATCCCCCCACATGATTGCAGTATATGTTGGCCTGGCGCACGCTGCCTGGTGGTCACCTGTATAACATCTCGAAGCCTAAGAGGGAGGCTATGTAGACTTATATTAAGTACTTCTTAGCAGCAGGCATTATCAGGCCATCCTCCTCGGCACTAGGGGCAGGGTTATTTTTTGTTAGTAAGAAGGATAAGAGCCTAAGACCTTGCATTGAATTCAGAGGCCTCAACAATATAACCATTAAGAACAAGTACACTCTACCCCTGATGTCAACTGCCTGGGATTCTCTCCAGGGAGCGACCATCTTCACCAAACTGGACATACTTAATGTCTACCACCTGGTGTGTATTAAACAAGGCAATGAGACAAATTAAGATGGACACTACAAAGGTCCAAGCAGTCCAAGAATGGCCTCGCCGGGGGAAGGCAGCTACAGAGTTTTCTTGGGTTTGCTAATTTTTATAGGAGGTTCATTCGGAATTAAAGTCATGTTAGAGAACCTTTGACTTCACTCACCTCTGTTAACAGGCCTTTTACCTGGACCACTGACGCGGAGACGGCGTTCCAGGGGCTTAAGGATCTGTTCCCATCAGCCCTCATCCTCATCCAGCCTGGTCCCACTGGTTAATTTGTGGCCGAAGTGGATGCCTCCAACATCAGGGTGGGGGCTGTTCTCTCACAGCGTTCTCGTAAGGACGGTAAACTGCATCCATGTACCATTTTTCTCATCGTCTGACCCCATCTGAAATTAATTGTAATTGTAATGTAGGTAATGTAGGGAGTTGCTGGCAGTCAAAATGGCCTTGGAGGAATGGCGCCATTGTTTGGAGGGCGCTAAACATCTGTTCGTGGTGTGGACAGATCATAAGAACCTGGAATATATCCAGACTGCCAGACGTCTCGACTTACGCCAGGCCAGGTGGGCTTTGTTTTTTGGTCGTTTTAAGTTCTCTCTGACCTACAGGTTGGGAAGGAAGAACACCAAAACAGATGCCTTATCCCGAGTTTTCATAGGATTCAGATGAAGGCCCTGAGACAATCATTCCTTGGTCCTGTATAGTTGGCAACCTCACATGGAACATTGAGAGGGATGTCAGAGAGGCACTTGTGACTCAGCCTGACCCAAGTAACGGTTCCCACTGGTCGCCTGTTAGTACCCCAGTCTGTTACTAACCATCTGTGTTGTCCTGGGCTCATGCTTCCAGGCTTGCGTGCCACCCAGGGATTGCCCAGACCTGACGTCCACGTGTTACAAGTCTGCCTGCCGACACCCCCCTCTGGATATTCCCCTCCTCTATACCTCCACCACGCCTGTCTGCAGCCTTTATTCCACTTATTCACCTTTGTCAAATAAACTGTTTAACTCTAACTCTTCAGTCTGCTTCTGGGTCCCCTTCAGTGTCATGACACTAAATCTTCATGTTGGGCTAAAGCCACCTGAAATCTGGCACCTGTGTTATTTTTAAATACGTTGAAGGTGGTGATGTAAAAAACCTGCTTGAACTAGTGATCAATGTCAGTACTGTTAGAGTGAAGGTCGAGGAGAGTTTAATGCGTTTTGCAGATCCTTGACCTTGACCCAGCTAACCTTCACCACTGAGGCTTTTCAATCACTTTCTGTAGCATAGTGATCTATGCTGTGTTTCTTCATCAAGCTCTTAAATTTTCTGTTGAAAAACTCTTTACCGGTCTGTAACTTTTCAGGGCTCTGACTCTCTATCAAAACAGATTCAAAGTTTTTTCAGATTTTCTCCTTCATGCTCTTATGCAGGTCATTTTTGAAAATGCATTTATAAAGGGTCAAGAGATAAAAAAAAAGAGTTATGACTTGGTTAAATTAAAAAAATGAAATAAATATACATCACCAGGGGCCACATGTTAGTTATGGGCAGTTAGTGTCAACTGGTATTAATGTTGAACTAAGATATGACAATCATTGAGTTAGTCTAAGTATTAAATATATTAAGATAATTACCTGCGGCATCTGGCAGCTCCAATGACCTCTTCCGTTTCATTCATTGATGACTGTCTTTACAGCGTGAGGGTTAGCCTCACAACTTTTGCTGCTCAGCCAGAGAAAGTGGAATTGGAGGAATGATGAGTCACACAAACGGCTTTCCAAATATAATAGTAGGAAAAATAGAAAATCACCTGCCAAATTAAACTTGAATCTGGTACTCCTAATTTCCTCATCTTTTTGCACCAATTAAAGAAGTGATTCCAGACAGCCTCGCTGTGTAAATTCACAATTAGAAAAGATATCTTTTTTTGAATTTAGAGTCTGAATTAAAATCACACACACATAGAAATGGTAAACGGCACGGTTGTTAATCAATGCCGTGGTATCAAGTGTTTTCTACTCTCTTCTAAGCTAAACCTTTACTGATCCATTCACATATTTAAATTAAGGCAGACTGGCAAATTAATCTTTAACCCACAGTGCTTTGATTCAGTTTATATAGAAGACAAAGAGACAGGCTCATGTTGCAGGTGTCACTACCTGGAAAGGACTAATGCTTCTCTTTGTGGCAGCACTGCAGTGACAGCTCACCAACTAATCATGCCAGAGGGAAATGTAGCTGTTGCAATATGCAAATGGTGTCAATGTGACACATGAAAACTCTGCTCAGCATAGCAATTACATTGATCTTCTGCTGATGACTTTCTAGTGTGAAAAGGTGTTACTAAGAGAAAAAACAACAACAACAAACAAAATCACCAAATTATAACAATGAAAGAGGACTTTAAGCTCTATAGATAATAATGCGCAATGCTATTACTAAGTAAAATAATAAAGCTAATTTAGATTAGCACTTTCTCTTTTTCAAAACCTGGGAAAAATGGCTTCACGGAAGGTTACAAATAAGAGACCATACAGAGGTAAAAAAGTACAAAGCAGACCTCCTCGAATAAATAAAATACAGATAAGCAAGAATATTAATAAAAACCCATGTTTGGACAAATACAAAGATGTTTTCCTAAAGAGAGAAATGCATGATGAAGCACAGTATGTCTATCTGCAGCCTGAAGGCACTTGAAAACAATGAAGTAAAAATAAGCATTATTATTTTACATTTTTGGCTTCAGGGACTTTTTTTCCTGTGTGTAAAAACTCCAATAGGGTGTCATAGCTAGATTAAAGTGATTACATGGTGGAAATGCTCATCATTAACATGACTTAAAACATGCCACTCTGCATACTTTTTTGCTTAGTCTGTGCATATTTGCATGATTGAGAATGTCATGTACATCTGTTTCACCTTATCTGCATCACATTTTAATTCAATTTTTGGTGAGTAAGCATTTAAAATGTATTTTAAAAATGCTAAGAAAACGACCAGACACAATAGAGCTGAGGTATACAATTCTATATAATCCTGAAGCAATCCTACTACAGAAAATTCTTAAACAAGAAAGGAGAAGAAAGAATGAAAAGGGAGTATTTTAATGTCTGCCTCCATTATTCACATTGAGCTCCGAAAGCTAGCAAATGGATGAAGTGTAGAGGAAGGATGAGAAATAGCATTTGGCCAGCAGTCTGATCACCTGAGGGGCGACAGACAACGAGAAAGCTATGGAGGGATCAAAAGGAAGAGCGCAAGGGATCAAGTTTGGAATATATTGTCAAATAACCCCCCTCATTTACACAGATAGCCTTGGGAGCCAATCCTGTGAAGCATTGTACCAGACATCAGGTATGAATGTGTCGAGATTCAAAAGAGAAATGTTCTTTTTGTACCATGGAAGAAAGTGGTCATTCAGAAACTCCACATTTCATACCTTCAAGGACCCTAAAGCTCCCTCCCCATGATTCCAGCCAAAACATAACTCACTCCTAGTTGCTGATGTCGCAGCCTTGTTGGGACATGGTGGCCATCCACCAACCATCCACTACTCCGTCCATCTGGACCATTCAGGGTTGCATGGCACTCAGTGAACAAGACTGTTTAAAGATTAGTCTTCATGTATTTCTGGGCTCACTGCAGCAGTTTTCGTTTGTGAGGATTGTTTGAGGGTAGCTGAATAGAAGGCATATGCATAACTGCAAGCCTATGGAGGATCCTACACCTTGACGCCTGCGGGACTCCAGATGCACCAGCAGCTTCAAATACCTGTTAGCTGCTTAGTAATGGCAGAAGCTGCTCTCTTAATCCGATGTATTTGTCTGGTAGAAACCTTCCTCATTGTGCCTTTATCTGCACAAACCCGTGTGTGCTCTGAATCAGCTACAAATCTCTTAACAATGACATGCTCAAGTTTTCATGAAAACAGTTTTCATACCTTGTCCAAGGTATACACAACACCACCCATGAGTTTAATTGAAAAACTAATGACCTCACCCTCACTAGCCTCGAAAATTTGAGAATACATCAGAAAGATGGCCCCGAAAGACGAACTGCTAAGTGAATGTCTTAAGCAGCAGAACCCTAATGAGAGTACAGAGGAGGAGGAACTGTGTGTGTGTGTGATGCAGACTCTGCAAAGAAGCAGACAGTCCAGCACATAGTAGCAGGGTGTAAGATGCTAGCTGGATCAGCGTACATGGAGAGGCACAACCAAGTGCCTGGGATATACAGGGGTATACAGGAACATCCCAACAGGAACAAACCCAAATCCCAATGGGCCATACCACAGAAGGTGGCTGAGAACAACAGGGCCACGGTTCTGTGGGATTTCAGCTTCCAGATTGACCAACAGATCCTGGCTAACCAACCGGACATAGACCAGAAGATGGTGGTGGTGATAGATGTGGCGATCCCAACTGACGCCAACATCAGGAAGAAGGAACATGAGAAACTTGTGTGGTCCATTTGGTAGTGGGTAACCCCCAAACTGGGAGAGTGGCTCCAGCAAATCCCAGGAACAACATCTGAAGCCTCAGCCCAGAAGAGTGCAGTCCTCGGAACACTGAAGATACTGCGCAGGACCATCAAAATCTCAGGCCTCTGGTAGAAGACCCAAGCTTGAGGATGACATGGATAACTTTTAACTTTCATGCTCTCATAGAGATGAAATTCTTGACCCTGAAAGTCATTTTCAAAATGTTTTTCTGAACAGTTCTTAATTGTTTTGAAATGTGCAGGTTTGCTACTTTACTCTCATCAAATCTAGTTTGAATGTTCAGGGACATATTTTTTCTTTACATGAATTGCAAAGCACTGCTAGTATCATCATATTAAATCATCGACTGGGGACCTTCACGTTGTAGACAGGCAAAGCAACAACAACAACCACCACCACCTTTACCCATCTAATTTAGCTGATTATAATTAACAAACCCACATTAAGCCTATAGGTTATTCTGTGTGGATATCAAAACAACCGTGCATCCAAGCAAAGTCAGATGAAGCCTGTAACTGAAATATAATGAACATATAGATAAACTGCAGAAAAGACAATCGTGCTGCAGGAGTGGTTTAAGAAACTTTGAATGTTTTGATATGTGACTCTTAAATCACTACCGTAATGCACTGTAAATGTAAAGCCAAACTGATTACAGCTGGTATGGTCAGAGGGAAGAGGCTCCAAACTTTTTAGAGACACGTTTTATGTCTTCACAGGGTGAGTATAATGATTTGAAGGTATTGGAGTTCAAGATAACCAATTCACACATTCAGTCAGAAACCAAAAAAGGAGCTGTCTTGTTAAATATCTAATTGAATGAACCAACAGCTCGCCATGGAAGCCACATTAAACTTGTATATTCTTTCATCCCTGTCATCATCATCATCATCAAGCTTAATAGAACATACCTCAATGGTTCAGTTCTGTTTGTAATTTATTCTACATTTAAAAGCCCTTCAACCAATTTTCTTACACAGATGACACAGCATATGCGATCAGTAGCCATTTGTCATCCCTATCAGCAATTTTCCTGGCAAACGGAAAACACTCAACCAAACCAGGGGCTTATTGTATCCTCTAAAAATTCAATAGCTTGTATGAAATTGAATATTCTTGGGTGTCAGATGAGCACTTCACTGTAGAGATGACTCACTTTTATGTTTGGTGACTTGAATAAAACACTCGTAGAGTAAAAAAATAAAAAATAAAAAAAAAAATAAAAAAGGAAAAATCTATCATTAATGCATTAGTGTGAGTGGAAATCTATTTGTGAGTTGAAAAAGGCTGTATAGGTAAATGTGCCACACACTTGGATTACAGCAATTATAAATGAAGGGGTAATTATTCATCTCATATCTTTTGTTTTCTGCCGCATGCATGCTCTCGCTGCCATTGTCAGCAAGTCGACCGGATATATTTCCCCTCAGCTTTTACATCACATATTCCATAATAACCACACAGAGACTTTACAAAATGAACCATTGATCACAGAAGTGGAGGAGAAAGTATTATAGATCAGGCTGCCAATTTGAATATGAATTGTCAGATCAATGAGTGACCCTGCAACATTACCTCTCACATAACTCAACAAAACAAGTGTGTGTGTCTGTGTGCGCACAGAGAGGGGAAAATGTTAAGGTAATATACATACGTATGTACATATTGACTTTTCTTCTCTTGTACCATTGTATACTTGTGGAAAAATCCAGCTATTTCTAGATCTATTGATTCCGTCTGTCCTTCTGCACATTTTCTTTATCTGGAAGAGAGGTATATTATGCACTTTATATCAAAGTGACTCTCTATTCTCTCTCTCCGTTCTCTATTGTTCTTGGTCCACCAATGCTATTGCAGGAATAGGGTTAAGCCCCATCTCCTTGTCAGCCAATGAGGCACTGCCCACATCATCACTCCATCATCTAATGAGGTGGTGTCGATGTCAGTCTCTTTTGACAAAAAGTATATTGATTTGAGTTTATAAGAGGGTTATAACAAAGCAATTAAAATATATATAGCAGAGAAAATGTTAAAGAAAGACAAAAACACCCGGACTGATGGAACTGGCTGACACAGTTTTGTGGAGAGAGACAAAGAAGATAAGGGTTCCCCGCGATATGTAGAATATGAAGAAACGTACCCCACAGTGTGGATAATGCCTATGCCAGTTCTACCAGTGCCAGTCTACTATTTGATAGGTCAAGGGTCACCAACCTTTTAGCATTGTACAGTGTGAGAAACAACAAATAATATACATAACACTATTTTATATGATATGGGCAAATCTGAATCCTGAATCTCTTAAATTCTCTCATGAATATCATAATGCGAGCGCAAGAGATCCGTCAATGCTACCAGCAACTGACAGTGTAAAAAAAGGTAGTTAGGACATGGAAGAGCTCCTCCAGCAGCAGGAAGAAGAAAGCTGGATTCTAGCAGACAGTGAAATGATGAACAAGGAGAAGATTTCTCTATGTTGTAGAAAACAAATACAACAGTATGTGTTTTGCAATTAATCTAGTCCTCCTGCTGCACCCATCCATCACTCACACAGAGGCCAGGCGAATAGGGCTAAAGTAGATTTCACAGAAGGCAGAGATGTGAGATTTAGTGATGTCACCCTTTGAAAAGGCTTTAGACTGTAACATCATAGTGTTTTACAGAAACAAAGACAGCCGCACCCTACATTTCACACAACTTATGAAAAGACAGCAGCTTTTTCTGTAATGGAAACGATTACTATGGCACATCACTGTCTGTCACTGATGCTACACAGGGTTTCACATCATATGCAGTCATTGTTGTTGGGATCCCACTTTGAAATGTACACAGACGAGAGATCAGTGCACAGACGCTTCCTGGTGTGTACAAAAACCCTAAGTGGAGAGTGCGTGGGGCACATTGTGCACCACCAATCTTGTTTTGCTTTTCATAGCATATCACAAAGCCGTGTTTATAGCACGCAATTTAAATGGATTCCATGGCTACCTCCTTTCAACACTATGATAGCTCTAAGAATATCCTCTTTTAAGAGAACCTTCCTTTTATTATACGGGTGAGTGAAGTCAAAGTAAAAATACATAGATTCTCCGTTTTTAAATTATGCCTTTGTCAACAAGACTCAGGGCTCTGGTTTTGAAAATAAAATGTATGTTATTTTTCTCATCGATTTAGCTACGTAGTTCTTTTTCCCTCACCCCAAGCCTACAGTACGGAGCTCATGACGGTAGAAGGAAAACTTCTTGCAGAAGCCTGCACAACTTTTAGAAACAGCTTTATAGAGGAGGAGGTGGGTCCGTTCAGTCATTCCACCGTAGCCTCAGTCTGCATTCAAGTGTTTAGCACTCATTTTCTGACTACAAACTTCTGTGCCCGACCACTACAGACAACAATTTAAATCAGTCTCACTCAATTGTATGGCAGTTTACAACAGCTGCAGGAGAGAGTGCTTTATTTACAGACAGCCACATCTACACCACTGAGGATTTGATGGACTTGAGACACAGGTCTTAAAAGTTATGCCTTTTTTACTTTTCCCATTCTCATGTCAGATCGAAGGACGTAGTTGTTGCGGGAAGACACATTTTGTAAAAAATGTTTTAGAAAACTTTATCTGCCTAAAGCCCAGTAGGCAGTCAGCCATGTCCGACGAAACAATGCTCCTCTGCTGATCGCTTTATGTCACTGCGCACATCAGAGAGGTATTCTCTGACACTCTCTTTCTTTTTGAAATCTGTTTAAACCTGCTAAAAAGGGTAACATCCATCACAAACTCTGTCAACATAAAAGCAGAAAAAAAACACTGCTGGTGGATAAACAGAAAAAAATCTCTGAACAGATGTGCTGCGTTGATGAGACAGTCCGGAGGATCCCTTTTACTGTTGCGCTCTACCATGGTACCTGTATTAAGACAACAAGACGTCTGGTAAATAGAGGATACGTTTGTGGGGAGAGACGACGAGTCAGCGAAAAGCAACTTAAGATGTATCTGTTGAATGTTCCAGCAAATGAGCTGTCTGACTCATTCAAACCCTATGCCCTTGGCCAGTGAAACTCAGATTTTCAAATCGTTTAGACGCATAGCTGAAAAGTGATTTCTATGAAAAAAAAATTCTTATCTTTCTTATATCTTGACAAAAATGTTGAGGGGAGGTGGAGTGAAAACTGTGAATTTGTTTACATGGGAAAAGTAATCAAAAAAGCGTCCATATAATGAATCTGCAACACTTACCTTACAAAAAAAGAGCCCAGAGCCTAATTGATTTTTTTAAGTACTCTGAGTGTGTTAAAACATTCCTCTGTGAATAACCCTGACACTTGCGAAGAATCCTGCACACTGAGATCGGACGAGGAGCATGAATCAAAGTGAAGTACTGTTTTATCCCCAACATGGAGCACACCTACAGAGGTCTGGGGGTGAAGATGAAAAACAATAGATTAGTTTTACTTCATAAGTCATCACTGTAGCTGTAAAAAGTAAATAAGTTAATAAAGACAAAAAGACTTTGTCTTATTACACAAGTTGTAAGTGTGGTGTCTGTGTGATATCTGTTTTGTTAAAAAGGAATGCCACATAAGGAAAAGTAAACTAAGGTCAGAGAGGAAGACCAAGTCAGCAAATGATTGGTAGACCAAAGGGTAGATGGACCTTCTGGACAATAAAAGTCAAAGGGGGACATCTGTTTCCTTTCTTATTTATAGTCAACGTGCTGATCTTTGAAGTAAACCTTTAAATACTGCTAGACTGGAGAAACAAATTAGAGTGTTCATATTGGCACAGACCAGGAAGCCTGTGAGATGCCGTATTTGCTGCTGAACTTTTTGTAATAAACCAAGTCAGTGTTGGCAGAGATTCTTCAAGCCATCTTCACATCATCGCAATGAAAGAAACAACCCATTGGACGAAGATAAGCAACATAGGATGTCAAGATCAGGATGGCACACACACACGCACAGTATCAAAAATTCACATCGGTAAGACTCTGAACATTTGTAAAAAAAAGGACACAGTGTGGTAAAAAGATTGACATCTCTGTGAAAAATATCAAAGCTGTGTGAAGTGACAGACGCAGTCATTTTTTGATTCGTCCTCTTGATATCTTGATACAACATTTTTCAAAACTTTGCCTGCAGGCTCTATGGCATAAATAAACACATTGTTGACCACAGGCAGAGGACAATGTATGTTGCAACTGTCTGTGGCGATAGAGACTAGCGATGCAACGATAATTTAAAAAAACAAAACAAAACTGTAAAATATATATGTTTAGGGTAGTAAGAAAAATGAGGAGGAAATCCAAAAGAGAGAGAGAAAAAAAAAGGTTCCATGTTCCATCTTCCTACAGGGTCAGGGCCAGCCAGTACTCCTGCGGCTCGTGTACCAGGTGTGTGTGTTAACAGTGAGGTAGGCGGGGGTTATAAAATATGACGTCAGCAGCAATAGCTGGTCTGATGCCCACACTCCTCAGAAATCATCCCCCACTGATTGAGTCATTAGACACCAGCTGACGGCTGTTCGTGTTTTTTTTTTTATTTATTTGGGGAATAATCCACCATCAGTTGATCTCTAAAATAGACCCTTAGCATGCATACACAATCAGGTGTGAGGTTATCTCATATTCAGTCTAAAATTCCTGTTGGAAACGGGTGATAAGGCGATAAAGCATCTTCCCCAGAACTGAGATTAAAGACAAACAAAAAGTATCCTTGTTCAAACTCTTTCCTGTTGATGCTCAGAGGTAAATCCTTCAAGTATCTCCCTGTAGCTGTAAACATGTTGTAAGACTGTGAGAGATACGTTGTTGTTAAAAGGCTGAAAAACTTTGGCCGGCACCCGTCTTCCATCCTGGCACACTGCCAGGTATTCAACAACATTGTTATGAATAAAATTGAAAGGAGACAGATTCCTGCTGCCTGTAAAGGCTTTGTGGTGCACCATGCCTATCACCACATACTTTGGCATAGTTCCCAGGTTCTCTTGGTTGCATATCCTTGAGTTTTGCTGGATGGAGGAGGTTTCCGTGATCTGAGCACACAGATGGAGAAATGGAGACACTCTTTTTAAAATCAACAGAGCAGCCCCCAACACTTTAAAATGGTAGGTGTGGTGCTGGCAGCTCCCATAAGGCAAAAGGCATCAGACACTCTGGTCAGCACTGACGATTTGTGATGCAATAAGACTGTCTTCTGGTCGGCACCTTAATATCTCTGGGGCCCTCTCGCCTGCCAGATATTCTTCTTATGATGTGGGAAAGGGTTTAGCTGCTGTTTGTAGATGGGCTTTAGCAAAACCTTTCTTAATTACAGGCGATACAAAATGAAATAGCCTTGAAAATACAGAACCTCTCTCTCTCTCTCTCTGTCCTGTACATTACAGGAGTACCGTAAAAATGGGAGAGAGCGCCAACTACCCGATTTTCATAACTCACAAAATGGTGAGGGACGAGGGTCTGATGTATCATTGTCACCCCAAAGAAACTGGTCTAAAATGTAATTTTACAACCGTCTTACCTCTTTTGAACATTGCTAAAGCTTAGTTGCACATCCACTCCATTTTTTTTAGAAAGGCATTCATCTTGTGTGTAAATTGAACCAGGCTACTGTAATAACTTAGAAATCTTTTAACGTTTGACCTCCAGCTCTGAAGCGTCACCTTTAAGAAGGTAGTTGGGGTGAGAGAAGAAGATACAGAAGATGGGGTTAGATGGAGGCAACTGATTCGCTGTGGCGACCGCTGATGGGAAAAGCCGAAAGGAAAAGCAAAAAAAAGGAGGTCTAAATGAAATCTGGTGGCTGTTTTTTTAAGACATGTTGATGCTGGCGTTAGAGGACAGGGTGACGTAAAAACCCTCCTTGAATCGGAAATCCATGTTGGAGTATTTGTAGTAACAGAGCGAAGGTTGAGGCAAAGTAGAGAAACAGTGCGTTTTTCTGATCTGTTGAACTCTTCGGGTCACTTTTTCCACTGTACCTGCTTTTCACCTCGCACTACTCTAAAATGTTGTCCACTTGGTAGAGCTCATCAGGAGATACATGTACATTTTGGCAGCTCTGCTTCATAAAAAGTCCTCTCTATAAACTCCACACCAAAATCTTTTAATGTGTGGAGGTAGACGAGGAATGCATTCAGATACGGTTAACAGCTCATTTTAGAAGCTCTGCTTGTACTTTTCAAACAACTTCGTCAAAATAGATTCCCTGATTTTCTCTTTTTTTAAAATATGTCTATAAACGATCAAGACATAATTGTAACAGACATTGTGCTTCATCAGAGCCGGCATATCGCAAAAGGTCTACCTCAAATTGAAGGTCGGGGTACAAACAAACACTCTATTCTGTAACAAGCACTCTGGCAGGTTAAGGGTTTCCGAGAATATTGTGCATCTTCCACAATTCAAACAAAGCATAAGGTGTAAACAAGTATTTTTTGGATAACTTGATTCAAAATAGACTAAATGTTCAACAATCATGTATTCTTCTATACAGGCCAACATTCTTTTTCCCCAAATTCCCATGTTATTATATAAAACAAGTATAAAATAAATAAAGGCAATCTCAAAGGCATGTTCTAACATGTCATGTTTAGCTTGTTTAGTCACCTACCAGTGACCAAGTACTGTTTTTATTTCCTCATGAATGCGAGTAGCAAATTTGAAAAATCATTTTGAGCTCTAATGTCCAAAAGACCAAAGAACTCATTACAGGCTTCAGGAAAAACAGGCAGGATCACACCCCACTCCTCATGAATGGAGAACGGGTGGAAACTGTCACACAACGGCACAACACCGCCCAAAAGATCGGCTGCCCTCTGCACACCCTGGAACACATCTCCTCATCCTGCTGCCTCAGGAGATCCAAAGCCATCATTGGAGACCCCTCGCACCCTGCCCACCATCTGTTTGACCTGTTGCCCTCCGGGAGACGCTTCAGATTTCGTTACAAACAGAGTGGACCCAAATGCAGAGGCAGCGGTAACTAAAGAACAGCTGTTGACTCAGGAGTGCAGGTAACAACAGGACAGGGCAGCACCAAACACAACAGACTAAACTGAACGGAGGACCTGCCAAAACTGCACAGAAAAAACCAAGACTGAAATACAAACTGAACTAATCAAGAAATAGTGCAAAGGTGAGTGGGAGCTTATTGGTTGGGAAAAATACAGGGAGCAGGACAGGGCTGACTAGGGTGATGCAAGGCAGCTGTGGAGGAAATGGGTGGAGGGAACAGACAGGGAGCCAATTGGTCGGGGAAAACACAGGCATCAGGACAGGACTGACGAGGGCGATACAGCGCAGGTGTTGGGAAGAGCACAGGACACAGAAGGTGAAAAAACAGAAACAAAACCAAGAAAAAAAAAACCCAAAACACAAGAATGCCAACAGGCTAAATGCAAACACAAAAATCCCACACTACAGTCCCTGACAGAATAAAACAATAAACACAAGTCCAAAAACATAAACATAAATTTGCTGTATTGAAAAACAGTCTCCAGTTTTGTAAGCAAATTATGGAAATAGTGTTTAATCAAAATAATGTAAAACTAGGTGGCATCATGAAATTGAAGAAGTATAAATTTCTCCCTTTTTGTTTTCTGAAGACTCAAGACAAAGCCATCTGTTTTCTTAACATCAGCCCACAGCGGTTGTTTCCAAAGCGAGTGGTGGAAGGATAATGAAAAGTTCATTATGGATTTCAAAAAGTTCTACCTGTAACACACACTATAGGCTGTCTGGGATTGGACACTAATGGTTTTGATCGAAGGGGTCAAAACCAATAAAAAAAAAAAAAACCCTGAGAGAAAGAAATGTTTTTATTAAATTATGTCAGATTTCTGCCCCTGAGGTAAATTCTCTTTTCACTTGCCTGTAGAGAGGTCAGGATGCTGGGTCAGCAACCTTGGAGGTGATAGAATTGAGTGGTTTGCTCAAGGGCATTTTGGCAGGGTGGAAGGCCTGAGTCTGCAGGGGACTGAGCTCACATCCTTTTTAATGGAAATGTTTTCCACCTTGTGGGTCAGGATCTGTTCAAAGGGTCACAAGACAATTTTGAGGGTGTGCAAGATATGGAAGTGATAAATTAAAGTTAAATAAAGTTACATTTTCAAGTTTTTAGATTTTATCAAATTTTTTTTTTTTTTTTTTTTCCATGTGGAATGTTAGTTTTTCTTCCTCCAGCCTCTAAAACTATTAAAAAAAGGGGACACTGAGAAGGAAAAAAATCACATCAAACATCATCAAACAGACATTTGAATTATTATCTGAACTTAACTATTATTACCAAGAAGCGAGCTACACAGTTGCCATGTTATCAACCATTGCATCATGCTTCAGAGATTATTATTATTAAAAAAGGAAGCTTTTACAACTTTCTTTTTATTACAGCAGTTAATTATTCACACAGAGCTACCAGCTGTCAGCAAGCTCATCACTTCATTAGAAATGCAGCTAAATTAAGTGGTTTTAATTAGTGCACTCCCCCATCAAATGTCATTTAAAATGTACATTTGGAAAAAAAAAATGCATCAGTGAATTTGTTACACAATGGATGAGCACACTATTAGTGACGGCGTGATATCAGACATGGCACCAAAAGGCGCTTGGCCACAAGTTATACATATAAATGTAAATATATATGGTGTTTTGTGTGTCTTTGAATGTGATCTGGTTTACACGTTCTTTGCAATAACTGCATTCACCATTTGTACTGTTTGGTTTTGGTATCTACTTAGTATTTTTTTCCAGTTTAGGGCTCCTGTTTTCTTTAGTTGCATCTCTGCCTTGCTTTGGATTTATTCTTGACAGTTTGTAGCCTCATGTGTTGCCATAGTCCTGCCCAGGCTGGTTTCCCCTGCACACCTGTTTATTGTGTTAAGTCACGTTAGCTTTTCTGCTTGTCACGCCCTCTTCATCTTCATTGTTAACCAATCCTTGTGTTTCCGGTGCCTGTCCCACTCCAGCTGTGTCTTGTTCTGTGATTAGTTCCTTGAGTATTTATACACAATATTTAATCATTGACAATGTTTGTGAAGTCTCAGCTTGTTTATGTGCCTTATTTCATGTCAACCTTACCTGACTACTTAAAATCTACCTTTGCATTTATCAACTGGCTTTAGTTACATTGAAAATATCGCATGACATAATTGCATATGATTAATTCCAAATGTATAAAGTAACTGAGAATACATCGTTGCAACATTTAAAACACATCGTACAGGTCAGGTTCAACACTTTAACACTCCTCCATTCTACAGTATATTGAGTCATTTGGTTTCATTTAACCGTGACGACAAGCTGCCCCCAGCTTAAACCAAGTAGTTCCCCAAACTTCAAGGATAGAGTCACAGTTTTTCAAGCCTAATACCGAGGTGTCCAAATGAATATTAAATCAGGTTTGTAATCATTCAACCCAGTCTTACCATCTGCAGACTAATAAAACAACTGTACACTTTGTATCTTAAGATGTTGGTTTGGTCTAGGCTCAAAAAACACTTTATTAGGGTTAGGGAAAGATCATGGTTTGGGTTAAAATTATTTTTATTTTTTTTTAAATAAAACTATATTGTCATATGAAGTGCATTACTTCCCCTGTCTGGGAAGGATTGGAGTATCACAGATTGAAGAAAAATGTATTCTGAAGTTAGTATGAGAGTTCAGCTGTCTAAATTGGGGACGTAACAATGAGGGTTTGAAAGATATCAACTTGATTTGATTAATTCTAGATAGCTGAAGCCTTTTTTTATATTAACTTCAGATAATTTATTTCTTTTGAAATACATTTTTAGATAAAACATGGATTGTAGGATGGATTTTGTCACCAGCACATGCATCAAAAGCACATTAGAAAGGGATATTTTTAAACACCGATAGCAGGAACAGTGACCATTGTCAGTATGGACATCTAAATATTATTTTAAGACAGACAGAGGTGGTAGTTCAAAAATGGTTAATTTTTTAATAACTATACATGTTGTTTTTTGTTTTGTTTTTGAAGGTACTGAATGTATACTAAATTTGCAATAAAAATTTACTTGTAGTACTATTAAATATACAGTCTAAATAAAACATATTGAAGATGGATTCATCTACTAACTCCCTCCAAGCTAGCTGCTGCTTCTGCTGTTGCTGGTTTCTCAAGGCCAACTATTAGCAGCAACCCCTGCTTGGTCTGTCTATGGTGGTGTATAGATGGACCGCTGCAGGGCTGAGAGGTGTGGGGGAGGTCAACGCTGGAGCAGTGCAGCAATGGGACTCCGTTAAGCAAGATGTGTAATCCCACGGACACACACACTACATGAAATGCTCATACTTCTGGAAGCCTGGAGTGATGGATGGATAGATAAGAGTGAGGAGGCAGTGTGGGGATGTGGACGGGTGGAGAGAGGGATGAGATGGAGAAAAAAGGCTGAGGTCAATAGCCTTCAAGACAACAAACGGAGATAGATGCTGTCGCTTCACATGTGTAAAGAACACCGAATGAGAAGTCTGCATTTGAGTGTGTTAGCTCAGCAAGACTTGAACCTGAGAGTTAAATGTGTGTGTGTGTGTGTGTGTGAGAGAGAGAGAGAGAATTTTATAGACATTCAAACAAACACAAAAGACAAAACAATATTAACAATAAGAGCTCCATAACACACACAGGTTACTGTGAAGTGGATGAAAGAGTAAAAATAAAAAATCTCACCTTTGAATTAGAAAATGAGAAATCCTTCTCCAATTATGGCTATTTTTCTATAATTCCTTCAACTTCTTCTAAAACAAGGTTTTGAACAAATTTTGTTTTCTCTCAGCTGTTGTTGTTTTTCACTAGACTAGCGATAAAAATGGAACTGCAGTCAACAACAATGACAATTTTGATCACTGTAATTCTTCACACAACGTGAACAGCTTTCAGGAGTTGTCTGTCAATTTATTTTCATACAGAAAAGAACACCATTGGCTGCCTGGATGAGCCGTTAAAACTTGTAAACACATTGGTATGGTATTTAAATCCATGTTGAATTAAAAGAACATGTCTTGTAGTTACTCAGCTCCTCAGTGCTTTTTTTTTGTGTGTGTGTGATAACAAGCCTCAACTGACCTGATGTGTAGGCTCCTTCTCTTCTTTGATGGCACCTTTTGATGGATCTATGCTTGTCAGCCAATACATCCAAAGAAAACACTAATGCCTTTGACAGCACGGTCGCAAACGTGTATTCGCTCTGAGTGGTTCACCTACTGAGGGAGTCGTGCTGATACTCCTACAGAAAACACACAAAGACAGAAACATTCGGCACATTTTAAATTCATCCCCAAACAGAGCTGGAAAGAATACTAAAATATTTAACTGAAGAAGAAGTAAGGTTCTTTTGTCAGCAGCATGCTTTGTACTGCCAACATCAGACTTTTATCTTTCATAGCCTGAGGGTGGACTTTGAAAACAATATTAAGCTCTGAGGGCCATTCAGATATTTCCCATCGGTTACAGTTGATGCTCTTCTGGAAGGTTTATTGTTTGGTTGAGAAGACTGCAGACAAAAAAAGTGCTAAAGGTAAACATCCAAAATATAGCATATCCATAGCAATTAACCACCTTAACAGTCAAGGTATAGTGTATGCAGTATTTATCATGGTATACAAACTCTGACGGTACATGAAGGCAGCATGAATGTTAAAGTGTTTGTTCAGGATCTTCCATACCACTATTTTCATTAAACCTCACAACAAAGCTCAGAAAGAAACACATTAATGCTGACCTCTTAACTTTTTAGACTTTATTATATATTTGGTGTATCTGGTTTTCCTTTTTCACATATCTATGTAAAAAGGAAAAGGAAAGTTTAAAAAAAAATCTAGTAAACAGAAACCTCTCTTCTGTGTAGGGAAGCCAGAAGACAACATCGCTCTAAAGGCTGAAAGTTGTTTCTTTTTTTCTTTAGAGAGCAGTCTAAGCGGAGGACTCTAAATTCATTTTTCCACAAGCAACAGATGCAAGAGATCCTCTTGGATCCTCTACTGCAAAATGAACACCTGGGTACTACTGTACTGTCATTTCCTTCATGTATGGGCTTATGGCATAGTCCCTCTATATGTATCATCCAGTCATGCCATATATTGTGCTATCAAGGACAAAGTTAGACTACCCAGAAATGTCATTATTTTACATGCAAGTAGTATTGTACATGTGGTGTTTTGGATGTCTTCTTGAAACAAGGTATTTATTATGTGTTGCAGCATCCTAAAAGACTTTTATTTTGAGCTCCTTGTGAGCATTTATTTCTGTAAACAGTGTCTACTAGTAAATCAAGAGCTTTATATTCAGACTCGGCTGTCCTTATTAAAATGGACCAAGAAACTCAAAGCAACATCACCTCTGCATGTCGTGTATTGTGTTTGATCTATTGCAAGGAAAAACGATGTCAGTGTTTACTGCCTTGGGTACACATCTGTCATTCCCATAAGGTGACAACTTAAATAATAATGCTGGTCAGGAAGGAAAAACACATTTCCTTGAGACAAAGCTATAATGCTATGCACTTCAAAAGGTCCTGAGCAGCATGAAATGAAATAATAATTCCAACAACATAATTGTGTTTATACAGGAGTCAGAACAAAGACCTCTTAAAAGAGAAAGTAGCCAAGTGTGTACATTTTGCTCATAAGTGAGACACTCATTATGCCTGATCAAAGTATATCCAGCGGGGAGAGAGTGGGAGGAGAGACGCGAACGGATGATGCAAGTCACGCCTTATATTTGCTTAAGGGACAACGGCAAAGAAAAACGCGCTGTTCAGCCCCGCTGCCCTGTCCTAATGTCGTCATCACACAGGAGAACGCAAACTGAAACACAGTCTGCTTCAGAAAGAGTTTGCATTTAGTTTATACCAAATCTATGAAGAAAGACATCAGTGTTAATGTGAGACAAACTGCAGCATCGTTTACTTGTAATCAGGTTTGTGTTTTTGAAGACAAACTTTCAAAAGTAAAGTGTGTTAAGCCAACTGTACTTTGTCATTTGAAACTTAGCAAATGCATTCACTAACCATGACTTGTGTAACACATACAGTACATAGTGAAACACAAGGATGTCTCAGAGATCCACTTGATATGACTAACTCAGACTGATAAAGCATCATTAGCTTCAGAAAAACTTCTAAATGCATCTTTGCACAAAATGACTGTGTGGACACATTGTAGATTTTGTCCTCCATCACTTACACTGAGAGGATCTTTTCACAGCCAGAACATGGCAAATGGTTACAGTGAAGAAAACCTCTTTTAGTGATCAGATGGGCAGCTGACTGTTGTTTCAAGATGGCCTTAAAATTGTGAACCTGTCCTTTTTTTAACCCTCATAAGGACCAAACAGATCGTCCTTTCCAGTAAATGTCCCCACTCTTTAGGTGTAAACCCCAATGGTCCTTACAAAGATAGCATTACTAGAGCGTAGGTGTATGTGTGTGTGTGTGTGTGTGTGTGTGTGTGTCTGTCTTGCTGGAGGGTAACTGCTCCCTCCAGCAAAGCTCCAACATGTGCTGTTGATAAAAGGGACAAACACACACCCTGATGCAGGGTCTCTGCTGCCTCCCACCACTGCAGAAAGGTCTGATAGAACTGTGGACGCTAGGATAACAGGAAGTGTAAAACACAGCGGTATGGTTGTCTGTACACTGTACTGCAAAATAACACCAGGAGAGAGGATTTAGCCCTTCATTAAAGCAGCTACAATCAATATTTTAAACAACGTATTAAATGATGATGTGTTATGTGAGAAATGATGAACAGAGAATAATCAGCAACTCTGCAGCTCTCGTTTCAGCTCATTGTTTAGCTGTCCAGCTGCAACTTTACTGTTGTGGTTCACTCTTAGAGCCCTCACAGTGTTGTTTTGCTCAGTGCCAAACCACAAACAGACAGTTAGCGAATAACATGTGAACATGGTTGGAATTTAAAAAACAAATTGTGGCTTTAATATCAGTCTCGTAACATAACATAGCTGCTATTAATAGGAAAAAAAACATGTACATGGTTGCATAGTTACCTTTTTCAAAATGTGTGTGTGTGTGCTTAAAATAACCCAGGTGCAGGGAGCTTGTTGAATAAATGGTAGGTAGGTGAGTATAAATGCGTGCATACTGTGTGTCTGTGTATCAAATTGACCGTGTGTGTGTGTGTGTGTGTGTGTGTGCAGTGAAGAGATTTTCACACACTGCTGAAAGGCCTCATCAACAACTTTTATAATGTTAACTGTGTGTCTGCATGTTACCAAAAGTGTGTGTGTGTGTGTGTGTGTGTGTGTGTGTGTACTCATCTTCATTGGGGGTTGTTGAAAAATGCTCCAAATGCAAATCTGTGTAGAAAAGGCACTGTTTCTATTAAAAACGGCAACATTTTCAACTGCCATGATTTATCTTCTCTTTATTTCTCTCTTTCATCGATGAATGACTGCAGCCCGTTTCATTTGTCCTGTTGAGGTTTTTGCAGGAGGGAGGGAAGAGAAGAGAGAAAAGCTAGAAAAGGGCATGCCGTGAGCTGACGACAGCCAGAGAAAGAGGGATGCTGGGGATATTCAATTAAGCATCCCTTTGTTTTGTTTTTTTGTTTTGTTTTTTTGTTTTGTTTTTTGCTACCCGTTGGTTCGTTAATCTCATGGAGATAAATATTATACAGCATTGGCTCCATTCATTTCTCTGAAATCAATTTCCCTTTTTCATTCCTTTCTCACCCTTTTTTTTCCCCTCACTTCTCACTCACTTATTCTGCCTCACAGAAAAGTGCCTGAGAAAACAAATTACTGCCTTTATAATAAGTGGTCCTAATGCTGATGAATGGTGCTGGATCTCAGAGCAGTGAAGCCTCTCACCCGTCTGCCACATAGTTTTGTTTAGCTCCATAATAAACAGCAAGTGTGACTGAAAGCGAGTCCTCCAGTCTTTTACTCATTATCCACCCTACAGTCCTCTCCGTAGTGTGGATAAGAATTGCCCTACATGGGAAATCCAAAATTAAATTGCAAATAAACTTTAATCACTAAAAATGCTATCATTAGATAATTGTAAGTGCATTGTGAAGGGATCATATAATGACAGTATGAACAGAACAACCTGTAAGTACGTCTCTCATGTGTGTGCAAGCTTGATACAAGTATTAGCACTTCTACTGCCTACTTACCCCGGATGCACACACCTTCATAAAGACATGCATACAAGTAGTGAAATACAAGCAAATACAAATGCACAGCATCTTCTTTTGGCAGCAGGTTCATTATGCACTGAGTGGATATTGGGTGAGTCCAAGGTGAGGTGAAAACAGAGCCCATAATTTTACACTATACTAAAGAAGCAGGTATTTCTACACAATGGAACAGTCAAAGGAGTCTGCAGCAGTTACATTTATAAAAGTCTATTTGTGATAAAGATACTGAGTGAGTACAAAATGGACGTAAGTACACACAGGTGGGTTCATAAAGCACAATGTTTAGCAGCTGTTTCAGCGGTATTGCACAAAGATACGACCTAAGCGCTGGCTCTTAGTCATTCCTCATTTGTTTCACAGCTATGTTGCAAGATGATGCTTCACTTTAAGGTCAGCTTCAATTAATTTTCACTTGGCTCAGTTTGAGTTAGAAGGGTTCACATCATACCTATCTGATAAGATAAGATTTTATTACATCTCCATCAATCACCACAAATCCCACATCACCCCTGTCTCACATGGAGTTTCTCAAGGCTCAGTTCTCGGTCCCATCTTGTTCATCCTGTATATGCTCCCACTTGGACACAGCATCCGCATGGACTTCATTTCCACTGCTACGCCGACGACACCCAGCTCTACATCACCACAAAAACCATTACTCCAGCCATCCTTTCCACCCTCACAAACTGTCTCACTGATATCAAATCCTGGATGAACTCCAGCTTCCTCAAACTCAACAGCAACAAAACTGAAATAATTATTTTTGCTCCAAAATCCATCCTCCCCACCTCCCAAGATTTCTCACTTTGCATCGATGGTCACTCTGTCACTCCCTCCCCTCTGGTCTAAAACCTGGAATCTTCATGGACCCTGCACTTACTTGTAAGCTTCACATCAACCACGTCATCAAGACATCTTTCACCTCCACAATATAGCTATTAATATAGCTAATAGCATCCTCCCCTCTACTGTACTTCAAAAACTGCAATATGTACAAAACTCTGCTGTCTGACTGCTCACTCGTTCCCCCTACAGAGAACATATCACCTCCATCCTCCGTCAACTTCACTGGCTTCCCAGCATAAACCAGCATATCCATCATCACTTACAAGGCCCAAAACAACCTGGCACCATCATACCTCACTGATCTCCTCTGTCGCCACTCCCCCGTTCGCCGACTGCGCTCCTCCAATGCAAATAATATAAAAACGATTTTTTTTTTTAGTAGTAGTAGTAGTAGTAGTAGAACACTCACTGCACCTGGGTTATTTTAAGCACAGGCATGAACACACACACACAACCTTAAATAATGTTAGCCACACTAACTCAAAGTATATACATACATCCACTTTAAGGTAACTATGCAACCATGTACATGTTTTCTCTATTAATAGCAGATATTATGTAGGATTGAGGACATAAATGCAGGACGAAGCTTCTGAAAAAGCTCCTCTGGCTGAATACAATGTACTTTGTTGTGTTAGTCCAGGTCGGGTCTCAATTTATTCTCCTGCTAGCTGCTTGCAAGTAGTGACTCATCTGCATCCTAGCATGCACACTAGGCCACAGGAAGAGTTACATTCAAACTTGTGCAGTATTTGGGTCAGATCATGTTCCCACCACAAACCAACCGCTCCAGAATTCATTTGGGACCAAGCTGAGTAAACACTGGAGAACAAGTGCTGTGTTCAGATCTTCCCAAATGAATCGCAACAGTGGAGAAAACAAGTCTGATTTTTAACCTGACTGAACAAGCGAACTATAGGTTTGATGTCTATGAGAAGTCCTACTCTGACCTTCTCCTACCTACACAGCGTTTAGGTTACCAAACTAACTGCCAGCCATACAAATGCAAGCATATACAGCCTTAAATAGTGTTAGCCTCATAGTCATAATGCCCCACAGTCAGCAAATGCTAGTATCTCCAAATTTAACCAAGAAGAATCACAAAGCACCTCATTACTGACAAATTAGCTGTTTTACTGCTGATTTTATTTTGAGTTCTTTTACACCAGCATTTATTAGCAAGCAGAATCAGAATCAGTAAAATTACAAAGAACAAACATCATGTGTTTTTAAATGGTTTTATACTTTTTCAGTAGTTCTGTCAAAACTGAATGTTCACCTTCATTAACGCATAATAACAGAGGTTTGAGCATTGCAGTTATAAAGAAAGGAAGAGAAACATGAGTCAGACAATTAAAGAACAGAAAGTGCAACTGCTGAGTTGAGGTGAAAAAATAACCTTTTTGTTCTCCAGTTTCCTGTAACGACTGACGATTGTCTGTCTGTTCCGCAGGAATAGGGTTTGATTACAATTGCCATGCAATGATGATTACATCCTGGATGGCTGCTGTGGTTCCTGAGGTTAATTGAGCCATACATTTACAACAAACAAGCACATGAAGAGGCTGACACTGAGTGTGTGATAACCAAAGGAACATAGTGGACACATGTACGCAACAGACACACACACACCCACAAAAACTCACCATATTATATACTGTAGATGTCTCACAGATAAATGGATTTGTGAAGGATGCAATGTCCTGTCAGTCAAAAGGCAAAATGTCAGGTAAAGTCAGATATTTCTACATCTTTAGCCTTCTCTCCTTTTAATGTTCAGAAATGGTTGCACATGTATCTGCACTTCTATTTGAATACATATGTGTACAAGAAATATGTGTTTAATTAATATTGTGATATTGTTCCCTTGCCCCGAGGATTTGAATCACAGGCTGACTGGATTTAAAACCTGCGTCTCAGGGTGAAAAAAAAAAAGTGTATTTCATTGCTTGCACGTTGCACATTGTTTTTCAGTTGTTTGATTTGTGTTATGTTTGTGCTAAACTCCATAAAGATCATGATTAGTATATTCCTAACATTATTAACATTCAACAAGGCTGTCAGAAGTGAACTGTAGACTCATAAATCATCATATTGCACTGGATTATGTTTTCATGAGGGTGTTGTACAGATACAGACCTACCAGAAAGTGAACAAAGTACATTAGTGCAGCAATTGATGTTTGATGCTATAATTGGACATACCAGTCTTTGCATATCATTTAGTCAGTGATGGGCCATTATTTAAATAATGGGATGTGAGACTAAGACAAATGCCTTCACTTCACACTTTTTTTTAAGCAGTTAAGATAACAAATACAAACAATCAGCATAAACACAATTAATTTCATGAACTACAGTACAAAATGAATGGGTGGGTCATTCACACTTAGCGGGCATAGCTTAGCTGCGTTAGCCAAACACACAAAACACCTTTAAACTACTTCATCTTCAATGTGGAAATACAGTCACACAGAGGAAACTCATATAACACATCTCAACAATTTTACAGTATGAAAGTTACCTTTTTAAATAAAGGAAATATTCACTTCACTCCTATAATAAGGGAGGCACTGCTCTCCCTGTCAGATCCCCGCAGGCATGACTAACAGAACAACGAACAATTTAACAACTCATACAGACGCGGCTCTACATCTCCTGTTCGAGTTAGGAAGAGGAGCACAGTCAAACTAGTCAATATTAAAACATGCTCGCTTTCAGAAAAAGATACTGAAGCTACATACTATAAGAATTACATATGAACCATGAGGAATGAATCAAACAAGCAATCAGTTATGCCTGTCCCTTGATACATAAACAACAATTGAACTAAAATAGTCTACAATACAATAAATGTAGTGTTGTGTGATACTGCCAAATTTGGTATCAATCCAATACCAAGTAAACATAGGGCCGGTATTGTCGATGCCTATACTACCATCAATGTTTGTGTATAAATTATATATGTCATAATTTGTTCGCATTTCAGTGATTAGGTCTTTTTTTTTTTTCCACAGGTTCAATATTTTTTTTAACCCCAAGTTTTTACATCTTGTGTCCAGGAAAGTGCTGACAGCAAGACCATAAAAGGTTTCAATAGCTTTGAAACAGTGCTGGAATTGTGCTGACAGCTCGTCGGCTAGCTTGATACCTTGGTTCTCATGAGTTGATCTCTGAAGTAATGAAACTAGGGGGATCACTTTTGAGACAGAGACATCTATTTCGGTTGATATCTCTTTTGTAACTTCATCAAATGGTCTCAGGGCATCAATGGAGAGACTAACCTTGGAGCAGTCTTGCTCAGTCAAGCATAGTGAGCTCTTTCTACAAAGACAATGTACGGTAGTAAAAGCTTCCTTTTGCTCAAGTTGTCTCTCAAACATGTAGATACAAAGTCCACCGTGTTTCAACTGATTCTATCAGTTTGTGTTCTGGTAACGTCACATTTCTTTGAGCCTCTCTGTTGTGGTGAAAGAAAGATACAAAAGTGCTGCATTTTCCTGAAAAATGACTTATTTCTAAGACAATGCTTGCATTTTCCAGTTCTCATTAATGATTATGGCAGACAAGTAAGCCTCTGTGGCTCTTGATGTCCAGATACTTTCGAAAAGAGACTTGCCTCTTGATTAGAGGAACCATCTGTCTGACTAATTACCCTTATCAACACAACCTTCCAATATTGATACATAAGATTACGGTGGACACTACAGTTCTTAACACCGTAGGATGGAAAGGGACATTAGTATACATTAAGGTTAAATCCATGCAGGCATTTTCTGGTGTTTTAGGGTAATGTGTGTGTGTGTGTGTGTGTGTGTGTGGACAGTTGTAGAAGAGGAGGATTTTTTTTTAACCATAGGGAAAATTATGTATAAACAAATATTGATTTTGTTGTTAGCCATGTACGACTAGTCTTAGCCTCAACTAATCTTTGTCACTGAATAAACTCAGAGTACAGGTTTTGTTGCATCAGTTGCTGCATCTTGCTTAGCCACAGTTTGTGCCTTTATGCATTATCATTACACTCGTGTCAGAGCTAAGTCTCTGTTTTTCTGAAAGATAAATCACCAGCAAATCTTCAAAACCCAGAAGGTCATTTAACAACACTCTCCACAGTTTCAAAGGCATTCACAGACAACGCTGCATGATCTGTTTCCAAATCATAAAAGGCTGTAGCGAGAAGTGACTAATTATCTCCACGCGTATTTTGCATACAAAAATTATAGATGTGTCATTGTATATAAAGCAAGGACGTGTGTAATTTCCTGGCACCATTTAGTGAATTGAGTCACAATTTGGAAAGCCAGGTTAAAACATCAGTCATGGAGCAGAGAGAATGCTTTTTGAAGAGGCTTTAAGCCTTTCAGAAATACCTTAAAGACTGCGGTAAGTGTTGTTAAAAGTCCTGGGATTCAGAGGTTATTTATCTTTCTGAAAAACAGATGCTGAGCTGTGTGACTTGAATGTAATGATAGTAAATGGGTCTATATTCACTCCTGACTGTGGTGGACTAAAGTCGTTGTTGTTGTTGTTGTTGTTGTTATGAATTGAGTTTCTTATTCTGGCGCTTCAATTGACTACATAATCACATAACCAGTAGCCAAGATAATGATGTGGCTTCCAAATTTGTTTTAGCTGTTAAAACTAGAACAGAATTATAGTTCAGAGCAGATCCTGAAATTCTAATGATTGATGGAAAAGAAAACATCATCTCATTATCTGTTTATGCTACACATACGTTAAATGCATCTACTATGGAATCAAAAGTAAACATTTTCTCACAAAAACAAGCACAACACAAAGAAACGTAGAGCAGTAAAGAGAATGGAAGAACAGAAGAGACATTTGACATTTGGAGAGGTGTAAATGATGATGAAAGGAGTGCTGATGTCGATGCCTGTGCAGCACCAGAGAGCTACAAGAGGCATTTCTAATTTTCTGTATTTTTAACTTCTACTTTAAGCAAGCTAAGCTGACTTGTGCATTCTATTTTGCACAAATATCCACAAGGAAATCACTGCAACCATCTTTTCTTCTTTTAATTTTTTTTTTTTTCCACTGGTGGTAAATGAACATCTTTCCTGAGGCACTTTGTCCTGTGAGTAATGTTAAGAGTCCTGCTCTCTGGCTCATTGCTGATACTTTTGGACAGAGTGCAACACAAACACAAGAATGTTCGTTCAGCAGTTTGGTTTTCTCTCACAGTGCATTTGAACTAAACTCAAGCCTTCTTCCCTCAGGTAGGACTGCAGGCTGTATTAACTTACATTACATTGAGTCCATCTCGACTGTAAATGGCTGTAGCCCATGAGAGAGGGGGGGGTGTCGGAAGTGAGAAATCCAGTAGACCTCGTATCTCCACTCACCATTAACATAGTCAGCAGCTGTGAAAGGGCAGAGCGCAGGCCGCCTGGAGATTTATCAGAATGTCAGCGTACGCCACATTAGCCCTCACACACACACACACACACACACACACATAGCTGCAACACTAGCAACGCTGGTGAAACCAGGGTCAAACTGATATGTCAGAAGCAGTCATCTCATTCCAACAAGTCACACAGGTCGTGTGTGTGTGTGTGTGTGTGTGTTCAGGACTTTCTTACGTGGCATGCAAATTCTTCAATAAGTGTGCATTTTTCATTTGCATGAATGGATTTGCATAACTGTCCATGTTTTGTTTTTCTACCCCGAGTGGATGTTTGCTTTACTGAAAGCAAAATAGAGGTTTGCCAACACCTACATTTCCACTCTGAAGCAACCTTCAGCACATCAAAGACATCTGGATTGTGTGTTCTGCAGCCTTCTTAAATCATTAAACACACTCTTTAATCCATCACACACACACACACACAACACCTTTGGCTGCTTTAGTGCTTTCAGCTGTATCAATGCCATGATCAAACATAAATGCACGTCAAGTGGATGCTGCAACGGCTGCTCGAGGCTCACAAACAGCCTTGAGACATTTTAGTCATGACAACAACCTTTTTTACACCTTAACCCTCTTTTTTTTGTATTTTGAAAAAGCAATTACCAAAGAGGTGTTCATGTTCCGTTATAGATTAATACCACAAAACACAAAAGAAGACAATCTTACTTCTACTTCATGGCTTATGTTTGGTTTTTGTGTCAGAGCATTAATGAGGATGAGACACGTAAGCTAAGATCAGGACAGCCAAGTGTGTCTGCCGGATCCTAGAAAATCTAAATTGGTAACAAGTATTCCACAGTCTGTTGAATAATTTAGAGCCTTTTTCATTGTGTTTCTGCTAATATATTAAATTAGGCTGCAATGGATCAGGAGCAGCCTCTTACGTTCTGATCGCCTTTGCAATTGTGCCTATACACTCCGGACTGTGAGGCACATATCTAGATCTTGACTTAAACTCTAAAACATACAGAGTAAACGTGCCTTGACGAGTCGCTCCACTGAGTAATGCTCCTCTGGCCACGGTGACACACTACAACATGTTATATGTGCAGAACCCTCGGGTCGGTAAGTCTGTAAATTAAAAAATACTCTAGCAACTAGATTTGAACATATGTTTAACAAGTTGTGGTGCAAAGTGAGCTTGACTAAGACGATAAAGCCCCTGAGACAGCTGAGAAGTGTGTTGTGTAAGTGCTCTGTGGTGAAACTGTATCGGGCTGCAAACTGTCAGAACACAGGTGGATGTGTTCAACATAAATATTGATTGTTATAATGGCGTCTGAAAGGAATAAATTGCATAGATGACTGAATGAGTTTACAATCAAATGAATCAATTCTTTCAAGACGGAAATGAAACATTAAGGTCATATTCAAATGGAAATTATACGCCAGCTTAAACCAAGATTTTAATGAGCAAGAGCTTGTTATGATTACAATCTTTCTTAAAATCTCCTGCTTCATTAGCCAGCAGCTTGCTCCTCCAGGTCTCCAGTACTAAGCTCTGCACCATGGGGACGGAGCCTTCTGCTCGGCTGCACCACGCTAGTGAACAGACTTCCTAACTATCTGAAGGCTTTTTCAACTTGACTCACAACATAAAGAAATGGTGATGTTAATACTGTAGCACTTTGAGTTTCACTATGAACGAAAAGTGTGCTACAAACTAAATTTATCAAAAAGCATATTTGTGTGCTTGTGTTGAAGCTGTCCTGTAAACTATTCATTTTACAGACATATCAGAACTTACCAAACAATATCAAGCGTTCTATTCAGCAAAACCTTTGAAACTGGAATATTTGCAGTAAAACTTGATTATTTGGAATCAACGAGACATATTTGTTGTTGACAGTAGTTGTGAGATTAATCTCTGTTTGACAACATGACATGAGGGAAGCACTAATTGCTGTCAGGGAAATGTCATGCTCATTATGTACGAAACTGCTATCTGTGCAGCGAACATTTTCTCCACATGATTTTCTTCGAGTACAGATAAGATGCTGCGCTGTTACATCATACTAAGTGAGCCGGATGGTGTAAAAGGAAAACTCTATACATCAGCTTAGCTTGAACTCATCGATCTCAGCCCATACATGTTGCCAACAGTGTCAATACTGCAACAGCAACGTGGGCTGTTGGTGAATTTTGTCATCGTGAGATCCATAGATATCTGAGCGGCTCTGTCCTACACAGTCATGTGGGAAGTACAGGGCAGTTATGAATGACACTGTTAAACTCTGTTGTTTTTCTGTCTGGAAGGACAACGCAATGTGTCGATCACTTCTCAGCTTTGAAAACGGTCTGTGCACAGAATCACAGTCCAGTAGGTGATTATAGTCAGAGACTCTAAATACATATATATATATTTACTGTATTAACTGATTTTTGGCCATTTAGGGGAAGTAGAAACAGTATACTTATGTATATTATATAGTTATACTTAATTTCACCTAACCTAAGCTAAACTTTAAGTCTTTAAGAATTTTTGTCCATGCAGCTTGAGGATTGTTCATGTTCAAATAGTTAAACATTTGTCAAAATAGCCTTTATTTTCATTGTAAGTGAATGGAGACTAAAAATACAAAACATTGATAGAGTAGATTGTGTGACAAAAATATGACCTTTTTGTACACTTGAACACTGCGTGAATTAAAATGCATCGTTCAGCGTTCATCATTCTCAATCGATACAACTTGTTATTTACTGACTGAGACAACTGTTCCAGGGCCGAATACATCCAGGTTCTCTGAAAGACCCATGTTCGCTTTGTGTCAGTTGGCTGGTGGTAATTGCAGATTTGATTTTGAATATGCACCACAATAAGAGCTAATTTGATATCACCTTAAAGACGGCCCTCATTATTGCCTGAACTTGAAGACCTGTTTTGTAGTACTGAGTATGTTTTTAATCCCTAAGTGTGCGATGTGTTCTCAATTAAATTATCCAAATTCAATAACAACAATTTTAAAGTAAGCAAAAAGCTTACTAACACTAGCTGACTCTGAAAAGAAGAACAAAGGCAGAGGTTGACCTTGGAAATGTGTATTTCAACAGGTGATGATTGAGAACAACCTGTGTTTTGGCAATGTAGTGTGGATGAGGAGAGTTATTCTGCGGCTCTGTGGGTTGTTGCTGCTGGGCATCAGTTGAAAGGAGCAGCTCGCGCTTCTGCAAAGGTTCACGATTCGGGCACTTTGAAATGCGCTGAATGGCCGTGGGCTACTGGACACCCGGGGGCGATTGATATGTTTCGGTTAGGATATAAACCACCAGGTTGGGTCAGCAGAGCAACACAGCCCTGCTTTTTATCCGTCTACCAGCCTTCCTCTCACACCCTCCAGTCCTCCACAGCAGAAATATAAAGAGAAGAAAGAAACTGAATAAATGCAATTTTCACAGAGCAGTGGCACCATGGACAGTTGTATGTTTGAAGGTTATCCAAGTTTTTGATTGTTTTTAAAAGATTTTTTTTAGCAATTTATTTAATTTAAATGTTTTATTCTAGTAGCAAAACAAAAGGGACAAATAAGTAATAAACATATATATATACCCAGGATATAGTATTGAAATGTTAGGTTGTTGTTATATTTTGTTAATTTATTAATGTTTTCTCTCATTTTCAAAGTAGTGTGTATATATACGCAGTGCAGAGGGAAATATTGCAGTAGAGGACAAAGCTCAGCATACTTTACTCTACATTTCCCTGTTTCTGTTTGCCTGCATTTCCTTAAGGTGCATTGTTTTGACCCACAGAAAAATAGTAAAGTTTGAAAAAAAATAAGAAGAACATATACACACTACATGAATATGCAGTGATGTCACGAAGAGAAAGACATCTCAACATGTTGCTTATTTGGCTTTTGACTTCCTGGTTACACTTCTGTGTTTCTGCTTAAATAAGACGAATACAAATTCAGGGACAAATTCACCAAGTCAAGCGTAATTTTTTGCAATGACAGTTGTTCGTGAACTTTTCCCTTTTTTAAAACACCACAGCTTCACTTTTTCCTAAACGCTGTAACAATGGAGGTAAAAACTTACACCAAAAGAGGAATGAATAAGAAATGATGGGTCGAATGGAAAGATGGAGGACGGGGTAATCCTGTTAGCCAGCTAATCGCCATGGATACAAGATTCGGGGACGCAGTATGTTAGCGGAGACACATGAACTGCACTATCAGCATCACGTATGTGTGTGTGTGTGTGTGTTTGTAGGAAGGAGGGGTCTGGACACCCATTACCCATTATCTCTTGTGGCTCTTGGGGATTACTGTGGATAAAGTGTGGGAGAGGAAAAGAAAAGGAGAGAATGTTGCCATGTTGTAAAAGAAATAGTAATTGGAAACTTGATTAAAATGTTTACAAAGTTTGCAGTATGCTAGCTGTCTGAAAAGCCTCCAGTCACGGCTAACTCGATGTCCTACATGTAATCCAATCTGACATTGGACAGGGCAAGTCCAACAGATTTATGATACCAACAATATTTGCAGTAGTGGAGATATTGGATCACGAGGGGATAGTGATAATTGGCGGGACACAGAGGTTTAGCAATCAGGGAGCAGAAGAAGTTCCTCATAAAACAAGTTCCTCAGGCTACGCCGACACACAGTAGTACTGTTTTCACAGTGAAAGCTATGAGAACGTTGTCATGGAAAATATTGTCATCTTTTTGGTCTTCTAGTGGTATAAAAGAGATTGTCCTTACTAAAAAAAAAAAAAGTATTTATAGTCGCCACACCAAAAAGTGGGCGTGACCGTCGGATTGTCTCTTTGGAAATAACGCAGCCTACCAATTCAGAAAGCTGACTCATTCAGTACCATAAACATAATCATACCTGATTTATGCTTTCGTATATCCTTCCGAGACATTCATGTCACTGAGAGGTCAGTCAAGCATGAACTACGGTTCAGCATCACACTCAAGGACATGCTACCACACACACACTGACACCTACCGTGACCTGACGTTTCTTTTTCACATCATCAGTCTAATGCTGCAACCACAGCACGTTTCCTCTTAAATAACACTATCTCTTGTGTTGTACAACGTGTCCACATTGCCATCCCACAGGCACAACCCTCAGTGAGTGGCATCCTGCATCTGTTCCAGCTGGGCACATCAAGGACACACACCAGACAATGACTTTTAAACAGTGTTTACATCAAAACTCGAACTTATTCCAAAAGTGAGAATATCGTTTGAATAAATGAATAAAGGGTTTACTCAGAGACTCCACATGGCAGTATGTGAACATAAAACCAAAAAAATGATATTTGTATTTCAGGCCATCGAGTGTTTGGTGTTTAGTGATTTTAGTCAAAATTGTAAAACAGAAAAAAAAACAACAACAACATTTTGACTTTCTGAGGTAACCAGAATCAGATAATATTAAAATATAGTTAAAATATAGACACCAAAAGAATTAAGGGTTTACAGCGTGTTTAAAACAAATACAATAGGCCAAATATAATATGTTTATCTCCTTTATTATTGTACATCAATAATAGCTGAAAAGTATCTGGTACGTTGATACTTGAAAGTATCATTAAAATGTTGAAATTATTATTAAAATGTTTACTGACAAAATATTACATTTGTTTTCTGTTAAATATATCCAATCATGCAATACAATATCTGCATTATTAAACTTTTTTATGATTCGATTTAAGCACTGGTAGCGATTGCTTAAAAATTCCACAATTTGTGGCTATACAGATATGTGTATTTTAAAAGGTTTAACTGCTGGACAAAAGATGTCTTACTTCACTGTGAAGTCTATTCTCAACAACATATTTTGAGTGGAGATGGAGAAAGATCATGGTCTGGGTTTGCAGGGACTTGCAGCATGAGACGTGACGTGTTGCTGCTAATATGATTTTTGAACATAATCCAGGCAGCATTTTACAAGCACAATGTAATTGGGGAAAACAATTTAGAAGTTTAGGTGACAGGTTTGTTTTTTTTTTGATCGCTGTGTTATTGCTGTAAATGTGAAGCTATAAGCAGTGGTGACAAGAACACCTGTAACTGCAGGTAGGATTTAAAAGCTGAACCACAAGAATAGCCTGTATCTGTAAGGCAAAGTACTTAAATCAGTCATTGTCAGTCTTCTAGCTGCTCTCTCTTTCATCCGCCTGCTTCTTACCTCCACTTGCACCTTTCTCTCCATGTGCCCTCATATCTTTTAGCAGAAATTACTCATCCAAAGCCACCACCTACAGTGAGAAGGGACAGCATTATAAACTGATTGCTTTTTTTTTTTTTTTTTGCAATGACCATTACCCTGTACATCCGGAGTTTCTCCTCACAATAAAGACTCCCTAGCATTTTCATTGATTGGGCCAGGTTCAGGTAGTTCATCCGACAACGATTTTAATTGCCTTTTTCAATCCTCATTCGACTATCTCCAATTTCCCTTTAATTATGATATACTAACTGCTAACTTTGACTGCTCTGAGAGGGGAAAAAATGTGTAAAAATTACACAAGATTGCTGCAGAATATCGAATGGACTCTTTTCTGCCTTGTGTGAAAATAGTGCCATCAATAAAATTATCTGCGAGACAGGCGGGGGACAGCTAAGCCAGTTGGTGGGAAGATGTGATGAGCTGAAGTTACTGGTGGACTGCCAATCAGTGGGGAACTGGGTCGTCCTCTCCATTACAGAGACTTGAGTTATGTTTAACATTATAATTTAGCAGCTCAAATAAAGATAAATGGTTGACTCTAGACTGAACAAAGGAAAAAAAAAAAAGAAGAAGGGAGAGACAGGGAAATTAATTTATGCTGTACACTTTTCTGAAAAACGTGAGGACAAACCAAAGACTGTGTCTACAGTCAAAGTGAAGGGTCAACACGTTATCAGTGCAGGCTTTGCTTTCAACTTCTTTTGATTACTTTTACTTTTAGGTTTCGGCAACTAAACCCTTTATTAAGGTTGATGACTGATTATGTTTATTGTTAAAGAGAAACCTCTGTTGGTGCAAGTGATGAGACGCATATGGTGGTCAAACACTTTGTATCATGAGCCCCTCCCTTGGAAATTTAGCAAGGCTACTGTACACAAATTACTTAATAGCATCTGAATAAACAACCAATGCTGTTGCTGTGCCAATCTCAAATCACATAGCTTCACATGAGCACAGAGCGAATGTACAAACAACTTCTGCAGGAAGGTTAGAAAAGCATTAACCGGCATTTGAGGCCGTTTTAACACTCAAAGCCCTTTTAATGTCTGTGGTGTTATTTCTTTACGGGTGGTTAGATTCAGCATTCATAACTGGTTTTGTGGGAAGCAGAAGCAATTGTATGTGTTTGTGTGTGTGTGTGTGTGTGTGTACCTAAACCTGCCTGTTTTGCTCAAGCAGCAGACTGGACAGTGATGACCAACACTTTCATCTCAAACTGACTATCCCACACTGCCATCTGTGGATCACTGAGTGAACGTCAGCCAAGGAAACATAAGACTCCCCTTACATAAGTGATCTATAAACCAACAGTGTGAGTGGCTGCCTTACAATAAGCAAGCTGGGATGATGCATGATGTTTCAGATGGGGGATCCCACCAGGGAGGCAATGCCAGTTCGACCCGCCGTGCTGATTTACATGTGACCCACATCAGTGTTACAGTTCTAGTGCTTCCAACAGACTGAGGGCGAGTAAAAAGAAATGGAAAAAAAAAGAGGCAGAGAAAAAGGCTGCCATTTTATGCACCCGCCAATCCCCTTTATGCCTTACAGCAAGTGCTCACACACACACACACTCACACACACACTAATTCTGCTTCTCTCAGATGCAGTGAACCCAATCCCATCTGTTAAAAGAGGATAAATTCTGGCAGTGGGAATTTATTTATAGCCAAGATTTATTTACTGGAAACAACTTTGGGTTTCCTTTATCCTCTCCTTTCTGTGCTGGCTTGGCCAGGTCAATAGCCGCTAATGAAAGGCGCCTTTATGAATGTGTCAGCTGCTTTCCCTCACAGTAGCAAGGAGCTCTAATTTGAAGTAATGGTTATTGGCTGGGCCATTGATTTATTGAGCTGGTGATTAGTGCACTGTATCAGCACCTGCAGAGGAGGGGAGGCAGGAAGAGGGAGTGAAAGTGCACAAGATGGAAGACAGTAATGTTGGTGGTGGATGTGCTTGATGTGAATGGTAACATAATGCCTGTTGCGTTTCCATGGGACACAGAGATACAGACCCCCATGCTGTGTCAGTGTCAGCCTCTATCAACATTGTTTCATTACATGTGACCCTGCTTTGGTGTTCTGATAAAGTAAAACCTGACTAAAAATAATTGGTTGTCCATTTTGTGCAGTGGTTCTCAGAACATTCTTGTTTTTTGTCAAGTAAAGTTTTTATTTATACATCCCGAAATCACGAATTAGCCTCATATAGTTTGATAAAAAGACTTAAATGTGAAAAGGAGAGAAAACTACAAGAAGATCAACAGGGGAGGGAGCCTTCATTCAGGAAGAAAATATGTGTTTATATAAATATATATTCAGACCCAAGATGCAGACTGTGCAAAAAAATCCCCTGAGACAGTCCAGCACATAGTAGCAGGGTGTAAGATGCTAGCTGGATCAGCGTACATGGAGAGGTACAACCGAGTGGCTGGGATAGTATACAGAAACATCTGTAACCAGTATGGAATAGTAAGTACCCAAACCCCAATGGGCCATAACACAGAAGAAGAACAACAGGGCCAAGGTTCTGTGGGACTTCAGCTTCCTGACAAACAGATCCCGGCTAACCAACCGGACATAGTGGTGGTGGACAAAGACCAGAAGAGGGTGGTGGTGATAGATGTGGCGATCCCAGCTGACGCCAACATCAGGAAGAAGGAACATGAGAAACTCGAGAAGTATCAAGGGTTGGAAGAGCAGCTGGAACGGACGTGGCAGGTCGAGGGTAGCGTGGTCCCTGTGGTAGTGGGTAATTAGTGGGAGATTTTATATATATGTAAGAGTGAGGATAGTTGATCAGAAAGGACGTTGAACAACTTCCAGGTGATGCCAATCACTTGAGACTACACATACACATCCACTCCCACACACATAAAGAAGCAAAACTCAGACACCAGTAACACAGGAGGAGATGAGACCAGAGAGGATGCTCGTAGAAGATAAAGCAGTTAATTACAGACAAGCAAGATGTGAGAAGAATTATTAACAAACAGTCATTGAGTATGAAGCAGCGACAGGAGGCTACGAACATGATGTCCTGAGTGAAGGAAACACAGAAATGTGCTAACAAAGTGTTTGTTGACTAAAATGCTAACATTTGTTGTTAGCAGTGTTAGTGTTTCTTTAAATAGTGGTTGAAACCACAGCTCTCGAGCAGCAGGTAAAAGAATAGCTTGTCATTAAATATCAAAGTCTTCAGGATTATAGCACCAAAGTAATAAGAAAGTATTGATACAGCTGGGAGGACAGGTGTCAAACAAATTAACAATTTTACAGACTTTAGGAAGTGAAAAACAACCACAGCTACATTTGTAAATCATTTTAAATAAACATTGCAACTTCAAGCATGTTTACGCGCACGCTGTCCATAAATCTGGTTAGTCTTACCTTTTACATCTACATACGTGATTAGAACTCCATCCTGATGTTGGCTTTAAAATTTGCAGTTTGAAAAAGGCTCATCTAGTTGACATGAATATCATCTGGCACCTGCTGCTCTATTTTATCAACAGTAATGAAACAAGCAACGTGTTCTCCACATCAACAGCTATCAGGCTACCCCTGAAGCCAAAATTATATCATTAATGTTTGAGTCAGGTTAGTAATTGGCAGAAACACACCTGTGATAGCAGGCTGTCGTCGTCGAAACAAGGTGTTTAATGTTCAGTGTCCTTATTTCTGTGTTTGAGCTGCGTTCAAAGTTTGGTCAGTTAAAGAATTGTCTAATTTATTAAGATCTTTTGCAAATTAAAAACCATGAATCCAAATATAATAATGAGTGTGTATTTAACTTAACCAACTTAACACTTTTTTCTGTTAAAGGGCCTGTAAAATAAAGATTTACTGGATTCAACATAATTATCACATTAGATAGATAGATAGATAGATAGATAGATAGATAGATAGATAGATAGATAGATCTTAGTGTTTAAAATTCAATTAAGCTGCTTATATTGGGGGTTTAGTAAAGACGGGTCATTTTGACCCGGAGGACACAGGGTGTATACAGAAAATGAGGACAACAGGAGGGCTAAGTCATCTGCTGTAGCCTAATACTTAATATTTTGGAAGGATAATGAAAGAGAAATTGATCTTCAATTCACATCCTGTAGCCCAAAAGGTACACAAACGTTAACATACAATTGTTATTATTGTAAATATCTTATTTAGGGGTCAGAAGTAAGAAGACTGTTCACTTTTCCAACCCACATTTCATTATATTGTCATTTCATTATCTTGTCATTTCAACACTGGATCAGTGGCTGCCGAGATCCTAATATGTAGGGCATCTGCATCTTCTGCAAGCTTGAAGAAACAAAGTAAAGAAACCTAATGGCTTCTGCTTCAGTCACTATTCCCTGCATTAACTCTGTGTGAGCCTCCGGGGAGCCATAACAGCTAATATCAAATTGAATAAGGATGAGAAGTGACATTTTCCATCACCTCGCTGCTGTGATGTCTAAAGTTTTGTATGGGCCGAGAGAGAGACAGAAGCAGGGCTGCAGATAGGGGTCATGCTTTCATTAAATAGGCTAATGGCGTACAGAGACAAGGAGCTGATATTAGCCACTGGGAAACCTATTAGGATCAGACTGGAGACAGACGTGATGAGGAGATGATTACAAAATCACTGAAAGGAAAATGACTTTGGAGATAAGTAGAACTGCAGCTGAGCACAAAGTTGTAGGATAGTAAGGCTCGACATAATGTGAGATGTAACTTTTTAGTGCAATTTCCGGAAATAATCTATTTCTGTGTCACGTATTTCAAAGTTTTTAAAAGAAGTCTATTCGTCTTGCTCTAAACTAAACGAGTGGCAGGAGACTCACATGCCGTCGAAGAGCATTTTTGTCTAAATAATACATAGCAGAAGTCCAAAAGGTACCAAATTGGTATTTCTAGTAGGAAATCAAAATGGGTGTGTGTGTCTGCTGCTCTCACTGGATTCTGCTTATCTCCATTGTGCTCCATCTTGTTTTGACTACGATAAAAACCAAAAATACACCTCTTGACCTAGTGAAGAGTATTCCCAGACAATTTTACAAACTAGGATTCTTAATAACTGTTCGTGTTATCTGCGTGTTCGTCTCAGATCTCAAAAATGTGTCTGTGACAGACAAACAAGGGCAGAAGTCATGTAGTCTGCACTGCACTTCTTCACAAGAACATCATCCTCTACTTTTGTTAAAGGTACTTTTAATTGAGAGGGAAACACCGGTTCACACAGAGCCGTGTCGCCCCAGGAGAAATGCTTTCAAACTCTTTTTCGTTGGTGGCAATTTTTTGTACAAGTGTGTAAAGAGCAAAGTAATAACTTTGTGGTGTCGCATTGGAAAAACCTGTCTGGCAAACAGTGAGTCACAAGGGACAAAGTTATATTCCTCTGTTTTTTGTAGTGACAAGTCAGAACAAGACCTGAAGCACCCGAATGTCTGGATTGATTTGGACTTATACGCTTTGAGGAAAGACGGCTTGCTCGGTGACATTAACCCAAGATAAGAGACCAAACCTTTGAAGAAACAAAACGTGTATTGCAGTTTCGTTGCCCACCACGTACGTACACAGTTCTGTGTTTTTTTGTGTACACATCTATGGCAGTGATTGTGTGTTTATTTTGTACAAGGCTGATGTGGAAAGTCTCCAGTTTGCTCTCTGTCTGTCTGGGGCAAGTAAATATGTTAGGCAATCTGGCCAGCTGTCTGTCCGCATGGACAGATGGTCCACTTGAGGGCCAGTTGCAGACTAACAACAGGATCTACAACATGATTCAATAACAGGACTCAATGCCTTTTTTATTTCCAGACAAATGAACAAAATTTTTTTTTTTTGGACTGAGGCAGACTGACATCAAATCACTGGCCATTATGCATATTTTGCATCAACATAAACATGCAGTTTTTACTTACTCACTTTTCTGTCATTTGACTAAAAATGCAGAAAATCTTTTAGTGAATAAACCTCCAGGTTTTTCTACATGTTAGTTTTACCAGTTTTAATGACCTGAAATTCAAATTTTAAACTGATACAGCCGCTATCTGGGTCCAGACCTTTGAATCCACCAAGTTGAGTTGAGTGTGACAATTCTGTCTAATCAGGCTAACAGAGCTGAATATCCACTATCCAAACATGTGACGAGTAAAGGCTTGTAGAGGAGTGGTCAGTGATTTGAACTGTACAAAAATAAATGATCACCAGCCCCATCAATTATCAGCAATAACGTTAAAGCTGTGAACAGTTAAGTCTTAATTGTGGACAATTTGGAGAGACATTTTTTTATCTGAAACTGTCAACTGTCAAAGTAATTTAGGACTAATGAGAACTGAGTGTTCTGAGAGTTTTTTGAGGCCTTGGTTGATCCTGACGTACAGCTTGAGACGAGCACTGTTTAACTGTTTTTTTTATTTTTTATGGTTTCATCTGTGGCTCAAAAGTGTCAACAGACGATCAAGTCTCATTTCTTGATACAGTCCCAACAGCTGAACTCTGCCATTATGAATCAGGCACAGACTTGGTCAAAGTATGTAGGTGTTGAGACATTTTTAGTTGTACTCAAGTCCCACTCTCTCTAGAGAACTGTCACTGGCCAGAGACCAAATGCAAATGATTCCCACTTCGTTTTAATTCTGCATAATGAGTTGCTGAATGTTGAACACTAACCATTTTAAACAATTTCAGGGTTGTTTTTTTTTGTCATGTTCTTGGCATACATCTAAAATAAAATCCCCTACCAACTGTATTAGTATTCCCTAATACAAATCCAAATTGCTCCTGTCTGAGCACTTCTATCTGAAGAGGAAACACGATCATTTTGAATAACTGTTAACGCTCAGTTTCATGCTAAACAAATGCACCAGGGAAAGACTTTCACAAAGCTGGTCCATGAGATAATACAATTGTGCCACAAGAAGCATGCAGTGCCATAAAGCAATAAATTACTCTTATGATTTATGTGTCACGTTATCTAACCGCTTATCTCAGCATTTCTTGATAAAATAAAGCTGTGAAAACAATAAATATTATTTTAAAGTTTCTGAACCTTTTCACACTCAAATCCCTTGTTTCTTAACAGGGGCACATAAGTATAAATGCAGTGTTCAGATCTGCCTGAATGAACCGTACCATTCAACCAGAATCAACAGTGCGGATCAGAAAACGGCATAAAATAAAGCAGTAATGGCTCCTTGTGTAGACAGACTACAGCGATCTAGAAATAACCAATAGACCTTTTTTTTTTTAACAGCAGATGTTTTGACTTGTTATCCTTAGGCCTGCGTTGGTTTCCCTCAGGTGGTTTGGCTTTCTCCCATAGTTCACAGATGTGCAGGTAAGGTGAACTGACAACCCTAAATTGCCTGCAGGTGTGTTTGTGAGGCTCAACGGTTGTCTGACCAGGATGTACTCCAGCTCACAGTGGGCAGCTTCAGGCATAAGCCCCCAGCACAGGATAAGTGGGTGTATATAATGGATGGCTCAATATGAGTGCCATTACTTTTCATAAGATATCAGAGGACAATATGTTCCATTTCTGTGGCATAATCAAACAAACTGTTGAATATATTGCAGGCGATTGCTGTATCAAATATAGCATTTTTTTTCATAAAAAGAGCAGATAGCACCTCAAAATAAAGTCCAATTTAACACAGAGCTGCGTCGCCTCAATTTAAACAGCAATAATTTATGTACTTCTGCTCAGAAGGTTATGAGTTTGATTGTGTTTTACTAAGTCAGTTATATTTATAATACAAATAAAATGTGTCAATAAAAAATGGGATGTGGGTCAAAATCCTGGTGTGGAAAATAATGCTGTTTGGGGCATGTCTAATGAACTCTGAGTGTTCTGGCACAATTTCACCTCGTATGGTACACAACATGGCTGATGACCAAGAAAGGTTAATAAAAGTTATACTTGCACTGGACACAAAACAATCAAAGAAAAGCACCAGAGTGAAAGTCACACATGTCTGTGACATGTGCACCTCAAATTTGATCCCAACAGCTGCTGCTTGCAGACAATCGATCAATTAGTTACAAAGCTTCAGGTGGTGCAATCATCTGTGCTTGATCGCACATACCACTGATTCACTCACTCGACACATTTTCCCTGCAGAGGTTCTAATAACTGCTTCTCAACATGCCCTCTAATATATACGAACACATCATTATGAATAGCACACGCACACTGACGGGAGACTCTTGAATTTTCCTATTACAGAAGTCATTGTGTGTATGATATATAGACAAAAACACCTTTTTAGGTGCAATGTTCAAAAGTTTAATGAGATTATTTTGTTTGTAAGTGTTACCTTTTCTACACAGAGATGGTGCTCGTTTTATCGACAGCAGTTATTGATTGGTGTGGTGGACTGTAAAACAATGAATGGAGGAATAATAGAAAAAGATACTGGGCTATGGTTGTGGCGTTTTCTGTGTACAAGGTTGCTATAAAAAAAAATACAAAGACAACAGTGACATTTAAAAGTAATGAAGGAAGGAGCTGCTCTCGCTCTACGATGTGTTTAGTGAAGCATCTGCTTAAGTCCTGTGATGTGTTCAACACCACACACACTCCATCTGCACACTCATGCAATGCAGATTTTGAGGTAAATAACACTTGACGTTTAAATCAGCCGTCTTTCGCTACTCTGCAAATTTTGCATTGAGACTAAACGTCGACGCATGTGTCGCCCTCTGGTGCTCTGACTCATATGCTAATGCTGCTGCTCTGCAATATGGAAGAGAAAAGTTAAGAGGGCAAGAACGTAAAAATAGCTCTCCAAGAGACATTTCATGAATTTGTTGAGCGAGAAAATGAAGAAAAAGTTCCTGTAAAATAATCACATGTAAGGAAATGTTGACTTCTATTACTTATCTACTATCTATCACGACACACAGCCTCTCTGCATTGTCAAGACTTGCTTGCTGTTGGTCAATGGTGCAAAATAAGCATGTCAAATTTGGCCCAAATTGAACTTGATGTAAAACATTAGCGCTTAGGGATGTTAGCAACTTACGATCGACTGAGTTTAAGAAACTGTCCTCCTACGAAAAACGACACAATAGGATGTAATGTCAGTCACTCCAAAATGACCTGTAGTTAAGTTTGAGTGACAGGTGCCATCTAGCGGCCATGGCAATTATGTCCTGGAAAAAGTGGCACAGTTAAACATAAATTGACACATTCAGAGGTGGTGGGTTGGGTGGATGGTTTAACCCAAACTTGCAAACAATGGACTTAACTTAACTTAACCACTTAAACTTGTATTTTTGTGTTAGCCTACAACTGAGAGTTATTGTATATTAGTTGAATGAAGTTCGACTTATCCGACACATTTTGTTTTTGCTTATTGCGCCTTATAATCCGATGCGCCTTATGTGTGGACAATAACAGAAATTGACATGTTAATTGATACTGCGCCTTATAATCCGGTGCGCTTTATGGCCCGAAAAATACGGTAACTTGCCCCATTTTCTCTATCTATGTTCCCTCTATGGATCATGATTGCTGCATTGCTTGGTTTTCATCTGAAGAAGAGAGAATGACAGACTCGTCCTCTGAATCCTCCTCATCGTAAGAAAATTGACAGTCTGGATCATCAATAATATTTTCCTCTGTCTCTGAAATTACTTCCTCTGCATCACTATGCCAGTTCAATATCTGGAGCTCATTTTTGGTGTGTATGTCAAAGAGATGACATGAGAACAGTGACAAGTGAGAGTAAATTCCTCATCTACACACACCTGGGTCTCAAGCAGTCAAATAATAATAACAAATAATCGGGCAGTAAAAATAAAGAACATCAAAGGAACATGTTTATTCTGGATCTGAACAGCTATAAACACACATGAAAGTGTCAAAATGACCCACAACATCATCTTTGTTTACAAACTCTGCATCAAAGCACCCAGATTTTACACACCAGTTCATGACCCCAGATGAGGAAAGGTCACAAACTTTCATGAAGAAAAGGAAAGGATAACCAGTATTTGATATGGGTATATCTGATTGTAAGGAATGTGTTCAGGCAATTTGTAAATTAAAATTATATTAAATTATAAATATTAATAAAGAAGAAATCCTTAAAATATCTTTATAAATATACAAATTTTACTTGCACTAAAACATTTTGGAAAATGGTTTGTGGTTGGAACATGAGATTCATGTTGATGAGAGAAGTGCACAGGAATACTTGCATGTTATTTATTTATGTAAATATATGCTAGAACATGCAAATTTAATGTGAATGCTGGATGTAAACACGTTTTTTTATATTGGAAGTCTTGTGACCTTATTATCATTTCCCTCGTGGAATTAAAATGTTATGATTGTTCCATGCATGCATTATGCTGATCCCCGCAGACCGATCTGATGGTGCATTATTCCAACCTTAACAAGGCAACGCATCACAGTTATATGTGCCGTAAACCTGTTGTGTTGTCTGTCATTAACATTTGAACAGTTATTACCATCAAAACACTCTAATGTATAATGGCTATTAGAATAAATCATGCTTACGTGATAATTCCTCAAAAGACTTCATTTTAAGACCAATTCAAATTCTGGTTTTATAATCATGTTTGCGAACTACTGGCTCATGAATGTAAGGCAGGAAAGTTATTTCTAAATTGATATATTGTTTTTGAACGAGTTCCTCTTTATATCATTTTTTTTTTCAAGGTAGTCAAATGAGTAATACTGTAGGAATAAATTTGCTGCAGTGGAATGACGGTGCCGATGAGTGTGTCTGACTGCGTCTCCACCCACGTTATGCTTTGACTTCACAAGTTTGATGCCTTAGTATTTCTTTTCCTGATCTTTCAGGTCAGTTTTAAGTATAATGTGACAAATAAAGTCTACAAAAACTAAATTAGTTTAAATCAGACTTTAAATACGTCATGGAGAGGAGTGGAAGCATTTTCTTTTCCAGGCCTCATCTTTGGCGCTACCATCAGCTCGCTCCCTCTCAAATGTGAGAGAGAACTTAACTAGATCCACTATCTCAACACAGGCACTTTTATGGGCCTCTGTAGCTTTATTCAAATCACATTCATTTAAATCCACATAAAAGGGTAAATTAAACCGATAACTCAATATAATAACACATGCAATAATACGCAGACAGACATGTATATCGTCTCATATGGAAATTCTGACATAAATACATACACCACAACACATTAAGCACACTTTGTATACTTCCACACACATATCAGAAATATTAAAACATTATCGTTTGTCTACCAGATGCACCAAATGTTTCACGTTTCCAAACTCTCCCGACAAGCGAGGCTCCCACAGCGGGGACTGAGATGAATCCTAAAGCTGCTCTTGGAGCACTAATCTGAAAAGCATCCTTTAGCAGCACCGGTCTCTCTGGGAAACAGCAAATGCTGATTGAGTGAGCAAAAAACCCAGCTGAAGCTAAAGGTCACCTGTTGTCTCTCTCTCTCCTTTCTTTGTAATGTTTTTATGCATGCTCAGATGTTATGTGGCACATCATTTTAAGGTTATTTCACTATTGCTTGATGTGGAGGACAAACTTTCAATAGAGATGCTACAGACGGCATCAGAAATGCTCCACAAGGCAGTGCCAAACATCCTCAGGAGGGAACGACTTGGCCAGCCTGCATTTATCAACTTCTGGAGCCAAAATCCAGTCGACAAGAGGAATCAACAAAAGTTCAAGTGCATTTCTTTGAAAGTTCTGTAAGCTCTTTATTTATTTTACATCTATATATTTGATATTATTCCACATTGATCCATGAATTTTCTCACATTTTTGTTTTTGTTAAGCACTTTGAAACTTGACAAAGCAATCCAAAATCATTAGCATTTCTCAAATCCACTTCCTATGTTTTAACTATTTTAAGGTCAAGAATGAACTTTGGGTGTTTTTCGATCTGCATATTGTTTGTTCATGCATTTTCTTTCAACTTTCTCTTTTACATATTTCGCTATTTTACGTTCTTCTAAGGGTGCATTCATGCAAAAAGTGTGTATCTGTGTTGCATAACAATTACTATGAATCCCTTGTTACATAATGTCAACTTTGATTTGGGAATATTTTTTTGTTGGTTCACTATTTGTAAGGTCAAGAATATACATTTCATTCTTCACTTTTGTAACTTGTGTTCAAAATTGCTCTTTAAATACAATGATCATGATATTTTGAGGGAGTGTGTCACTATCACAGGATCCTGATCTCTAAAGCATGTATGTAAGATAACAGATGGAAAAAGTACAAGATAAGAAACTGGCACCAGCTTTCTTGCTTCTGTCAGCTTTTGGCAGCAGTGCTAACACTTGAAAAAAACATGAACAATGAACTCCTGCTCTTTCTGTTTGCCCCTCTGATGTGAAGCTGAGGAGTGTATCCCCACCTCTGGATGCAGCATACTTTCTTTTATCTGTTGTACTGTAGATGTCCCTGCTTCAAGAAAATCTTCATGCATGAGCAGCCATTTATATATGAATTATGTTCAAATACATATATTTCTTATTCGGAAAAAAAAGCTGAACTCTCATATTGTAAAAAACTTTCACTTCCAATATATCTCAGTTGTCTGTGACTTAGTACTTGTATCATTACAATTCCCCTCCACTTGAAAATGTATCAGTTGGATGTTTGAGCTTCACTGTGCAGAATAATGTATGTGCAGCGCTTGACACTACAAGGCTGTTTTCACGATGTCTCCTACTTCACTAAAAAGTCCATTTTCAGTGTATGTGCACTGTTGCGTAAGTTGCATACTGGATAATGAGATAATGATTGGCTCCAAAAAAGTTGTGATGTCACAAATCACACCAGAGCAGTTGTCCAGTGTCAAACTCTGCACATATATCACAAAAAAAGCAAAATATTCTGCTTCTATGCGCTCTATGCAGGCAGTTATAGGCATGACCCCTGTGGTAGTAGGTGTGAGGAAAACAGGAAGTAGAGAGACAGGAAACGATGAGCAGGGAGGTAAATACAGTAGGTGGCTGGCAAAAAGGAACACAGACAAAAAGGCAACAAGTTAACAGGCATGTTTAGCCTACAAGCTGTAGAGGCAGAAACTTCACAGGCCTGCTGGTGTTCAGTAAAAAGGGAAAGACAGGTGGTGAAAAAGAGCTTGATAAGTTCACAGGGAAACAGGTGTTCTGGGACGGCACCATCATTTTTTTTAAATTTACATTTGCATCTTATAAATATTTGATAAATTAATAGTTTCCTCCATCTGGTGTGTGTGTTCTGGGCTGTTGCTTTGGTACGTAGATGTGCTCATCATGTTGTGTTGAGCAATCTGCATGTTCATTTGACTGATTGACTGACTGACTGACTGAACCCACTGCAGCAACTCACTCAGTGCGATCCATTTAGAAAGCAGGGAGAAAAGACGTCTTTCATTGGTGGGCGTAGGAGAAGAACAATGAGTGGAGCTGTCAGTCAACATTCTCATCCCACCAGTGGACATTTCAGTCACAGTAATAGTTTGTTAATTATTGTACGAGGCTTAGACAAGACAGAGACTAGAAAGCCTCTTTTTGCGACCTCCTGCTGTGCTTTAAATGTTTGATATGGCACAGCTGGAGTTATCGGGCCCACTTTCAAGTGCCCTTTTCCCTCCACGTCTCCCATTTCGCTTCACTTTGATTTTTGTTTAGAGAGAAGAGCCTTTTTCAACTGACAAGATCACTTCGATTGCATCGTTACAAGCTCAGAGTTGAATATCCCTGTTAAACCCTTGCTTCCGAAAGCATTTGAACATTAATCTTTCCAAAATCTCTTACATGCCCGTGTGCTGTGCCTTTAAAATGATCCGCAACTGCTGCAGCTTCTGTGTTTAGAAAATAAATCAGCCTCCTGATACAAGCAAAGAGGTAATTAAAATAAGCTAATAGACGTTATTAGCTATTCATCAGCTGCGATAGCGTTCAAACTTTCCCTGGAGGCATAGTGATCCTCAGGAAAAGTCTTTGAAACAGGTAGCGCGGCATCTTCCCGAATACCAATTAGCCCTGACTGCTCAGCTTTCTGTGGTTTATCCAAGTGAATCATTTGACAACAGAGTAGCCGTTTTTCACGGCTGACTAATTCAGCACAATGTCTGTGAGGGAGGAAGGTAACGAGTGCCGCGGGGAGAATGTCATGAGTATTTGAGAAAGGTTAGACTGATGATAAAAAGTATGCTTGATAGCAACATGCTCTCTTCTCTCTTATACCACACAGTCACAAAGGGCTCCTGTGGAGGTGTGTTTGGCTCTGTGTAGGTGTGTGTGTGTGTATGTGTGTGTGTGTGTGCTGGTATCATGGTGGATTGCTGACATTTTGACATTCAAATGCTGTTTTCACATTCATCTATTGAAAGTGGAATTATATTTAATTGTATCAGTACTTTTTGGTAAATGATCTGAGTCCTTCTTCCATCATTTGAAAACAACACATCAGACACAAATCATTATTATTATTATTATTAGATGTCGTCGTAAATGGAGGGTAACATTAAAATGACCTATGATTATGTTTTCCTGACAAGTAACTACTTGTGGTGCTGTGAATGACTCCCCTACAAAAAACAGCATTGGTTCAAACTGCTGCGAATGACTTCTGTTTGTTGCGTGTTTAGCAGGAGACCAGGAAGGTGCATGATTAAAGGGTTTAGTCCAAAGCTTTTGTTTTGTTATGTGTCCTTCATCCTACCAAAGGTCAGCATTTGTTTATGGACAAGGTTTGTTTCTCACCCTTTTTGATTAATTTTTATTGTTGTTGCTATTATCATTATCCATTAAATGAATGCAATCATCCAGCCAACTGTACATTGTTTAATGCTGTATGGATTTGTGGACAACATATCATCGCTGCATTAATCGTAATCTTTGATCACAAGAGAAGAATTACGGAAAACGCACATAAAAAAGAAGAACGAAAAGGGGCAAAGAATTCATGCATGTGAGAGAACATGTCAGCAAGATAATGACGGCTCTCCAAATCCATTTCGAGGGCTAATCTTTGTTCCATGAACGAAACATAAAAAGGCAATTCTCTGTGTTAATGAGCTCAATCACTTTTCCTTAAAAGCTTCAATAATTCATTTGCTCCCCGATTGTTAGACATCTATAATGAATAACATCCACTGTGAATTATTTTATTCTTTGTGGCACAACTTACAGACCGAATCATCCAGTGTATCTGATGGCTGGTCATTTGTATGTCATGATCAGCACAGACAAATTTAAAAAGGAATTGTACACAACTTAACTATATTTACCTCTGCAGAGTCAAAGTTCATATTAGTCAAAGTTTTGAAATGTTGGCTGGAGAACACAATACAGTCCAATTTTGTAAACTTTGCCCCCCACGAGTTGAGTCAATAATTGCACCTAATACAGCCTTCTGCCTTTAGTTCTGGCTCAGAAACAGTTTAGTGGCCATGGCATTAAGAGAAACACTGTTTTGGCTTTTCTCACTGGCAGGTAATCTTACTGTTAACTATTTTTTTTCTGAAATGTAGAAGATCGTGTTTTAGAGAGAGTGTGTGTGTGTGTGTTTGCTTGCAGTATTGTCCTCCTCTGCAGCTTCAGATGAAACTTTACCCCAGAATTGCAGCTCACAAGATCAGCTCTTTGAGCGCTTATCGGCTGATCTCAAGGTACATTATTATTACATTGTGATTACTTTATGGATTCAACAAGTTTCATTTTTGTCATTTTCACCTTGCTTTCCGTTCTATGTCTATTGTCAGAGGGGGAAAAAAAGGAAATGTTTTTCTGATATTAACCAACAGGTGGTGGTAGAGTGTGGTGAAAACCTGCCATCTCATTGGAATAAACAGCAAACAGCCGCGCTACTGCACTCCATGAGAAATCTGACTGATACTCTGCACAAACACCAACTGAAAGGTACGAGCGGTTTTTCTGCGGGTTCTCGTTCTCGTATGGGTGTGACCACATTTTTCAAGTCCGTTAACACAATGGCCAAATGAACATTAGAAATAGGGTTTTCTTGTCATAATCATTGCTCCTGTTCCTACTGACCGTTGGACAATCTCTTCATAATGCACTTACAATGTAAAGTGATGTCTTTCAACGTTAGTCCTTTTTATTGCCACAGGAACATGGAAACAGATAACTTGCTAACATGCTATTCAATGAAAGGTTAATCTGGACTGTACTTGAATGATCCAGCAACTTTTACTTTGAACTAATGATAGAAATAAGTCATTAATAATTAAGACTACAGCAATCATTTTAGTTCCTCATGGAGAGCAGTAGGGTGTATCAAAGTGATCACATTTGTCAAAGCACTTTAGGTCAAACACTAAATTGAGTGAACTCTGCCTGATCAAGACAACATGTCATGCTCTAATTTCTACAGATGGACTCTTGAAAGTTGTAATTCCCAAAGTGGCTTTTCATGTAAGCTGGAATTTGCAGAATAAAGAAAATGTTCCCTGTGCAGTAAGTTCAAGATTTAGGCAAATTTAATGCCAACTAATCTGGTCTTCACAGGGGGTTATCAATGATGTGAGTAAAAGGCTTAGGCATGAAGGATACATTACTAGGCCCCTGGTGATGAGTTTAAATGGTAAAATGTTTTATGATCCTCATTTATTAAACAATTCCTGATACTCAGAATGCCAAGATGCTGAGCCAAACAACTGCCCTGCAGCTGAAGTACATGACAATGGAGGGTTGGCATGCGTCACATTAAACAACAAGCGCTACTGCAAACCTCTGTGCAACTATGTAAGTGGTAATTTTATATCAGGGCTGTAACTAATGATTATTTAATATTTCAAAATGAATTAATCTGCCAATTATTTTCTTGATCAATCATTTTGTCTATAAAATGTCAGATAACAGTGAAAAATGCCAGATATAATTCCACAGCCCAAGCTGATGTCTTCAAATGACTTGTTTTGTCCAAATTTTTATATTTAATATTTATTAAATGTACAATTAAAAAAACATAAGCAGAACCAGCAAATGTTATGGCATTACTGCTTTGATGATTAATCGATTATCAGAATAGTTTCAGATTGATTTCTGCTTAATTAACGAATCAATTAATCACTGCAGATATATTTTATATACATTAATAAAAACTACAAGCACATTTTACCGATAGTTCTGCTCAAAAAGGGGGGTAAAAGTAGCTAAATAATGTGTGTCTTCTTTCACAGGGCTATGATTTCGATTTTCTCAGGCGTAGTCGTTTATATGATGAATGCAGTGAGCAGACAAGATATAAATGGGATACCCAGTACATTGGAGGAAAAAGGCTGGCTGTTTGCAATGGTAAGGCTGTATTTTATTTATTACAATGTGCATTACCTGAATCGTCATCATATCAAATCATATATTGAATCATATCTACTGAGGGAGCGTGTCCTCCTCCAGGGAGGCAACCATGTTGCACCACCATGTTTCTATTGTAGTCCAGTAGAAACATGGCTAATGACCAGCAGGGGTCAACTCCACTGGTTACAATATTAAGTTGGGCTGTATTGAAATCTAATATAGTCACCGTTGTAGCAACTTATCAATTACAAGGTAGCCACACCTGAAATCATACCCTGCTTTATCATCTATTTTACTCAAAATAGGACCATAATTTACAAAATGAACATCATGTTATATTGAAGAAAACTTGGAATAAGTGATTTAGACTATAAACACATAAGGAAAACATTTACTGAGGAAATAAATCAAGTGAAAATAGGGTCATTTTCTCACGTTTTTATACAGTCCAACTTATTTTTGCAACCAGTGAAGTCATCCCTGTTGGCCATTAGAAAGAGTGCAGGCTTAAGACGCTTCCACATTGGATTCATGACGGGTCTATTCACATGAATTCATATAGTGGCACTGTATACATTCTGAACTAAACTTCACTTTCTGGTCTCCCTTTTAGCGAACTCTTTACAAGTTGCAGGAGCCAAAACAGCATATTTTCCAAAAGACCAGGACTGCCTAACAACGAAGAAAAGCAGCCAAATGAAGAACAGCATCATCGAAGGTTTTATTGCTGAGCTGAAGAATCAAGGCATTCAGGGAGAGCCGTTATTTGCCTGTCTTGTATGTGGATGACAATGATGTAGAAAATTGCAATGGCAATGTCATTAATGTTGTGAAAGTTGCAGACTGAGCACTGAGAAATGAAGCTTTGCAAGTGTCCAGAACTGTATGTTTCACTGTTAAGTTTCAACATTTAAAGTGTTCCATTCCTCTGGTGCAACCTGAGTGGTTTCCTTTGTTGAGATATGTGCACACTAAGTGTTACTGCATATAGTTTTTCATTTTTCAGATATGGTAAGCAGTGCCTTCACATGTGTTACTCAGTTATACAGCCATTGTAGTCCCACGTTTTACTGCACGCTGGAGCCATGCTAGCAGCTCTGTGGGGTCTTTATACATCAGAAAACAACTGTTGTTGAGTGAAGGAAAAAAAAAGGGAAAAACTTTCCCATTCTTGGACTTTTGCAATTTGTCGGGCATATGACAACATTTAGCCTGAGGGTGGTACCAGATGGAAAGCCATAATATCGAGTAAATCAATAACAAGTGTTTTCTGTAGGAAAAAAACATACTCTTGATTGTTTAAAAACAAGACCTGAGATTATTTCTTGTGTAATGAATTATGTAAATGAAACATAATTACAAAGTTCCAGGAGTGCACATATAATAATTAAGTGAAATCGGTATGCTTCTCCAAATTAAACCCTGTCTTTGGTGAGTAATAAGTAATCTCCCACCAAAACACAACACAAACACAAACAAGGTAACAACAACATATCGGCAGCAGCAGTACTCCTATTGGGAATGCATTACACTGAAACAGACGCATATGTGCAAATAAATGGTTGTATTCAGGCTGACAAAGCAACAGATTCTCCTGCAAATGTCTGACTGTCATCCTCACTTCTTTCTATCCGACTTCTCACTAGGCCGCGCACTATTTTACTCAGTCATTCAATATTTCATGTGACTGAATATGAGAACTGGATGAGAACAGCAGCAATTACAAATGGGGTTAACCACTCAGACAAATGGACTGCTTTGTCTGCTGTTCTGTCTGCTCTACGTTTTGCTAACATATCCAGACGTGCCTCACTGAGGTCAAAAAAGTCAAAATGAAATTGCAGGATTTCATTAGGGTAGCCATTGACATTCCACATCATTCTATTAGGAATCACTCTAATCAGAGAGAAAATGGCCTGCAGAGTGACCCTCTGGTGTAGGCTAACAGACCGTCTAATCATCAATTATGGAAACAACTGTCTGCAACTGAAGGCTTAACAGTGGTAATGCCACACATCTCCCATTGGATGGCAGCAGATAAACTACATGAGCTGAATAAAAATGGTTTTCTTTTTCCTTAATGTCCTTGCTGGTAACTGATTCTTACATTTCATCAGAAGTGAAAGTCTATGCTGAACTCTTATTCGCATGTGAATCATCAATAACACACTTGTCTGCATACTTTTTTGTACTTGTGGTCTGGGGCCGTTTTTCATGATTTGGGTTAGGCCCCTTACTTCCAATTAAAGGGAATTTTAGTGCTACAGCATTCAGTGATATTCCAAATGTTGGAAACAGCTGTCAAAATGGCAATGCCCCCACGCACAAAGCCGGGACTGTACAGAAATGTTTCTGTACCTGACCTCAACCCTTTCCAACTCCTTTGAGGGGAACTGAAGCAATAACTGTGAGCCAGGCTTATCGCCTAAGATCTGTTTTATACCTCATTAATGATCTTGTGGCTGAATTAGAGCAAATTCCTGCCATCTTCGAAAATCTGGTGTGAAGCCTAAAATCAGAACCAGAAGAACACTCGAGTGTCCACATACATTCTGTCATTAAAAAAAAAAAAGGTAAGTAACAAAAACAATTAACTAGACTAAAAAAATAGACTATTAGTAGTAGTAGTATTCAAAGTTAATATGATATTATAGTATACTGTATGATATTGCCAACGTAATAAGGTGCATGATTGTCTAAGTATATACATGTGACAGTATATACAGACAGTTCTTTACAGATAATCAAAATATGAAACTGAAATAACATGTTATTCATATACAGAAATTAATTTTCAGTATGAAAAAGTTTCTCTACTTTGATTCAACATCCACTATTATAACAATGCCACTCCTTGCACACTAGAGGGCAGTATGCAATCATGTTTTTGGATGCCTGTACTGCACTGAGCTGTTGAATGTGGGTTAATTTCACATACTGAGACACATTGTACATGTTGTTTTGTCCGCTTTGTATTTGTATGTTGATGTGATTTGAAATACATGTGAAACATTAAATAAATAATAATAATAATAATAAAAATCACATTAAAACAACTGGTCTGAGGAAGGCCTATTTTTTTGTTGTGAGGAAAAAAGGACAAAGATTTAAAAAACAAACAAATGTTTAACTGAGGAAAATCTAACGTTCAACAACCTCCCACTAACAAACTACTGTACATCACTAAACTGTACAGCATTTTAATAAAGATGGTCTGTACAGTGACCAAAGACACACAGAAAGGAATCTGCTCCTGATGAAACTGTTCAAAGTAAATAATTAAGAACAAATCTGAACGAGGATATAAAGATGAATCCCGCTGCACAACACATGTAGTTCCTTCCTATGCGCTTTCTTCTGTTTCCCTCCTGTCTATTCATCGACATGTTTATTTTTTCAACAAAAGGGGACAGTGAACGAATGTAACCTTCCTGTATCATTGTGCCAAACCTAATGCTGCTCACTATCCTGGCTGCTGTCCAGCTTCTACAAATGAAAAGAAGAAAAGATACAAATAAAAACCATGTCTACAAAGAACACACTAAAGAAAGAGGCTCAATCGACACAGGAATGTCCTTATTCTCAAATAAATAAATGCTGGAAATGACTAGAAGACGCGCTACATCTCACAGTAGCTCATACACAATCTGTTTGTTATATAAGAATGAGTGTGTTGTATCTAAAATGTATTTTATTAGCCAGGGTAAAAGACTTGTTAGTATTTCAGCAACTTACTGACTGTAAGAACTGTAACTCTGAGCTGAGAGCCTCTCGCAGAAGCTCCAGTTCACCTTCTTTATGCATCTCCAGCTCTTTTCTCAGCCTGGCAAACAAATGAAAGGATAACTTGCATTTTGTTTCCTACCTGTGAAAATAAAGGTTGTTTCTTCTTTTTTTATCACTATATTTAGTGTTAACTCACTTTTGTTTTATCAAATACACACAACGAAATGACCTTAAGTAATGATACATATTTTTCTTTTCATGCTGATAGTGACAGAGAATATGCATAAGCAATATAATAGTTGGGTTAAAGCTTTTACATGGTCCTGATTAACAGATTTTCACCATAAGCTTATGTTATGGTTACATATATAGTATAGTCTACGGTAATTAAAACACGCAATACCTGTTAGTGGGATCAATTTGGTCTTTTCATGAAAATTTGTTGATAATGAGGAAAAAAAGGCATATCATGTATAAGTATAATACAATATGTTTCCAAATTTGTTTTGAGACACCATTGTCTATGAAAAAATGACACAGCCATAGAGGGATGTGTAGCAGCATATGCATGGATAATCAATAACAGTTCACTAGACTGATGGGCTGAATTAAGTGCAGTCCTGCTCTAACAAGCCACAGTCAACATTATATGGTCCCCGTTGTTCTGTAGTTGGTAATGCTGTCCCTTGGGTCTTGCCATGCAAGGGCAAAGGTACACAGAAAGCCCTGAGGGACAATTTACTGAGCACAGAATGGGCTGACAGCAATAAATTAAGTTGAGAAATTTGTCTCAATTTTCATTCACCTGAAGCAAATTGTGTGTGTGTGTGTATCCAAAGCCTGCTATATTATTCCTCTGTGCTGTACACCTCTGCTGTTGGCCAAACATTACAAAAAACAAGTCACAGAGCCACATGGTTGCACTGGTGATCATGTGCCTTCATTATGAAGATTTTCCTAATTTTAGTTTGTTTAATAACGGCTCTAAAGAATAATAACAGCGATCACGTTTTCACTCCCAGGAGAGAAGTTCTGTGTAAGAGAGGAGAATAGGATTTCTGTGATACCCCGATAAAACATTTTGTTTCTAGGAAATGCACAACGACTGCAGAGCTTCATTATTATACTTCAACGAAAAATTTAAGGTGGAATGGAAGAAAACGGTTCAATAAACAAAGACATTTAATTTGACTTATGCTAGTGTGAATGTACGCCAGATATTGCCATGAAAAAGAGGACGGGGCAAAATACACTTAAGACTTGAACAGATATGAACTTGATGGCAACACCACAGAAGAGTCTTCTGTCCCTTTGTTGTAGACTAAAACAACCAACTTGTTCTGCCTTTAAAAAGTCTGATTTTATGGTGGCAAAGGAAATATGACATCGTAATCAAATAAAAAATGTATTACTAAGTTCAATTTCTGGAAAAAAGCATTGGACTTTCTGGTGTTGACGCTACCTGATGCCTTAGCTGTGATTTAAGTGTTATAGCAGGTGTTATATACACAACATTTCACATGAATCTATGACAACCAACATCTATCTTTCTTTTATTAGAAGTTGATGAAACAATAAAAACAACAGAGGTAAAACTGCATTTTCAGAGCAGTGTGTTAAAACTTTACACTCGTCAAAGAAACTTCCAAATCAGATTTTTAAGAGCCCTCGCAAATAATGTAGCAGTAATATGTCAATGAAGAAAATCCTCCACCTCAAAAAAATACATGCCACTACTGAAGCGCCATTCCTTCAGCACATTTACTGACAACTTTATTTCAAGTATCGTCGCTTTGTGACAGCGAACGATCCGCATCAGCAGCCACCTTGTTTTGCACACTGAACACTTTTTAAATGACTGTAGCACTCATTCGAATTGACATGCATTCAATTTCCAGCAATCAATAAGTGGAGAGTTAAATATGCGTTTTAAAGAGACGATGCAGTAGCTGAAGACAGGATTGATGGTTTCAGTTCAGAACGGATGATCATAAGAATGAGTGAGAGGTGCGCTCTCTCTTCAAAAGCCACATCCTCAGCACTTCCTGAGGCTAATAAGCCCGGGGGTAATGAAGGACCTAGTATGTTTAATGAGGCTGATGGATGAGCAGGACTCGCTAGCCACATGAATGATTTAAGGCCAGGCTGGGAGAGGGTGTAGAAAAAGGCACAAATAGAACATAAAGCAGGACTATGAGAGAGAAAATAAATAACTAAGGATGAGCAAAACACGCTGCTAAAAGCGAAAGTAAGTACTATAGCATATGTCTATTTTGTACTCCAACATAGTAACAGGCATAAAAATAGCTCTTTTAATTAAATACTGGGAAATATACGATTTGGTATCAATAGAAATTGGATTAAAGAACTAATGTCGGGATGTAGGTTCGGGGGACTTGTTATACACTTCACATCCATAATTATAGTAGAGTAGACATTATCCAAAGTGGTGGCATCAGCAATAACGATGACCCTTCCTTCCTGGAACACTATTGATCTTCAGTCTTTAATTAAATAAAGGAAGTCTCTTTGTGCAGAAACAAGGTGGACCAGCACTCACCTACCAGTCATGTTTCAATAGAGGTGACAGTCAATTCATATTCTCCAGCTAATTCATATTTTACTGCAGAAATATTATTTTAAGCAGAAACAATGTTAGAGATGTATTTACAAGTACCTGCTGCTGTTCTCTATTTCTGCTCATCGTTCTATGATCGGTTGCTTAAATTCAAGAAGATTAGGAATATGTGAATGTTTGCTCAGACAAGTTTAGACACTGCTGGGCCATTCAATGAGCACTTCTGACGAATACATGGAGCCTTAAAGACGTATATGTAGATGTGATAGCATATATATTTCCATATTTCCAGGTCTATATTTTTATTGTGGGGCTCTACTGGAATATTTCTGCACAATTTACAGTAAAAAAAAAAAAAAAAAAAAAAAAAAGCTTATAGCTTATACTGGCCCTTCATGCAGGCCCTCACTTCAGCCTCTATCTGAAACAGGTTTCATCAAGGCCCTCCTCCCGTTGAGCCTACTCTGCTCTGATTGGCAAGCTTGGGAGGCTATGTAGACAAACAATAGTAGTATTGGGAGGTATTTTTCTCGTTTTTTACTTGAAATAAAAACTTCTCAAATACATTCATACATGTTTAAGCCTGAATCAGATGCCAAATATCAAAGTAGACATACATCATACATCTAACATCATAACAATATAAAAATAACAGAAAATCATAAAAAGGGTGCCGTGACCCCTGTAAAGGTTCACTGTGAGCTGAAACTTTGTTCAACACTGTGTATTTTTTGTGCCTCAGAAGTCTTTGCAAGGCATCACTAGAGCTCTTGGATAATTACGTACAACAAAGACTTGTTTGTGTGGTTGATGCATTATCAATGCACAGTGCTCTACATGGCAACATCATACTGCTGTTATTAGTAACATTTTGATGGAAATACATACATATTTAATAGAAAACATATGTACTGTATGCATATTCATACTCTAAAGTATATTACATATATAATAGATAAATTTAGTCAATGGTACAAGGGCTTTCTCTGTATGCTTATTTTTGTCAAGGGAACAGACAATACAGAAGATGTTTTCCCCAGTTAAATGATGATGTGCGATTCTCCTAAAACTAAACCGTATTTATTCGTTGGTAAGTCACCTGATAAACTCTCCGCCCCATCATTCATTTTCCTTCCCTCCCTGCATTAATCACATTAGCTTCGGTTTCTTTTCCCCCACTTGTTGACTAAATGAAATACACTGCAGATCAAAGCCTTAATTAAGCAAAATGGTCTTAATGCTCTGTTATTTACACTTCTCGATCTGGACTCCAGCCAGTAGGATAGAGAGAGAGAGAAACACAGACTGAGCCTACTGGTCTATTCAGCACTTCTCACAGTATGATTCACTTCCTCTCCTTGTAAATAACACATTGTATCAAATGGGCTTGCAAACTGCTGCATTGTATTGTTGCGTTTACCGTGTGATTCTATCTGCTGTCCTTTTGTAAGTGCATCACCACAGCTGTTAAGGCTACTACTGAGCTGAATGATGAGATGAATCAGTTGTATTATAGGAAACCATAGAGTCCTGGTGAGGAGAGTGGTTGTACTTTTGTGCACCATCCCTCTGGCTGCCTTCACAAAATGCTCAACTAATTAAACATCACAGCTACTCAGCGAGGATTATTTAAAATATCAGAAATCTCAAAAAAGCTTGAGACAAATACATTTATTTGTGAGCTTCTAAATAGCTTACTGCTGCTTTTCTATGTAGTTGTATTTGCTTTTATTTCCCCACATCCTTTACTGATCATTATTTTGTGTCTTATAAGGATTATGTAATCACAAGTAGGTACTTTACAGTACTGTCAAACTATATAAATCCTCCTCAGTATTCACAGTTGACAATACTCACCTTAGACAGGTGCTGTCAGTACGAGGTTTCTGACTGACAAACAGGCTCTCTGCTCTCAGAGATTCTGTCATTTTTTCAGCCTCGCTAAGCTGCTGATCCAGGTCTGTAGTCAAGAGTAATAAATCAAACACAAAATGATTTCCCTGAAACAAGACAGACACATGCTGGAGATGCATTGTTCAGATATTTGCTGGGGTGGGAGAAAGAGTAGAATAAAATCACCCCGACCATCACTACTACCTTTTGAGATGTTTTTGAATAAGGCACTTACAGTACAGGGCTGTGTTCAAACAAACATTATGACAAAAAATTGTAGGGTTGTCCGACAAAAAAGATGAACTCGGGTCAACTTTTTTCGCAATGTAATGTGACATCATCCATTGATCAATCAAATAGGTAGCAGTGCAGAGTAGAAGTAGAATATTTTGGAAAATTGCATTCAGTGTATTCTCCTGTTTTTCTCACAGTGGAAATTATTGAAATTATTGTTGCAATAACTTTCTCATAGTATTATAAACCCGCTGTGCTGCAATGTAATGTCTTACATTTTTTAAATGCTGGATGAGAATGCATATCGATGTGAATAAAGTCCCTTAAGACTGATTTAAAAAAACATGTTTCATATCATCAGTGAGCTGCCTTCCAACCTATAGAAGTCATGAAGCCAGAAATTCCCATACAAGCTCTATGTTCAACATCTGGGATCAAGATGCAACTGCTATGGCAGCTTGGTTGCATTTTGCTTGGCTTCAGGTAGGTTTTTAGACATGCAAGCAGAACAGACAGACGTTATACGGCTTGCTACAGGGAGCGTAAATGTTTTGGAACAAATAATCTGCATCTCTGCACAAAAGGGGCTTGTAAAAAAAAATAAAAATAATTACAAAAATTACAAGCATGGGCCTGTTGGGCCTAAAAATCTTCAGTCAACTGTGAGTTGGTAGAAATGGGTAGCTGTTTTGCATTCTGCTCTTTCATAACTGCATTTATTAGACATAAAATGAATTTGGGGTTTTTACCTTTCCAGATGTTTTGTAGACCTTGTAATTCGAGTTGGAGTGCCTTCTTCTCTTCCTGCATGGAGCTCATGTGACTGTTCCTCTGGCTCATGAGCTCAATCTCTGATTATTGAAGAGAAAAGAACGAGTTAGGCCTCAAGAATCATTGAGCAATAATCACCATTTTTGAAATGTACTTTTTCTGTACAAGCAATCAGAGAATGCAGTTCCCTTGAGCCCAAACATAAAGTGACATCACTGGATGTAATTCGTGATGGGAGCTTCACACTCAATTATGTCAACCTAATGTAAAATGTTGCGAAAATTACATCAAAGCATAATTTTTACATTAAAAGTTGCTTGGCTTAAACATACAATATACTACTCTATAAACCACTGATAATGTGATTTCTGTGCAAATAATCACCACATAATATCTGTTTGTTATAATTGTAATTCCTCATGTCCTGTTCTTTTCCTACACTTCAAAATGCAAAAATCATAACATCTCTTTAACTAGACACACACACACACACACACACACACACGGTCATGTGTTCACAATTAACGTCTCGTTAGTGCAGTGGAGGTGTGTTAGAGTGTGTGTGAGCTCAGGTTTGCACAAAGTAAATCAATAGTCTTCATTCAGCTGACTTCATCTCCAAATCTTATAATCAGTTTTATTTTACTTCATGACAGAATTTGTGCACATTTTTATGATTTGTTTTAACTTACTAGTCCAGAGTCCAGATGGACTAGTTAAACATTTCTGAATATTTTAATTAATATAGTTTTTTGTATTTTCCAATATAATTAAATGTTTTCTCTCCAAAGCCTGTAATAAATCTGACTATTGATCTTGATCTGTGTTACATTGAGTCTATGTTCACATTCTGTAAATTCAAACCAGACTCTTTCTGAAATCATTTCATCACTGTGTCAGCATGTCAGGGACTGTGACCATCATTAAAATTTTTCTACTTATGCTAAATAATATACAAAGAAATAACTCACAATTTTAAAATGAGCACTCACATCTGCATTATAAAACATACGTCTACTGTGACAACAGGATAAAAAATATTCTTTAGTGACCTTTGTATAATGACTCCACCTCCCTCTCCAGGTTCAGGATCTCAGCGTGCGCTTGGCTCTTGAACACTGTCTCTCTGTTTCCTTGTAGACTGAAGTCACTGTTGAACCGTGAGATCTCCTGAAGGAAGTTTTCCTGTTCTTTTCTCGACTGCCTCTTTATCTTGGCCTGGTATGAATCGACAGACCATGAGAAACGCTCCCAACAATAACAGCTTCTAATGCTATGACTATTATTACTTATACTATTAATGCTACCAATAATCTGAACTCAATCTCTATCTCTAAGGTGATAGATTACAGTATTAACAAACACTTATTATTTCAGACTTCTGGGGGCTTGTGTCCTTCGCTTCCATTACTATAGTGCGCTGTGTGCTTTTTCATGCACAGTTGTGTTTCAAAACATATTCAGTAAGAAAGGGGGGCAACTTAGGATGGTGGGTGCTTATAATATGATCAATGAGTGAATCCCTCAAGCATAAAACTTGCTTTTTTTGATATGTGCCTATTCATGTTCACTATTCATTGGCTTTAGCTTCACAAATGCAATCATTTGCTGTTTTTCTCTGTTTTTATATAATTTTAAACATAATAGGCTGGCTTTTGTCAGCAAAGGCATTTTTGAGATTTCAACTCAGCAATTCTCTATACAGTCAAAAATGTTGAGGCTATAAAAGCTGAGCAGGTATCTCAGTATTACAGATAACCAGTATGATATAAGATATAAATGTTGATTGAGGCTTTAACCCACTAGATATTCCCTGAGGTGGCTCTTCTGGCAGAGCAGCTCCTCAACTTGCTTCAACATCTGGTCTTCACATTTCTTCATCAGATCACGCTGCAGCCTCATTGCAGATGACCGCTGAGCCTGGGGCACAAATACATTAGTAGTAAGTGAAGACACACAATCTGACAGACGGATATACAGAGGGGGAGATACATTGATGACTGATACGTTACACGTGAAAGATATGTTACTGATCCATAGGGGGGAGGAAAAGATGAGCTGACATCTGGCACAATCATATGTAATGTACACAACAACACAACAAATTATATGAAATGATAAATTGCATAAAATAATTTGTTTGGCTCATGAATTGCATTGCTGATTGTTTCTCAGACCAGTTAGTAACTGGGGAATAGGGTACACAAATGACCTGTCTCTTTACCTAACTAAACCTGATTGTCTGGATTTCTTTTCAACATATCTATATATAAATATATATTATTCTCTTTTAAACTTTTCTTGTTTACATCCTGTTGTCTCTTCAGCATGTATGAACATATTGCACACCACAAAAAGAGATTAAAGTATATAGATAGGGAAATTCATGGAGAAAGCCATTTAAAGTTGCCTCAGACATGACTTAAGGTACAATTTGTTACTTGAGCTGTCCAGGAGGAAGTGAGTTTATTGTTTCTAACATGGTAGTTGAGGAACGCAGTTGATTTTTCAGTGAGCACAATCAGCTTCCCAGTTTTGTAAACACTGTAATTATCTAAATATAGCTCTGCATAAATGTATGATGTAAACAGTTTCAATACTCCATTCTAAGTGGTGAGAAAAGGTTTCCCTGTGTTTTCAGGAAGATAATACTCAGACACACACAGTGTTGAACTCAGCAACTGTTCTAATTTGGCCCAGTGACTTTTGATTGCTATTTTGATGTTTGATGTGCACTTTTACAAACACAGGAAGAAGTTGGCAATATTTCTGAAAGGTCAATGAGCCTACATTTGACATTATATCTCACACATGCTAAAAGGTTTCACTAATGTTATCTGGTGGAAATTAGCCATTGATTTCACAGTGGCATTTGCAATCGATCCTTTGCGCTGCTGATCAAATGAATGGGAGAGATTAAGTGTTTTAAATCATAAAGCATATCAGCTCATCAATATGCCAATATGCACTTCTTCACCTCATGTATCAATGTCACTCATATTGTATGTTGCTTTAAGTAAAGCTATTATTACTGTTGTTGTTTTTATCATTGTTTTTTTTCCCTTATATTTTTCAAAAAAAGTTACCTTTATGCAGTTACAACATACAAATGGCATTAACAAATTGTCTAATTTTAGAAATGCACCCTATTGAATGAACAGTAAAATTACAATTCTCAACTAACACCATAGGCAATAAACAATACTTCAAATACGACGTTACCATCGCTGAGCAACAATCCAACATGAGCACTTATATAGAGGCACAGTTCACCATGCAATCGACTGCAAGGCTGTGCAAACAGTTTGCCGTTTAAAAATCTATAGTACCATCAAACACAACCACATTCACTACTTGCACTAGCTTACAATGAAATCTATCAAAATTAGTCAAAACCTACCAGAACTATCAAACTTGATATTACAAGTGGTTGAAACTGATTTACAACCACTCTTTTACACCTTTTAAAATACCATAGTTTATTAAAAGCCTAACTTAGGGTCAACATTTTGTATTAGACATACATTAACATTGTAATACCATTCAAAAGCAGCTTAGCTAAATAATATATATTAAAAGGCAGTTATTCTCAAAACTATACACTCTATTTATATTCAACACATTATCATTTAATGCAGTTAAAATCAAATCCAAACATGATAGTTTGACCTCACCTTCACATCAAGTTCCTCACTGGTGTTTTCATACTTGTCTGTGGCGGCCTTGATCTTCTCACTGCATTTGATGATGGCTACTTTGACTGTAACAGACACAGCATATTAATAGCCCACTAATAATTTACACCCAATAACCTGTCACAAAGCAGCACTATTATGCCAGTATGACTCCAGGGAGTTCAGGAAAGACAACGTTATATATAATAAACAACTGAAATGAGTGTAAATGTCATTGGGTTAACTATTGTCTGCTAACCTGGCTAGCTAGCAGTGTAACCAGTTGTAGCGTTAGCTTACAGCTTAACCTGCTAACAAGTGTCATTAAGCAGCCTCACCTTCTTTTAATTTGTGTGTTTGCTCAGTTAACTGTTGTTCAGTTAAAAGGATTTGTTGAAAGAGGGTGTCCAAACTCATGTTGGAGTTATTGGCTCAAAGTTATCCACCTCAAACCTTACATAAATAGCCTTTTTACACGAAAATGCGTGCGCATATGCGGAGTTTTTATCGCGGGTGAACCTGCTTATAAGCGATTTACTCCCTTCCGGCAGAGTTTGTTTTACAGTTTTTTTTTGGCGTGTTACTTCGACATCAAGAGGGCACCGAGAACAGGGTTAGTAAACAGTAGAAACCATCATGGAGGATCACTCTAGCCCGAAATAAGTTTTAAAAACACACGTCTACCGACCTACGTGTCTCATACACAGGCTCCCGTGGCTACAACGAGACGCGAACGATCAATTTACAAGCCTTTTACCAGGCGGCTAGCAGCTAGTTAGCATGGCTAGCATCATTAGCATAGCCGTGCCGCGCTGTGTGTAACCCATAGATGGTATAAAAATAAGGGGTAACCGTGTTTCTGGTTAACGGCACCGTGCTGGGCAGGTGACCGGTGTGTTTACGGTGTCTGTGTTTCCGGAAAAAGGGCTTTCTGTTGTGTATACACGGCGAGTTTTATTATAAGAATTAAAAAAAACAAAACAACTAACGGCTACATATAATTATTTTTGTATCGCTGATAGTTTAAAAATATTTTTCTGATCAAGTAAAACATAATAGTCCGTTATGTCCCGGTTATGACTAGCATGTTTTTATTTTTTTCACATTAATTGGCTAGCATTGTTTTTCTTTTTTTTGGTATAAAATTCGATCACAAACTTTTATGACATATCTCAGTAATACAAAATATACATTTGTCTTGAAACAGTACTGAAAGACAAATAAATGACAAACAAAAAGAATGAAAACACTTATTTAGTCTAAAATGAAAATTATAAAGTCCATTAAAGTTCATTTGGGGTACTATTCAAAAAGCATGAAGTCCAATAAAGAAAGTTTCAGGGTCCTTTTCGTCAAGCATTAACTTGAACTGTACTGATGGCTATTGTCATGAAACATCTACAGTAATCTAATTTAATAATTTACATTATTAAATTAAACATTTGTCTTTTTTGGAGTCTCTTTCAGTAACTTTTATACTCTTAAAAACGCAGCGTGAGCAGTTCCAGCAGTGTTTGCTAACATTGGTTACTTAATCTGTCATCGATCAGTCACCATGCATTTTAGTGCCAAACGATAAAGCGCCATATCAGCTCTCTCTTGTGTCAAGCCACCGCTCAGAGATGCATAACGGTAGATTTGTCACAGAATTACTGACTTCCACCAATTTTCGTATTTCACCATTGGGACACAAAGCTTCTGATCCAGTGCCATGAAGTCCATTACAGTGTGAAACATTAAATGGTCCAAGGACTACATCATTCTGACATTCATTTGTAAAGTTAATATCGGATATTGATTGTGGATTTTCATAAATCACCAGAGTGAGCCTTCCCCATACTGGCAATGTTCCCTTTGGAGACTTTAGAACAGCAAACTCATCAAATTGTAAGCAGACAATTAGCCAAGATAGTAACCCAGGGCCTGTCGTTCATTTGTACCCATTTTTGCCTCTTTTCCAGTCATGTCCGCTGTATAATAGCTGTGGACATCGGCACGTGGCATATTTATTTAACAGAATTGAAAGTCATTTTGAAAAGTGACTGTACCTTGCAGGATTGATATATCGCATAATTGCTAATCAGGGCTTCCTTTTCAGGGATTATTCACTGATGTTCAAATAAGCTATTTCATCCCATCTCTGAATTAATCTGCTCTCTCTCTGTCACTCTCTTTCAGTGTGTGCGCGCGTGCGTGTGTGTATGTGTGTGTGTGTGTTGGTTGGTTGGTTGGTTGATATACTATGGTAGATGCCAGCGTCCTTGATTGATTCAGAGTCTTTAATGCAGAGAGAGGCTCATTGACATAGTCTGGTCTGATGTATTTGGCCAAGTGGATTAGCCTCTGAATAGAATAGACCATATAGGCAATCAATGAGCTCGGCTATAGGAAGAGTTACAAGTCATATGCTGCAGCATCCCTGTTATTACAATCATGATATGTTTGTTTGTTGGATCTCTGTTCATTTGACAATGACTTGATCAAACAGAAGCACTGAAACTGTGACACTCGTTTTAATTGTGCATTCCAGCCTAAATCAGCAAATGTGATTGTAGTCAGTGATCTAAAGTGACTAAGTACATTTACTCAAGTACTCTACTTAAGTCCAGTTTTGAAGTGCTTGCACTGTACTTGAGTATTTTCATTATATATAATATTTCACAGGGAAATATTGAATATGTACTTTCTACTCCACTATATTTATTTGACAGCTTGACTGTATTTGACTGCTGCTTTCAGATGAAGATTTGGCACTGTGGATAATATATAACAAGCCTCTACAATACAACACACTGTTGAAGATGAAACCAGTGGTTTCCAACCTTTTTTGGCTTTTACAGAAAGCAGTGTGTAGTCACATCTAAGATGAGATGAGTTGTTAGTTGTTGCTGCTTTTTTTCCCTCTAAACCTCTCATATGGTTTCATTTCAACTAATGTTCAAATGATCCCAGTGGTTCAAAATGATCGATGACGATATCTCGACCCCTCAGATTTATCTGGTGACCCTTTGGAGGGCCCTGACTCCTAGGTTGCGAACCTCTGGACTATATAAAGTAGTTAAAAAGTTCAAACTGGCTAAAACTAACTAAACATAATGATACTTAAGTATTAATGATCTAATGATGTAGGACCTTTACTTATCATGCTGTATTGGTTACTATTGTTTAAACAGTGTTATGAAGGGTCTCTGTACAGTGACCTTTACTTTAAAACCAACAGATGGCGACAGTCACACAGTGTCCACTCTCCTCTGTGTGGACTGAGGGCAGGTTTTCCTCAGCGCACCGCTGTCAGGCTGATTTTTTACAAATGTCAGAAACGTGCAGCAGAGGTTATGATTTATGTTACAATCCCTGTGAAGTGATCATCATCAAACACATAACATATATTCACGGGTTGCAGATACTGTTGCATAACATTTTTTTTATTGCAAGTCGGATTAACATCGCAAACAGGGAGGAGTCACAGCAACTCACATGCTGGAAATGTCATGTGCAATGAGTCGTAGTGTATCTGAAATATGTCTGTTCATTTTGTCACTCAAGTGTCACTGCAGTTAAATGGGGGGATTTAGATCTAACAAGTTGCCATATAAGCTACTTCACATGTTGCTATATTAATCACGTCATACCCTTTGCCCTCTCCCTGTCAGCGCAGTTATACTGACATGTAAAACCATGAGATGATGGTTTCATTTCATTCAAATCTCAAATTCCCTTTGCGGGTTATGTATAACGACCTATATGCGTTTCAATAGACTGGGAAAGTAATTAATAGTCATTCTTTTTTGTGCTTTTGTGAGGATTTAAACTTGAAAGTGAATTAAAAGTAAACACCATAAAAAAAATACTCATAATAACCCTTTAGAGATTGTTATAATGCAACTGTACTATTTTAATATTATCATCACTCCCATTGGGACCTGTGTCTCCGGTCCTCATTAGTGAGTTAAGTGAGCTTAAAGCTACATACTTTTATTATATACAGTATATATATATATATATATATATATATATATATATATATATATATGCTCCCATTATAATATTGCCACGATAAGGGAGTGAGTTTGCTATGATAGGAATGTCTCAGTGAATTTATGACAGGATTACTGTACTTCAGTGTGAGGGGGAAGCTGGCTCTCTCCTCCTGCTGAATGCGCTAGACAGCAGTGGGGCTCCAGTTGGCTGTGCGCTCAGACGCAAGCATCCCACTGGCTGGAGTTGGAGGACACTCGCCCGTCTCGCTTCCACCGCTGCTCTGATACGTCTTTTGTCTCCCTGCGGTGAGAAGACCACCGGCAGAAGAAAGAAAGAAAAAAAAAGAAAGAAGCATCTGTTTCCTTTTTTATATATGTTTATGTATAGGCTACTAGGAGTCAGAGAAATTGTGTTCAATCGGGACTAGACACTTTTTTTTTTCCGAGGGGAGGTAATTTCTCGCATGAAGCGAGCTGGATCCGTAGGACTGCTACGTCTTTTCAATGGATTTTAACACAGTGGAAGTACCCTGGGAATTAAACTACTGTTAACTCGCTTTTAGTTCGCACATTTCGTTCCAAGAAGGGTTTGCGTTTCACATGGAGAGGAAGACGATGATCCTCACTGTGCTGTATGTGCTCCTGCCTCTTTTAGGTAAATTTCACTTGATCTATTACCACCAACTGCTGCTTGTTTTGATACTTTATTTATCCTGAAGGTGTCTAAATTATTAAGCTTTGTTATTAATAAGGGGGAGTCTGACAGAGGCAGTGGCTGCTCAGCGTTGAGGCTGTAGTCCAAAGTGCTCAAAACGAAAAAGTCAGTGAGGAGCTGTCGCTGTTTATCAGACAGTTGTGTGGGAGCTAAATATGTTTCTATCGGTCAGTAAACTTTCTCCTATCTGCGTTGATAACGAGTGGAAGGAAACAGCAATCATACGCAACGTATAGATCCGTCAGTGTTTATTTCACCGGATAGTTCATCCCTCATATTTTTAATCCCCGAAAGCAGCTTGCTAATTAGCAGAAGATTTATTGTGAGAAAAACTGACTAAGCGATCATTCTAATTTCCATTGTTGTTGTTGTTATTATTATCATCATTATTATAAGAGCAACTTTCTGTCTCCAGATGTGTTGTCTTATGCTGAGGAGACCCTGCGTGCTGGTGCCACCCGGCTGGACTGTGTTAGAGCCAGTGAGCAGTGCTTGAAGGAGCAGGCGTGCAGCACCAAGTACCGCACGATGAGGCAGTGCGTGGCCGGCGGCAAGGAGAGCAACTTCAGCATGGTAGCCGGCCTGGAGGCCAAGGACGAGTGCCGGAGCGCCATGGACGCGCTCAAACAGAGCCCACTGTACAACTGTCGGTGTAAAAGGGGCATGAAGAAAGAGAAGAACTGCCTGCGCATTTACTGGGGGATCTATCAAACATTACAAGGTGGGTTTAAGGCTTTTTTGAAGAGACTTTTTCTTGTCAAGAACCACCCCAAAATGTGCCCTTTTTGTAATAACAGCTTTGCTTTTTTTTAAGATTGTGTATTTGCTACAGCTTCTGATTAGCATATGGGCTTTGACATAGTGTTATTGTTTAGCCCAAAGGGTTTCTGAATCCCCCTACGCACAAAGACCCTCAAGATTTCCTAGTTTGTGCAGGGCTTACATTTAGAGATCACCCTGCAGCTAATCTGAAAATGGACATTTCCCAAAGGATTTCTGATCTGTTGTGTATTAGGGTGAGGTGATTAGTTGTGGGCACTATCAGTCCTTATCCTCCCTCCTTCCTCTTCCAGCTCTGTGACCCACCCTGCCCCTGCTACCATAAACACAAAACCTCAAAAAAGTGGCACACAGCTCAGTATCTATTAACAGTCCAATGCGATCATGCGCCATCACTCAACTCTCATTCAAATGTGGCCCCCAACTCAGTTCACAGCCACAGTCCTGCAGAGCTGAGATACTTTTTGACCTCCTAAATGGCTTTCCTTGAAGCTAATGGAGCGTGAAGCCCCTCAGCGCTGGCAGTGCCATCTTAAAGTGTTGATCATAGCAGGGGGGGGCTTTTAGTCCCTAAACTGCAAACAGCCCATCCCCAGCGCGTCGACTTCCAGTTGTGCAACACAGCTGACCAACCTGCCTAATCAAGCGTGTGGCTGTGTGCTAGTGTGAATATTGACTGACCCAAATAACCCATGTCACATGCAGGCCAGTGTGAGGGGTGAAGGATGATAAACAAAACAAGAGGGATTTAAAAACAAATCTATCTGTATAATCTGATTATACCATCTATTAACATCTGATTATCTTCCTCACAGGTAATGATTTCTTGGAGGATTCCCCATATGAGCCCGTGAACAGCCGTCTGTCTGACATTTTCCGCCTGGCTCCCATCATAGGTAAAGATTTTTTTTTTTTAAAAACAGCTCTGTGGAGACTTTCATTTCATCACTAAGTATTTATTTTTCATTGTTTCATTGGTCTCTGTTGAGATACGATAAAGCTCCAAGTTGTGCATGCTCTCACTGAAGGTTATCTGTGTGTCAAGTGTTTATTCTCCCTCATCCTCGCCGCTATCTGTCTTTCTCTCCCCTCGTTCTCGCCCCAGCAATATTGCATGCTGGCTGGAAGTGACCTTGCATGGGGAGCTATAGTTCTGATTCTCATCAAGCAGTGGATAAATGCTTCAAATGCTGTAAAAGGAAGGCTTTGTTGTTGCTTGTGTGATTCACTGTGGTTGTGGACAGGATCCTGTTGTGGCTTTCTGTATCCACTTGTTGAAAAGAGTGAGAGTGAGTAGCTCTGTGAGTAACGTGGGAGAACATGACAGGCATTTTTTTTAGCTCAGATCTGCGTGTGTCAGAGTAATGCTCACTAAAGCCCCTAGATGGCGATGTTATTCCCTTCTTCACAACCATTCAGGTGCTCTGTGGTCCCAACTTTCATTCAAATTTGGCTCCCGGGTGTTTGAACATCTTAACATATGAATGTGGCGCATGTATCTGCTTAGATGTTAATTATTACACTGCAGGTGATGAGCGCTGTATCAAATCAAGCAGACATGCTCTGCCTCCACATCTTCAAAGAACAAGGCTGATTTGTTGACCCTTTTGATAGAGAGCAGCCTTTTCTTTCTATTTCCTATGTCATTTTTTATCTCACAATAGGCAGATTTGCCCTAAACCAGTGCTTCGCCTTCAGTAGGGTGACAACATAATGTGGGTGGTGAGATGCAGATGAACAACATCCTGGACTTCATGACCGATTTACTGCTAAAAAAAAAACATTGGCTGAGAATACAAAAAGCATCTTCTTTCCTCTTGCTGGCCACCGTAGTGCCTTTTAAAAAAAGAAACCACGTCACACGGTGTATATGTCACTGCTCTGTAATATACCAGTCCCAGCAAGGACGAGACACCCACAGGCCATCAGCGCTGAAGCATCTGCAGCACAGGATCATAGTTCACAACACAGGCAGGTGACAAGTCTCAACGGTCTGAGCTGTGCGTTCCAGGAGTGGGAACAGACAGATTTACAGTGTCATTCTTAGCGAATGCACACACTTCTTATTTGCTGTACAACCGCCTCTTTTTATCAAGTGGTGGCTTTCCATGCATTCCAAAACCTAAAGATATTCAATTTACTGATGATATAAAGCATAATAAAGTAGGAACTTACATCATAAGCTGTGGCCTTAATGTGGAGTTGAGTTATGATTAATTTACCCAGAGAGCTGATTATGCATATTGTGTATATGCGAGAAAAAAAAAAGTCCACTAGACTAATAGACTAATTTTTTCAGAGCTGGTCCAAATACATCTTTATGTTCGTTGACAGCTTTGAGACAGAACAACACACTGGCCTGCCTCTGTCATTATGGAGATAATGTACTGCATCTGTTGATGAGGAGTGAGACGTTAAAAAGAAGTGGGTGACTGAAACTGTCAGTAAAAGTGAAAGCGGGGATAAAGCAGGACGGGACAAAGCCAGTAGGAGAATAGCGACTGATGATCAGAGAAGAATGGTGGAGCAGGAGCAGGAGATGAGGGCGAGAGGAGAAGGCTGCGGGGGTGAGGGTTAATCAGTGAATAGCAGGGTAAGGCTAAGCAAAACGAGGAGGACAGAAACAGAAAGTGTGAGATCACCTGGCCTCCCATGTTCTTTCTGTGGAAATTAAAGGGCAAGGTGACAGGAGAAGGATGAAGGCAGAAATGATTAGAGCTTAGAGCTTGTTTTTGATCATTCACACAGCCGTACTTTTCAGTCCTGCACTACAGTGTACTGAAGAGTGAGACATTTATACAAAAGAGTCACAAAACATTTAAAGTTTAAAAGGGGACCATTTAGAAAAGGACCGGGGATTCTCATTTTTATATTATGCGAATTTAGGATCTTCATATTGGAGGTAGGAGTGATATTTGAGCACAGTATGATACAGAATTATGTTCTTTTACCTAAAGTCTCCACACATTTCTGCACATTTCTTTTCTCTTAAATGCCTGCAATTGTATGCTTTATGGCTATGGCTAATATGTTTACCATGATTGTTTTATATTATAGCGGCAGTTAGTAACTTATTTTATTTTTCCCGGAGGCTCCCAGATCCTTAGGTCGCTCATGATCCGAGTCAGCAAACTGTAGTCACCTTCTATTTCAGGAGGCTCCCTGAATATGTTTGTCTCAGTAAGACTCAGTGATCCCAGACTATAGGAACAATAGGCAGCCATGATGATCCCCTAATTCTATAATCGACCACATGTCTCTGACTGGACCCACTAATCTCTTGTGACACCCATACATACAATGCACAGATGCATACACACACACACACACTCACTGCCGTGTCTTGGACACCTGTTTCCAATGACATGCCAGTGTCTGTCAGTCTAGTTTCATTAGAGAGACGTGTACAGCTTGGTGTCGTCTTGGCCACACGTATACTCAATGTGCAGCTTAAGTGGTTGAATGCATTATCTTTACTGATTTATAGAAAATCATATAATCACTCATCATAATCAATCAAATCACTGTACATCTCTGGTGTACATCTGAGTGACTAATACACATTTAAGTCTGCAAACATACTTTTTTTTTTATAAATAATAAAATGCATATTAGATACAAGGAAAAAGTATAAAACACTGACATAATAGCTAGCTTCCTCATGTTCAAATCTAACTGCACATAGCACACAGCATTGCCACTGGGTTGATTTAGCTAATTATTTTCAGATCTTTACCTGGGGCGGAGTGGCTTTACCTCTGGGGTTGAGTCCAGTGAGTCAGAAAGCAACTCATTTCTCTGCACCATAAAATGAGCAACTGCTGTTGCGGTAGAGCAGCAGTCCACACCACTTATCCAGTGCTTTAACAGACATGAAAATGTGTACTTAATTCAGACAGACTGAATACCTACACCAAGACTGCTTGGTTCTCTGAATCTGTAATCCTGATCATAAAAAAAAAAAAATGTTTTTAATCAGCATCTGGAAATGATAGACATTCGTGTTGTTGTTAGAAGACTATTTTTGCTGCAGCACATTTAAGGATTTGAGATTGCCATAAATTCTTTATAGCAATATAGATCGATAGTCCATAGCTTCTTGGAAGTGGATAGAAGTGTTGCAAGACCAGCAGCACTGCCATCTTCTCCAGTAGGATGATGTGATGATTCAACGGGTGATACATACTATATGAGGCCACTCTCCCTGCCTGCTGCCCATACCACAGATATAGTACAACAACTAATGGAAACTTTCAAGTCTTCTAAAGAGGCTGCTCTCAGAAACTTTATCATATATTCATATAACAAACAATGACTGCTATAAACGTGAATTGCGTGCAAGAAAATATTTAAAGATGAGATTAAGCATTAAACAAGACACTGTGTGTGATAGGATATGATGAAGCATGTTTTTATATGATTTCCCCCTCTGTGTTTAATTTGAAATCTTGATTCCTTTTTCTTTCCCAACAAAACATCCCTCTGTTCAGTCCCTTAATCCTTTTCTCTCTGTCTCTCTTTAGCAGCTCTACCTGTTTTGATGTCTCTGTTTCAGTTCATTAAAGGGCTCCGTGAGATGTTTGAATGCCCGTGGAACCACACAAGACCACTGCTGATTTATTACTGTTGGTTTTGCTTTACACTCAGCACATACATAACATGCATAACATAGATAAGCCCACAAGAAGTATACTTGTGTAATATGTGAAAAAAAACTAATCTGCATTACTATTTACCTTCCTGCAGTTGTCATGTTTTCATTGTCTGCATGTGTGTACATTTTGATATGTAAGCTTTTTTTTTTAACTTAAATAGATTGCAGCTTTGTAAGATGCTAGCTTTGTAAACCAGTAAACAAATAGGTAGATAGTCCGGTGAGCACAACAAACACAATTTTCTATTGCACCGCATGAGTTCATATAAGCTTGGAGGAAGGACAGCAGAGTTTAGATGAAATGGCTGCCTTTCTGCTCACCAGTTGCCCATGTTTATGAGGCAGTGATCCATGCAGGGGGGAGCAACACAGAAACAGAGAGCATTATTCTGAGATTCAAGTGGACTTAGAATTACTGCCACACCATTTGGCCCAGGCCACTGCAAAGCAATCTAGAAAATGGATGAACACACAGCCTGGACAGTTTCATATTCCTGTATTCATGAACACTTGTTGTTCCAGGTGCCTTTCATGTCCCTTTCAAAACTGCACCTGTTTTTTGGACATTTTTAATATCTAAAAATATATTGCACACATAGGGCTCCCCATCCTCTTGACAACTCCTACCTGACTTTACTTCCATCTCTTCATTTGATGAATGGGTGATTTGAAATAGTCTCAAAGGTTTTGGCTTATTGCCACAGAGATTACATTGCATGATTGCCCTGTTTGCAGACAAGAGAGCATTTTATTATACGAGCCAATTGTCATTTAGCACAAGTATGATGAGAGACGCGAGAAGTGTAACACAGGGCAGAAAGTGACATGTACCGTAATCGACAGTCTGGGCAGCAGCCAAAAGTGACTTAACGTAAGCTGTGGTTAAATGATAGAGTGGCACTGAGTGAAAACGGGTAAGAACATCACTGCTTCCCGGAGGTGCGACCTATGAATAAAGATGACTTTATACTGCTGTCATTTCACTCTGGCCTGCTGACTGACCTTGTAAAGTTGTTTGGCAGTTTTGAAGTGAAAATATAGCATTTTAGGATGGGAGCACACATCTTTAACTACTATTTGTACTTTAAAACTTTATCGTATACAGCACTGTTTGAAATTTACAGCATAGTTTGAACGTTTCAACTTTTCCTTGTCCTTACATGTCTAAGACATCACTAACTGTTAGATTTTCTTGAGTTTGGAGCTATTTATCTCCAACCTGTGCATGTGTCAAATTTTGTTCAGTCAGCCATGCAGTAATCAGAAACTGTGTCCTCTGGCTTGAAATTAATTTTTTCCCTCGTTGTTGTATATTGATGTCTGTTTGGCTTAAACTCCCTCCTTAAGCTCCATCCTCCTCCCTGTTGGCTGGTACAGAAAGCTCTCTGTATATCACCCACTCACCACTCACAAGCCCCAATACACCGAAGCTTAATATTGTGTCTTTTCCATGTGTCAAGACTTCAAACACATCTTGTCCTCCTCCTTCCTACTACTGAAGTCAACCTTGAAGCATAGTTGTTGATGTGTGCACACATGTGTGTGTGTGTGTGTGTCATGAGTGTGAAAACATCTGTAAGCGCGTGGTCCAGCTGTCAAGCCAATGCAGCGCTTCAAATCCCCCTGTGCTGACACGCAGGGCTGAGAGGCTGTCAGCACCACTCAACCACTGGCTGCAGAGGAAGTCACTCTCATTATGAGCTGCCAATGTTTAAAGATAAGAGTGTCTACCACTATCTCTTTCCCTGCTCGTGTTAGTGTGTACGGCTGCATCTGTGTGTGTTTGTGTGTGCGAGATAAAGTCAGCGAGGGAATGCAGAGGAGTTACAGAGGTAGAAACATAATTCATTGTCCTGCATCTTTTGGGGAGAGAGAGAGTATCCTGCTTGTTCTCATAACTTTATTTTTCTGCCTTTATTTATTCAGAGTTGGTTGATATTTCTGCCGTTTCCTGCTTCACGCTTTTTCACTCAAATGTATTTGTAGCTGAGAGTTGCTCTGGATATAAACAGTCCCACACTGTTTGCCACCAAGCAGATTTAGTGTTTGCTTCATAGATGTTTTCAAAGGAGTGGGTGTTTTCCTTTTTTTGGTCTTTAGCCTAGTGATGCACCAATCTGATACGCTGGATCAGGATTTGTGTTGATCCTGAATGTATTAAACGGATCAGATGTTGCCCAGACGTGATCAGTCCTTCCAGACCTTAAAGGGGACATGGTATGCTTTTTCTGTCTGTCTGTTATTTATATACTGTTTTGATGTCAGATATCTATGTTAAACGCGGTCAAAGTGTCAAGACTTGAGGTTAACATAACACAATGAAATGCTCCCTGCAAGTCAAAGCCAGCGCTTCAGCATGCTTTGAGCTCTTTGTCTGGGACATCTTTTTTCGACCTTGTTGACGACATCTACTTGTCACAATTTCCCATAAGAGGTTTCCTGTCCGTTCTGTAGTATTTGTCGCTATGGTTGTTGCTACGTTTTTTTTTTATGGGTTGTCTACATTGCCCACTCTTTCAGATCCTCTTCTGGCTCTGAACATGTACAATGTATTTTCAAGTAAAGATTGAGAAAAAGTAGTGCAATCTTACTACTATAGTTTGTTTCATGGTTTGGTGACATAGCCGCTGGAAGTCGGCCGTGATGCATCTTCCAAGAGCTAACCAATCAGACCCGGGTGGGGGCAGGCGGGTGTTTGTACTGCCCTATATTCCTGCTTTCTGTTTTCCTTCTGTTTTCCTCTCTTCCCATCTGATGTTGATGGTCCCAATTCCAGTTATAAGATCAAACATGCCTGAAATAATCTTTATGAAAAGTAGGGGCAGTTATTTGATCAGAAACAAATAGGAAATGAAGTGGGGCTGGTGCATCACTCCTTCAGCCACAAGCCAGCCCAGATAAAGAGGGCTTAAAATATGACAATTCATGTTTCAAAAAACAAGCATAGCAGCTGATGAAGTCACAAGTTTCATGGTTTGGTTTTGGCATCATTGTCATCACAATTCTGACCTCACTGACGTACTCATAAACCCCCCTCGTCATTTCCCAGAAAACTACTTCTTCACCATTGTAAATGACTCAGCTCCCTGAGGCTAATGTAACGTAATTCAAGCTGCATCATTAAACACGATGCCTTTCTAATTCTGCATGTCAATCGCAGACCAAGTGCAGCCCTCATTGTGGCCTGACTCACAGCAAGCTGAATTTTGAATTTGTATTGGACAATCTTCCAGACAGCTTTCCTCTTCCAGCTTTATTATCTTGTGAATAGTTTACATCTTAAAACCTTTTTTCTTGTCTGGTGCTCAGGAACTTTACTCAGGACATGTACTCGGTGACCTTTGTGTTAAATTGTTTCTCGTTGTGCTTCACGTCAGTCGATGTTCAACCTAGTTTAAACAACATAACTTACTAACCTCCTACTGTTGTGTTTTTTGCATACATCCCCTTTTTTTGTTAAACCATACAAAATTGAAGAAAAAATAATAGAACTTTGAACATGTGACAACAAATCATAGTGGTCTAAGGACGGCCAGGTTTGTTAGATTGAAAATTTTCAATCAACATTGTAATGGCTTCAGGGATCCCCCGACATTTATTTCAGTGTAACCACTTTTTTTTTTTTTTAGTTTTTGAGGTACGTTTCCAGTCAGCTCCGGTACTTGACCTTGTGATTACATAGCATGCACACATGGTAAACATTACAACCATGTCTGGAAGATTCTCCAATTTAGCATGTTATAATGCCAACTTGCACCATCGAGTTAGCACTATAACACGCTAAATGCTAGAATGTCAGCATACTAATGCCACAGCTAAATGCAGCTGAGTCTTAGTAGAGAATGTGATTTAGATCTGGCGGTGCCCTCATGATAAACATTACACTACTTCTGTTTGACACTATCTCGGGTTCAGCCACTCCATTTAACTTTATACTTTATATTCCACAAGGGTTTCAGTGTTCAACGTGTCTCTTTTCTTTTTTTTTTTTTATTCATCCCACAATTATGTTTTCTGGTGTATAATGCTAGTTTGGCTAAAGATATCTGGCCTTGTTTTTTTGCTCTTTAAGCTCTCTGGAGGGCACTGTCATGACGTTGTTCTGGTACACATCCTTGTACTGTATCCCGTCACCCAACCATCATGTGAATCCTGATCTACAGTGTGTTTGTGATGCAGTAGAACATGCTGCCCCTATAGATCTCATCGTCCCGTCCCCAACACAGGAATTTGTTTTGTTAAAGACTCTAAAATCCACTGCCGACTTTACTGTCCCTGAGCCTTGTCTCATATGAAGCCTAATCAATACAGCGCTGTGTTAGATTGGAAACTTGAGGCTGTGTCTACAAGAATCTATTGATTTCTCTCTTTTTCCCCTGTTCCATCCCTCTTTTCCGCCCAAGCTCTTCCGTTCAGGCCGGGATCAAAGGCTTTATCCTTCAGCAAGGTTTGAGGTGTACAGTTCCAGACAGAGCGCTGCTCTTGTGTTCTGAGAGGACAGCGTGTTGGGAATTTGTGTTTTCACTGACCTTGTCTCATCTCTGTACAGTTGATTTTTGACATACAGTGCACAGTAATATGCTAAAATATGTATGAGCACATTTTTTGTTAAATATAGATGGAAGATGTTGGTTTGGGAAGATGGCACGGTTTAAAAAATAAAAAATCATCTCCATTGTGGAATAAAGATTATTCTCATTCAGTGGTAGCTGTCAGCTTGCATTGTAAAATGTACTGTATAATGCAGCAGAGATTGAACCTAGTTCATATTTAATCCAAATCCTTAAGGCAAGGTTAAAAGAACACTTTTATATTCATATCTCACCAACTGTAAAAACACATTATTTTTTATTTCCTCAGTCCAAGCAGGCCTTTTTAAAACTATCCTTCCCCATGCAGCAACATGTCAGCTGGCCACTTAATTCAACACACTGTTTCAGAAATGACTGATCCAGCTGTTAGCCACTGGCGGAATCATTTTAACAGCAGCCCTATCATCAGGTTGCCATTCTAATCGCTGGCTGGCGCACCACGGGCCTAGAAAATCATTTAGTTAAAGGTGACCAGATTTGAGTCCCTCTGAGAGGCCTTTGATTGGATGTGAAGTGGAGGGGTGATTCATCATAGTTAATAAATGCAGTTGACAGCTCAAATCAGCAGGAGGGAGCATGTGCCAGGTCTGCCTCCCACCGCTGCTTTATACTGCATGCAAATATGGACAATTAACTTTTCACATACACAGTTGCACCTACGCAGATTAAGTTATATACAAATACCTGTGCCTATGCACAGTTGGACAAGACTTGCAAGCAAAGGACAAATTGAACACATATACACAGTTATACCTTTCAGGTTAAAAATTAATTTTAATTCTAAATTTGAAATATTTGATGTAGATTTGACTCCAAACCTGTTCATGCAGTGTGAAAGCATATATAGGCTAATATTTGATGCATGTTAACATTGTAAACACGGTAGATATTGCGTGTTGGAAGTGGAGTAGTATTAACGGTTGTCTTTCAAATGTGTGCAGGTGTGGCATGTAACTACATTTGAATCAAGTAAGTAAGTAATGAAGTAAAGACTGCCTTGGTACAGTATGGTTACTTACGACATATTATAATCACATTGTTTTTCTTCCTCAGTTGGCTGAGGCATGACTGACCACTGGCAGGTGTGCCAAAGCCACAGCCTTGTGTTAAGCTGCCGCTCTAAGCCCTCAGCTGCACACAGTCAACTCGCAGGATTAATCTGCCATGGCGCCGGACATCAGGGTTTTCACTCGTGCCGATGTGTCTTAATAGAATTTTACTCTACCAAAGCAAACCGGACCTGACTGAGCTATACTGTTTAATACTTTCATAAAAGTGGATTTGTATAGCTACGCCTCTTCCCCAGCTTGAAATTGTTGAAATATCTCATTCTCAGTCGAGTTCTGTTGTACCAGTGACAAATCTATGAAAGACAGCTTTTACTGTCCAATATCATAGCATAGAGTTCAGCAGTAATCAGGATTTCTTAGGTTTTTGTTTTTTTTTGTTCATGAAGGCTGTGTGACATCAAACCCGCCGTCCCCCTGCAACACATATATACATATATATATATATACGGATATTGACAATGGAAATTCCTTCTTCATACCTATGAACTCTTGCTGCCCACATTACAAGTACACCAGTATCATTTTTCTTTTCCTTCTTAGCACACTTTGAAGGTCCCCACTGGTCAATTAGAATTTACTCTCTGTCCCCTGTGATCACGTTTGTCAACAGCCACAGTGTGTCTGATTAAAGCAGTGTCTCTGTCTAACAAACGCCTCTCTCTTTGGAGAATAATAGCTTCACCTCTTTTCCTCTCTCTTCTCCTCTGTGTGCTTCTCCTTTTGATCACAGAGCAGCATTATCCCTGAAAAGCAAACACGCTCTTAGACAGACACGCATGCAACCAAACGTCAAGAGTGTGCACACATCCACACACGTACATGTCCAAGAATGCACCCAAAAACATGCATATAGTACACACACACAAACTACATCCAGCTGAGCCGTTGTTCTGTGCCAGTCTTTGCTCTCATAGATGGTAAATGAGGGCACTGATACATAAATTTGCATTTGTTTGATCCACAACCATCCTCCATAACTAAAAATCTATAACTGCGTGCCCCCAATTTGCCAGGCAGCTTCAGATTCTGGGCTTGTTTCATGTGAGGGGTAGCGTGACTGTTGGATCGATCCGCTTGTGTGTACACACTCTCTTCACATGTAAGTGGGCCAAACAGCGATCTTTCACCACACAGACTGCGCAGTTTTTCAACGGGTAATCTCGATAAACACCCTCCAAATTCTTCTTCTGTTGCAGTTGAGCTCTTGGTATCTACTTACCACCACATGCAGCTTTACTTTTAGTGTTGTAATAACAAACACAAACACAGACAAGACAAGTCATCACTGATGTGAAAATATGTCAGCTGTTGAGTCTTTGTAGTCCTGCCGAGCGGGTGTAGAGCGTGATTTGGGCCGGTCGTGATTCAGTTGATTGACGTCAATAAAAAAAAGAAGGAGCTTCCTTTCACTGTGTCTGCTGCAGAGAAGAACTATACTCCCTCACTGATGTTACAGGCAACAATTCCTCTGTCTGTGGCATACTGAACTCCTGTTCCTTTCATGAAACTCAGGGACCGTTAGAAATCCCTACCTCTTTTGCACCCTCTCTGCCTTTACCTTTGCCTACCTGAAAAAACATCCAGATTGTGACTTTTGTCCGTCAGGTGAATGATCTGAATGCTCTCCTTCCGGTCCTTGTTTGACCTTTCCCCCTTTGACCTTCCTGAGACCTTTGTGAACCCTCGTGACCCCTGATAGCTTTTGGTTGGTGGTCCTGAATCAAGCGCATCTCTTGCAGAGGGTGGGGAACCTTGGAGCAGCTCTGCCACTTCCGCTCCAGGAAGGGGGGGCGACCGGGGCGGGGTATCCCAGGGCAGAGAGCCCTCTCTGGGCAGAGGGAGCCCCTCCTCCACGGAACTTCAGGATCCCAGTAGAAACAGGAGAGCTCATCCCAATTGGGCCATACTGGGTAACAAGTGTTTCTGTGTGTGTTTGCTTGCATGATTGCTTTTTTGAGATGAAGTCGGACACAAAATACATACTCAATGTCCTTAGATACTCTGCCAGTCACCTGCAGCTCATTTTCTTTGTTATGAGCCAGCCCATTTGTGTATTCTTGCAAAGTAAGTCACAATGCAGAAATAAGTTGCCAGTTGACTATTTAATTATTGTCAGATATGTTAAGATATTTCAAAACAAATCAGGTTCTAGTATCGTCTATCGTCACATATTCTTTGTTCTTTTTCACAAATAACGTTTTCTGGATTTCTGATCGATTTATAACATTTGTAAAAAATAACTTGTTTATGCTGTGCTTTCCAAGCATGAAGAACTGCTGGTTATCAAATATCATCTGTCTGTTCATACCCATAGAACCACCATTTTTGGGGTGTTTCTTGCACTACAGATGAAACCAACAGTCTCTGATTGGACATTTTGAAAAAAAAAAGGTGTAATTGCTTAAGAGTTAAACAAATCTGCTCCAGAGGTGCTTGTGGTTGAGATATAAGTCTGACTAACATCAGGTTTCTTCAGTTTTTGGGATTAATAAAGTATATCTATCTATCTATCTATTAGGCCAGTTATAGATTTTGGTCCCCTTGGGACATTCTGAGAGAGGTGTCAGTGTGCTGGTCTGTCCGTCTGTCTGCTTAGTCAGCTGTGTCAGGGAGTGGTTGACATGTCCTTCAGAAGAGTTTCTATAGCAGATGTGTTCTCTGTTGAAAAACCCTGGAGAAGAGACGGACGGATGGAGAAGAGGAGGCGGCGAGATAGAGAGAGAAGTGGGGGGTTGGAAGAAGCAGCGGATATGTCATATTTTGATATTCCCACTGTGCCATTTTGGCTTATGAATTTCCATTTTAGAGGGCAGTCAGTGTCTGTGACTGCTACATTAGTTTTATAGCCAAAAACAGCTTTTTGCAGGCACTGAAGGTGCGAGGAAAATATTTCATTTTACATCACAGCCGAAAAAGTTAACTTGCTATGTCTCTGGAAATGAATTTGGTCATTATTTTTCAATTCACTGCATTATTTCAATTTTGGTGTACATAGAGTGTGCACCCACTGGATAAGATGAGAATTTCTCACTGACAAATGCATGTACACACACATACACTCACATGAATGAGTGCATGCCTGTGTACACACACAACTGACCAAAGAAGCGAACACACACAGTTGCACATTTTCTGCTGGAAGTCTCGCTGAAGGGGGGATTACATCAATAAGGCTGTGAGGTTGAATCATGCTGAATTGTGCGTTCTAACTAAAACCCGAGGGGCAACACACACTGTCTCTTTGCTTTATCCCTCTCGATTTCACCAGGTGCATTTCCATACTCCTTTTTTTTGGTTTGTGCATAACATTGCTAGAAAAAGTGAACATTTTGACAAAAGGTGAAAAGTGCAAATATGTTTTAACATTTTTTCTGAGGCTAATGAAATACTTAAATAATGTTGTAGCAGCTTCTATTTCAACTACAGTAGACAGAACACACTGCTGCCTCTTCCTGTTAGATGCATTCATTCTGTGGGAATAAAAAAATAATAAAATACAGCACTGAAAGAGCAGCTACAGTACATCAGGAAGCTTGATGCTTCAGGTACATGTACATAATTACATTATAGGTAAGAAGCAGCAATTTAAGGCCATGATGGTAAACCTATTGTCGACATTCATATAAAATGACTAGTTGATGGCATTTTATTTGGTGATCTAAAATGTGTGCATTTTTTAAGATAGAAAATTATGTTGTTTTTTTTCTTGTTAAGGTTCTGTCTGATTCTCTTTCTCTGTTTTGACATGCAGCGTACCAAACAATGAATTTGGCTCCATTTAATTTATACGGTATATACAGGGCTGTGGCGTGGTTGGTGCTATATTATGTTAAACAGAATGTAGTCATGCTGACGTGAAGACATGTTCAAAAGGAAACTGAAGTATAGATAGATAGATAGATAGATATACTTTATTAATCCCAAAAACTGGGAAATTAAAGAGTGTACTGATATTCAGATGTGTACTGATATTCTAATGTTTCACTGTGTAGTACAGCTCCGTAGTGCTTTGTGATGGGAAAAGAATGTTTATGCAAATATATGTTGCTCTGCCCCTCTCCGCCTGTCATGCCTAAATGTTCCTGCTACAGTCTGCATTGAGTGGGGTTAGTTAACAGTGAAACAAAAACTAAATGGACATCTCGCTTTCCTGTCAAAGAGGCAAACTCATATTAATAACCTTTTAATGTAGCGCTGACATGTTTTTTTTTTTTTTCTTCTTACTTCAATCAAAAACCTGGATTGATCATCACAAAAATCAATTTTCAGAAACACACAAAATAGTCATTATTGTGTTCAAACTTAATGAAACTTAAAACCGTGTAAATATAAACATTGCTACAGGAAAATCAGCTGAGCATTCCACCCAGGGGAGGCCAACAGCTCTCCCAGCCTACATCAAAGTCTGAGATAAAAGAGGATATTGCATACAAGTCAAACTGCCCTTAATATCACAAAGAAGCCAGTGTTATTGGACCAGATCAAGGCTCAAAGCTGTCTAGATCTTCTAACATACAACCCAGATGGCCCTTTAATTGTAACAGAAAAGACAGTTACACGATGCAGCTCTTGAGTGTATAATAACAGCGTTATACCGTATCGACCACCAAGAGGGAATTATTTTTTAAACTCACTGCATTCCAAAAATCTGTCATGTAGAGCTTCATGTTAGATTAAAAGCAGAGCTGTTGGAGAGCAGCTTCACCCTGGGCTTTCTGTTGTTTTTCACACAGGCTCAAATGCCTTTTTAAGCCAAGAAAAGTTTTAACAGTTAAGAGATGTGAAATTTGTAAGAAAGCATATCATAAGAAGTGGATGTTTTTTTTTTATTCCAAGGCAGATGACAATTTGATACAACAGCCAGAATGAAAGTAAAACGAGGTAGAAAATTTAGTTGTATTTTACACGGTAAGAAGAAGAATCAGAATCAGCGTGGAGCATATTGTCTGTGCTGTTGTGTCTAATTCACTAATTCATTGTCAGCTGCTCACAATCATAGATAATAACAGCAAGTACATCTGCATAATAACTTGAGTATATATTTTAGACTTCATAAATACATTTTGTACTTTTTATTCACCTGCATTTACCTGACAGCTACTACTTACTTTATGAATAATTTAGTAAGTTTAGTAATATTATAAAACATTGCAGTTTTGGGGTAAGTAAAGTAAATGTTTTCCAAATGTTTTTTTTCAGAAGTAAAAAAAAAAAGGCTTGACAACAGTGAATTAGATATTAAATTAAAATCATTTTATTACATAAATAAAACTGTATAAAATTAAAACATAAAAGTAAACAAAAATAACAAAAAAAATTCCCTGCACAAAAATTGTGAATACTGAACTTTAACCTGTAATGCATGTAATTTGAAAACAGTGTAAACACACATGTGACTATGATAACCGAAGCGGGGATCAAACCTGCAGTATTCCTCATGATTCTCTGCACCACCCGAAACACGCTGTCATTGTCTCGTAACCTCGTCAGTTCAGGAGATTTGGCCACCGGCCCGCTGTCTTTTGGATGAACCGTTATCATTAAATGAGGAAGACTAAAATCTCCTCCCGAACCAAATGAGTCATGGCTGCCTGAAAGAGAGCTTATTTTAAATCAGCATTCTCAGTCAGAGAAGCTTATAAGGGCCACGCCCAGAGCGTTTATCCTCTCATTCCATTCTTAGAGACTTTGCACAATTCTCACAGCCTTAACATGAAATGCTGATGATTAATTAGCAACAGAGCTGTGAGGTAAATGCATTGGATAATGCAGTGTTATATGTTCGAACATTTGCATTTGTAGAAGAAACCTATGGCACCTCAAACCCCAAATATATATATGGGATATCTGCATCTGCATAAAATGAGCAGGAAATAACAGGAAGGAGAGAACTGAAACAAAAAAAAAGTATGGAAACAATAATCCATACTGAGAGATGTATAAAATATGTCAGTGTGTTAAATAGCTGTGGTAACATAAAGGTCATTGAGCATCACTCGGACTGTGACAGTCACATAGAAGTCTTGCTTTTTCCCTAAATTAATGTTAAATTACAAAGTCATTTCCAGACACCTTCCTGTGAATTTAACCTCCATATCAGGTCCTTCTTAGGAATTATAAAGAACTAGAAATCATTAATTATATTCCATTACATCTTGACAGAGCCTGACTGATACTGGATGTTTACTGAAATTGATGCTACAAAAATACAAATGCATCTGCATATATTCTCTTTTTAACATTTACAGAGCATCCTGTTGCTGTTGTTATTAAGAATTGTGTGTACTCCATTGTTTTTATCAGCATATGTATTGATGAATATACATTTACTTAGTATTATATTTGATATAGTAACAGTACCTGTCACACTGAACTATATGAACTTGAACTTTTGATATATATGTATATATTAGAGAGAGATGGAGAGAGATGTATATATATAGATAAGTATATTTTGTTTTAACTACAGTTTGCTTAATCATTTATATGAAAAACAGGATTTTGTAAAATTATAACAATAACATTTCCACTGAGAATCGAAAGGAAGAATGAATTATGACCTACTCCTACTTACATGTATCCTAGTGCTTGCACATTATGAGTTATAAACCAAGAAATCCATTTAATTCCATTACTGCAAAACACAGTTGATGCAAACAAGAATAAAAAAAAAAAAAAAGAATAATGAGGGATTCATCAGGCAGCAGCCAAGCTACAGGAAGATAAATAAGACTAATGAACTGTTGGAAGAATACAACAAAGAGGTTAGGAAAACCAACAAACCCAGAAACTTCATTAGGGAATTTTACAAAAGAAGGCAGGGTCAATAACATGACATTACATTCTCCGTATTTACTCAAGACTCGCGTCTCCTCTGCTTGCTCACTGCCCCCCACATTATTTGTTCGAGTAGAGCGGCACAGGTCACTGAGCGCGACGTCAGCCCTGAAGGAAGCCACGGCAGTCTACTAACAAGGCACGAGCTAGACTCTCCCCACAGGTGATTGGCACTGAGCCACAAACACCCTGCAAAATGTCACACCGACTGTTCACCCATCTGCATTCACACTCAGCCTCAAAGTGTACTTTGCACACATGCATGCTAAAACAAATGATAATGACATAGAGAGCATTCCAGGAGAGCTTGAAATAACACATAAAAAGAGTATTATGAGAATCGGGGCTGGCATGACCGTGCCGCCTTAAGGGGATAGGATGTGTGTGTGTGTGTGTGTGTCAGCCTTTGCTATTATTCATAGATTGAGACAGACATGGGGTGTGAGTGGTTTTAAGGTCAAAGAAGACAGTAAACAGTAAAGCTTGCTGGCTTAGGGTCACTTGAGGCTCTCAGACAGGACGATTTGATGAGTGAAATTAGTTTTTCAGAGGTCTGATTCATGTCATTCTGAACTAAAAAGGCCATCCTTATCCTGCCGATTTGTAATGATCAAGGTGGAGATAAAGAGACAAACAGAGGCAGACCGCTGTCCTACTGTTGCTGCCGTGTCCATCATGCGATTGCTCTGCTGTGGTCGCTCACAACTTGTATTTCATCCATTATTCACAGCTTCGCACTGACTGAGAATGGGAGACTTATCGCTGTCCAGCCAGAGGGAGGGAGAGGTGAAAGGGACGTAATGTGCAATTGGACCAGTGAGAGGGCTGCACACCCAAACGCACAAATGTGCATGACGGGTGTGTGTGTGTGTGTGTGCGCGCGCAGGTGTTTATGCCTCTTTTGTGCGTGCAGAGAGCCAAGTGTCCTGATGTGTGATTCACCATTCTCTGCTGTCGTGCCTGTGGAGTATCTGTTTAAATCTCTGATGTTGACACACACACACACCTCCCACCAGTGTTTCGCCTTTGCTCCAGTCTGTGGACTGAAAAATGAGCAGGAGCATTTCCTTCCCACTGCTCCCAGTATGCCGTGGTAGCTCAGACCCCAGCGGGCAGTTTGACGTGGTACCACAGAGCTGTTTTGACTCGCGCGTTACGCTTCTGAGGACAGCTGGAGCACTTGGCAAGGAAATAAGAACATATGCTGGGAAATGGCGACGTTTTTGCCTGTTTACCAAGCTGGTGTTAAGTGTTTGTAAGACACCAAATAAATATACCATTACAGTGATGAAAAAACACTTGAATGCAACTTATTACATTAAACATTAATTTCAGTCAGAGGAACTCAGCAGTAATAAATGCTATGTTACTGAACTAGGTATCCCTTAATTCATAATGAACAATAAAACATATGTTGTCAGATTTATTTAAATCACATAAAAAAAGGCTTTTCTCTTCAGGGAGACCATTAAAACCTTCCTAGTCCTAAGACCACTGGTAGTGTACCTGACCACAGAGATCTGTTACTGCTTCACTGAAGTTTTTACACCATAATTGGCTTTAATGAAACAATATGTTCCCAGTTTAGGTTTCTTTATACATAAAAACCCCTGAGTGTCATTAATATTATCACCCAACCTGTTTCGGAAAAAAAAAAAAAAAGTCAATTAATCATAATAAAACCAAAGATTTTACCTCACTAGTTCAGAGAGGTCAATACACAGGGTCTTTCTAGTGTAGGATACTTTTATACTAATTGTCTGTGAGTGTGCTGTTTTATACAGTTCAGTGTCTTTGGAGCTAATAATTCATCCAGATTTACACATTTACGTACACATTTCACTTTTTTTTTCTTTTGTATGCTTTATAATTAATTTTGTGAATTGTCCAGTAGATGTTGGCATCTGTCTAGTATTAGTATATGGAATCGGGACATGTCTAAAGTCATTCAAGACAAGCTCAAGTCGAGTCACATCTTCATCAATAGCCTCAGGTGTTAAAGTCTCAAGACCCTACTATATATTGAGACTGAAGTCCGACTCAAGTTTAAGTCGAAACCTCAAGCACTGACTTTAAAGAGTCGTTACATACGGGTGCAAACATTTTAACAACCGCTCGCCTCCATGTCACTTGAAACACCAGCGGAGTTTGTATATCAGCAACAAACACACAGTGAGTGTGTGTGAGTGCAACTTTGCTTCAGGCTTTCTGAATACCACAAAAGGGACCAGGGCTTAAAAGCTCTTACAAGTTTCAAAAACATCAAAAATATAACCATAAATGACTAATCAAGTGGCACTTACTTATCAAGAAACACTCGGCAGCAGGATTCTTGTGCCAGATCGCTTCAGGGCAGGTTTAGCTTTGTGAGCATGAAACATCCAAGAGGTAATGATGTAAATATTGGATATTTGAGAAAGCAGAACATGCTTTCTTTGGCTGTGCTATATGTTTGTGTGGTCCTGTAACGCAAGTCAAATCCAGATATTTGTGGTGTCAGACATGAGCCTGTTGAGACTTCAGGTATTTTCACACCGGTAATTGATTTGCTTTGGTCAAACTTAGAAGGCATTTATGCAATGCGGTGGTTTCACAAAGTGAGATTTCAACCACATTACATCAAGCAATGTTGGTGCAGACAATTCCTTCATGCTCAGAGATTACTGCGGGAAAGGACTTTGATTCAGGAGATTTGATCTTTGTTTTGGTTATCATAACGTTTATCTTTAATTTCTCAGTTTTAGTTACATTTTAGGAATAAGGGAATAAGGGATTTCTCTCATTCTTCAGGCCAAACAACATCCTTGTGTTTCTGTCATTTTTGAATTTCATGATTAAGTCACATTGCATTCCTGTAGTTCACATCATTATTTTGAGTTTCTCATATCTGAAAACGTAAGTGTGTACCTGCCCTGTTTTTATCTGCATGCCAGTGACAGACAGGATGTTTAATGGGGAAAGATAAAAAGAATTGGCTGGTCACATTTACTTATTTAGATGACTTGTGAATACTGATTTGGGTGTGTGTGTATGTGTGTTTGTGTGTGTGCGTGCGTGCATGCGTGCGTGCGTGCGTGTGTTTATGTGCCAGAGACTTGTGCAATTGTGTTAATGAGTGTATGTGTGTGTGTGTGTGTGTGTGTGTGTGTGTGCGCGCGCAGTTGAATTTGCATCTCTGCCAGTGACTGGTTTTGGAATTGCCCTACAGTACATTTCACAGGAAATACAAGTTATAGAGTTTTAGAGAGTTAGTCAGAGTTGGATTTGCTGTGGAGCTTTGTGTGAGGGGGGAATGAGAGAGAGAGTATGTGTGTGTGCGTGTGTGTGTGTGTGCATGTGTGTGTGTGTGTGTGTGTATGTGTGCGTATGTGTGCGTATGTGTGTGTGTTACAGAAAGAAAGAAAGAGACAGACAGAGCAAGCCAGCGAGCGTAGGCTGTGTGCTTACACTTGAGAGATTTACATGCAAAGCGCTGGTGCTCCTGCATCTTAACTTGAGGAAGTGAAGGTTGAAATGTACTCGGTGCAAATGCGCTTAGGTCTGGCAAAGAAACCAATTTCATTTACAAGTGGGAACTCAAAGTAATGTATTCCTACACTCAACCACACTCCATCTTAAGATGTTTGACTTGTTTTCCTGACTAGAGATTTATACCCCAGAATAACCAGGCCACGATATGATAAGTTAATTCATCCGCCGCTTTTTGGCTGATGCACCTTCAGACAGAATTAGCTGCCTGTGTGCATACGTACCAATGAATTAAACAGTAAAGTAAGTAACTCTGTGATAACTCCTCTGATAGCACAATATATATATATATATATATATATATATATATATATATATTTTTATTTTTATTTTTTTCCATTGAAGCAAACCACTTCGGTTTGACATGTGTGAGCAGTCTGCAGCATGTGACATGCACTCGTCCTCAGGGTTGCAGTGGAGTTATGGAGATAAGAGGAGCCAGGGTTGAAACTGCTCCTGCAGAGAGTTTGAAAGTGAAAATATATATTAATGCACAAGTTCATTTGTTGGACAAGAGTAAATTTGATCCTACTGGGGTTTGAGATCATTTTTGCAATTTTACTTCACATTCACAAGGGAACAAAATTCTTTTACATTTTTTTATGACTTTCAACTCCCTTAATCTTTTCCGTTAAGGTAAAATTTGCATGGAAGATGTAAAGAAGTTGTAGAATAAGTAGATTTGAAATTCAAAATAGTCCTTCATGTTGCCCATGCTCCTCAGTCAGCTCTGGTATCATTGTATTGATTTTGCTTAATAACTCAAGTTTAGACACATTTAATTTTCTACTATAAATGTATTGTAAGTTTGCATTTTACATTTACTATTTCTTTTATTCGTGTGATACAATATTTTACACACAACTCAGATTTTTTTTTTTACCCTAAATCAAGAGATGCTGCTTTTCTACACAAATCAAAGACTCATTTATTTAATATAACATTTCAAAGGTTCAGCTCTGCAGCTCTGGCAGGTTTCATCCAGTTTTTTGTCCATGGGATAAAAGGAGGTGAAGATTCATAAAGGTCATTAAAAGCTGTGAAACAGTAAAAACAGTTATACAAAGTTTCCAAACTGTCTGAACTGGAACGTGATGTATTTTTACTGCTCAGACTGTTTTTCCAGATTGTGTATGATTTCCTTTCGTCTTCTGGAAAGACTTAAATACCAATACGTATATTTCAGTGTCGTAACAGTGTCATTATCAGGAAGCAACTCAGTTTCGGTTGGTTGGAGATGAGTACAATTTTAATGTTATGTAAAAAAAAAGGTTGAGACATGGTCATGAAGTTAAAATCACATTTGTATTTTCTAGTTTAACAACACACTATTTTTATTTTTGTCTTTTTCTTCCCCTCCCTTCTAAATTATCTGACTGCTTCTCTCTCATTTTCTTTCTTTATTTTGCCCTCCTCCTCTCACCTCTACCGGCTCTCCCTCCTTTTCATCCCCTTTGCTCTCTTCATCCTCTTCCCCCTCAGTCCCTCCACTCTTCTCTCTGCTTTGTGCTCATGTTGTAGTTGGGATTATGTGCTCAGGCTGCCACTTATGCAAGACTTGCATGCACTGTGCTCCCTGGCCTACGGTGTATTTACAAGAGGAATAGAATAAGTTGGAGAAAGGTCTGAAACTATTTCTTATTACCATTACTCTCTGGAAGAGTCATGAATACAGGGATTTGGTTGTCAAATAGGTGTTAGCGGGTTCTGTGTTGATTTGTGACCTGCAAACTGGGTGAAGAGGAAAAATGTGTTCTCATAAATCACATATGTGAGATTGTTTTGATTTCAGTTCAATTTTAGATCATGTGTTTTATACATTTCAGGTGTTTTTACGCTACGTTTTAACATTTTACCTATAGCCTCAATCAACAGCAATAAGAGAGCAGTTGGTGAAAATGAATCCAAGCTTGACTGTATTCTACTGAGGGAAATAGACCCTGAAACTCTCCCCAGTGTGTCTTTAGGGGCTTAGTGTGGAAACCATAAATCAGGAGGTGGAGAACAGATGTGACTCTGCCAGCCCTGGCCTGGCCTGGCCTGGTACCAACTCCAGCTAATCTTATTGTCTACGCACAAGATCATATAGCAGATCACGTAGCACACGGACATAGGTGGAGTTAATAGCAAAAGCCAGCGTGAAGTCACAGAAGAGCAATTAATTCTTGTGTCCTGACTTTGTCTTCTTGCCTCTTTTTTTTCCCCACTGATACACATAGACACCCTTAAACTTCTGCTGTAAAGACTTTGTTCCTTATTTAATGGAAGCATGTTTTGTAAAAGTTGTCTTACTATTAGCCAACTGTTGATTATGACAGTTATCCTGTTACTGCTGATGAATATGGTGCACACCATCCAACATAAAACAGTGCATGTATCGCCAATTATGATGGGATGAAAAGTGATAGCCACAAAAACAAATAGCAGCTGTGAGTTTAAAGTATTAAATTTAACATTGCCTGACATATGGTGCTGGAGATGTTGAGAGAGATTACGGTGCTGAATTTCGTTGCCAAAACACAAAAGGTAACTGCATCACTGCGCCGCGCTCTGGTTTCAGCATAAAATCAGCTTCTCCGTATTTCAGTCAGAAGTTTAATTATGTTACTAATAGAACTTTTTATGATATTAAAATGTGTCTGGGGAGTTTTTTGTAAAGTCTTTATTCATTATAATCAACATGCATCAGTTAAAAGTTGTAACACCAATATTTAGCTGCCTACTGACAAAGTATGTGAAGGTTGAGTTGAAGCTAATTACTTTGCGGATATAGTTCACCATAACCCTCAGCTCCTGTGCTCATGTTGTCTCTGCTTGAGTGTATGTATATAGGAATAGGGAACATAATGTGGCTCTCTGGTGACGTTTATGGCTGTAATTTGCTCTGTCATCGCACAGGAAGAAGACTAGACTCTCTGTCTGTTTGTCTGTCCTCCTCTCAGACCGTCACATAAACCCAATCTCCACTTGACATACCCGCGTTCCTTCTTAGGTCACAGAGTTTGAAGGGAGATGAGTAAACAGAGACGACAAAAGTCTGCTGTTTGTTATTTTTATACTAGGTTGGAATTTAAAGATAAAACAGTTATGAAAGAGCATTTCTACTAATATACAATACTTCAATATTGAAGAGTCTGCATTAGCTCATAATGCGAACACATAAACCTTCACACAAATACTGCTGCATGACACTGCAGTGAATTAAAACTTAGACACAGTCTGAGCACATTATGGTAGATGGAGGCAGATGAGGAGGAAACAGAGGACAGACAGACAACAGGTGGAGAGAGAGAGAGAGAGAGGGAGAGAGAGAGAGAGAGAGAATCAGAGAACAATCCCATGAAGTGAGGCAGTGTCCGCCATGACCTTCTGCCAACCCCCCACTGTTCCAATTATCGACCTTTTTGATTGGTCTTGGAGAGAAAGAAGCAAAATAGAGAAGCTCTCTGCAGGGAGGCTTGGCCAATGTAAGTGAGTCTTCATGCAGCTGTTTTATGCATATTTTTTAATTTGCACAAAAAGCCTAAATGATAAAAGGGAAATGTCAAATTATTAAAAAAAAAAATGTTTTAAAGGTGAGGTGAAAAGCTTGTGTATTGATGAAGACAGGATGTAATAAGGACTGATGAAAACAGGTTTTTGAATTCAAAATGGCATGATGATACATTTGCTCTACAGTTTACATTGAGCCACATAAATAAACTCCTCCTCCTTTTTCTGGCAGTGGAAATGCAGTGTTGGCATGTTGCTGACAAAAATTACTTCATGTATCCACTCCATAAAAAAAGAAATGGTAGCAGTCACACTGCACCATATGGTGCTGGGCAGGAGATAGAAAAAAATAATGGAACTAACACAAGGATCATACTGCATAGGGGACAGCAACAAGATGCTATGGTGCACATTCTTGTTATCCTACTGAAACACACATTTATATGAAACAATGACAAGACATCAGGAAGTGGCATTCTTCAATATTCTCTGATTTTCCCTTTTACTTCTGATTGGTATTAGAGTCGGAGCACATTATGGTAGAATGGACACTGATTGATGTTGGAGGGCTCTCTTCTATTTGATATATCTCTCTATGGACATTTTTTTTATGTACACTGCCCTGTGAACCCATTGATTTTAATCACCTTTTCTATACGTATGCAGATTTCTTCTTCTTCCTTTAAAAGGAAAGTGACATTATCATGGCATTTGTTGAAGATTTTCCTGATTATATCCCACTGAGATACAGAGGGAGTGAGAGAGTGTCGGCACGATTCGGCCAATGAAAGCACCTGATGCTTTTAAGCTGAATTGTGATGCTTCTGCAGATATTGAAAGTGAGAGGACTCTGTCTGTGAAATGAAGTTTAAAGCAACAAATTGAGACTGGAAGTGTGTTATTGCTTTGTTGCTTGCCTCTCACCAGAGTAATCTGTTTAGTCGCTGACACTTGATCTAATCAGCTGCCTGACGGAGAGAAGCACATTTATGTCTGTGTAGGGAAAGCGGAGTGAATCAAGACGAACATGCAAAAAATCCAAACACAGTGAACACAGACACTCACATGCACTGTCACATGCACATCGCCCCATTCAAAATGTCATTTCGAGTTGGAATTGATGTGGACCCCCCCCCCTACAGGCGCCATGGCAGGAATCATTTGTGTACATTATCTGCTGCTCGCAGGTAAAGAGTCTGTGCACTGTTTGTTTAGCACTATTTGTCCTCTCCTGCCAGGAAAAAAATACTTCACAGTTATTTCTGTGTGGGTGACTTTTTCTCCTTTAAGGGAAGTAAAGGAGCACATCTGGGATGCATTTGCCATGGTAACACAGCTACGATCTAGATTTCATTAGCATATGGGTGCGAGGTGGAACAGAATGATGTGGCACTCTGAAACAAAGTGTCCTGAGACACAGGAAGGATTTTACTGCGACACAGGAAGCTCTTTTACCACCCGCTAAGTCCCCATGGAGTAGATAATAACTATGGCAACCTCTCCAATATAAAGGTACACTGCTGGATAGTTACATAATTTTTATACGGTGCAATTATTGACTCAGTGTTTGAGTCACTGTGACTCGGAGAGAATTACAGCAAACTAGTTTTCTCTAAAAATCTCTGTTATCTCTGAAGTGACAATAAAGGGTGCCTTGTCTAGAAATCATACCAGATTAATCACACCATTATTATATTGAGGATAGAGGATGGATAGATCCAGGATAAAACTTGGCTGATGGAAAAGTTTTCTCAGTCGCATCGAATACATTTGAACAGTTGTTTCAACAGAATTTCAGTGACTTCATTTTATGTGCCGTTAAGACGTGCTTCACATCGGAATTTAAATTATATTACAAGGGAAGTTATATAAACCAGACATCAACCAAATATTGGCCGTCACTGGCATGTGTGTGATGGTGAGGTCTGTAAGGGGGACCATGCATTTTTTATATGACCACCTAATAAGTGACGATCACTGGCGGACTCAGTTTGCCCACCCTTCTGATCACAGATAGGCTTGGACGTTGATTAATTACTAATCATTAAGTTCAGTGAGACAGCTCCTCTGTATGAAAAAGATATTCCTATATTCTCCACTGATATTAAATCCCGAGTCATTAATCATTCATTGATAATGTAGTAAAACCCCGCCAGAATTAGCATTTGTCCTTCTTCCTGTAGTGCAGAGTTTTATCCCTCCCTCACATCCCAAAGACTAATGTCACGAACAATCACCATGTCAGCACTTCTGGATGTTGCCTAGATGGGAAAATGAACTGCAGCTTTATATATTTGATATTCTGTCCATCGCCAGGTCTGTTGTCAAGTAAGGCTGTAATTTTCCTCTCTTTTCAGGTGAATCTATCTTAGGGAATTTCACACTGAGCTGTAATTTTGAAAAGATTTAGTGCAAAAACATATAGAAGACAAGAAATTAAGGTATCAGTACAGAATCATTTCTTTATTTTTCATTGACTATTGGTATTACAGTTTTTACTTTAAGTCATAATCATATCTAGTTGACACCATAGCTGACACAAATATATACTCTCACAAATCTCATTTCCTTTTTGATGGAAGATGGAAGTATACAGCTCTCAGAGATGCCAGCGTTCACTGTTTTTAAAAAATTACATTTTCATTTGTAATTCTGATGGATTTGGAAGTGGGAAGAATTCAGTTGGAAATCCATTTTCACAAAAATCAATCTATATATTCATTGCAACCTTTTTTTGTAATTTAATACAAAAGCATAATTTTTTGTCTATGAGTTAATTTTAAGGTGTCCACTCTATGTCTCTAAGCCTACTACATGTGTCCCAGTTTACCATTTAAAAGCTGATCTATTTGTGTTTCTGCTGCCGGTAGTTACCTGTTGTCAGATCTTCTCCAACATGGTGCATCAGTGCCAAAACAAGTCTCCCAGTTTGGTCCAGACAGCCCAGCCACTCCCTATCTCTTGCTCTTATCTGAACTGTCATCTCCTCAAGAAATAGTTCATGTCCCTTGCTCTCCACTGAATTAAATTCCCATCTCCCATATCTCTCCCCTCAACGCGCTGCACTTGGCTCTTATCGTTAAGTAGAAATAAATCCTTTCTACCTCTCCCCTCAGCTCTTATTTCCTCTCCTTGCACTTGTCTGTCATATAAAATCATTGGAGAGACAGAGCAGTTCTGTCACTTTTGTTGTCTGAGTACTTTGGATCAGTAACTCCCTGTCCCTTTACTCTTCTCTGACCTAATTACACTATTTAAGATACTTACTACTATTACACTTAGAAGCATGGAAGAAAACTCTTCTCCAAACTCGGGTAACTTCCTATGAAGCTCAATTTCTTGTTGCAATGACCTGGTGTTTGAGGGATTATCCAATTAGAGGCAAGGCAGCAGCTGTTGCTACACAGTGCACTACTCATAAAGGTCTCAATGTTGCTGTGTACACTCTGTGGGAGGAATAAGCTGCATCCAAGTTCAGGGACTACATCCTTAAGACCACACAAGACGTAGGATACCATAATAGGCACTTTAGTGGCAATTGTTAAGTAAAAACACCACCTCAGTCTTCTGTCGTGCCCCTATAATATTTCCTTCAGGATTAAGCATTTACATTTTTAGTTTATTTTAGTTAACCTATAGTCCATATTGATCTTCAGGAGTTCCATCAAATAATAAAGTTCACTTTGTCTTCACGTACAGGTAGGTCTGGGCGATGTGACCAAAAACTGTTCATGTCTGTCGATATCGATATTATTTCAGGCTTAAAGGCTGATTTTTGCTCCTGAGTAAATGTTGAAGAAGCCAGACAGTTCATTATAGTTCATAAATTACTCTATTGAAGTACTCGTTATGGTCAGAGCATGATAAACACTTGCTAAGCAGTGGAACATTTTACAAATCTATCTGTATTCTTCATTACAACATTTTAAACGTACATTAGTTCTGCTCTCGCGCTCAGCTCTTGCCTTTCTCTCCAATCCCACAGTCGTTTACACACTTTTCTCATAAAATAGTAGCTTAGCATTTAGCAATGGCTTCCTTCCTCTCTTTCTCTCTCAGTATATATAGAAATTTACATTACATAACATTTATTATATTTACATTGTGAAAAACTATATTGAGCTAATTGTTATCATTTTATTGCCCAGCCCTACACACAGGACTAAATAATGAATCATTTGGATGTGCTGTGTTTTACAGGCGGTTCTCCATCTCTTTTATGGACCCAAATACACTTCAAAATGGAATTGAATGGATGCAGTTCATAACAAACGACCAGAAGCAATATTACAATGTGAAGGCCAGATTACAGCAGCAGATCTTGTTTTCTATGTTCTTCTCTTCTCTTTTCTTCTCCGCCGTGTGTTTTTCTTTATTCTTTCGATCCCCCTAACATCTTAATATCTCCCCTCCTCCTGCCAGTCTCTCCTCAATACTTTTTTCTGTCCAAACTTCACTAAGCCCATATCCTTCGCTTTCGCCCTCAGGCTCTGTTTCAGACCTATTTGAGCATTGATTTTCCAAAGAGCTATCAAAGTTGTCAAGGCTGGGCAGAAGTGCTCTCGCCAGACACAAGTTATGAACGTTATTAAGAAGATGCTTAGGAAAGGAGAGCGCCAAAAATAAGAAGGATGATACACCACACTGTTCAGATAAATGCATTTTGCTTGTAGCTTTGGCTTTATAATTAGTGTTTGTGCTGCAGTACATGATTATCTTCATTTTCAGTTAATTGTTTAGTCTATAAAATGTCTATGACTAACAGTCCAAAACTGAAACTGATTTTACAATAGCATAAAAGAGAGAAAGCAGCAGACTGTTTGGAGTGAATAATTGATCGACTAATCACTTCAAGAGCAATTCGTTCGTTGACGTATTAGACCTCGCTCCTTACAGCATGTGTGTTTGTGGATGGTCATGTGAATCTCTCAGAGATGTGTTTGTGTGTGTACCTCTACATTTCCCTCTGGGGCCAGAGGCAGGGCTGATGGGTTTAATATCAAGGCTGCCAGCGATCATCTTCAGGCTGCACTGAGTGTCTATATGCATTCATGAGACCAGGACTGAGCAGAATTGAACTCCGTCTCCCTCAAGATGGAGAGGGTCGGTCACGGGAATGGTGGCAGTTATTTGAGATGTGTGTGATGTACTGTGTGTATGTTTGTGTTTGTGTGTGTGTGGGTATGTTGATGGAGGCAATACCTAAGCTGTGCAGTCATTCATCCTTCCACCCGGTCTGCCCGTTAAGCCCCTGTATTCATCTGAAGCTGTTTACATCCATCTAGGTTAGGCCTTCCTTGCTATGAGGAAAGGATAACGCAAATTCACAGGTGAAGTCTGACAAATGCTGTACGTTTACTGTATTTAAGGCCATGGATAGAAAGAGTGAGAATGTGAATGGAAGGAATCAGCCTAAACTGAATGTTTTGGTCTCCTTTAACCCGAGCACCCGGAAGAAACCCACGCAGGAGCTGCGGTGAACATGCAAACTCAACTGACTGCGTCACCATGCAGCCGTGCTGTACCAGAATGACAATAAAACATCACAAACTCACACCGCACTACTAAATTCGTAAACACATCTTCTCTCAGTTTTGGCCTTCCGTCCAGAGGAAAACCAAGCTTTTCAAAATAGTGTCTCCAGAGTGTCGACATCTGAATACCCTGGCTTGGTGTCGTACAGGGTAAATGGAGCTTTATACGTTGGTAAAACTGAAGTGCCACGCTACCGCCACCATCTTTGTTTCCTTGAACTACACTCAGAAGAGCAAGAACAAGAAACACAATGACAATAACAACACTGGTGGACAGCTTCATAAGAGTGTTTTCTTTATTGTCTACTTTGATAGCTATTTACCACTTTTCTGTTGCTGAAATTGTTATAATCTGCTAACAATAAACAAAAGGTCAGGTTGCCATCAAGGAAACTGAAATAGTATACTGTTTCTTCTTCGCTGTGGTTTTCTGTGGCTAAAAATATGTTATATTTAATAAAAGTCTTTGACTTCAAACAGTTATCTCAGAACTCTTGAATGTATATAACATAATGCTGATTAGATTTCAGGATTCAATTTCTTAAAAAATAACACTTTCTGAATTAATTGTTTGTTGAGACAAAGACGATAAATCAAAAATATGGGTTTAACTTTCAGCAGGCTCTCTTTGTTTCTATAGGAAAAAACATGAGTCGCGCTTTCACCTCACCGGTGGGAAATGTACAAAAAGACATTCAAAAGACAAATCTTCATGAAAGGTTCAATTTGCTGAACACCAGTCAATGTTAACTCTGTTTAGGAGAAACAACAGAATGAAAAGCTTGCTAGAAAAAAATATAATTCTCTTCTGTTTGTCTTTTTGATGGCACCCTTCATTGGCTGCAGAAATCAAAGTCTAGAGTAGAAACTTGTTCGCAAACATCAGGAGCTCACATAGGGGGGGGGGTTGAGAAAAATTCTGCTAAAGGGAACAGAGAGCAGGAAGAAACACCTTTTTGAAGTAGCTGTGTGGTCTTTGTTCTTGTTTGAATGAAGTCTCTGCTATGATAATTCCTCGTAGTAAAGTAGAATATTTTTTGAAATGATACCATAGCAGCTCGGGTATTAGGATTTATTTTAAAGTGGCTTGCGGGCTCCAGAGAGTACTCAGTAACATTAGCAGGCATGCTACCGCTGCTGATGAGAGATAGCTTTCTCTTTACTCCTCTCTCACATGCACAGATATACACACCACCATACGAATACACTCACACACACACACACTAAAACACAAGGTTGTAATAGTACAAAAAGCTCTCATACGCCTTTATTAGCAAAGGGAGCTGTTTGCTTTCCTTCTCTTCCACTTAGGTCGAGTATTCAGTATCAGCTGGAACTTTAGCCTGTTCCAGTCTTTTTTTTAAGTGCTAATGCAGGCATATTTATATCCTAATGCCCAGGGGGATACAGACAGGGCCTCTGGCTATGGTAAAACAGCACATGTACATTTTCATAGGTTATTAAGCATTGATTTTCCCTGGATTAAGAGACGTCGTAACGTTAAGCAGTAGAAATTGGAAATGCGTCCCACTATGCTGTTATCAGCTAGAGAGAGAGAGTCAAGGCAATGCCCTGGACACACACAGATGTACTCACATTCTGCTGCAGTGTATCTGCTATTACAGAGGCACACATTCTCATAAACCCAGATAACTGCTTGTGAAAAGGAGACAGAGAGGAATATATATATAACTAGAGAGGAAAAAAGAAGCAAATGCTACTTTAAGAAAAATCACATCTAATCAGCATATGAGCAGCCTCTGCAATTAGCTTTCCTTATTATTCCAATCTGTCAGATGGAAGGGAGCACAGCGGAGAGAAATCAAACATCCCCAGGCCACACACATTTAACATATCCTCTCAGGATGGCAAGCAGGCAGACAGGCGGGTGGACTGGGAAATTAAACAGGAAGATTTCCAGAGAGAAACATGCTGGCTGTGTTCTACACCTGCAGCTATCATACAGCGCGATGGAAATTTGATGGAAACAAGTTTGGTGTGTGCTTGTTTTATCATCCCTCGCTAAATGCTGAAAAATATCCACATGCTGGAAGACAGCCAAGAAAATAATGGAGTCTGAGAGGCAGTTTTTTTATTTTTTTATTTTTATTTTTTACAACAGTCCACTTGGAGTGCACTTGGGTGGGATGACTTGCATTTGTCTGCAGGAAACTATCAAAAATGATAAGGATTGCACTTTACTTATAGCCAGTGCTGAGGTCCACTTTTTACACTCTGCTCGGAGTGTTTCTTTACCTCAGAGGAAAAACTTTGATTGAAGCCTTTTTCAGCCATTAAAGAGGAGCAAGAAGTGTTCTGTCAGGTTCTACTGTAGCTTGAAAGATTACCATTTTCACTTACACAATATATGAATTCAGCTCTATCAGTAAATGAAAAAAAAAATGCTTGCAGGCGCTGTTTCAGTGGAGGATGATTGCAGCTTAGATGCAGTATAGGGATTTTTTTTCAATGGCTATCACTGTAATAATACAGCACAGCTTCACCAGAATATGATTTTCATTTTTGATAGCCCTTAAAAACATCTTCTATATTAGCACAAATGTTTCTGGAGTAAAAATGAATACATAAAAACAGCAATTTATGATCTTTGTTATATACTTGTACCGGGCCAAATAAATTATAGTGAACTTTGTTCCGTTATTTGGAGCACTCACTGTCTTAATGCAGTTAAGATGTCACATAAAGTGTGTAAAGAGGCCTGATGAGGGGGACAGCACAGCTACTGAGACACATATTTTCATATATCTCATCTCATGCAGCGTAGCATTTAGTTAATAAATGACAGCCTGAACTAATGGCACTTCTGCTCCTTTTTCCCGCAAGGTTAATCTTCTATTTCATGAAACACATTTTCCGGATGTTAGAGAATAGAATTACTACTAGTAATAGATTAGTCATTCTGCCCATTATACTGCATTACGGCCTTACTGTTTAACTGCAAACACAACTGAAATGTCATGTTTTTTATGCAAAATATGTGGGTTGTTTTTTTTTTTTTACAATTCTATAGGACAAGAACTCTTGATTGGATGTGGTTCATTGTTAATTGGCAGGTGGGTAAGTATGAGACTACTCACCCAGCTCTGACTGGGCAGTTCATACAGCAGGTGTTGTATTTTGGATTATTCCACTGTTCACTTGAGCGTTACATGTTTCTGAGTACATAATAACATACTGTGAGAAACATGTGATTGCATAGATGGTGTTGTCACCTTTCATTAGACCAAGATCGGTTGTTATTTACTTAAAATATGTTTACAAAGTCTATAATATATTGGAATTGTTGGAGTATTTGCTTGAAGCAGGGGCGGGCGTGTTTTTGAGCGTGTACTACTCTGTGTGTATCGTTGAGTGTTCAGCTGTTTGACCCATATCTGTATGTGTCTTTCAAGGTCAAACCATATCCACTAAATTAGACAAGTCGATAATTTGTGAAACTGGAGCCTGGAGGCTCAAAATGACATTATTGGTAGAAATGTTTACAGGCATGCAGGGAAAAAAACAAAAACAAAAAAAACAGTGGGTCTAATTTGTTGTAATACACTGTAAATCAGTATATCGAACATTTACATTTATGCAAAGTTTTCTCTCCTTCTGCCTTCCCCACTTTCTCTCTTCACTTTCTCTCAGTCTTTTAGCTGGAGATTTATTTCACATTTGTCTCTGATAAATATTGTTTCTGAGTGTTGGCACCACAATATCAACCTCATTGAATAATAAATTATCCCTTTGGTGAAATGCCTTCAGGTTAATAGACATTCAATGAATAAATAACAGGAAAACTCAACACTGAGTTAGGGAGCAGGATATGCAGCTTTTTAATGATTATTTTAGGCCAAATGAATGAATTCTTTTGTGTGCTCAAATTGCAGTTGAGTGCACTGGTTGCTTCAGATTTTAATTAATGCACTAGGGTCTTTAATATGGATGTCGGTTGAGCCATATTGTGCTGGCAGCAGTTAAAAGAGAATTAATTCTCCACTCCGACATTGTCTCTTTTAATTGAATAAATAAAGCTGTTTCTTGCTCAAATAGAAAAGTGATTATTTGAACGAACCTCGATAATAAAAGGTAAGTTTAATTAGCATTTCTTGCATAAATAGCTTGAAGAGAAATAAATATCGGAGCGCTGTGTTTTCATTAATAGCATTATTCTGCATTTTCTTAGCCAGTGCCACAGTGACTCAGATTTTTCTTTTGTTCTGTCCACAAGTAAAAAGAACAGATTTATAGTGTATAGTGTATATTTGTCTCTGTGTGTCACGTTTGACACTCATCCGTGCTTTAAGTGTCTAGTCCCACTGTGCTTGCCTTTGTGTCTGCTCAGTCTTTCACTGTGGCCCACTTGTAGATGAAAAAGCCTTCACCTGTCCTTCAATCACCAGCTCCAGTAAGCCTCCACCTGTAGTAAAGTTCACAAGAGAGCATCTCCATTGTTTCCTTTAGCCATCTTGCTTGCATGGCCCCTCACACGCATCAAAAGCCCAGCAGGTGATTGGGAAACCGTCAACCTCTACCTCCATTTCCTCTGCTTCCATCACTAGCCCTCCCGATACTGCCGCCTGTCTCGCAGGTTAGGTACAGAGAGTAGATACAGTTCCACCATTTGGATAGATTGAAATCATATTTCACAGCTGGAAACCATGTCAGGAAATGTTATGTCTGGGAAACAAGAGCAGCTCTCACTTTATAGATGGCCAGGGGAAACATATTATTTAAGTGCTACCTAGTGCTGCAGAGGTACAGCAATAGGTCAGGTGTTTTAGCAAGCGTCAAAAACAGTACTGCTTGTCACGTTTCATTTAGACCACCACATCTGATGCATCATTTCCTCTCATGTATCAATGCGGTACTTTGAACTTTTGAATCTAAATTTGAATCTGTATTTTGTTTTTTTTTCTTCCTCTCAGTTGCTTCGGTTGATTTAAAAACACTAAAGGCTAGAACATGCTTCTCTCTCTGCACGTGCGGCTGAACATGCGTGGGTGTTTTTCAGAGGTGTTTGTCTGGCCTGTCTTGGTTGTCTCCTTTTTAAAATGTGGGGTATAATGTTAACGTGTAATGAAGCTGCCTCCAGACAGAAAGTGGGATCAACCAATCAACTTGTTTGACACGCAGGGCTGCACAGCGCTTTGTTAAGACATGGAAAGTCTGTGTGTTGTCTCATCCGCAAACCTCTGCAACCTGTGACTACCTATAATACCCTGCTCTGTGTAGCTCTGCAGACACATTTACATGTATATATATCCTGCTTAAACCTGCAAAAACTAAAAGAAATAAAATGGCCAACCGGGGCCAGCAGAAGCAGAAGCACAACATGACATTTATGAACCTTTTAAGTTGATCTGGTAAATATCCAGATAGCAGATACAGAGCAACAGTTTTATATATTTGGAGTTGTGTTTGTGCCCACCTGATGAAAGTTAGTCCGATAATTAGTTCCTAAAGGAAATATGTGGCTTTTGCTGTTACTTGGTGCTTATGTTAAAGACACTAGCATTGACTCTTTTAGGTCTGCAACTAACAATTATTTTGGTAATTGATTAGTCTGTTGATTTTTATTTTTTTTTCTGATTAATTGATTAGTTGTTTGGTTAAAAAGATTGATCACTGTTTCCTAAAGTCCAACGTGAAATCGTTAAATGTCTTTTGTCCCGACCAATAGTCCATAACCCAAATATATTCAGTATTCTGTCATAGAAGACAAAAGAAACCAGAAAATTTTAAGAGAATTTGGAAAATTTCTTGTTAAAAAATGACTCAAAACAATTAATCGAATATCAGAATAGCTGAAAATGTATCTAATGGTACAAACTGCATGTCAAAATCAGATGTTTCCTCCCTTTAGAGGTTTTATAACATCCTGCTACTTTGATAATTAGAGAACGAAATCATCACATGCATGACTGCCAGAGGTAATTGTCAGGAAATTGTAGATATAGGTAGTTTTGAACAGTTTCAGCTTTTCTTTAACTTTGCTTTGGGTTTGGGAGGAACATCTCTGAGCCTCCCACCAAAGAAAATAAATCCAGTTCCCCCTGAGGAAACAGACAGACAGCCTATTTCCTTTGCCCACAAGTCTGCCAGGCCATAGCTCAACGACATGGCTAAGAGGATATAGAGAAATAGATTGTCCAACAACTTATACACCCGATGAATGGCCGCTCAAGCAAACAACAGGGGACCCAGCTCTCCCTCTACAGGTTTTCTTGTTTCCCCCCATGTTGTTTATCTTCTTCATCATCTTTACAACCTGGGAACATTCCCACTTTTTCACTGGGGTGGAGAGAATCTGACATCTGGACTGTGTCTAGAAGATGGAGGGGTTGGCTCCAAACGCTGACAGTGGGAATGGATTGCTCCACTGATAATTCGGATTACAATTAAAGTAAACATCTAGTGGCGCAGCAGTATCTGGTTGAATCCTTGAGTTTGGAAATTCTAGGCTGTAGTTTAAAACCAGTTTATGCACTTTTGAAAAGGCTCTTTGAGTCCCATAAAGTATAAAAGCAGAGTTCTAACAGTTGGAATCCATTTATATAAATTCTACAAGAAAAAAAACAACAGAAAAATCACAGTGATTTCAGGAATGAATAGTTCCACAGAAAAACATACATACATGTCTCTGAAATAGAAAAGCATTTTCCGTGAGTTTCTACAGCACAGTAAATGGAGAGTAGATTTGTCTCTGCTGCAGTCACTGTTATCTGGGCTGTTTCTGGGAGGTCAAAGGTCACAGGAGAGTCCACAGTGTGGTCACTCTTCCATCATCACAGAATTGCCCAAGACAGTGTTATTCAAACACTGTCAGAGGATCAGACTCTGTTCCTGCGGCTGATGGATGAGATAGTAGGTTTTACAAGTTAGAATTCAAATGTGTGTGTGTGTGTGTCACTGCTCCCTCTTTGGTGTGTGTGTGTTGCGTTGACTGCTTTCAAACAGATAAGGATCTGTAGTGTGACAGTCTCCGGGCGTTAGTTAGAAGTTAGGAGTTAGATCTGTGGAGCGTCACATGCTGCTTTATGGCCTCTTTTATCATAACAGTAGGCCACTAATGGACAGGAGAGATTTTTTATTCAGTGTCTAGTTTATACAGGTGACCCTGCTTACCTGTTCTATATAAAGTAAGAATGTAGGAACATCACATGTATTGATGAATAGTAATATCACGTTTATTTACATAATGATGGATCATAATATACGAGAATACTTGTGCTTAGTTCCACAAACAAAAGTTAAACCAATTTGCAGGTGTTCTGCCTTCAACGGCCAACTGTGCTCAACCAATCACATCTCCTCATAAGATTGACTGATCAAAGCTCCTTCTCTCATCACACTCAATAAATGTCTACTCACACACTCTTACAAGCACCAGAAATCCTCTTTATAGCTTTGTCATGTAATTTATATTGTGCTGGAGAGGAGTAGAGAGGGTTGTTAAGAAGAAGAAGCGGAAGGAGTTTTTTTCTTCTTTTTTTTTTTTCGCCTGGGATAATTTTGTTGCCAATAGAATACAGCTGCAGTGTAGCAGCTCTTTGTGATCACCTCCGCTTCTGTTGGCAAGTGCTCAAGACTGAATTTATTTCTAATGTTGCTAGCAATGTTTTTGTCCTTCCTTATTTCAGTCAAAACTTCTGTGTGTGTGTGTGTTTTTAGTGGAAAATATGGGCTCTGAGTGCTACCAAAACACACATGATCTGTACTCAGTACTGTACCTGTTATACTGCATACAATCACAAACGCTTTAGCACTAAAAGAGCAGTGAACTTTACAACATTTGGACAACTTAAATGCTGCTGTGGCTGTTGGATCATTAACAGCGGACACATGCAGGATAGCAGAGCTGCTGCAGAATTGCAAGCAATAACTGTGCAGAGCTGCTCAGCAATACACTGTCTTTGATCCGTATAGTCTTGCTTCATGTGATTGTGTTGAGTGGTAACTTGCAACACACACATGCTCTCAGACCATCTCAGTCATTTTGAAGCTATGTGGCTGGTCAGGGGGATCGCCAGAGTCTGATATACAGCTCTTCATCACCTCCCCTGCCCCTCTCCCAGTCTCTTTTTGCTGTCTCGTCTTCTGGAGATTTTGAAATTAGCATTTTTAAAAATGCAAATAACAAAGTGTTGAAGCCAAGGTGTGCATGAAAAGTTAGAACCAATCTGAGAAACATCCAAGAAAAGGCTACGTAAAGCCGACAGAACCAGAAAAGGGCTGTAATTCATCAGGGGAATAATGCAGTGGGAAGTAAAGGTGTCAGGGTGGTGGGTGGGCATCTACTGTTCTGCTGATGCCAGTTCAGTTCCAAGTCATGCAAAGAAACTAAATAGTGCAGTGTTGTATTTTTCCTAAAGTTACCAGTTTTTTGACAAAGACTTTCTTTGAACAAAATTTTAAGAGATGAGATATCCCGATCTCAGACTTGACAAAGCTCCTCCAGGGCAGCAGAAGAAATATACTATTGTCATGGGCTGAGTAGTGTTCCCCGTGACCAGTAAATTGTCTTTGACATGTAAAATTGGTGGTGTGCCCCTTTAACTTATGACCCTCTAGAAATGAGCCTATTCTGATTTTTCCTGACAAGAATGAACAGAAATAATAAAAAATGTGTCACCATTCTGCTCTTCGTGTTTGTTGCCTTTCGTGTTCAGGGCGTCACTTTGATATAGAGCTTAAACTTTTCATATGATGAAAAGATGAACAAGTCTCTCCCAGTTTTTCTTATGAGTTATGTCAGCGCCACACCTGACAGCTCATCGTCGAATCTTTGACCAAGATGTACTGCAGTGCTGACAAAGTTTGACACACGCAGTTTTTACGCTGGTGTGCTGGTGCACTAGCTTTCTGTCTGTGTGTGTGTGTGTGTGTGTTTATGTGTGTCTGAGTAACTCAATCAATTATTAATTGTTTCAGTAATGGGCCCAGAGCCTCTGGAATGGCTCCATGTGTCCCTGATTAATACAGGCACAGCACTCGATACAGTTCCTCTCATCAACATACGGACACAAAAGAGAGACAGGGCAGAGGAAAATAGAGAAAATCAGCTAAAAGATTGCAGAAAGACAGGGGGGAAGTTCATGAGAAACAAAACTGGCAAGAGTGAGTCGCTGAGGAGCAGTTAGCAGGCGAGAGACAGGAAAACAAACAGAAAGAGTGACTTCCAGAGAGACAGCGTGAAAAGGAGTACATTAACCACTGCTAGAGGTGATGGCTCCATCTGTGTCTCTCCATGCACGCTTTCGGAAATGGAGTGGGCTCGACTGTGTTGAGTCCTGCTTAATAGGCTCCAGTGCTGTTCTGAAGATCCCGATTAGCGTGTATGGCAGAGATAGACTCTGTGTAAAGACTGTGTTGATGAATACAAATCTGTGACGTGTCCTCAGCCTCAGTAGGATTTGTTGAGTGAGTGAATCTAGCGTGCAGGTAAGCGTGCAGGCTCTCGCGGCTCACTGCGTGATGCATGCCGAGACGCTCGGACGGTGCATTTCCTCCCAGGGGATACACATGTTCTGCTACTCTCGTGAATTTATGCCACATGTTTAATTCACAGCGACATTTATACATGGGCACACAAATGCACTGACCCAAAGAGGTTGAAATCAAGTGTGGAGGGATTTGTTAAACACCTGAGAGAGAGAGTTGTTGGAAGGCCTACGACTACTTAAATATACATCAGCTGTCGCATCCACTTAGCTCTAAGTGCAAATCAAAGATCTCTCTTTGTCCTGCAGTAAAAACCGAGAACACTTCTTTTTCTTTTGCAAGACATTTTCTTTCTTTCTCTCAGTCGTTCTGTTTCCATCAGTCACTGTCTCAGTCCTCCTGTCCTTCTGTATGTATTTGTCATTCTGCCACTCTCTGTCTGCAGTACATGGCTGGAACTAATACCTCAGTGTCAGCAGCTGTCTGTGGAAGTAGATGCCCTTTCATAATTAAAGAATAAGGCAGCGGTTTCCAACCTTTTAGCCATGTGCTAAAAGGCAACTGAATGAAAATGAAAAATGAAAGCAACTTCTCGTCACTTACCTTGTCTCAGCTTGGATATTGTGCATCTGCAAGTTGTGAGCAGTTTAACCTTTTTCCTTCTAATGTTCTTTTTCAGTCAAACAACTGGTAAAGGAGGCCTCGATAGATAAACCCATTCAGTATTAAAAATAAAAAAAGCAACAAGAAAAGTCACTTCTTAAAAAGACATAATCATAATGTTGCAAAGTGATTGGCTACATCTTCTACAATATGCCTTTATTGGCTTTTTTCACCATTGGTGCTGGTTAGTTTGTGTACACACTAGCATTCAAGAATGTATGACTTCTGTTTTTTTCATCCTTCAAGTTGCACATAGAGCCTTAAAGTAAATAATTCTACTAATTAATTTTAGGTAAAATGACAAAGTATTGTTTTATACTATACTAATACTTTGTTTCTAATGAGTTATTCCTACCTTCTTTCCTTCACCCTAATCCTTTCTTCTAACTCATGCACAGCATCCTTGCATAGCTGAAATAGTGATAAAGTGACCAGCACTAAAGGCTCTGGGTGTAATGAGTGAATGTGTGCTGTCTATTACAACAGATTAGTTCATGTTGCCCCCGGGGCTCGTCCAGCCTGGAGCTAATGTCCTGTGTTTATCTCCTGAACATGACTGCAGGCACACAGGGAGCTCTCTCTCTCTCTCTCTCTCTTTCTTTCTTTCTTTCTTTCTTTAACACCCACTCTGTACTCAAACCACTCTCATCCTCCTTTACAATAAGTTTCTCCAAACAACGAACCAAATGCAAAAACAGAATGTACCAAACAACACCCCAAGCTCAACAAGAATGTGAAACCTCAAATATTAATTTTTTTTTTTTTTAGTTTGAAAGACCTACTTTTTATGAAAGTGTGTCTCTGTACCCATAATTAATGTGCTCTGCATATTTGGGCTTTAACTAAAATCTGTGTTATTTTTTTCTCCACATGTGGCAGCTTTGGGGCGCAAGAGCAATTAACACATGGAGTTCTACATTTTTGATTTTCGAACGCTATTTAATCAAGTCCATTTTTATTTATTCATTTATCACTGATTATAAAGTGATTTCATAAAGAGAATGATCACTTTCAATAACTGTATCTGCTCTTTTTTGAACATCAACTTCAAATACTAATGAAAAATGACTATTTCCACTTACATACTCATTTAGGCCTTTCCCTTAGTCAAGCTTTAATATCATTATATTGATATTCCCATAACCGCCATAACAAGCTGTCCAGTTTTCCAATAATTCCCATTAAACCTGAAAGTATGAAGCTCGCCTTATCTCAATGGAGTAGGTAGTAAATAAAAACACCCAAACTGACAATGCCTTAGGCAGGGCATCAGCCAGCAGTTACTGTCACACGGTATAATCAGCTATGCCAATCAATGCTATTGATCTGCTGAGGAATATGAGATTGATTCATCATTGAGGGGGAACCACATAAAATGACCGATGAATGCAAAGAAAGTTTTTTCTTGTGTAAACTCCAGTAGCAACTGTGATCTATTCAGTGTTGACACACTCCCATTTTAATAAAGCTCAATTACAAGTGAGTGTTCTTTACAAATAGCGTGCCTGCAAGGGTGTGATTTGCTGCTGTGACTTCCAGTGATTCAATTGTCTGGGAAGTAGCGGATAGGAATGTGTTTGGGTGATTTGTTTCTCATCATCTCACTGCACAACGCCACAAACGCCCGGGTCGATCCGCCACGCAGGATGATAGATGCTTTCATTCCTCAGATGTCAAGAGATATGGACACGTGTGTGTGTGTGTGTGTGCGCATGTGTGTGTGTGCGTGTGTGTGCGTGTGTGTGTGTGTGTGTGCATGTGTGCGTGTGTGTGTTTTATGCATTTGCAGATAAAACATCCCTCCCGTCCCGTGTAACCTCTGCTGTAATGGTTCTGTAATGAATATCCATAAACCACAGGCAGGCATCTGGACAAGACTCAGTAACCGCATATTCACACTCTCACACACACACATACGCACACGCACGCACACACACGTACAAGCACGCACACACACAGATAAACATGCATATTTATGACGCACACTAACATACAGGTGGATAAACATGCACATGTCATAAACAGACACAGTTTTAATTGCATGCTCATAGAAACACACAATAGGATGCACACAGCTGCAAACACAGATTCATATACACACAAACACACATGAATTTCAGCCCCTTTCGGATAACAAACACAGGATTCGGCGGAGGATCAACAAACATTTGCTAACTGAACTGTAACAACTAAAGTTAGCTGTCAATGAAAACAGAAAAGGACCAAGCCATCCTATCCAAATGCATTACATGATGGTAGTTACAAGTATCAATGAGAAAATAGTTGGTTTAACAGACATGACTTCAGCCAGGAAGCCTTACAGACAAAGATTTAAGCAATATTTGTACTAAAAGCAACTTTTGAGTCCTATTTTGACATTTGAACAAGTGAATAAAGAAGTACATTCTTTCTTAAACAAGTGAAAAGTTAAATCTGTAAGCAAAGAAACAAACAAGTCCATCCTCAGTTCAATGAACCTTTTGGATTTTGTCACTTATTTTGTCACAGTTATTATTTAAAGGGGTCATTTGGATTTTTTTAAGTGGGGTTGTATGAGGTATTCATTATTTATTCATCCATAGTCAGTTTATTACCTGCAGTAGATTGTGGTCAGCATGTCCCCAGTATGGAGAAAAAGACAAGAGTACCAGCACAAAGGCTAAACAATGTACTGCTGTGAACAGGGCCAGAAGCAAAACATAAATAAAGTCCCACATAAAAAAAATCTTTATCAGTTTAAGTGTATGCTATACTAAGAAAATGTTCACCTCTTCATCTTGCAATCAGACAGCCCTTTCCTTTGGCACTACATTCTCATCTGCAGAACGTCTGTATTCCTACACATGCCGCGCACTGAGGTGTTACACCACTACACCGCTCAATCAGCAGACTTGTGGTGTATACAGTTCAACCGAAACCCCGCCATGCTGTGATTTATGTGAGCAGCTTTGTTGTTCACTTGTTTATTTAAAATGTATTAATATTAAACATGTCATGTGTCCAAACAACTTCACACCCAACGCTGCACGTCCTTGGGCCCTCAGCAGTACACCTGCCAAGTGTGAAGTCGATCAAGAAAATCGATGGATATATAGACAAGTCTGATGTCAGTCTGTGGTGGATTTTTTTTACTTTACTGTGATTGGCCACTGGGATATATTGACAATAACTGATTCAGAAGAATCATGGAAAATGTGTCTTAATCTCTTAATTACCACCACTACAGTTCACAGTTCCACAATTAAGCAAAATGCAACATACTGTATGGGCTTCATCGTAATCACCTCTGTACTGGACTTTTGCAATAAACTCTGCCAAGACTCTGTGTTATCCCTTCAAACCTTTTTTTGACAGGATGCAGCAATGTCTGTAGCTTAACAGCAAAAACAAAAACAACTGTCTAAAGAGTTTACTTTTGGAGGTCAGTGTGGATAAGTAGGACACTTGGAACTTTACACTAGAGGTTAACAAAATGGGTTTAATGGAAAAGTAAAAAATTGCATCTCTAGACGTCTAGACGTCTTGTAGCAAATAGCTGTCAGCGTTGTCTAAGTGAAGAGTGACGCACGCAACACATCTCTGCACAGGCCTTTATTTTTCTCTGTCATTTTTACTCTTATCTTATCTGTCAGCAGGCTGCCCCATAAAATAACTGGAGGAACTTTGTTTTAGCTGCTGCAGTGAGGCCAAATGGATGGCCATGGTGCTGGAGGCCACTGTTTATCACCTTTGAGTGCTTTCTATTTGGTTTTAGTTTATTGAAAAATACAGGATGGACTTGTCGAATGAAACATTTGTAGCAATAGACTCAAACTGAAAACAGAACATTGACAACCCTTCTTCTTTGGGATTACAAGCCTTTAGTGTTTTTTTTTTTGGTAACTCTCCTGGTTTGAAATGAGACAGTGTCCACAGTCAATGTAATTAGACCATGTCTGAGCACACTGAACCGTTGTTCTCATGTTGCCAAATAATGAGCATGCAGGGGAAGTCATTGGTCAGTAAATGAGCCTGGGGTCGCCTGTCAAGTCATTAAGTAATCATTAACTAATCTCATTTAATCATGACCTCATCACCGCCCACCCGTTCCTCCATCCCCACAACCCTGATACTCCCAGCAGAAGCACCTTTGTGGAGAAATTGTTTTACTGATATTACAGGAACATATGTATAGTGGGAGGAAAATATGAGGTCTGTCTGCTGCCGTCGTGTGTTGAAATGTTATGACTGTCCTTAGAAAAAGCAACTCAAAGCAGGATTACATGCACAACAGATGTAAATGGTAAATGGACTGCATCTATATATAGATCCTTTTTAGTCTTCCGACCACTCAACCACTGTTACAATACATTTTAACATTCACCCAGCCATGATGTTTATACCGACTGATTACCTTTTTCTGTTGTTGCTATCGGTTGTCAGAGCGTTCTGAAATGAATGTAAACCAGTGGCATCCTGAACGAGATGAAAATAATCTAAAAACCTGCAGTGTGCTTTGGAAAATGTATATTAGTATATGTCCTGAACTCCGTTTGGAATCAAGTTGTTGGCTAAAGTATCAACTGCCAATAGTTTTTTTCTCCCAACAAATAAAGTAAAATTTCTTAAAGTAATTTGAAAATGTATTTGACAGTTCTGCGCCCTCTGTTGAAAAGGCGTCTGTTATGATAATGACTCTTCCTCTCTGTTGTCTATCTCTCTTTGTTTCCACTTTCACTATCTCATTGTTCTCCCTTTCTCTCACTTAGCTTTTCTTCCCCAAACGCCACTTTTCCCTTTGTCTCTCCATTTCAATTCTTCCCCACTCTCTTGTGCGTGCACTCTACATGTCTTTCTTTCTCTTTCTCCCTCCTTTCTTTTCCTGTCATCTAATGCACCTTTGTCAGCAGTCTGGACGATGTCTGCGGCACTCTTTTCCCTTATAAGGCTGCTTTCATACGCTCTTTATCCCACTATCCCTCCCTCCTCTTCTATCTCGACCCCTCCCACCGTGTTTTCCGCTTTCAACCTGCCAGCAGAGGTAGAGGAGTTCTCATCCATCTTCGAGCCAGACTTTGACATGCCAGGATGTTAAATTAAAAACATATAGCCCAAAAGAAGTGGGTCGTATGCACCTAAAGTGTCCAAGACACAGCTTAGAAAATGAACATCATCCATCAAAAGCTTCCTGTGTCTCCGCCAAAGCTTGTAGAGAGAGTGCGGTATGGCATCGGCCATCTCCATAGCCAGTTATAAGAATGAGGGGGTGGGGGTGGGAGAGTTGTTTTCATATCAAAACATAAACTTGCTATTGCACTCACACAAATATGAATGCACATACAAAAAGACAGACATAAAAACATGTCATTGGTTTAAGTGTGTAAGTGACAGGCCATGTCTCTGACTTTCTCTTTAGAGATAAACCATCTAACAAGTGATGACACGCAAATGTCAAAGTACTCCTGTTTGTGCAGATAAGACCCCTGAAGGAGACGTGCTAAAAGAAAGTGGATTGCATTTTGTGTATTGAATTGAGCATTGATTCAGGACTATGAGCTGTTCCTGAATATTTAAAAGACTTGACTTGAAGTACACTGGTTGTCTCTATAACCTCTCGGCAGTCTTCTCGTTCTAGTACATTTCATCTTTGACTGAACATCTGTACCAGACTCATCAGAGACAAATCCATACAGTATTACCTATTTTTCCTTCAGGTAAAGATAGTTCTGTCAGTCTGGAAGATTACAAAGAGTCTGCGGTTAGTTGTCAAATCTGACTGCTGGTAATCCTGCTGATCTACTCGACAGTGACAGTCTCTCTCTCTCTCTCTTTTGCTGACTACGCTGCCGTCCTTCAGTATCGATCTAAAAGTCCCGGGCCTCCAGATTGCTTTCAGCAGCCATCACCTCCCGCTGTCATAAAGGAAAAAACTGCACAGATTTTGCTCTGTTTATGGTTACGAAAAAGGAAGAAAGATGGCTGGTGGAAGCAAAGCTGGGACATTGCCGTTCTCAAAGTGAACGTTTATGATGTGGATTGATGGAGAATGTGTTGATTTTGTATTGATTGAGCTTAAAAGATATGTGTTCCTCTCTGTCTTTATTCAGTTTCTCTGTAAAGTGCTAACAGTCTCAGCAATTAACTGTTTATTTGGAACTGTGTCACTTCTTTGTTTCTTCCTCTTGCCATCTCTCTCTCCCTCTCTATCTTTACTCCACTCTCTCACACATACACACCTGAAAGGGCACCAGCAGGACTAATTATGGACCAACAATAACTCCCCCACAGCTCCACTCAGCTCCCGGCTGTGTAACAAATTCATTGGCACACTGCTGCCACTATTGTAAATCAGTCTGACAGACTTGGAGGTGAACTGCTAAATACATTCATGCACCATGTGCTTGTGCCGCAACTTGTACTCACACAGGAGTAACAGGCTATCCAGTTGTTAGATGTCCACATCCATCTCCACAGTGGACTGTTTGATGTTCAGAGAGGGGCCGCCGGTGGGGGACAGTAAAGGCAGAAGAGCTGGGAGATATTGGACATTGGGGAGCAGCGACAGGCGGTTTGAGCAGCCGACCACGGGTAGAAGATGGTGTAGACAGAATGGCTGGATATATTAAACAAAAAGAAATGGGTACCATGGGTATTGTCCAGATATTAGGGTGGCAGCTGGGGTAAGATGTTGGGATGACACATTAGTTTTGGAGTACCGAGGGCTAGAAGCCACAGAGCCTGACGATAAGATGGGTGTTTGGAGGATACAATTTTAATATCAAATTCATTGTATATCTTTAACCTTAGGATAAAAAGACTACTGCGTCTTCTTTTTCAGTGGTTTGACAACTTGTACAATTGACTTACACTCAGCAGCTAAAGTCAGGCTGCGGCTGAAACATGTCTCCGGTCTGGTGGTCACTTCCTTTTTTCTATACTTAAAAGATGAAAGATGCGATATTCAGCCTTGTCTTGTGAAAATAGTTTTCTTGTACTGTACTGATATTTACAATTATTTAGTAGTATGATATTTTAGTGTCTGCATCACTTGGTAGACAGGAGTGTTTTTTATATATTTATATGCATTTATATATATCAGGGATGGATCCGCAATGCTCTTAATGTAGCTCTGGCTGATTAATTATTTTAATGATATTCAAGGCCTAAGTAAAAACAGACCTTACAGATCTAACAGGTTAGCTTACAGCATCTGTCGGCAGGTAAAACAACAGATTTTGCTTCCTTTTTTTCCTCCCCAAGCGTTTACCTCCTCATAATATTGAGCCAGATGCACCTGCATGTTGGTAATTTGCGTAATGTGACAGGTGTGAGCATGCTTATAAACAAAGGAAGTGAATATGTTGTTCTTACCAAGCTCTCTAAGCATTGATTATCTGTGTTCAACAAATGAATCATCCAACAAGCCCTATATGCTTCGATTATGCCTTATACCGTGTTTCTTTTTTGTTTGTTTGTGTTTTGTGGCAATATAAAACGTAAAAAGACAATAAAACTTGTACTTTTTCAGATAACTTTACCCGTATGCATACACATCTGAGACCTCATGAGTAGTATTAATGATATATATGAAAGGAAATCTTGCTTGGCTGCAGGTGACTTGTGGTCGCAGACTTGAAGTCAGAGGACTTACTGTAGGAGTGGAGATAGTTTGCAGGGACCAGGCCCCGGCAGCTAGGGAGCCGTGTGGGGGTGGTGTACCGCACAGTACTATACTGGAATGTGTTTGTGGAGATTATTAAAGAGCCATATATTTCTTCTGCAGCCCCACAGGGCCTGCTCTTACCGGCTGATCTCCACGCTGGCAGATGGGTAATGAAACAGGCCTCACTGGAGATTCATCACTGTAGAGAGCCATGGCGATTCTCTCCCTCTCCTCCTCCCACACTTTTCTCCTTTTTTTCTTTCTCAAGTTGTTTCTTCTCTCCTTCTCTCTCAGTTTTGGTCTGTTGAATGTGCTACACATTCGGTCTAATGTTTTTTGTGCTTACAGGGCAGTTATCATAATTAAGTAAATAAACTTAATTAATTAAACATACTAAAGTATTTTGACAAGTTGGCCCAGAGCTGGGGTGAGCAGCAGGTGAATCAACTATCAGTCACAGCTGTCAAATTATCATAAAAGCTACTATAAGTCTACAAATCATATTAAGAACTACCAACACACGAGTGCCTGAATTTAGAGATTGAAACAATAATGATTTGTTGAAAAAATTGACTTAGTATTTCTAGAGAGGTTGAGGCACTTTAAGGTACTTCCACATTACGCTACAGCGTCAAGCTGTGGTAGTTCCTCTTGTTGACTGTCGCTTTAATATTTTAATATTCATTTTTTAAACGTTCAGTTCAGAAATCTGGGGCAGAGAGTAGATGAATCACAGGTGAGAAACCTCTTCTGGGAACATCTAGCTTCAGAGGTGTTGAAGTTAACCACTTAACTCAAAATGGCACACTGCTAAAAGCTTGTTGATATTTCAACGTAGACCGGAGGGGTTCCAAAGGGGAATAGGTTTGGTATGGTATAGAGGGGCATCATCAGCAACATAAGGCCAAGAGGAGGACAACTTTTTTGCCAACACCTAGGATTTGCAGAAGGGTTGTATTTCCAATCCTCCATCAGTTCCAGCATCCATAATCCCAGGTTTGAGAATGTGTAATTTGTGCCAAAAGTCAAATTTAAGGCAAATAAGTTTAATGTATGAAATTGGTAGACCTCATGAGGTACTGGAAGCATGTTATGTATTCAAGTAAGCACATCTGTCGAGGCCTGACTCGAAACGTTAGTGAAAGAGCATGGATGAAATGAGGTGAAGGGATTTGTTGGCGGAGGCAGAGGTATAACGCTGCAATGGGATGTGATGTCAGGAGAGTGAAAATGGAAAGCGGCTAATGGGAGACACAGAAATAATTGTCTTTGGCAGATTTTTATTGGAGGCTATGCCAATAAAGCTCAATAAATTCAATGGAATTGAAGGGGAAAAGTTGGTAGAGACGGCGCGAGGTGATGGAAGGGGAAGAGATATAGATGGAGGGGAGGAAAGGAAAGGGAGAAAGACTGTTGCACTACAGGGATCAATTACTCGGAACTGTGAGTTATGGTATTTGCTGCACCAAGTGCCATGTGGCTTTATTGCACTGGGACAGTGTTTGAAGGAAAAGCCAGATTATTAACAACACAGAAAGAGAGAAAATGAAGGAAAGAAAGCTGACATAAAATCAGAAAAGCACTGAAAGAAGGAACGAGGTGGAGAGTTTGCAAAGAAAAGAAAGGATGGAGAGGCAAAGAAAGAGGGGTAAACCTTGAGCTCTTCTTCCCTTCTCTCACAGCCTTCTACTCTCTACATTTCTGCTTGTCTTGCACTTTCAAGCGTGGAGCCCATTAAAGGGGAAGGCAGTGTAAGTCACCACTGATAATCAACAGAGAGAGGGAGAGAGCAGATTCGCAGAGAAGAGACCCCAGGCCTCGTTTATTATGTTAGATTTTTCTATTGAATCGGACTGTGCTGTAATTTCTCAAAGTGGGAAGGAGGTGCAAGGAAAGTAATTTACACAATGAATATTCAAGATGTGTGTAGACAAGGACAGGACAAATTCAGTTTAGGTTCTGTAAAAGGGGAAGTCAAAAGACAAAACACATTTTCAAATCAAGACTTATGACAAATAACGGCCATGCATATATATATAGAGTCTAGTGTTTCTTCCCTGAGTCCCCCGAACTGACTTTATATCAAAACATAGCAAGTTATATAGCAAGTTAGGGAACATGTTAAAAATATTAGTGCAGTTACATACATCAGGTTTGCATTTGGAAACAATGAATAATTAATAATTCGGACTTCAGATGTTCAACTCAACTCAACTCAACTTTATTGTCATTTTCCCATATGTACACATACAAGAAAACGAGATACCGTTTGCTCAGTGTCCACAGTGTCGCAGACATACAACAACAAATGACATTTAACATTTAACGCAGACATACAACAACAAATGAAATTTAACAACGCAACAATCTAACTATGAGTAAAAAATAAAAAGCAGATTATAACAGAATAAATATGTAAAGTGTATGAAATGTAAGTAAACTGGTGTTGGTACACTAGTGCGGAAAGTGCAGAATAATTATAATTAAATAATGTTTTGCCAAATAAACATACAATTTTTTTGAACATCAACCCATTTCACATCTGTTAACATATACTGGTTGTGTCTATTTGTCTTCTTTGTTGACAAATGGTTGATTGGTTTAAAGGCTCCAAATAGTAGTTACTGGTAGTTTATTATTGTCATTATTAATGTTAAGTTCATCTATCAATTACCTATTTGATCAAACCATTTAAAGCCATAAATTGTCATTTAATTAAATCAAATCACATAATTTTAAACACTATATATCTTATATATAACTGCAGTTTGAAAGTATAGCCTGGAAACATACAGTATAACACAAATGAATGCTAAATATTTATATATAGCCATTTATGTAACTGTATAGTAGTTTTAAGTAGCTGTATAGTGTCTGTCAGAGTGTTTGGTGTGTAATCCCCTGCAGCTAAGCCACCAGGACAAATTCCTGCACATTTATTGTACTTGGCAAACAAAGAGGCAGTGAATTACTGTTAGAATGACACAACATGCAGCCACTGACTATTTCCACTGGTGCAGAGCTATACGTAGTAATAACAAGGAAAGTGGCATACTGTATCAATAGTGAGGCCCATGGCAAGGACAATAGTATGGTCACATCAGTGACATGGACATAATGACTACAAGAACATGTACAATAAGGACCGCCATGAACATGTTGGAGCATTTCCCTTTATGAAGGGAGAAAAACGATATTTGAAGAAGCGTAGCTATGTATTATTCCACTATAGACATAACAAATAGTCATACTTTAAGGTTAACTGTGATGTGTTGTCACCTGCTATAATCTGGCTTTACCTCAGCACTCAGTATCACTTATGGCTAAAAAAGTCTATTTTCTTTAAGAAAAGTACAACCCTGGGCACAGAGTAACACAGAAAGTCAGTAAGTTAAAATCATACAAGGTTGTCAAATCTTAATAAACTTTTAACACGCTTGAGAATTCACGATATGAATGGTTGTACCAAAGATAATGGGAGTTATGAACAGCCATCGTAAGGCCGCTGGTGGCTATTAAATGACTTCCCTCTAAAAAAATAAAAAAATAAAGGACAGATGGCAGAGGGGAGGAAAAAGAAACAGGAAGAAACAAGAGAGATGGCAGCCACAAGAGAGAGGTTTAAAGATGGATGATGATGATGATGATGATGATGGAGAAAGAGGAAGGGAGGTAATGATTGGAATACATCCAGAAAAGCATAAAAGAGAATCAGAGAGCTAAACAGAAACAGGGGGACTGGGTGAGAGGGAGGAAGGAAAGTCCGGAGGATTTAGCAGAAAGAAAAGCTGAGGAGACTCACAGAGCGGTGTAGGGGGGTACCAAAGTGGGTGAGGTCAGTATCCGACCCCGTGGTGTCCCATGGTAATTGAAATTAGGTGGGGGTGGCGAGTGGGGGTGCAGCGGGACTGGAGGAAACAGGCGACATGATAATCAATTTGAGGCAGAATCGGAAACATGAGCCACTGGGAGGGCCTCGTTCCCCCTACCAGGCCTCCAGATGGCCCCAGCCCCAACCCTGTGTGGGCCCTATCAGAGCACACAGCCAGTGTCCGTGTGTGTCCGTGTGTGTCCGTGTGTGTCCGTGTGTGTCCGTGTGTGTGTTTGAGAGTCAGTGCCATCTGCCAGGAGTGCAAGGGGAGTTCAGCAGATGTACTTGCTGACACTAGGGGCGCAGTTGGATACAGACAATATACTGTATGCATCTGTGTGTGTGTGTGTGTGTGTGTGTGTGTTTGTGGGATTCCTGCCATGCTGTCATTGAAGAAGAGAAATGGATGAAGCAACACACATAGATACACACAGACTTATAGATACCGTATGTGTACATGTATGCATGTACACATACACACAATTTTTTATTCATGTTTCATAGCATGATGGAGCCCAAAACACACACACACACTGGACACACTCCCTCTTAATGTGTCCTCGGGGTAAAAGCTGCAGTTGTGGCTCTCTGGCTATTTGTCTGCCAAAGACTGGAAGTCAGCCCACAACCCAGGGAGCTTGTTTATGCATGTATACAATCATTCTCTGTAGAAACATTGACATGTACATCAATGTTGTCCTAGTGAACCCTTTGATGTTAGGAGTTCATCCCTAAAATGCCAGATATATTGTATATATTTCACTGATCTACCACTCATTGAGATTAAGACAAGTTGTCAGGTTTTTATGTACTGTAGTAGTTAGATTTTGCTTCACAAAGCCAGTGTCAGGTGGCTTACAGTTTTTGAAGATAAAAAAATTGTCCACAGAGAAAAGTAAGAAGTAGACGAAGGGTAATGGCAAACTATTTTTGGACAATTTTTCTATCACATCCAGGTCCTGCCAAAATGAAACATACATTCACTATTGATCTAGTTCTTTCAAACACAACACATGATACTAAGACTTTTATCCTCTAACATGAACACACAAAAATACAAACCTCGCTCAGCCACCCCGGGGGACAACTGCAGGGTTAACAGATGAGAGTCAGTCGATCTGAGGCTCTTGAAAAAAACTAAAGTTCATGTGTCTGATCCAGAGAGAAGAGACGGCTAGAGCAAGGAGGAAGGAGGAAATTGAAGGCTTACATGGAGGTGTCTGAGGGGGTTTTGAAGTGACAGAGGAATGAGAAAAGTTTTGGAGGGCAGACTCGCGTGAGCCGCTCAGCCGCCAGCTGGTTGAGGAAAAACTAATTTCTACTGAAGCCAGTAGAAATACAATATATGCATCTTTTATGCCTGAGCAGTATTACTCCTGGTTTATTTTAATATGACAAACCTAATGTCCTTTGCCCTTTTGTCCATTGTCATAATGTTTTCTTGTCTAATGTTTATCTGAGCTTAAAACAGTGCAGTTGTATAGATGATGGTGTAGCTTGTTTCAAGCACCAGTTGACATCATTCCTGTGGTGCCCTGATCGAACAATCTGTGAGTGTGATGTCTGGTTTATTAAGTTGACTGAAAAAAAAAAGTCAAAACAGGAAGTGAAGGGGTTTATGGGAAATGTTGTCTTATCTTGAGAAAGGTTTGCAAATTGCATCACATTTTTGAGAAAAGCTGCTGTGAAATATTTAAAAAAAAATTTGATAGCAACAATCAGCCCAGGTATTTGCCTGTAAGTAGTGGAGGGTGTGGATCACAGGTGGTTGGAAAGCAGACGGGAGAGAAGGGCAAATCAATGGAAAAGGCAGTTGGAAGGAAAAGGTCAAAGTAAGGTGGGACAGTTGGAAAAAAGAAGTGATGAAGTGCTTTCCTCAAAGACTGCTGGACGTTTTGGGAAGAATTTATCTTAAGGATCTCCTCCTCTGTTGTAGAGCAAATAGTGTCCTCTCGGTTGTCAATTAATACATCACCAGGCCATCACTCACAGCCCTCATCATGTTTCTGTGTCCCTTTTTACCCCCCTCCTTCTCTCTCCTACCTCTTCTCGTTGGAGTATTGAATCTTATTAGAACCGTCCTTCGGCACGTCGGTTTGTAGACTTGCTTACTGCACTCTGATCCTGCTGTACGCCTCTGCCCCGTTTTTAATTGGTGCTCATTAGAGGTTAAAAAATGCTGTTTTTGCTCAGATTTCACCAAAAAGAGCAGGAGGCGGAAAGTCTATGAAAATGTTAATTAATAGTGGATTGAGGAAAACACTCGCAATTAGTGAACGCAGACAAATAAGCAAGGCACTGCTCTTGACTTTGACGACCACATGCACACACACACATACACACTGTAGGGCCATGTAGACAAGGGCCACTGTTTGATTGAGGCCAAACAGGAAGTGAGATAACAAAGGACTGGATACCAAGTTCAAAAATGGCGCTCATTCATTCCCATGAAAGTTGCTTAGTGGCGTATGAAGCCAAATTGTGGGATTGTGATGCTCAACAAAAATGTTTTCACCATTTTACAGTTGCTTCTTTTCCAATTATTGTGTGTAGAAAAAATGCATTTTGAGCCAGTGTGTGTCACTTGCTTTAACTACTGTGATGTCCACAGTCTCAAAATCAGACTGTCTTCATAGTTTGCTATTTTCTGATGAACTACTGTGCTTGAATGAAAAAAAACACAAATCTGTCTGGCACAGCTGTCTTGTTATTGTCTGTTTCTTTTTTTTTTGATACATTTGTCATTATAAAAATCAAATATATACTTTCGGCATGCTATCCAGTCTTCCTCCTGACTAGATTCTTGCTCAATTTCATGCACTGTCTGGTTTGTATCTGATGAAACATTGAATTAACCATCCATTAGCATCATAAATCTGATGACATTTGATCAATTCTCTTTTATTTTTTTTGTTCTCCACCACCTGCTCCTCTCCCTGTCCCTCCACTCTGCGCCTACAGGTGAGCCTGCAGTGGCCAGAGAGAATAACTGTCTGAATGCTGCCAAGGCCTGCAACCTGAATGACACGTGTAAGAAGTACCGCTCATCCTACATCAGTCCCTGCACCAGCCGCGTCTCCACTGCTGAAGTCTGCAACAAGAGGAAGTGCCACAAGGCCCTGCGGCAGTTCTTTGACAAGGCGAGGCACTTTTGACACAAGCGTATGGAGAAAAAAAAAAGAGACACAAAAAGCACACACACTGGAGGTTTTCCAAATGACTGATATCTGATGAAAGCTGAATGTCCACCACAAAGGACCTGCTTCAAAAGGAAGAATGATTTTGAAGTGGATAAGTTAGAGGGGTTGTCAAAATCACAATAAATAATCACACAGGCCTTTTTTTGGAAAGGGTTTTGATTTTCTAGCATGAAGCTTTGACATTGATTCAGTAACCAACACTAAGATGTTGCTGTCTGTGCCTTATTGTAAAAAAAAAAAATGATGTCAACCATTGTAATTACAATCCAGCTCCCATGATGTTTCTTTGGAATAACTTTACTGGGACCACTTCAAGTAAGCAACAGTATGAAAAAATAGAAAAACTACAAAGAATGCATGACATTGTTAATCTTAGTGTGATGTATAATTTTGTTTTCTTCTCTCACAGCAGAGAGCTCTCTGTGTGTGAACAGCCCTAAGCTTTAGTTTTCTTTGAGTTGGAGATAAAACTATGATGACATGCTTCTTATGTAGCGTGTCTGTCTGTTGTTACAACCCCTTTGACATCTACACTGTCATTCAACGTTACCATCAGAATTTATTCAATTGTATTCTACATTGATTCTATACAAAATAATAAAAATCCTCCCTATTGTTTAAAAGAAACTTTTGCATTTGCATTAAAGGGTTAAAGGCTAAATCATTTTCTGCTGTCAGCTATGATTACATGTTATCACCTCAATGGGTTGACAGAACTGATTGAACTCCAAAAATTAAGTGATGAATTGCCAAACAAAGACAATAACATCTACACAACTTGTGACTTCATCAGTAGAAACAAGAAGTATCTCTGAAAAGGCAGTGCAGTAATTATCACAAAAGATATGACTAAAATTAGATCTGTGTGTGGAGTGGGTGTCTTGATGTTTAAGTGTAAAGTAGTGTTGTGTTGATTTTGGTGTTACACAGGTTCCTCCGAAGCACAGCTATGGCATGCTGTTCTGCTCCTGCCCACTCAGCGACCAGACAGCATGTTCTGAACGCAGGCGTCAGACCATAGTCCCTGTCTGCTCATACGAAGAAAAGCAAAAACCCAATTGTCTTGAACTGCAGGGCTCCTGCAAGACTAACTACATCTGCAGGTAGGAAACAATAGACCTTCAAATTGTATTCATTCTTCTTTTTTAAATATATTACAGTTGTTTATGCCTTTAGTAGACAGACGATAGTAAAGAATTTATGAGTGGGGAGAGATGGGAAATCCCCAGTCCACTACGATGCTCTATCATGACACAATACAATTTCTACACTGACATGTAAAGGGCAACACAAACCTGCAGTGTAGGACACGCTTCAACACCATCAGCGTCACTGCATCAGGATGCTGAACTCTTCTGTCTTCCAGTGTTGACACATCTATGCACCAGAGACACATACTGTATGTACCATGCATTCTACTGTATGGAATATCCATAAGAAATGCCCAGTGTCTGCTATGGGCATATGGGCAATGTAGCCGGTTTGTGTGTTATAATGATTGTTTGATTATTAAAATAGTTGTATTGAATTTTCTGTGAATGGATTAATCGGCTAAATGTTGCAGCTCTGCTAGTAGAACACTTTGTACCATGTAGCGTTTGAGGAAAATGAAAAACAACTTATTGCTGCTTGCATAACTTTCCAAAGGTGTGACATCCTGCCTCAGGATTGTACACGCACCAGAATTCTTTAAATTAAAAAAAGTACTAGTTCAATAAAAGAATAAATCTATTTCTAAAAGGCCACACTAATCATTCACACAGACGTCTGTCACTTAGGAGGACATTGCATTGATTTACATTAATTCCCTTTAGACTATTACTTAAACCTTAAACTAACTCATATCTTAACCCTAAACCAAGTCCTCACAATGTTGCCCCACATTGAGACTGACAAGTGCACACGCACACACACACACACACACACACACACACACACACAAACATGCCCCATGGACACCTCTTTATATTGCATAGTCACTGTGTTCACCAACAGCAGCAGATATAAGTTGTCTGTGTTCATGCCTCAAGTCTCATATACACACATGCACATGCACACGCACGCACACACACACACACACACACAGAGAAAAGCTACAGGGCTCCTGCATTCAGAGTAATTCAATGATGGGCATCTGACATCACCATTGGAGTGTGTGTGTGTGTGTGTGTGCGTGTGCTGTATGTGTGTGTTTATGCAGTCTCTTGAGCCTAAAGCCAGCAGCCCTGTAGCTCTCTGGGATTAAATGGAACCATTAGGAATCATAAATGAACCCCATTTGGACCGTGTCCTCGGCTCTCCTCTCTGCTCATCCTACTGTCTCTACTTAACAGCAAGCAGCATGACAAGAGTAAATTCATTCTACAAGTTTCTCTTCTCCCTTCCATATCTGTCTTTTTTGCTTCCACGGTGCTCTCTGGATCCATCAGACATATGCTCAGGGCTGAACAACAGGTCTCACTTCAGCGTCGTGTCCTCCCAGCCCATTTGTCAATTAGCAGAGATAGATTAAAACCATGCATTTCCATAAGCTCCCTCACCATATGTCAGGTTTAGTATACTGGCTGCTGTTGACAATTCTCACTACGCGCTGCTTGGCTCAGCAACAGGATGGTGTGATTAGATAGATCACACTGTGAGTGTATGTGTATTGGTACATGCTTGCAGACATTTCCTTTTAGGATGTAACTGTTCAGATGAACACAAGAATTTGCTTTTTGTTAATTAACTTTTTTATAGCTGAATTGAAAGTTAGGTGTGTTAAAGGTACCCTGTAGAGTTTTTTTGACCACTAGTAGTGCTGTGCAGTAATGTTTTTATGAGATGGACCCTGTTTTGTTTGTATGATGTACCACACAAAACGTTTTTCAGTGGAATAAAATAATTATAGCAGACATTTTAGGTGGTCTTAATTATGGTTTACTACCAAAAACATGTTTTTAGATAGTATAACCAGCATATTTTACAAGTAAATACAGCCTACAGTAAACCTGACCACTTGTGTTCCTTTCCTGCCAGAAAAAAAAAAAGCAATTAATTTTCTGAGGAAAATGTTATCACTAGTGACAGGTGTGATAGACCAAATTGCAAAATGAAACCCAGATTGTTAAAGAAAACCGTCTTTTTCCTTTAACATTATAGAGTCCAGTAGTGACATTAAAAGGTTTTGGTCTGTGTCAAGACGCTCATTTAAAATAGTGAATTTCTTTGGTAATCCAAGCTCTATTTCAATTTCACATGCCAATGCACCTGTGGTAAAAGTGTAAACAAACATTTGTGAAGGCAGTAAATGAAACAGAACAGACTTGGAGGAGAATTGCTTTTAGCCTTGTTCACTGCAGGATATATAACAGCGCAGCATACGTAAGAGGGTCATCTCACTTCAATGAAGGCAGCCATTTAGGAGGCTAATTGCATTGAGAGAAAAGACTTCCAGAGTACATTCATTTGGACTGGCCATTTTGCTGCACATTCCAGTCACATTGGCCATCTGAATTTCTCATATGTAATCTATTAGAAGTATAATCAGGTTTGGCTCTAAAATGTTTTTGGATGTGTGTGTGTGTGTGTGTTGCAGGTCACGTCTGGCTGACTTCTTTGCCAACTGCCAGCCGGAGCCTCGCTCACTGTCAGGCTGTCTGAAGGAGAACTACGCAGACTGTCTGCTGGCATACTCGGGTCTGATTGGTGAGTTCATGTATACACTCGATTGTTACTGGTCGGCCTTGTTTTACACCAGGCCTCTGGGTTACTGTTACATTTCTTCACAGAATAAATAAGGGTTGTTGCAGCTTAGATCTAATTTATATAGATTTAGCCATCGGCATTAATAGCATTTTACTCATCGAGGTAATTGCTGACATCTGGTGATTATTAGAAGTCAGAAGGTAAAGAGATGTGGATCATCAAACAATCATAAACGTTTTGAACAAACCAAAACAAATATTTTTGAAAGAGAAAACAAATGCAAACGTTGAAATGGAAAAAAAAAAAAAAAACTGACTGTGTTTTTTTTTTACCTTGTCAGGTGTTATTGTAGTAATATTATATCTTATTGTTCACATTCAAGTAGAGAATTAAAGTCAACATCTAGTAACTACATTATGAGACAAGACACCTCAGGATCTGTCTGATTTGACTCTGGTGACAATGATTGATCGATCACCACATTGCAAATAACCGATTAGAGCAACATCTTGCAACATAAGTAAAAAATATGTTTTAACAGGGTTTAACAGAGTGAAATGGCTCAATCAGTCATATGCAGGAGAGTAAATATGAAGAAAAATCCACCACACAAGCAGAGAAGAACAAGCAGACAAACATCAAGGCTGAAGTTTGTTTGAAAATCACCACCTGGACATGTTACCGGCACAACCAATACTGGCACTGAGTTGAAGTTAGCTCAGTGTTGATCAGCCGAACTGGACTGACCACAGCAGGTCCACCTTCAAATGAAACCTAAGTTGTATGAAACAGACATTTTTCCTCATTAATGTAAATCCAGTTTTAGCCCAGCCTCAGATAATCAGTCCTCACAACACTGAGCTATCAAAAGTCGGTCCTCACCAGTCTAAACCAGACCACACATACACGCACACTCCACACAGCACCAATTCATTCTGCATACTGCAAAACAAAAAGTCCTGGTTTGGAGTCTGGCCAGCACAAGGGAACAATCTATTGGGGGAGTGAGAAATCACTGACTGAAGCTATTTACTTTCCCTCACAGTGAGAGCCTATTCCTCACTCTGGCTCCTCTGCATTCTGCTTACTACAGAAACTCACACACTGCGTTACTCCTGCACACGAGGAGGAGAGAAAGTGAAATAAATGTAACAATGATTTAACTTTGTTATCATGCTATTTATCATTTTGAGCAGGTGGGGGATGATAACTGACTCTTTAAGGGTTTAAATATTCTGTTTTTGTGACACTTAGCAGTCTATCTGTCCTTGACAGTAAGTATTCACAGATTCCTTAAAACTGGGTTCTGATGGAATACATGAATAAAAAGCTGCTCCTTTCATCCACCTGTTGCAGGTACGGTAATGACTCCGAACTATCTGCGCTCACCCAAGATCAGCGTGTCACCCTACTGTGACTGTAGCAACAGTGGCAACGACAAGGACGAATGTGACAAATTGACAGAGTTTTTCACAGAGAACACCTGCCTCCGTAAGTTCCCCGTCCTTCTTCCTCTGACCAGCTGTTGTTGTTCTACTCTATTCTATTGTAGTCTAGTCTTATCTGTTCTTCTTCTATGACTTTCAGTCTCAGTCTCAGTCTTCAGACTATTATTTTTTGATCCACTGAGCTCTTCTTTTTCCTCTTTTTGCTTTTCTTGTCTTGTCTCTCCTTGTCATCGGTCTCTGCTTCTCACCAAATATATCCCATTTCCATGCTTGCATTGTTATCCCTCTACATTGTGGAAAAACAAGTCATATTGCACTGCAGTGTCTTTAAACACCCTGTCTCTCTCTCTCTTTGTCCCTCACACGCACATGCACATCATTTACACACATATAAATGCACCTATTTCCGGACAACATTAATACATTTCAGGGCATTCCTCCAGAGCTGTGAAGATAAGAGACAGATTAATTATGTGTTTCTATCTTATCACAAGTAATTCTGCTCCTTCTGTTTTGATCGTACGCTCAGTGTCAGTCAGCCTGTTTCTGTCCTCTGCACTACACGGCTTTAAGTGTAACGTGATTCTTCATTGATCCACGTACAGAGGTCAAAATCCAGGGTCATGAAGAGAATATTAAGGACCCTTAAGATAGACAAATGTTTGTAATTACCTAAACTCAAATCTGGTTAAAGGATGGTTGCCGAAACACTATTCCGTATGGCCGTCCTTATAATCAAATCCTTTTCAAATGACAAAATCTATGTTGATCTCAAAAAGATTATCTTGAAATACGAAAATGATTGTAACATTGATTGTCCTATTAATAATGGTACGGGATGGTCAAGTGAACAAAGCTTGTGTGGTTAACATGTTTCCTGCTAGCCAGTGTCTGAACTCGGCCAAAGATCACGTGTCAGAACAGCAGAATGATGCTGTCAAACTCTACATTTGCATGGGTGAAATACACAAGTGTATCTCTAGAATAAACTCACACTAGACAATGTTTTCTTTGAAAACATGTCACATTTGTAAGTTTCTTTCTAGAGGTGAAAGTTAGCCAGCCTAATGATTAAAACATATCAAACACGGTCAATGATAGTCATTGTGGGTTCGTTATTTTTTGTGTTTTGTTAATCAGCTTTGGCTGATTAGGAAGGCAACACTGTAAATCATGTTTTCATGGATTAATTAACTGAACCTTTGATGAGAAATTGAAATGAATCTCACAGCAGGAGAGCTACAAAATTTTAGTACAACTCATGACTGTGCTGTGTTTGCAGTTAGGCAGCATTACATCACATGATTTAACAGGCAATATGTTGTAGAATAGTGCACATTTATCAGTCTCTGCACATTTACAAATATGCAGCAGCCAAACGTACCTCTTGCAGTGTTAATGAATCAATTTGGCGTTCAATTGATGAAACAACCAACATAAAGACACTTGAATCAAGCAATCTATTGGTCAATATGTTCTGTTCAAAAACTGAGCCATAGTCAAAATAAGGGAGCTGGTGGCTTATCTTTGTACGAGCAAAGTGTTTCTTGGTCAAAATGACAGTTACCAGATGAGAAAACACCAACAAGATGCAGCCTCATTTTCAGCAGACCTTCTCTCTCATATGTCTTCTCCTCTTCCATTATCTTCTTGTCCTCTTTCCTCCTCTTGTTTTCTCTGCTCAGTTGTCTTTTTAACAGCCAGGGTTAACAAGGTTGGGCTGCCGTGGATAATAAAGCCTGCTAGTGTGGTGTGTTTGTGTGTGTGTGCATTTCGGTTTGTTTGTAATATGTGTTCCTTACACATGTATGTGTATGTGGAGGAGTACACCCCCATACCCCGTACTCCCATTTTTAATTATTAGTCTCAATTTTCTTCTATTCTCTCTCACTCTTTCTTCACTGCTTCTATACCATTACAATCATCCTTTGTCCTTGTTTTCCTCGTGCTTGTGCTTCTCCTCACTTCTTTCTGCTCGTCCCAGCTCTCTGTTTTCATCTCCCTCCTTTCGTACCCTCCCCCCTTCTGCACTCATTAAGCTTGCTCAGCAGTTACTGGAACTGACAACTCTGAAGATCCTGACACAGATCTAGAGTCATGACTAGAAGGAAACTACAAGGGAGAAAGCGAGAATATGGAAATACTGAGAGACCATTCTGTTTTTACACTATACTTTAGATGTTTTATTGTCGCGAGAGAATTTACTGGGATGTTGTTGTCTGTTTATCTATTAATCATCCTGTGAACAGATATATCAGCATACATATCAGATTTTAAGTCCTTAAAATTAACCAATGTTTGACTGAATAATCAAATCTTTCAACACCTGTCAGAGGCCTAAAGAGGAAACATTATCCACTAATAGTTTAATTAATTATGTAACTTCTTATGGCTCCCTGACACCAGATTGGACAACTGCTTGAATATTCTCAAGAAGACCTTGTGTTTAATGTATTCAAAGCTTTTCCAATGTGGTGCCTCCCCATTTCCTGAATAAGCACTGAATATGCAAAGGTGACACGTCATCAAATATGATCATCATTCTAGTATTACAGCAAGTCAGGTCCATGTAAAGTGAGATAAAGTGTCCATGTAGCCATCTGTGTAGGCAGCAAACTCTGCTAACACAAGCACCTGCAGCAGCTTAGCTTTGCTATTTGCATTGGTAAAGATTAAATGAATGTTTGGTTCAGTGCTTTAAGAAAGTGGAAACTACAGCTGTGAGTGTGTGTGTGTGTGTGTGTGTGTGTGTGTACTCATCTTATCTAACATGTTTTCTGATCAGGTATGTTGAAGTCATCCATTTGCAGAATAGGTGATTGGTTGTAAAAGCAGCACAGGCAATCAACTTAACTACATATAGTACATTTAATAACCATTAATGAGACACTTTTATAACACCTCTGAAATTGTAGGGTCCTTCTTGGCTTCAATTTTGTGGCTCGCTTTCTTTCAAAGCCTCTCTGAGTACATTTTAAAACCCAGGTGGGCCTAATTTCAAGTAGCTGTTTTCAGAATCGTGGAGTTTTTCAGCCCTTTAAATCCATACATTTGCATTACATTATAGTATGCCTTGGTGAACATGCTCCAGTCTGTCTGCCCAACCTTTTCTTATCTGGTTAGCTTTGCATAAATTGATTGTTTTAATGATGGCGATAATGAGTGCACAGTTATCACCTTTGCTAGTTAAGGTTTCCAAGTTTCCAAGTTGAGGTTAGGATATACTGCAGGTTAGGAGGTGTTAGAGGAATAATAGGTCATGTATAGATGTGTGTGTTTGTTTAAGTGTTTTGGTTCAGCCCCAATTTGCTGTATATATCTTCTATATTAAAGTGTGTTGCAGTGGCTGTGAATTGTTATTATGTGTCCTGAGTAAACAGAAGCTGAGGTGCCATTTACTTTGCATAATCTCGAAGGTTTGAGGTTTATTGTCCAGACTACTCCTGGTAACTAGTGCTCTATCTGCTTATAGGAACACTTTCATTAGCATGGTGAAACCATTGAAATGATACATGGCACATTTACTCTGATTGGATATACTGTATATACTCTGCCAAGAGTATATAAGGCTTGTGTTGTTGCACATGTTCACGCAACAGAGGTAATGTTGCCTAACTCATGATGAATAATAATAATATCTGTGTTCTTGTTCGCAGGTGTATAAGTAGCATTTTCTGTGTATCATCATAAACAAGCATTTGCACTAATGTGCTTTTGTTTTGAGCATGCAGAAGGTTTTTTAGCTTTTACTTGATCACACCGTTATGCTAGCATTGTTATTATTCCTCATTGAAGCTAATGGGGTCAAGCAGCTAATGTGCTATCTTGTAAAGGTGGTGAGCAAACACAGGTCAGATGCCATGATGCTGATTATGTTATGGTACGTGAAGATATAAATGCATATGCAATATAATCGGATTATATTTATTTTTAATCTACAAACAAACTAAAATATGGTGGGGTTTTTTTCAGTGAAACGACTGATTAAAAACACATTGTAAGCATCAAAACCCACCTTGCCAGAGGCAGTTGAATCGATTGGGAATAATTGACATTGCATGTATGAATGGAAATGTCAGACAGGCACCAAATACACCATTTTATAAAACAGGAATCGACTGAACATATATACACATTTCTCTTGACGTTTCGAGGCTTCATTTAAACTGTTTTTCACACAGGAATTAGGCCTAAGATGAGGAGACAAAGGAGCTTTGAAAGAGCCCATCAACATCTACAGTATCCTCATCAGTCTTCTGCTGTCTTGGCACAAAGCTACCAGCTACACAATCACATGTTCATGCGGATAAGCAAAAAATTAAATATGCACATACACGTTTGTGAGCTAAAGCACATGTCAAGCCTGCAGGATATAGACAAAAATACCTATTTTGTGCTGATTATTGCAAATGTGATATGAATGGCGGCACACGTGTATAGCTTTTTATACACAATTTCTATTTATTATCACTTGTGTTTAACAAATTCCAAGATTTCTGTTTATTTCTTAGATATGAGAACTAAAACGACTCTTTAGACATTTAGCATTTTTCTCAAAATCTTCTAACCTGGAATTCATACCACAATAATGACCTTTGTAGCTATATAGATTTGAAATAAACATAAGCAATTATCAATAAAATCTGTTTTTCTATGTGATAGAGGAAGACAGACAGAGAGAGTCTCTCCATCTTTTGGGATGTCTGGTCTTTCCAGAGGTAAATTCAGCAAAGCAGATGAAGTGAGGTAGTCTCCGGCTCTACTTAGCTCAAGATTAATAGTCACGTTTATTAAATGTGCAAAGTGACACAAACTCAGAGGTTCTTTCTAGGTCAGGTTGAGTTTAAGCATAAGCCAGTTCCTCAATGAGGAGGGAAAAGAAAGAAGAGAGGCAGGTGAGACTGTGCTCTGTAAAGTAGCTCTTAACAATATGTGTTAAAGTCCATCAGTCCTGAGGTGTTTACAAATCCAAGAATTCGACTACATTGCTTCTCAGTCTTAGCTCGAGGTCTTGTGGTCAAATTAAGATCTGTTTCAATCATCTTTGCAAAGTCGACCATTAAGCAAGCTCGCTCTGATGTCCCGCACGCTCATAGAAGACGTCTCTGGTTGCTCTCACATAAGCAAATATTCTGAACTAGGTCAGCAGGAATCAGGGAATGCTGCCATGGTTACTATCAGAAAAGACCATAAGTAGACAAGTACAGGTCACCGACTGGAGAAATACCTGCCATCAATCATCCTCCTCAGTTTTCAGCATCTAGAGGATGAATGTTGCCAGTATGCAGGTGCTCTCTCAGTCCTGCAGTGCACATTTAGGGTATCCCCATGTAAAAGTATGAACTAGAATCTAGAAATCAACTAACAACTTTACTGTTACTCAACAAGTTCATATACTGACACAGATACAATAAGAGTAGGATGCATTTTAAAGATTACCCTCATGACTTTTCCAAACAGACTTTTTTCTTATCTGCTGCTTTTGGTTAAATCAAATCAAATCAAATTTTATTTATATAGCCCAAAATCACAAAATACATTTGTCCTTAGACCCTCGATTCGGGTAAGGAAAAGTTAGTGTCCGGTTAAGTTTTGGTCTACTAAAACGACTCAGTTTAGAAGAAATGTTGTGTTACTTGTTTAAATAAATCAATGCAGAGCAGAACAGACGAATTCTGGCAGTTATTCAGGCAGGTAAAAGCCAATGTAATTTGTTGTGATACACCTTTAAACGAAAGCGTATCTCTGTACAGAGAGAGTAAAGGAAAGAAAAGACTGCTGGATAACTGTTTGTGAAAGCTTGTATTGAAAACTATTTTTATTGATATACAGGCAACTTACTAAATCAGTGACCATCACATGAAAACAGAAATACTTTGTTGAGCAGTTATATATGTTATTGTAAGTTTTATATTTTATTTTAATTGTTAATTTCACTTACCCTGCATCTTATATGTGGAATAGTATAACAGTTTTTTGCTGTGTACCAAAGCATGTCTGTATGTATGGAATCACATTTAAACACACAAGCACCTACAGTACAAATAATACAATGACATACAGTGAAAACCAATGACTTGATTCAACAATGTGAATATAAGCTGTACATCATGTATGTATGAATATTTCAGTGGGGTTAAAGAGCTTGTATGCAGATCAGGTCTCCCTTCCTTTACCACAGTATCAGGGTCATAATTCACTGTAGGAGGGAAGAATATCATTACGTTCAAACAGCAGCTCTGTAAAGCTCAGCTTTCCTCTGATGTGTGTGTGCGTGTGTGTAGGTCTTTTACATCAAAGCCATAGAAGGCTATTAATAGGGCCACTAATGGACTCTAATGGTAAATAGCCACATCAGCACTTAGGATTTTGACTCTGTGGTGAATTTATAATGGAGGAAAGTGATAACAAAACCTAAGTACCTTCTAACTCACCTTTAATTGTGGTTTACGCTGGTGCACCATAAAGCTTTATTTTAACACGGGGACTAACAAGCATGTGATTCATGATCAGATCCAGCATGGTGTTAAAGTGACCTGCTTGGATTTACAATGTTTACAATGTCCAGTTTACCCATGAAATAAACATATGAAGTTCACAATCTGAATAAAAAATATTTTTTTATGCAAAAACTTCAGTTAGAATAAACTTGCTTACTTCCCTGTAGAGGTTATGTCACATATGTACTTTGCCTTTTCCTTTTGCATACCTACAGAAGTATTAAAATATATTTTAGAAAGCACAGCATTACATTTTCAGCGCCAGATGTTCCTGCACATCACAGTTAAACACTGTTTATTTTCATTATTATTATTATTGATTTGATTAGCTTATTATTTTTGGCTACAGCTACAGGACTTATGCAGTTATTTACAGGCTATTGACACAGAGCAGGATTCCCTGCCAGTAATCCAATTCCTTTATTTTCATTTGTATTTATTATGTTTTAATTTTATTCTCTTTTAAAGCCATTGTAAACTTAAAAAATATTCATGACAAAATACGAAACAGTGAAATTTAAAGTTCACAAAAATGACACCTTAGATATTATTTATTTAAGAATTCAGCACTTTAAAACAAATCTGTTACATGAGGACTGTGTGGTTGTGTTTTGTCTGAGTAGATTTTATTGACATTGACATGGCATCATAAGCAAACATAACAAATAAAGTTGTCAGCATTCTCAAATGAGTGTGGTATGCACAGCAGCTGTGCTTAATTAAAACAAGTGATATACTCTTAATTGCGAGTGCTGACGACTTAATTTGTTATTTTTGTGATTTTTGGGTCAGTACCCATTACGCTCTAAAAAATTTGAACACAACAGTTCTTTTCTTTAATCATAAGCAGACAATCTCACAACTGTCATATTGATGAAGACACGTTGGACCTTATGATTCATAGACAGAAAGTAAATGAAATAGATGTTTTCAGAGATAATAAGCTCTGTCTGTCTCTCTCTGTAGGTAATGCCATCCAGGCCTTTGGGAACGGGACAGATGTTGGGGTGTGGCAGCCAATGTCCCCCGTCCAGACCACCACCTCTACAACCACACCCTATCAGAGGAACCGTGAACGCAACCCCAACACCATCGACAACCACATCAACACAGACCCTGGCATCTACCACTTCTGTGGCAGTCTACAGGTGAGACATGCACACACACACACACACACACACACACACATACACTCTGGAGGCTCAAAGGTTTCCACCCAACCTGGGACAAATCTTATTATCAGGATTCAGTTAATGAAAGACAAGACTTTTGGGCCGAGCAGTATATGGAATTATTATGTGCAACTATTTTATATCAGTATCAAATTTGTGAGGGAAATGTTATTAATATCAAAATGTTAGTTGCAAGCTGACTCCAGCTTGTGTCGTGCATGTGTTTGTCCTGACGTGTATTAGCCAGTGTGTATGATCAGCTGTTGACACACTCATGTATAGCTCCCTCTGTGAACCTGTACAGTATGTGCCAACTCCACTGTGCCTGATAAAACTGCAACTGTATGTCTCAGTAGGAGCAGCCACTCCTGCTCTACGGGAGCAACACTTATCTGACTGATGAAGCAGAGGGATCACTGGCAGCAGTCCTGAACACCAGTGATAGGCTCCTCCTGGGTCAGGGAGGAAGTGAGGATAATACTGTCATTACCAACAGAGCGATGACAGGGAGTCATAGAGCCGTTTCACATAACCCCATGTAGCATCATAAAATCACTGCAGTTATTGTTTACCGACAGTTACAGAAACTCTTCCAGCTATTTTAAACTGAAATCCACTTTTATATTTTCTTACTGCAAACAGCCATCTTAACTATGAACATATTTTTTATGTTTGTATTGTTGTTATTTTTTTATGATGTTCCTTGCTGTTACAAAACATCAGAGTTTCTGTTGAATTGTTGTTGTTGCTGCACAGGAGATTACTGTGCTTTAATTATGTTTTTTATAATTTCCTGTTATTTTTATTTATAATTATAATGTTGGATGTCAATGTTAAACATTGTCAAAATTCCAAAACGTAGAACTTAGTTACAAATTACTGTCAAGTCTCGAGGTAGGCCTTCAACCTCCCAACGCTCCGTTTTACAAAGTTACCTCTGCTTCCACAGTGAGCTGACATCACATCGTTTGCCCACAGATGGTCATTCGTTTTGTAGTCTTTGTTGCTGAAGTTGTATGTGAGAATTTTCCATTTCAACCAAAGAATGAAAAAAAAACAGCGAAATCCAAGATTTCTGCCAAGAAGCAGAGGAGCTGGTCAATCAGAACAGAGTAGGCTGTTCGGAGGATAGACTTAAAGAGACATGAGCTAAAACGGCCTGTTTCAGACAGAGGCTGAACTGAGGGACTGTAAGAGAAATAAAAAGTTTTGAACTGTAAATCATGCAAATATATTCTAGTTGAGTCCCAGAAAAATGTTGTTGTAATTTCGTTAATGAAGCTGCAAACATTTCCTCGTAAATCTTATAAATTCTCGAAATTAAATTTGATATGCAGTGACATTAAAACATTAATAATACATAAAATTAGCACTAGACTTTTTAACACTCTGTGTATTTTTAAAGGTCTGAGATTGACACCTTTAAAAAGTTCTGTATGAATTTGGGAGTCACAGCAGGTTCCAGCACAATTTATTTGTACCGCCCCACACACACACACACACAAACACACACACACACACACACATATATATATATCGTGGATAGATGCAATTACACATTCCTTGCTTCAGACAGAAACACACACAAATGCAAGTGTACTCACTCGCTCTCAACACACACACACACACACACACACACACACACAGTCTGTACTGATAATGAGCTTTGGTGGTGTACTGGTGCGTGTGTGCTGTTGGCACTGCTCTGATAGCACGTCAAGTACAAGTTAATGAGAGAGTTGCTGTGTTAAACCACTTCCCTGTGGTGTGTGTGTGTGTATGTGTGTGTGTCAGTATAGCAGTATAGTTGGTATATTGGTGTGGTTGCTAGCTTGTTTGTATGTATGGTTCTGTGTGTACGGCGGCATCAAGGCAGCCTATGCTGTTGTAATGACACACTCAGGGGACAGGCCTGTCAGAAGACTTACTCCACTCTCCTCATTGATCTCTTTGTCTCTCTCTCCCTCACACATACACACATACAGAATAATAACCATTAACAGAGCCCCTGCACCTCCAGCCAGTGACAGAACAGCAGCACGTAACAGTGGAGCATTTACCTCGGTTTGAAAGTAAAGAATCAAAGAGTGGAGGAAAGAAAAAGTTGGAGGTGTAACCAGCTTCCAGTGAGATCGTTCCACTTTCCCTTTGGCAATGTTCACGTATCAAGTTTCAGTCCTTTATGAAGACAAAGGGGGGAAAAAAAGTGCTTTTGACTGTAAGAGTCAAACTAAATTAGGAGAGATCCAGCTTTCCATTTTGTCTTCATTTCATGTACTGAAAAGTGTAGTTTTCTCTCTTTGTGTGTTTAGTTCTCCTTTTCTTTGTGTGACTTGAGAGGAAGCCTTCTTATTCTTCTTTCTCTCAAGGTTTTAGAGGAAATTAAAACATTAAGGCCTTTTTCATTATACAACAGGGCTGAAGGGTCCACAGTAAACCCACCACAGATAAAACAACAACAACACACATACACACACACACACGTCAGAATACAGACATACAGATAGCAAGCCCCAGGGCTACAACAGCCTGTTCGTATGAATATAGTTGACTCCGAAGCAAGCAGGAAGTGCCCTGTACAAATATGGAAATCTACCTCATGCTAATGTGACTTTTCAGAAAAGGCAGGTCCAAAACACGTGGACACGAGGCAGAAATATATATTTTTTCTCATATATCTTTTTTTAAATTGGAAATGAGACATTGCAGTTGTTTAATATAACAGTATTCTTACAAAGTATGCAAACGTTTATATGGTTTACATGTGCTGTCATTTAAAAGGGTCAGTTTACCTAGATTACAAAAACAGCATGCAGATTAATTTGCCGTTATTTGCCAGGTTTTACCATCTCAAGATCTCTGCTTCCACCCCAATTCAATGGAGGTTAATAGTATTTCATATGTGATGCCCACATATAAGAAATTACATGAGAAAAATTCAGCAGCTGTGTTTTGGATGGATAATCCTGAGAATAAACTGCAAACAGTTTTGATGGGAACTACTTTCTACCAAAGAAAAAAGTACCTATAAAATGTTCACAGCTCTTGGATTTTTAATTGTAATAGATAATGTAAAAACTTCTACACAGCTGGACAGTACTAGAGGTAAGTTAGATGTACAATGACTGTAAACACATGTGACTTTATCATTAAAACACAAACTGACTTTTTTTAGTCATCGTGTTCCTCATACCACTTGTTTTTTTCTGCTCCGATGCTTGAAATTCTTGGCTTGTTCCTGTGTTTGGGTCGTTATGCGGTGACCTGCAAATACAACATGATTTATAGACATCATTCCACGGGAGCATTTGCTTTTTTTTTCAGTTTAGCGCTGAAGCAAAGGTATAATAACAGAATACAGTTTCTCACTTTCTGTATTACCATGCCTGCTACATTCTTTACATCCCTATTTTTGGTGTGAATTCACTATACTGTACACTGGAGCCATTTATTATTCTGTCACATTTACAGCCTTTGCACACAAACAAACAAACAAACAAACAAACACACACACGAATACCCTGAACCCAAAATTGTAGTCACATACAGCATCTCTCCTGAATACAGAGATTTAGCGTACAGGTCGTTAGATGCAATGGAGCAAACCAGATTTCTTACCTTAAGACACAAACTACTTCATAAAGTACCAAACTCCTAATCAGATACTTTATTTACAGAAAACAGACCTAAACCACAAGTTGTTCAGATGCTGATTACATGGCCTGCTCTGTAAATCAGCAAATCAACTCATCATGGGCTTGCAGTCAACACAAATGGTAATCACCTCCAATCTGTTTAGAAATTAACCTGAAGAGCACAGACACAGTGGAGGGATTACCAATGCGATGCATCATCACTCAACAAATGTCATGTAAATGTGTGTGAACACATTTATCATGTAATAAAGCTGATGCAGCAAACATGTTAGCACATTTATTTGACTTTTGTGGCCTGTTTACACATTGCGCATACACAGAGCAACATTAGTATGTTTCATGTGTTTCAGCTGACTTTACAAACCCATCCAATGTTCAGTCTCCATCTAGCTGTGATTTTGTTTCCATCAACCCCTGAGGGAAATATCTGGCTTTTTATCTGTCTGCTAAATGCTCCACTGGTCGTTAGTACATTGTCTGTCTGCAGACAATCCGCTGACCTTCCCACCTTATCGGAGCTTTTCGCTGAAAGCAGCAACATGCTGCTGCTGGAAATTAGTTTGATGTAATCATTGAGACTGAACCAAAAAACAGTAAAGATGGGAGCCGTAAAAATCAAAACGGCTAAAAGATGCCAAAAAATCCTCCATAGAGCTGCAGACACTGCAGAACATGCTGGGTGGTAATTCTCTGTAACAAGTTATCCCTCTCATATAAACATAGTCATTTGATCCATTGTTGACATAGAAAATATTAGTTTTATAGTTGAAATGAAAGAAGTCTGGGAGAAGAGGTCATACAGTCAGTGTTGGTTTCATGACCACAATCTTTCCCGAACTGTAGCCAAAACATTTCTGCTGGCTTAGCCAGACGACCAACGAGAAAACACTTACATTTCTTGTTTTTGTAACAATAACAAGAACATGTTTTGTTGTTTATGTACTGTATGACATCTTGTTTTACTAGATACACTGTTCACGTTGTCATTTTAATAGTCCTCTATCAATATTCTATGAAAACACAACGTTCACCGCTGTCGTCACACAGCAGCTTCTACCCTACAGAGAGAGTGAGAGAGAATCAAGGAGTGTGTGTTTGAGCGTGTAACAGCCATTGAATGATAAATGTGAGATGAAATCAGAGTCTGGGTCTGACTGTCCCTCTGTGCTCAGCCTCGCTCGTCTCCTCTCAGTGTAAATACCAGAAGCATTAAAAGTTTAACAAGCTCTCTGGGTAAACTCTCCAAGGGTATTGTAGGTTTTCTTCCAATTTAGCTTAGTTTGTAGTTTCATTTTCTAATCCGCTTTTGTGATGAGACTGGTATCGAGCTGTCATATAGCTGCCTGAATGTGACGTGATGTGATGGCTATTTGGAGTTTAGTTACACTGTTTGAACACTGATGACTGTGTCCTATTTGTACCTGTTGTGCAAACATATTGACAGCATTTTTCAGTCTAATTAGATTGTAGATTGTACCATCGATTGTTGATCGGAGCAAATTAATTACTGTAAATCATTGTGTCAACTTTCAGTTTAATCTCTGTGTGACCAAAAATGTGTTGCCATGTTAATGTGCAAAATATATACACATATCCTTAAAGATTTGATCCCAACAGCTTGAAGGAAAAGACGCTGATATGTTGCTGACAAACCAGTTTACAACATAATATGTTTTCTCAATGTTTTTGCCAACATTTCAGAGTCAGTCCAGTCTGAAACTGCATCTGGAATATATAATGTGTTCATTTGATCACTGGCATTAACAAAAAGTATAACTACAAACATGAATTTATTTGATCATTGTCTTGCTTTTGGGGGATTGGATCGTGATTCTTGTGTGTGTCTTTCTTCTGCAGGCTCAGAAATTGAAGTCAAACGCAACTGTTGATGGTGTCTTCTGTGTGGTAAGTTTATCGTCAGTTATGTCATGATAAAAATACATTTAGTCATTTGCAATCATGAGACAATCCATATACATGGATTGTATTTTTAGGCAAAACGTTTTTTTTTTGTTTTTTTAATGTTCTCAGCAATCTAGACAGTCATTGTTTTCAGTAAATTTAACAGTTATCTTGAAAATTGTGAGCATCATGCAGTCAGAGCAAACATTACTTTGTTTATTTACTTTGCAGTTGAAACTTTTTTTGTTCAGCTGCCAAATGTCAAATTTCTTACATTAAAGCATCCTAAAAAAAAACCATATTTTAAGACTCCCAGTTTGTAACTGCAAGGCCACAATAATACAATACAACAAAAATGAAGGTGCAAAATCCATGTAGTAATTGCTTTTCAGGCAAGTTGATTTTTGCAGTGTACCTGCTGGTAATGGAGATGAAATCTCAAATTGTTTCTCCATTTTATCCAAGAAAACACTTTTATTTAAGATCACAAGGCAATTGCCCCACTGACTAAATCATCCCAAACTCTAATCCAACCTCTGCTAGAAGTCTCTGACCTCCCTCTGACAGTGACGCGCCACAGCAATCCTCCCTGCCTCCTTTGTAAACTCCTGTTCTTTGTAGTTCCTTTGAGGCTGAAATGGGACTGTTGCCTATCTGATGGCTTTTAAAGTTCACTGTAAATGTCATTGTACAATAATAAGGCACTGGTATGCACTGGACTGACATTTAATAGAGGCAGGGACAGGTCTGGCGGAGATGACCCGGCAGTTAGCTTGCAGCTTTATTAGCAAGCCAAAGACTGGTGGGTGAAGCTCCATAAAGACATACATCTGCATGGTGGTACATGTAAATGCACTCACACGCACAGACACACACACACACACACACACACACAAATGTAGCGTTTCACTGTGGCATTTTAGTTATAAAAACCAACCTTTTGATTTATTTTTTTTTACTTTGTCATACCAATAGAATAGAAGAGTTTTTATATGTGATATTACTGAATTAACCTACACTTTTATCTTAATCCACATAACTATGTTTCCATTTGATTGTATTCCTCAGTCTCTATAAAGCACTTTTGCTGTTTTTAAATGTGCTCCACAAATAAATTGACTTGACTAAAGTCAACTTTAGCTGGTATAGGATGTCACTGGCAAAACTGGGGAAAAAAAAAGTTTTATTCTAAGACATAAATACCTTAAAAAGTGAGAATGATACTAGAAAAACCTAGAACCGTTTGCTGCATTACATGTTATTGTTATTGTTGTGGATAAAATCAGAGACCAGGCAACAGATATCCGTTAACACACATTTACAAGAGGTTGATTTTACAGCCTTGAGTAAGAGGGAGTTGATGTACAGTATATGAACCTTTGCAGCAGCTTAAGCATATGCTTAAGGTCAGGCTTTAACACACAGGCTCTCTGTATATATATCAGCAGCTTAGTAGCAAGATGAATGAGCAACCGCTTCAAATTGACTTTCTGCCAAGCGCCTTTGCTTCTGTCTCTACCTCCATCAAGCTCTCAAAGTCTGTCATCGCTGTTGGAAAAATGGCTTCTTGATTTCACTGTTGATTTGATGGTTGAACTGCCAGATTTTAAGACGCAGAGCTAGCTACAGTAGCTACATTAGCAGCATTACATCTGGAATAAATCACTTTTTATTGCAAGAGGACATTCAGTCACGCAGCAGAAAATATACCTTTTGAAGATCATCTGGGTTAAAATTAGTTTCAACCAATCAGCTCCTTTGAAAAAAGATTCAGATTTGGGACTTTTTTTTTTTTTACCAAACTAAACTCTCTGTCATCTTTGTGTCTCACTCAGGACCCTCAGATTGATGGTCCAAGCACGTCCAACGCCATTCAGAGAAACTCAGCTGTCTCCAGACGGCCTGCAGGTCTGCCCTCTCTGCTGCCCCCGCTGCTGTGGCTGTGCTACTGCACCCTGCCAGCACTGCCCTCCCTTGGCATCTTGTAGCCTCACCGCTTCACAAACTACAACGGACTGACAAACACACATTTGTATAAAAGAAAAAGCAAAACAAGAAATTATATCCTTTCTTCTCAGTAATACCTGTTGTACTTTTATTTCCCTCTGGATTCTATTTCTCTCTTGATTCCTACTTTGATTTTTTTTATGAATTTTTGGAAAGCTTTGTTGTTTTATGTTGTTTTTGCATTGCATCGCAGCTGTGTGCTAAACAGTGATCTACTATACGTGTTAACTCAGTTTGGCTGTGTGTTCCCTTTGGGTTAGTTCAGAAAAAAAAAAGGGATTTCAAGCTTCCGTGTTGCTTGATTGGGCAGAAATCAGAAAATACTCGAGGACCACATTCCACTAATACAACAACATTACACAAAATGTAAATTAACATCAAATTTCAGAGTTGCCAAACCAGTTTTCACCCACGTCTGTTTGTGTGTTGAGGCTATAGGTGGGATCTTTTGCTTAAAAGTCACAGTCAGTTCAGTAACGGCTACATTCTATTGCTTGGGCAACCTTTTAGGTGTTATTCAGTCTCCTCTGTGGTTTGTGTATGTTTTCATAATGACGTGATCTGGTATTTTACATTTTTATGAGCTGAATGAATAGTCCACCCCTTTTACCAGTTAAAACTAGTTAATTTGAACATCAGAGCCCCCAACACATGCCCCCAAACCGTCTTTACTGTAGCTCATACTGAACACACATCGCCACTGGCAAAAGCACACAGGCAAAGACCCACAAACACATACTGCACATGTTCACACATTCAGACAAACAAACACACACACACACACACAGCAACACACTCAGTGCCCTGCTCCCTTTTTTTTGTTTTTACACTTTGTTTTGCCAACACAGTGATAATCACAGAACGGTAGGATATACGCTGCTGTGGATACATGAATCCACTCAACTCATTAGTGATTGTACATACTTGTAATTGTTAAAAGTCGAAGCCATGTTCGGTGTTTCTCTATGAAAGGTGATAGAGAAGCTGCTGCAGTTTCACCTGAACCATTTTTTTTTTGGACTTTGCAGCATTGTGTCCACAAAAACAAGAGCTAAGGAAAAAATAAATAAATAAATAAACATATGGTAATTGTTGTAGAGTATATTCAACAGTAACTCACACCTCCATTTGCTCCAAAGCTCAAAGCATCATTTTTCTGTCACTTCATTGTTACAACTTATTGCCTCAATTGTAAAACTGTTTGGGGAGGATCACTTCAAATTGACTGTTTGCTAAGCCCTGTCAGTCTTTACTGACACTATACCTGTCAAGCTTTGCATTGTTGCACATCACACACACTGTATGCAGTTCACCACAAATTGGTAGGATTCTCAAATTTAGCTATCGACTGTCCATTTTGTCAGATAAATGACAAGATTTTGTGTATGGCTATATGTAGAATATCTTGCTAACACTGCACCGAAATATAAATATGAACTAAAGCTCATACTATAGGTCACCTGCAAAAAGTCACCAGTTTGTGATTTGTGTAGAAGACATGGAAATGAAGAAAAATCTAATGTAATGTTATTTTGTTAGCTAACTCTTTTTTAATGCTTTTATAGAAAAAACATATTTGGATGAGCAACTACAAAATCATTGAGTTTGCTAATAATATATGCTGCTGCTGCTGCTAGGAGTCAGGCATGCTAACATTAGCAGCACGTTATTTCCTTGCTTGTGTTTGGCTTTGGAAAGGCAAAAAGTGACTTTGTGTATGCTAAGTGTCACTGTTACTAGAGGCTCACGATTCAAACACGTTGATAAACCCAAAGCTTGACAGACTCTACGCTGTGATTGGAGAGAAGTTTAGCAAACAGCCAATCCTCTAACTTTTTTTTTATTTTTATTTTTTTAAACGTGTGACATGTGACTTACGTACTGTATTTAAATTGTTGAGCATTTTGTATGTCTGCTCCCGAGGCCTGCTAGGAGAGATTTCAAGAAAGCCACAGCATCCCAATCACGTTCACTTCTCAGATATCAACAAGCATCCGCTTTTAATCAGCAGTTCAGGTCATAATAGTTTTTCAATTCTCTCCGCAAGAAATTGAACGTTTTATTATTATGACAGACTTGCAACGCACGATCAGGACGTTTCCATACGTCGCTATGGCATGTTCAGCAAATTACTTTAACCGTGAGGACACTGACAGGAGCTTTTAGGACACACTGCTTGGGTTCATGTAGCTTCTCACAACATGATAATGTATAGTAGAACTTAAATGTTATTTACCGAGTATAAACATGGTATATGCACTGTATGTACTTGGCTGAAACTATAAATTGGACAAATAAATGTCTGATGTTATTCTATTCCAGAGCATTGTGAGCTATTTTGACATTCACATACAACATAGAGTACATTAAATAAGCCAGAATATTGTTGGTTTTTTTTTTATATAACAACTTATATGTATATTTCTTCCACTATGTACATGGTTATGAAATATTATTGCATCTGAGAAAGAGGATATCAATGTAACTCTCTTACTGTAGTTAAATATGATATTGTTTTGTACCATAGCCCCATTTAGGATGTTGCTTAAATATAGTATTGATTTTTTTTTTTTTGGCTAAGATTTGAACTTATTTTTCTATCTTTTACTAATTTTTGCTTTTTTGATGAGTAGAAGTGAATGAAGGCCACAGGCAGTTTGTATTTGAGGATGTTCAACTTTTTTAAAGACTTTTTGCCTTCACGTTACAGTAATTATATTGGTTTTACCACTAAAATAATTACGGTGACAATAATGAGTAATAAGTTGAGTAACAAAGATATTTGTAACTGCATGGTGATTGAAAAGGGAATAAATCAATGTTTAAAGACAAATATATTATGTACAATACCATTTACTGGCTTTTTAATGGTATATTTGACCAGATCAGGAAAATTCCCACAGATTGTATGTGTGTGCAGTTTTGATGGAAAGTTAAGAGAAATGTCAAGATTTGCTATGCGACAAAATCTCTAAATGGGACAGATTATATTTCTCAGACTTAATATTTCATCTTTGCTGCGCCACTTGGGGAATATGAGATAAAGTAAAGTTTATAAAAGTTTGTTCATCTTGCTTTGGTGACTACTCTGAGCTTGGTAGGCCTCAAAACTGGGATCCTACTTTCTGGCAAAAAAACAAGAAAAAGATGGTGAATATTTTTGCTGTCCATCTCCATTCCACCTGTTGTATAAAAATACCAGAAATGGCTTTTTTTTTCGGAGATGGAGACTCCCACAGCTATCCGGCATCATTAACTTCTTAGCTTGTGAAAATGTAAAATCTATTGTACAAAAGTTATAACTAAAAACTGTTAAATCACCCAGACTTGTGTACGGTGGTGTTTTTTTTCACTGAACAAACATGAAACAGAACCTGAGTCAAGCGGCAGACACCTGGAAAAAGTCAGATAGGTGGCACAAAGGATTAAAGAAAGTTTGTAGTCATCTGAGGTGATCCTGCAGCGGCTGATAAGACCTCATGTTACCGAGCCAAAAGGAAGACATGAAGAGCAAAAGAGATGAGATGGGATAAAGAAAGAGTCATCTGAGGTTTCTTGATGACTTTTTTTTAGCTTTGGCCAACCGATGTGAGGGGAGAGATCACCTCAGGCAGGCGGAGCACTCAGGAGCGCTTCCTGAGGAGACACAAGAGGTAAACCAGAAACAATGGGGCAGAAGTTAATCCTGTTAATATACACCCTGAACTGAGCTCAACGTGTTCACCTGCAAGCAGTCGGCTGAGGGAGTCAGTTGTGTTCATTTTGAATCTCTCATATTACTATTAATGCTGTCTGACTGTGAAGATAATTTGGGTTTTTATGTGCTGATGGTTTTATATACAGTAGCTGTCTCTGAAGCTTCTACTGCTACTCAATGCCAGTTTTCAAACACAACCTTAGATAATGTTGAGGTTTTTATTCATTTTCACTCTGATATGATCTCCATTAACATCAGATTGTTTTGACAAGTCATTGTGCAGCTAAAAAGCCAGCATCAATTTGGTGGAATGAAGTGAAAGCAGGCCAATAATCAAGACAAGACAATAAAATACCATATTCCATCCTCCAAACTTTCTGAGATGTTTATTCATTCAGTTAAAGGAAGATTTGTCTTGTCTCAAATCAATTCTCATTCACAATGAACAATGGAAATGTTGTATATTGTAAGCAGCGTGGGAAGTTTTAAGCCTAACGACATAAGACTACCCTGAGTCGTTATTTATAGCAGCATATTATGTCTGATAATAGGATGTCTTCTAAATCGTCTTTTCTTGGTTTGTTTTGCTTGCTTCCTTAAAGCAAATACAATATATCAACTCTAATAGACAATTCTGATACAATGAAAATATTTTACACATTTTACATGTTAATTAAAACTGAGTAAATACATCTTGGAACATTTATATGCCAGGCTGCATTTGTTAAATCCATGTTTTATAGCAGGTGACCTACAGTTATCTAATGTGATGACATTGAGCTCCGCAATGATCACTCAAGGTTGTGTTCACCTTAATTAATCACGTATTTAATGCACCACCCGGCAAGCACACCGGGTGATTAAAAAATTCAAACACACCCAAACTGTTGCATCATTACTGCATCATCCAGCAGGCGCAGTAAGTGACACAAACCAAACACACCCAAATCGTTGCTCTTTTAACAGGTGCATGCTGGGTTTATTTTCTCTTCCGTGTCCAGGCTTTCTGCTGTTTCTGACTCCCTGATGCGACACTTCAGTGTTTATTATCAGCCCAGAAATATTCAGAATTTATTTGAGAGTAGATTTGATATATAATGCAAATATAGAAATAAGAGCAAAGGAGTTGGATTTAACTCAGACTGTGGTGGACTGTACTGATTCTACAGTCAGTGACAATTGGGTGACCTGATAAGTGCTTTCTTTAGTGCAGTGTGAACAATAACTTTTAAATGGAATCACCAGGCAGCCAGTGTAAGTAAGGTTACAACACCTTATATAACACCGTTAGTCTAGTCACACCAGTCTAAAGCTTCATGCATCTGATCAATATCAGATCATTTAAATGAAGCTCTATTTGAATCATAGAGTTGATCAATACTTTTTTTACCCAGCGATAGTCCACAGTGTAAACAGAATGGCAGCGCTGGAGAGCGTGAGTAGGCTCAGAGCTGGGAAGTTGTTAATTAAAACCACTTTTCTTTTAATTTAATGGAAAAAAAAAATGAAGAAAAAATGTTGTTCACCCAGCTTCCATTTATGGCTCATTGTGTCATATACAATGGTGCTCATGGTGATTGATCTACTTACGCACTTTTGACATTATGAATAAAATATTAAATGTAAAACAGAAAAGGATGATGGGAGAAAAGGTCTGACGTGTGCACATCATCTCATCAGTGCCAGAAAATAGGTCTGACATTTGAATATACTTTCTATTCATAATTCTCCATTTATCTTCCAACACGCTCATTAGACTAACTGCACATACTTAAAGCCCTAGTATACAGTAGTGCACTATAATAACACTTATTGCAGTATAACCACATTTCCCAAGATCAGGATAAGGAGGTGGACATTAAAAGCCCCATCACATGTTGCACGAGGCTTCAGAGCGATATGTCACTGTTCATAATCAAAGCCTTTATATCCTGTTAAAGTAATGGAGATTTTCTCACAAGTGCTGTTTCTGATGCTTTGGAACAAAGTCAGAGCAGGTGTTAGACCTACAGGGAGCATTTCTGCATATACATTTTGACCATGTTTAATATTGACATACAGCATCATTACCGATTATAAATGAAAGAAAAATATATTATATATAATGATAATAATCTGTTAACAATAATCCGGCTTTAGCCTTCAATTCAGTTTGCCATTCCAACATGTATACGGGGAGGGTGTTGTCACATCTTCTTTTGCACGTCTCTACCTTTCTGTGCATAGGTGTGGACACATCATTACACAGGACACTAAAACACACTTAAAGATGAGGTGTGAAAAGGGTTAATTATGTACTAATGGACTGGGGGACTTTGATTTAAGAAAAGACATTGTAGTGTTTCTGTGTTTTTCATGGAAACTTCAGAGTACTGATTAAAAAAAAACTCAATTAAAACCGGCAATTTGGTTCCCGTCTTCTCCAGTCTGCACGTTGAAGCATCCGTGGGCAAAACACTTAACCCCAAATGGCTCCCAGAGGTTGTGCCACCAGTGTGTGAGTGCGTGAGTGAATGTTAGACTCCTCCAGGTGAGCAGGTTGGCACCTTGCATGGCAGAATCTGCCCTCATATGTGCGTGAATGTGTGAATGTTGACGTGTAGTGCTTTGAATATATTCGGCGGACTGGAAAGGCTCTACATATAAGTGCAGTCCACTTAACATTTACCATGGAGGGATGCTCATGCAAAAGTGGCAGACTGACTAAATTAAAGTTTTTAAGAGTTATTTGCTTTGATAGTGCTGCACCCATCTGACTCTTCTCCCAACCTTTTCTATTTCTGCTTTAGAGCTGGAAGAGTTGAAAAATGTGCATTTAGAATTTCCCACAGCCAAAAGAGATTCATTCAAATTTCCCTTAAAATGGTTAATCTATCAAAAAAATACTCTCTGGATTAGTTCTTTGACAGAAAATGAACTAATAATCAATTAATCAATCCATCAATTAATGCCAAAACATCATCGGTTCTGTTTCTCCCTACATCACTGTGAACTGAATGTGTTTTTTTTAATTGTGACAACATTTCACCATTAATTTTATAAACAAAACAATTGTTAATGAATCAAGAAAATAATCAGCAGATAAGAAGATAAGAAAAAAAACAAGATGTGTTGTTGATGAGTAGTCGAGTGACCAAATAATTCTAAGCATTTTTCTTTAAGCAAATATGTTAATATGTGTTGGTTTCAGTTTTTCATATGTGATAATCAAAAAATGCTTTTCTTCATTGTCATTCATGATAGTAACAAAGAAGACATTTGAAGACGTTGCTTTTAACTACTAATAAATATTATACAGAACTTTTTCACTATTTTCAGACTTTTTATAGACAAAATGCTAATTGATTAATCAACAGAAATACAGCAGAAATACTCAATAATGAAAACAATTGTTGTGGATCTAGTTGTTTTATCCTCTCGGTTCATACATGTATCTCCTCTACTATAAACTAGAATACTTTATTTTTGTTTTTCTTTTGTCTGACACACAGAACCAGTTTCTTCCATTAAGAAAATAATCTGATGGTCAAAACTGGATGATGGCACTTGGAATTCGAGCATCCAGGTTCTTTAGGACAGATGATCCATATGAATTATAAACAGAATAAAACATAACCAGACTAGAATTGACCCTCAGCCCTCCACTCATAGCAAGGCTCAATGTTTTTATAGTAGATCAATACTGAACCTCTGTTCATTAATGGACAGTTCATAAGAGGAGGTCATAAAACTTCACATAAACACGTTGGGTCTCCTGACACCAGCATGAATTTAACTTCTATTAACACATCACGAGGGAACTGCTATGCGACGCAGCAAAGTCCTGCATGGCCAATTCATGTCACTATGACAAATAGATTATGAATACTAATAGATGTTTTTTGTCATAATCATCTTTGGTTCTTTACAATCATAGTTTAATTAGGCAGGATGGTTACGACTGATGGTTAAAACACGGTAACATGGACAATAATAATAATAATAATAATAATAATAATAATAAAGGATTCAACAGGAGCAAAATGGAAGCAAATGTAAAAAATTATAATTAAGTTAAAATAATTGGAATAAATTAGCCCAGTAGAAACACTGTTATTTTTTTTAAATAAAACAGACAGTTAAAATAATTAATTCATTCACAATGAGACATAAATATTAATAAATAAGACAGACATAGATAGATAGATAGATAGATACATAGATAGATAGATAGATAGATAGATAGATAGATAGATAGATAGATAGATAGATAGATAGATAGATAGATAGATAGATAGATAGATAGATTTAGTTTATTACAACACGTTTCAAAACTAGAGATTATAAAGTGCTTTGCAACATAAAATAATAACAAATATTCAATAAAGCTTTTAAAGTGAGGAGGATACTGACTTAAAGGCTGAAACAAGGTCTGTCTGAGCTGCAGTGAAGTATTTCTGAACAGACTAGAAAGAAAGCAGGAGACTGGTCACCCTGACCTGTCAGCTGACCCTCCTGCAGACGCCCACCGTGTGTGTCCCTGTGGTTACTAGTCACATAAGTCAGTTGATGTAGTGCGTCAATAGCTTCACTCCTCATCACTCATGTCTTTGCACTTTGTGTGCTGAGAGAGAACAAAAAGAGCCTTCTTTGTTAGTGCAGAAGGCCACTTATGACAGAGCAGTGCATGCTGGGATTGAGTCGAGGACGGCGGTATCAGGGGCGACATTCTTCAAAGCAGCACTGAGGCTGGCTGACTGGTCAGTGGTTTGGGTATGTGTGTGTGTGTGTGTGTGTGTGTGTAGGGACAGCAGTGTGCTTTGTAATCCAGTGATGACCCCCCCCCCCCAGCTGACTCGGTCACTTGTCCTCAGATGGCGGCTCAAATTATCCATCGCAACTGGTCCATAATGGCATAAAGATTGCGGCCTGGATGAGGCATCAATCACAAGAACTAAGAGTCCGAACACAAGGGAGCTTAATGTGAGGGAGGGTGGAGACCAAGCGGGTGGAGGCGGAGATGAAGAGATACTAAAGCCGCAAGTAATAATTATTTTCATCTGCTAATTATTTTCTAGAAAATTGTTTGGACTATAGAACATCTGAAAACAGGAAAAAAAAAATGTCCGTCATATTTTCCTAAACTCCAAGGTGATGTTTTTAAATTCCCCAATTTATTCAACCAACAGTCCGAAAGAAGATATTCACTTCAGTTGAGGGCTGCAACTGACAATTTTCATTTTTGACTAATTTGTCAGTTATTTTCTCGATTAATTGACCCTGACCAACAGTCGACGACCCAAAGATATTCCTTCTACTTCTCGCCAGAAGACTAAATAGACCAGAAAATATTGACATTTGAGAAGCTGGAGTCAGAGAATTTGGACTAAATGAGTAATCATCTTTCAAAATAGTTAATTCAACATTAAAACAATGAATTGACTAATTGTTACAGCCCTAATTCAGTTTACTATCACACAAAACAAGTGAAACCAGATAAAATACTGATAAAATGACATGCTGGGGCCGGGCAATGTTTGACATTTTTTGTTTAATTGACTGATTGTTGCAGCTCTTGGAGATGCTGTCAGCAGACAGAGGAGTAAGAAAGCTGGACGAGATGGAGCGAGAGGAAGAAAAAGGGTTTGGACAGCGCTGAAGGCTTGATTGAAGGCTGAGAGAGTAGGAGGAGGAGGATGAGTAAACTGACCTTCACGAGAAATGTGTTTTTATTACTCAACATGCTTTCAAAACTAGCGTGTGCACTAATACAAGATATATGTGTGTCTGCGGGAGCGTTTTCCAGTGATTTTTGAAATATCTGTACTGTACAGATGTGGCATTCAGTTGTTGTAAACAAGTGTAAAGTGAATATGTTGATATTTTTGCATTTTAAAACTTAAGTTAGTGAAGTGATATTAGACTATAACTTAAATTTTAAAAAACAGTCTAACTACACTGGCTTTGCTGAGTTTCTAGGACGCTGGCAATTATTATATAATTATTATTATGGATTAATCTGCCAATTATTTTCAGGATCATTAAAAAATATATATAACTTGTTAGAGCTCAAAGTGACACCATCAAACATCTTGTTTTGTCCAACCAACAGTCTGACATCGAAGATCTTCAGTTTACTATCATGTATTATCAAACTAGGTGCCAAATAAATTTCTATTGATTGATTAATCTCTGCAGCTCTCGATGATGATGTTGAAGTTGCTGCATGAGCACTGTATGCTTTACTAAATATAACTTAGCTTAACTTTGCATGTGAACACAATTCACTGGAGATGGCGTGTTTGCACATATGTGAACATGTGTGGTCCATGTCAGCAGCATGTGAGCCTCTTTGTCTCCATTTGCTACCAGAGACTAATGACGCTAAAACAGATGTTAAGGGTTAACCACGACATTCTCAGTCCATCAGTTTATTGAGGCACGTTCTCTTTCTTCTCCTTTCACTCTTTGTGCATTTCCAGTATTGTGTTCAGGTATTGAGCTTCTCACATTGACTTTCTCTAAAAACACCCCCCCCCCCTTTCCCCTTTGATCCTCTGAACTGGTTTAAAATCGTCATAGATCAGGATAAAAGGGAAAGTGCACCTATTCCTGCTGCCCATGACGTGCAGGTATTGAGCAGAGCGGAGATGCCAGCAGCCCACTTAATGCTAAATACAGCAGTCTTTTATCTTGAGGAAAAATACAGTGAGCTGGGAGCATAAAAAGAAGCACTTATCTATTTCCTCGTCACTAATGGCGGTGACAGCAGCAGCAACACTGACCTCGTGTAGTGTTCACAGGCCTTTCAAAGAAAAGGAGTCAAAAGCAAAACAGGGTGTGAAAATACCCTTCATTGATGAAGATTTACAGCCTTTTTGTTGATACAGTCGTCTAAAATGAAGGTTGATCTGGGATGTGGCCGACTGTAAATTCTGCAAAATGAAATCTAATAGATTGTTTTCTTTCATCATTTTCATACTGAAATGGCAAATTCCCCTCTCAGTGCGCAGTGGGTTACAAGATGATAGGGTATGTAAAGGTAGAAGAAGGCATATGCAAATGATTACTGATGAGAAAGCATTGTTTACCCATCTTTTTATTTACCACTACACCACTGACTGTGAAGGATTTAGAAATGCAGCCAGACAGTAGAGCGCTGCAGCCACTAGATTCTCAGCTGCTGTTCCCTGGAGAGAATGTATGTTAGTGCTTTTGGGTTTTTTTTTCATTTTCTGGTTATAGCCACATATTTGCATAAAGGTGTCTAATTCTGAACTTGCTGAGATCACCTCAACAATCCAGCCTCCTCTGCTTCATGACTAAGGACATAATCCGCGGTCCTTTTCAGGCACACAGCAGCTGGTTGTTACTGCAGCAAAATAGACATAAAAAGATTGGATTTATTTTATATATCTGTTAACTGCATCGGTATGCAGCTGCTCATACAGATGCAGACGAAGCCCCACTCTGATGTACACAGTACACATACAAGTTCAAATATGTGCATGCACAAAAGCAGGGCCTCGTTAACATTATTAATTGCAAGACAAATGTTCCACTGTAGGAAATGTCTAAAAGAATCACCAAAACACTGCCAGTTTCTTTACTGGTTCACTCAGTTTGTGCTGAGGAAGGTGCAGCATCAAAAGATGAATCCTCTGATGCATATGAATATGCTCATTGGGCACATTACATTTCATTGCAGTCTTACTGTTGTGTTATGACATGTTGTGAGATGTTGTTTGTACATTTTGCAGTTGACATTTTGACCTGAGGGTAATGCTACAGAAATAAATGGTAGAGTTCATCCTCTGGGGACTGAGAATATCCACAGCAAATGTCATTGAAATCCTAATGTCACATCAATTTCAGGAGAATCTTCCAAGTTAAATTTTCCTAGATCAATATTTGGATGAAGTACTGTTAAATAAGTACATGTATTATAACATAATAAAATCATGCACACGTATTTCAATGTATTCAATATATTATTGGTAAACCAATATTAAAATTCTACCGATTATGAGGAAACTAAAAAGGGATCATGAATCCTACCCAAAGTTAATGGAGATCTTTCTAGTTTTGTTGAGGCATCATCCTCTAGTATTAGTTTAGACCGATTGGCACACATGCCGAGATCAGCTGTGAGTATCTGGATGTTATGATATTATAATGTAAAACATAGATTAAGTATTATTAACACCAACACATGTTGTGCTCATCCTTTTCATTTTGTTTGTCTAAGTTTGTCAGGTTGCTGAGCCAGTTTCTGCTGGGAGTGTTTACTGAGCTTGTCATCTGACCCTATTGACATCCTGAGAACACCAATCAATACAGTCCCAGAAGTAATAATCCACACAGTGTATCAGATCCAATTACCATACGAAGAGGCATCAAAATGTTTTAATCGTAAAGTACAGATTTTATGCTCTTATGGACAAATACAGTGCGGTGAGCTGCCCTTTGTTAATAGAAGTCTCAACAACAAACTGGTGCAAAATTACATGAAAACAAAACACCTGAATGAAAACAATCAGGCTTTATATATAGACAATACATATGCATGAAGACATAAGTCTACTGTGTGTGTGCAGCTGATAAAACGTGACTTTACAATATTAAATGAAGGATCAACACAGTAGATAAAGGGGAAAAAAATAAACTATGTTGGTGTGCACAAAATATATCATTTGATATGGAAATAAGATTGAGATTTGGAAATGAAAAGACACTGAGGGGATACTGCAATACTGTGGATTTGCTGTTAAAAAAAACAACTTTTAGAAATTATTGTATGTGGCCGTAATTTGCATCATTTATAAATACATATATAAGGAGATGTTACATAAAAGTTTCACAAATGAGGAAAGATGTATACTGTAGCTTCACAGTAAGGAATTAATTGACAGGCATATGAATACCATCAGTAGTACAGTATGACATCACAGCCCAGAATAAACATAAACATTTGAATGATCAGTTGCATAATATTATCCCACAGCGGGTCCTAATGTACTGGTAAAGCATTTCACTTATAGTGCATATACAGATATGTATAAGGCCCACAGCTACACATAATGGACTTCTCCATTAGAGCACCTGAGCAGGTATCAAAATGTTGAACTTCAAATGTTGGTGCAGGGAAAAACATCAAACATGTATCCCATAAATGACACATTTCAACAGCAACCAACGATCTTTGTATCAAGATGCATTTCTTCAACGTTGCAACATTAGTAGTCTTTACAATTCCAGGTGGAATTTTATCCCACAGAAGTCCATCCTCTACAGTGCATTGATCTAGTTAGGTCCATGTTGTTTTTCAGACATTGCATCAGCGTGAGTTTGTAAATCACGACCTAATTTCAACTCAGATAATTTCAGCTCAGTGGTGTTCAGAGCCATTTAGTTTGGTTTAGTGGTGTAAAACAAGTGTTTGCCTCTGCCAATATGGTGGACCACATGACAGACAGACAAGAGCCCTGTAGATGCATAGCCACATGGCATGGAAGTGGAAAAGTCAGCTCTCATGGTAAAACACACATTTTCGTGCACATTCTGCAATAAGGGTTCCAATATTTGTTTTCCTGGCTCATGAGGACTGACACATACACACAAAGGACAAAAAGAGCATGTTAATGGAGAAATTTTCCATCTGATCCAGGGAGAAAATGGTCCACAAGTTCTGTTTTTCCCCAGTTTGGGTGACTGTTGATGAGGCATTTGGTTACAGCTGCAGTCCCATCCATGCCACTTGAGTTTCAAACATCATCCAACCCAAATTTTGCAGCCTTTTGTGTACAATGTTTCCATCCATTTTAAGTCATCAGGAATATCTTCAGTGCAATCGATGGATATGTTGTTACCTCGTTGAAGGCATGCAGTTCATACGCAGGTCCCTTGGTGGTGCACGATGTGTTTGCGGTGTTTCAGACCCAGGCCTCTTTCTTTGAAGTCCATCACTCGCTGTTGTGATGTGTCTACCAGAGCACTGGCTATAGCAATACCTAGAGGTCCACAAAGAAAAGACAGTTCACAGAGAAATATACAACATGCTGATTTGGATGTATTTACATTCAAAGTTCTTCTTTTTTACAATGCCATGGCAACTCATTGAGCTGATATGGCTTCATAAAGGTTAACCAATGTTTTCTAAAAACATATTTAACTATAATGAATGATTTTATTTCCTTTTGTAAATTATAGGAGCTACACAAGGGTCTACTTTGGGCTCCCTTTGGTTTTCTTTGGCAACATAAAAAAAGAACAATAAAAAGAAATTATTAATGAAAAAAGTCATCAAATCTGCTATGACATACAAAAAATAACATCATACAGAATATATTTTGCTTGTTTCAGAAATTAAATCATGCTAAAGCTAAACATACTGTAGAAAATTATAATAAACTGTATTTAGTTAACAATTGTAAAATTATAATATGGAGTTCCACAAGGCTTTATTTTGGGCTCCTTTTGTTTCTTTGGCAAGACATAAACTACTGTGTATGTGCAGCTTTTCAAGAAAATAAAATAATATTTATCAATAATGAGAAGGATCAACAAAAACCTGCTATGACATGCATAAATTAACATTATCATGTATTGTTTTATTTACATTGAAATATAAACTAAAAAATACTGAAGCTAAACTTACTGTAAGAAATCAACTATAATGTGGAATCTCTCAAGATTCCATTTCCCTTTAATTTTATTATGAATGGAAATATTCTCTGAAGTCAGATCACATTTTATTGTGTTGCATTTGGCTGATTATTGACTGTAAAATTAGTTTCTCCTCATAATAGACTTATATAACGAAATTGTTTATAGTTGTATGAGACTTACAAAGGATCTTTCAATCACATTGTTATCAACTAAACTATCAATAAAATTACATGTTATGCATTTCTGAATTTTCATGTGTTCATTTTTGTTCTTTGAAAAGTGCTACGTAAATACAGTCATTGTGTTGCTATATACGGCCTCACAACAAGCAAATAGTAAGTAAAAGCAACTGCAAAAATGGTGTGAAAAGTGAAAAGCCTCAGCTGGTGTGTGACAGGAGGAGACGCATCGTTCCACCGGCAGATACACCATCACAACATCCAGACAACATTTTATCAACGTCTCCACCCAGCCAGCATTGTCTGGCTTCAGCAGCTAAAAAGCTGAGGCTACTGAAGCATATCTCCCCACCATCCTGTCTCTTTCTTCCCTTTCTCACCGTCCAACAGGATGTCATACAAACATTTTCTGTGTGTGACGTTTGACTCGCCCTCCACAGCATGGCTTACAGAGAGCAGGCCGGATGCACTAAGGCATCAGATGTCTCACAGCACTGTGTTACCTCGGTAGTCGCTGCTGTTGTTAATATGCATTTAGAGTCGTGGCAGCTTTTTGCGAGTGCAGCTTGTCCTGTCTTTCCCTCCCGCCAACCGCCGGCCTGACAATGCACGGTCATTATGACCAGAACTCAATCTGCTGGCATGCAGGAGCCAAATAAACAAAACAGGCAAACAGTGGAGGGAATCTGCTGTGCTCTTGATATGATTTGGATGCAGGATGTTTTCAGCATTTCACACTCAAGTGATTTTTTATTTTTTTTTATTTATTTATTTATTTTTGGTGGGTGGAAAGAGGAAAGCCGATTACACAGTGTGCCTGTGTGTGTACATGACTCTGCAGGTAAGTGTGTAAATAACTGTGTGGATGCACCTGTGCACATACATGTTATGCAAAGACACAGTAAACCATGGAGACAAATATGGCAGCCAGCATTTATTTGCTCTCTTCATTGAAAAAAAAATGGAGGCACAGGAGGGAAGGTGATTGGCTAGCACCTGGTCTGTTGAAATATGGTTCATTATGGCTGTTTGTTTCACTTTGGCAATGTTTTATACACCACAAACAAAACCCCACATTCATCCAAATGTCGGTATGCTTGTTTGCAGGTCCTCTGTATCTCAGGAGTAAATACACCTCCATGGTATGCAGTTGTCACTTTACTGCAATGAGTAGTCTATTAATCAGTTAGTCTGACCAAAGAATTAATCAGCAACTATTTTAATGAAGGATAATCATTTAGTTCATATTTTGTTAAGGGAAATTACCAAAAATACGGCCCTGCTACTGTGTTACTTTACTTTTTGTTTCTTGCTTGTTTAAGTTTAAATAAAACAGGCCAATTGGTAAAACAACAGCCTGAATCTGTATTCATCATGTATGTATGCTTTAATTAGGGAAACAATGATGTTTTATGATGACATTTTAGTTGTCAGTGTGTGATTAAAGCTAAAAAGATATGATATGTGAGATACGTCTATATCTCATCAAACATATTAAACTATTAAGGGGGACTTAAACTGTTTCTAAACCCTAAATGAGAAAAGACATAAAAAGAGAAAAAAGTTCAAAAAAATGACTGACAGATCAGAAAAGGAAAATACATTTCAGACATTATGTAATTTTTATTCTGCTCTGATCTGACAGACAGCTGTCTGAAACCTGATTCCTTTTATAGGAAGGACTCGAGGCCAAGACAAAGACAGCAGGAATGTCACATCACGTTTATAAACTAACAATCCATCTGTCTGAACCCAGTTTACAGCCATAATGACACACACACACCTGTATGTCAAATCCCAATCCACACACACCACAAGCACTTCTAATGAAAAGACGAGACTGGAAAAGTAAAAGTAAAGAAAGATGCTCATTATTTTCCAGTGTTCTTCCATCAAAATAGCTTTCACCTTTGACAAATTGCCATCACAATTGTGTTGATTTTTCTGTGTGAACACACACATCTCTATTTGCAAAATTAAATTGGTCAAAAGTAATCAAATTATGCTGCAGGTGAGTGCGAGTGCTCATTTGCTGCTGTGGCGACCGGGCGCGTTAATGTGATTGTTTTGTCAGGTGAGTTGACGCATCATTAACCCCCCTCCTCACACACCACTTCTTCCTCCCACTCCGATAGACTAATGGGGTCATTAGCAAGAGACAAAATTCCCCAGGAACACATATCGGCACAGGTCTGACGTGGAAAACTGGGACTGTAGCTGGAAAACATCTGTGCAGGAGGAGCCCGCTTGCTAACCCGGTGACAAACCCCACAGCCAGACCCTCCTCTCCCTCTAATCATCAAAGCCAGGTTTCTGAGTGAATGCCCACCCTCAATAAAAGACACCAGGGATAGTAGCCTGCTCTGGATCCAGTATAATAGCAAACAGAAAAGAGCACGGCAGCGTCTGTTTCATGGAGCGAAGGGAAATCAAAGTCAGTCAAACAGTAACACACTGATATTCAAATATTTATGTATCTGTGAGGCACTGATTTGAGGTCTTAAAAGACCAGCAAACATGACACGTAACTATGACTGCTTTGATGTACGAATGTAGGATTCAGGTTTGATCTCCGACTAACTAGGATGCCTTTCATTAATAGTTCATGGCAGTGTTTGGTAGAGCCTTTCATTCTTATGCTTATTGGAAGAATGCGGGATGAAAAACATCTCTAAATTACCTGAAATTCATATTTAAATGTCTCTCAAATATATCGGAGCAAAGATGACTAAAAAAAAGGAAGATACCCAGAAATTCGAGGCACATGTTTTGTAGTTTCTGAAAAAGTTTAAAAAGCCTTGCCTACATCATATAAGATAAAGAAGTTGAGCATCCATGGTGCAAAGGTCCTTTTTTTCTTGGGCTAGCAGCAAATAAAAGTAAATTAACAAGGTATGAACAGTGACTTGATATGATCAATTCCTCATGTCCACATAATAAATACATGAGTTGTCTGACTGTAAATATCAGTAAAAGTCAACAAGCAGACAGATGAAGGAGTGGGGGGTGACAGGCTAGTCCATCCCAGTGGGGTGGATAGTTTCAAAGACAGAGAGGATCAAAGTATCAGGGATCCATTCCGGGTCAACAGAGCCCAGTCTCTGAGCTCTGCCCTCCGATTCCTGTCAAGCAGTTATCCAGCGAGACGCCATGAGGGAGACCCGCGGGGCGGAGGAAGGAGGTCGACAGAGAGAGCGGAAGAAACAGTGTGACAGCACTGCTTATAAGGCCAGTGACCGTAGTATGAGTCTGGTCGGAGTGAGAGGAAAGGAAAATATTTTACTTTAGAAAAAAAAAAAAAAAAAAAAAAAAAAGTAAAAAGCATCATCTGATATTTTATGAAATACGATTGTATGTCATTAAAATCACAGTGCATTGAGATTCATATCAGTCTCATGTTTTTCAAATACTGATATTGTCAAGGACATGTGTAGCCTAGTTTAGCACACTTAGGAAGCAAGGGGAAACTGCTAGCCTAGCTTAGCCTTTGTGAAAACTAGAACACTGTGATTTTCAACAACCCCAAAGCTTATGCTCTTATGTGGTGTTGTGTCTGTTTTTGATTCCTACGTGTGGTCACTGCATCCAGTCTAAAAGATGTATCTCTGCATTAGACCGCGGTGAGACTGAAAACAAGTAAAAAGTTTGTGTAAATATTCATATTCTTCGGGTTGGTTTACCCTTTCTTGCAGAGTGACTTGAATCAAATATGGAACTTAAAAATGTCCAAAACAGGACGACAAGAAGAGTTATCACGGTTGATCAAGCAACAATTGCACAAATGCACACAGACATAACTGCAATCAAATTACCAAACTACCTTTTTAATTTTTGGACGAACTATGAGACTTAACAAAAACCAAGATTAGATGAATTCATTCATTAGTTTATTGTAATGTAAGTGTTGTCTCATATCACCGAGCCTTTATGTTTTAAATGCAAATAAACAAACTCAATTTCCTTTTGTGCAATATTAAAGGTGACTTTTACTCCTCCTTTAGGAAGAGGGCCAAACTGAGAATGATACAGCAAAAGACTGAAGATGCTTCGTCAGGACAAAGAGAGAGGAAGGGAACGCTGTAGAGAGAATAAAAGGACAGCAGAGAAAAAAAGAAGTACAAATGGATGTTATGTTTTCTTTCCACTTCTCCTCAGATGGAAACCAAGAGTGGATTTATCAAAGTGTAACCACGACGACTTATCGCCTCTGCTTCACTGCTGCGATATGCAAATCTGGTTTTGTGGGTGATGGCGGTGTTGCAATGCAACTCTTACCACCAAATGCTCATAAGTAATTTAATAGCTTCCTCAATCACTTGTTTGTTTGCTTGTCCTTCTCTTTCTGTATCTCTTGATGCATCTCTAACTTTCTGCCTTTCTATCCACTTCTCATTTCAGTTTTTTTTTTACGCCTGTCTCTTGCCTGAGGTTTCCAACCTCCCAGCTTTTTAATACCTCTTTTCTTTCTCTTTCTATTTTTACTCACAAAGACATTCAACATCTTACTGTACCTGTATTCTTTTCACCTCTCTCTCTCTCTCTCTGTCTCTGATATTCTCAGGTCTATCTCTGGTGCTGAATAGACAGATTAGCGCAGGAAAAGGCGGCTGTGAATACTGCTGCGCCTCAGTCTTTATTGACCCACTATCTAAGCTCGAGAGAGAGAGAGAAAGAGGATGAGAAGGAAACGTAGCCCACGGTCTCCCTCTCCTTCTCTCCATCCTCAATGACACCTCTGCACCAAACTGAGGATATGTGCAGCCTGGTAAATCCATTAATATATAACAATTAACAATGAAACAACTGCAGCAGCAGGATGGAGAGTGTAAAAAGAAGTAAAACTGAAAGATGAAGATGAAACAGGGGCTGCAGATGCCCCCCCCCCCCTCCTCGGCCATCCCGCATTATTTTCCATCCATTCCTCCCTTCTGTCACCCGTCCTGACTGTCAGTCTTTTTCTCCTGCTCTGTCCATCATGTCAGACCACTGTGGCTTTGAATCAGTCAAACAGTCACTCAGTGGTCAAGCTGTTCCTCCTGTGTGAGTGGCTCGCAGAGGCAGGCACCATGTGCGAGTCGTCCACTGCAATTTGGATGACAACAGCTGTCAGCCAGTCTAACAGCAGTAAGTCGGCTAGTCTAGTCACTGCTATTTTCAGGATTCCTGGTTGTATTGTTGGGTCAAGAATTGCTGCAGAATTTGATTTTGGCTTTGAACAAAGTGGCCACAGTGTTGTTTTGTTTTTTTTTCTGTCTCAGATCAGATTGAACCAAAAGCTATACACCAGCTTAGAGACCTCCGCTACATCTGCAGCTTGTAATCTCATCACAAAGACGAGCCTATGGAAAGACACAGAGAGGAGAAAACTGAGTTTGAGACTCACATCTTAGCTAATACTGTGAAAAAAAAGTGCTCACTATCGCTATGCAATTTCCAAAAGTGTTTTTTTTTTTTTGCAACAACAGTGTTTTTATGTATATAGAAAACATACCCTGTGGCTTCTAATCTAAACTCTTGATTAGATTTCAATTTACATCAAATACTGTTATAGAGGAGAGTGACTGAGTAATCTTCAGGGTGTCTTTCTACGTGGCACAACTTCACGACTTGCACAAAAAAGTTTAATATTTCTTCAATGCCTGGCTAAAACAAAAAAAAAACAAAACTGACTGCATTTCTCTCCTCAACCAAGAGGCTTCATATTTGATGTCAACATCCTCAAGATACTTTTCCACATCCTGGTCCTGGCAAGGTAGCCCACTGTCCCTCTCCTCAGCCACGTCCTCCAGCTGTTGATTGATAATCTCAAATCTTTCCCAGGCAAGATGGGAGATGAAATCCCTCCAACACGTGCTGGGTTGTGTCCTGAGATCAACTCCCAGTTGAACGTGTCTGGAAAACCTCTTAAGAGAGGCGTTCAATTGGCTCCTTTCAAGGTGAAGGCGCAGCGGTTGTACAGCTCCTTCCTGATATCTGACCTCTTTATCCTGTCCCTAAGGGTGAGCCAGACACCCTGCGATAGGAAGCCCTTTCAGACACTTGCATCGGTAATCTCATTCTTTACATCTGGCACAACACCCACAATACTGCTGAGGCTTCATCAGTCTGTCTATTGATCGTGCGCTCCATCTAAACATCACTTCTGCAAAGAGCCGCAAACCAAACCAAAGATGTTTGAAGGCCTACAAACTCACCAGTCAGCATAGCTGATAATGATGATGGATGGATGGAATGGATGAATATTTATTAAGTAAGTTAAGTTTAATGACATTTATATCACATTGTTCTCAGCGGTTCCCAACTATATATGAAAAGAAAATCCTCATGATATAATTCTCTGAATTACTGAATCTGTACCTATAACTAAGACTTGTGCTTGAGTCTTTTTCTTCTGAAACCAGCATGGGTGTCTTTTCTGTCTTATATATAAAGGGTCAGTTAATGGTAACACCTCAGGGGAGCAGAGCAAAGGAGGACGAGAAGAAAACAAAGAGCAGAAAAAGAGACGGTGTAAGAGAAGACGAGCTAAAATATGCTTGCTCATCGAGGATTCCTCTTGAAGTGTCTCCCACTGAGGGTGGGCGGAGCTAGCCTGCAGTGACTTCACGATACATGCTCAACATCAATGGAGGACTGCTGTCTGACCCTACGCCGAATCTCTCTGGGGAGCAGGAGGGTGGTATTTGGAAGGGAGGAGAGGAGAGGAGAGGAGAGGAGAGGAGCGGGAAACTGGGGACGGGTGATGGGTGGGCGATTTCTTTTTATCTGCTCCTCGGTGGGTTTTATTGTGTTTGTGTAGTGATCAGAAAACCAGTCACGATCATTATAATTGCACTTACAAACACAATAAATGACTTCAGACAATGATAACATTGATTTAATAAGTAAAACAAAAACAAAAAAACAACAGAAGCATGGATGTCCCCAGAGAGTAACCTAACTAGAAGTGACAAGCTTCTCATTGGCCCTAATTTCCTGAAAATGAGTCTGCCAGTGATATAACAGTATCACTCTGATACAAGGGTACTTTCTCTAAAGGAGACATATAGTGCTTTTTGTGATTTTCTGTACTTTTTTTAAACAGTTTTTTAATGTTAAACATGGTCGAAGTTCCAGATCTCGGTGTTGCAAATGGATGTAAAATGCAAACAGTCGTCTGTTCCCTTGCTTTTGTTGCTAAGGTTGTTCACATTGTCTAATCTCGTGTTTCAGAGTGAATTTCAGCTCTAACATGTATGGATGTATTTGTTTAGTTTATATTTCGACTTAAGAACATGAATAAGAAGTGAGCTCCTACTACTCCGAGCCTGCAGAACCGTCCGAAGTCTGCTGAGGTACAGTTTCGGGAAGCTGGCCAATCAGAACAGAGTGGGCTAATCTGGTGGTTGTTAAAGGGACAGGAGCTAAAGCGGCCTGTTTCAGACAGACTGAACTGAGGGGCTGCATAAAGGGCTATTGTAAGATAAATAGGGATCTTTTTGAACAGTAAATCATGCAAACATATTCTAGTAGAGCCCCAGAATATAAATATAGGCCTGGGGCCAAATGCATAAACAATGTGTACACACAAAAAGCATGCATACATCATTTTCTGCAGATAAACTGGTATTTCTAAACACAGAATAGCCTATGTGGTGTGAATGTGGGGACCTCATCGTATTCTTCAGATCATGCATGTTGTTCTAAAGCCATCGGCGGGTGATGAGGTGGAGATGATTATAGATATAGATATATAGATTAAGGATGGAGACATGAATGTTTTAGTAAAACTGTGTTTGTTTTGGTTGACAACCAGCTCCAATGATTGTGATTGTGATTCTTTGTGTTAACACAGAAGAAGGTAAAATGAAAATCAAATGTGCTTTAAAGGTGCATAATGATTCATTTTATCGCTGTTTTATTTTACATAGGAGTCAACCCTAACATTTTGCTGTTGATATTCTTTTTATTTCATCTTTAGTTGTGTCACACCTTGTCAACTTGGTTTAGATGTGAGTGCTACAAACTAATCATTGATTACATTTCTGATATATCACTGCCTACGGTGGTTTACAGGTCCATGTGATGAACTGGGGGGGTCGGGTTGGTTATTTTCAAATAGAATTTCTTTCTCCATGACTTTGTCTGCGTTCATGTGTGTCATGAGCTGTATGTATAAACAATGCTAAGTGTGAAGATGGAAAGAGAAAGAGTTTAGCCAAGAGGTGACATGCAGATATGTGTTTGATTTGGCTAATAATTTTAGACATGTGCAGAACTGTAATCCTTTTCAGAGTTGAGGCACTTTATACTAATTTCTATATTTAATTCTAACACTTGTTATTTTTCTCTTTTGGTTTTCCTCATATATAGAAGCTTTATCCCTGTTAGAGCGTGTATGTGTGTGTGTGTGTGTCAGCTATTTAAGAACAAAAAGATCAAAAAAATCCTTCTTAAAAAAACCTGCAACCACAAAATCTGATACACACACACACACACACACACAAAGTTTTCAGTTCCACCAGACAATGAACGTTGCTTTGGTGTGAAACCTGTGTGGTGTCCTTTACAAGCTTTACAGTTCGGCAGGAAGTGAGATACGTTTCGCTGAACAATTACTGAGTCTCGCCATGCTTCAACTGCAGGACTCACTGCAGTAAATATTGAGCAGAACTTTTAAAGTAGTCTTTATTACCGAGCCACACACATAAAGTTCCCGCAATCACTGTAAACACAACAGACAGTGGTTCTGCTCAAACTACTTCCTGTGTCTAAACCGCAGCAACCTCTGGGTAACCTGTTGAGATTATATTACACCACCTACCGAGTATTTACCTAATGCCACTTTGTGAGGTTAAACTGTAGTACATGGGACATGTACATATAAATGAACATCTGCTACATTCCATTTTCTTTGACTTTTTTCACAAAGCACAGGCTGCTTAGAGTCAAGACTCGGTGTGTTTTGTGTTTTAGCACCAAAGACATTTGCTCTACTTGAGCCCTATTTCCACTCAGCTGTTTACTGGGACTCCATTGGCTCCTAATGCACTTGTTACCATTAACCTCTTGAGAGTTTTTTTCAGCAGCATAATTACCTCTGATGGTAGCAAAAGCTTTCATTTTCTCACTCTTGCGCATTCTTAATGTACCGCTTTCTCTCCCCTGTATTAGATTATTGAATGCTTCATCTTGAAGCTCCTTCTAGATGAGAAAAACGCTTTTTTTTTACGTTCTGTCTGTCCCGCTATGCTGCTCTACTCATCGTGTTGTAGGCCTTGCTTCCTGCCTGGAGGAACAGAGGCTTATCACACCTGCTCCGGTTACATACAGTCAATTTTATAAAGACTGATACTACCAGCAGACAAACAAAAAGCTGCAGGGGAGAGAAAATATAAAGAAGAAAGGGCTGGGAGACTAAATGTAAACGGGTGAGCAGAGGGAGTATGAGAGGTGGACTGAGGTGGAAGATGAGCTGGAGGGAAAGAAGATTGGCCTTGTGCTGACGGTGCATAACCCTGCAGGCCTTGGTCAGGTCTATGAGGAAGTGCTGCTGTCCTCTCAGTGATTTTTACAGCCCTGCAGTGGTTGGCTGGAGCAGCTGTGGGATATCACATGTCGTGCGTCTATAGTGGCAACATGAGCTCAGACCGTGGAAAGTCAGGATGTCTCACTAAGAGGAACAATTGATCCAACAGTGAGTGTTGGAGGAAAACCAGGCAGGTCTGACCACACCGGACCTTTAAAAAGGTGCCATATGTGATGAGATTTTTCTGAATAACACATTATCCGGCTGTGGAAAACGTGCCGATGTAAAAAGTAGGAAAACATTTCACAAAATAAACATTTTCGATTTTTAATCATACAGTATGCAACGAAGTGTTGATCTGCAGAATTTCCGTCATGTTTCTGCTTTTTGTGTATCGTTCTTCTGTGTTATTTCATTTACACGTTGAAGGGTTTTCCAAACAGCTGTTTGTATAAAAAACAACTTTTAGAAGATACAGTACATGACACTTTAACATTCATCCTGTTGTGAAAGCTTCCCCAGAGATAAAGAGAAGACGAGTCCTCATCCTTGAAGCTTTATATTCAAAACGTGTGAAAGTGAAACATAAATCCCACATTTGAGTGTCTTTTTCTATCAGTGACACACTCACTCTTTTTCCTGTTAGGCTTTTTAAAACTGCCGGAAGGTGTTTTCACTTGTCAAGTGTTATCCACTGGAAAAAAACACACATTGCATGAACCTTCAGATACTCCTGCAGGTTAAACTGAGCTAACTTAACAGTTTTAGGCGCGACTAACTCTAAAAGACACACTTTTAAATGGACTTGAAGAAACTCGTTAGCCGAGCAACATTAACACCACAAACAACCCATATTACACACCCATCAAACATAAGACAACCTACAAATCACCAAATTAAAGGTCACTACTGTAGGCCAATGTACAGTGTACTTTACTGGCTGTACAACTCAGTAAACTTGACATGACGCTCGTTATATTTTAGATACTTAAACTGATACTTAGAGGTGAAAAAAAGTCTTTGGTCTGCCTTGACTGAAGATATAACTTGCAAGGATTGAATGTGTAATTTTTTGGGCTATGAAATGTCCTTCTGCACTATCAAACGGCACTTTGGCTCTGCTGTGTAGCTACAAAGTGTTGTAATGATGGCAGAGCCGGGAAACATCGAGACACTTGTGATGATTCCTCAGATGCCATCAAATTTTTAGAGTGTTTACTCCGCTTTTGTTTAAACTGCCAAAGCTTGATTTTTTTTACATGAAAGTTGATGGGGAGCTGCCCGCGAGGCACGTGAGAAGCACCTCACGCTACATCTGGAGAGTCTTCTTAGACGAAACGGTGTTGACGGAGATGTGAGATTTCACAGTTCAGAGACAGATGACGGTTTACAACAACAACAATCACATGGAAAAAAAACCCAGAGAAATCACCTGTAGGACAGATGACACTTCATCATAAAAAGTCACATTAGCTGTTTCTGTTAAGTGTCTGACAGTTGGACATAAACACTGTTTGTTAATAGTTGTAGCTACTACAGCTGGTCATTATGCACAATCAGCCTTTTGAAAATTAGTGTTTTCCTTCCCTATAAAATAATAAGTAAAACGTTGTGCACCACATTACCGGACAGTGTTTTGCAAAGCATACGGAGAAACTTCAAATAGATCGATAATCCCCCGTAACAAAGCATAAACTATGCTGAAGAAAATCTGTTGAAAATGTTTAAAATGGGAGAAAATAAAAACATCTATTCGAATCACACAGCACATTTGAAACAGATAAACAAATACCCAAAAGCATTTGTGTTTGTGTTTGTGTTTGTGTGTGTTTATGTGGATCGTACCAGACTGGCCTGGCGGAGGTGTGCCAGATGGGACTCTGGGCAGATACAGCAGCACCGTCAAAACACCTGCTCTGCTCCCCCAGCATGGCTCCATGGCTATGGGCTTTGGCACTGCCTGTACACACAAAAAATACACACATACAGGATAAACAAGACACATTGGAATGATAATGAGTAAACAGATACACAATACAAAAATACTAAATAGTACTGTGTTTGCAGCATACGTGTGTTTTAGACAGTGTCAGTGTCTCTACTTGTGTTTTAGAGGTGGTCTTTGTATTTGAGACACAGGTTTTATATATACATGTTATGCATGCGGCCTCTTTCTGTTCCATCAATCGATCATATAAACAAAAAGATGAGCCTCAAATCAAGCCAGAATTGCGTTCGAACACAACAGAATCCAGTTTTTTTCCCTCCAAATGTGGCTTCCAAGAAAGAAGCCAAAACTTCTAGTGTTGTGGTTTTTACACAATGCTCGTGGTCATTTGTATTTTTACAGTTTTGTACCGAAAATATTGGAGTTTTTTGCACGCAAGTGTAATACATATTTTTTATGATTAATACACTTCTCTTGCAACACATTGTCTTATGTCTAACCCCTTAAAGTATCTAAATTTAATACTCCTCTTGATTTCATTAACAAACAACATAAGAAATAACCATGTCCATATGTACAGCACTATTGAGACACACTGGGGTTAACTGTCTGTATAATAATATCTAATGGCTCGGATAGTGTTTCCTTACATTGAAATACACAACAAGGAGACGAGTCATTGAGTTATTGATCAAGTTTGACCCTTTTGCCAATCTGTACCACAGAGGTCATAGAGATCGACCCTGTTTATCACACACACAAACGCACGCACGCACGCACGCACACACACGCGCGCACACACACACACACACACGGTTCACTCAAGGTTCTGAATGTGTGTTCAACTACTGCACATATGAACACAGCTCTACAACTACAACGGAGGTACGTTAAAATGCATTTTCATGAGAGTCATGTTTTCATGTTTAGCGTATAAAAATGTCAAATAATTTTTAAAAAAGGCCTGTAAGTTCACAAGTATATTAAAACAGAAGGCAGCAGATGTATGGTATATTTGCTTAAGTAATAACTAAAACGATTAATCAATTATCAGAAAGCTCGAAAGAAAAAGAAAGCTCGTTATGCACTCTAATGAGGGCTTTACTCAGATCCATTAGGCCTTTGTTGCCTGCAAAATGATCAGGACATGATTTTACTTTATTGATTTCTACTTGACTGCCATCTGCTTTTCCTAATTTATTTTGGAAACATAACCAACAACAGAAGAATATTAACCGCACTTAAACTCAAATCCAACAGTAAAACATTGTGGGCAGTTCAGAGCAGGACTGTCACACTGCATGACTGTAAAAGCAAAAAGACCATCTGTGCTCAATAATCGTAAATAAAAGGTTTGCAACAACAACATGGCTTTCTGACTATTTCATCACTGACGGCGACCTTCAACTCTGAGGACTAAACTCAGCAGTGGGACTGAACGTTTTATAACTGAATATAAGCACCCAGCAGGCATGTACGGAGAGTAATTAGAGGACAACATCAACACAGTAGGCTGCTATCAAAGTAGTTATCAAGTTAACACAGTGCTTGGACCACCTTGGTACAAGCACAGAGGATACACACACCTACACACACTCACACGCACACATAAACATCCCCTCTGGTGCTAATAGGTTTAAGTGCTGGAGCGTACAGCGTAATTAGAGGCTAGAGGCTCCTCTGTTTGTTTAGTGTTTCAGAGTGTCAGCAAATGATGAATTCCTACTAACTAGAAACACACACACACACACACACACACACACACAACTGGCACTGTAACGAGAACTTCCTATTAGCAAGCACTCTTTTCTCCTGATTGAGATAATACACAAACAAAACAAATGAGTCATTGTTTGAGAGAGAGTATGAAGAGAATTAAATGGCAAAGAGAGAAATGAATAACAGGTGTTTTCTAGTGCTGAAATCAGGAGTGTGTTTGCCTGTTATAAACATACTCAGACACACACACACACACACGCACACACAAACACACACATGCACAAACACATTTTAGTCACCCACAAACAACAAGTTATTTAGTTACTTCATGGTGGCTTTAAACTGCCACCATGGTTTCCAAAGCAACAGCCATTGAATTTAGTTTGTTTGTGTGTGTGTGTGTGTGTGATTCATCACATTGTGGGGACATAAATCTGTTTAAACAGCCACGTTGTGGGGTCCCCTTATTGTAAATCATTGATTTTAGGGTGAGGGCTTAGCTTAAAGTTAAGGTTAGGGTTAGAGTAAGGATGACTGTCCAGGAAATGAATGTAATTCAATGCGTGTGTGTGTGTGTGTGTGTGTGTGTGGTTACAATCCATCAGCTCCTTTGATCAAAGATGCACACAAACCATAGAAAATGATCACATATATGTACATAATATTTTCAAAGCACAATTTCCTCCAGGAAATTACTGGGTAGTTGTAGTCATTAAAATTCTCATTTGAGTAAACAGTAAAGATACCTAAAGAGCAATAAATCAAGTAAAGGTCACATACTGTGAGTTTTTTGTCTTTGTGTATCCTGTGAGAAAAAATGCTTGATGTATATGGTAATGTTTGAAACTAACTTGAAAAGACCCAAGCATCAGGAAATAGTATACGGTACTACAATGACAGTCATGTGCCACAAAAACACACAGTAGCAAGAAAGTCAGTGACTCAGAGAAATAAAACATTATTTTGTGATTGTTTTACAGCGGTGACGTTTTAAAACACAAATAAACACGCTCACAACACCACACAACCCTGCAGGAAGTTGCTGCAAAGTCTAATCTGGAGAGAATACGACCTTACACAAATGGACTGACTCATCTATACCTTTACGTGTGTGTACAGTACCATTAGTAAGTCGACCCGCAACACACACACAACCTTTGGATTGTAATAGTTATTAACAGACTGCTTAGGAAAATGACAAATCTAAAAGTGGAGAATGTTTCCTCGAATCGTCTCTCTGTATTGCGTTTTTTACTAGTGTCATGCAAGCATGTGTGTGTGTGTGTGTGTGTGTGTGTGTGTGTGTGTGAGTAAAAGATGAAGCAGAGCCAGGGTGATGCGATGGCTATAATAGCGTTCTCTGGCTCCTTTCCCAACCTAATCACAGTAAGTGAGAGAGAGAGAGAGAGAGAGAGAGAGGCAGAAGTGACAATTAAAAGAGAGGAAAGAGAGAGAGCGTTAGGACAGAAGAGAAAGCAGAGAGGTGAGTGGAGAGGTTAGGAAGGTTAGTATGGAGAGTCACATGGGTGGAGTCCAGGTAGCCATTTAAGTGAATGGCACAAATCCTGCTGAGCTGTGTGTCCAGTATAAAAGCTTTCTCAGCTGACAGCCAGTAAGTAGAGCTGCTGAGAAGACAGAGACAGAGAGAGAGAGAGAGAGAGAGAGAGAGAGAGAGAGAGAGAGAGAGAGAGTCTCTCGTTTTATTTACGTTTTAAATATCAAACGCCACTTAAGGCCAGACAACAGTTTTTGCTGACTGTGTGCAATGTTGAAATTGGCTGCTTGGCAATATTGAACAATTTCAGTGCTTCATTCTATAAAGAATAATTGGAAATAATCCAAAAGGACTGTTTCTTTTTGTTTTGTTTACCGTGCAGTCTTTGTGAGGGTTTGCTTCCATCTTCATCCCAGATGAAGACAGAGCTATGGTGCTTTTTTTTTTTTTTTTTTTTTTTTTTTTACTTCACTTGCATTTGTTGTTAAAGTCTGATTTGCTTCTACTGCATGTATTGTGTTATTTCTATATGTTATTATTATTATTAGCCTTTCATTAATCAGTCATTACTGTGGCCGTATTCGCATCCTAAGGCTAAAAGTAGCTGTTGGAAGTACTTCTTAAATATTAAATCATAAGGAGTGCATCATTACTAGTTTTTTTTCTTCTTTTCAGTCCAACAATAAGACATTATTTAAAGCATTTTCCGATGGCAAATTAATAAGGATCCAAGCAGCTCACCGACAACTTGTTCTCTCGGTTCCTTCCTAAAGGTTGCTCTCAGTAGCTTTGTGGATTGGTTTTAAAGGGCAGGTTCACAATTTTTCATTTGTCTTAATAGCCAGGAACCCAAAATATTCAGTTAATTCTCATACTGAAAATTAGAAGATCCTTATATTAAAGGCGCATTTGAAAGGCGTCTTTTTAACAGCCAGTATGAACAGGAGGAATGAGTACAGCGAGGAACACCTCTTTCACTGTCCATATGGATACATTACTGATACCTGAATCTTTAAACCTATGCTTTAAGAGGAAACGTTCAGCTACGAAATCTTCTGATTCTCCAAATGGTAAAATAACATACTTTGTGAAGGCCTTTAAAGAAGGGCTGTAAAATCTGTGTGCTAAACCCTAAATTTTTCCGTAATGTTGAGAACCGTAATGTTGACTTTGCTAAGAACCGATGTCAATTGTTGCTTCTTTAATTCTGTGATGTTTAAGAGTTTGTTTTTTTTATTCTCCACCATATATAACTGTATAAAACAATAAAAGCACACATTGCTTTCAGAGCAGAACAAGGCCATATGGTCTAAACCTGATGAGCGCAGCGTGAGTTTGGCATCACTATCATGGCCATGTTGTAACACAATGTTATCTTCTTTGTGCATAAAGTAAAGAGTGTATCTAACCTTGTGTGGGTTCTGCATCCTCCTACTCCTGTTTTCAACAAGCTTCTGCCATACAGACACAATGGTTCTGTCATGTCAAGTCTGGCTAAAATGTTGCCTGTAACTGAGAAACATCCTGTTTTTACAGTGTTTATCAGTAAAACAACCAGAGACAAGAAACTTCACTTCACTCTGTGCCTTCGTTTGAGTCCATTTCTTCTGTCTGTTAGACTTCCACAGCAAACAGGGAGAAAAGAAGAGACATTTCTTAAGAAGAAAGGTCATTGAACAGGTCTCACCTCTCTTCTAACCTCATCTCATCTCATCACAGCTTCCTTCCTCTACTCTCCCCTCAAGTTTCCTTTTTTTTTTTTTTTTAAATCCACATCTTTCTTTTTGTCTCTTGTACTCACCTCAAAAAACAGTTATTGCAATAGTCGTTCCATTGTTGTCCCAGGGATGAACAAAGTGGTCAATTGAGCAGTATTTATAGGTGGGGGGTAGTGCTACAACGACATGATAGATAAATTGCCTGAGGGCTAAAGGAAATTGTGCCAAAAGTTTATCTTCTCTCTGAATAGCTGCCACCTCCCCCCTTCCCTTTCTGCTCGGATGCTCTGTTCTCTGCTCTGGATTTAAAATCACAGTTGTGGTAAATTGCAACATCCTAATCCAATCATCCAAATAAAACATGTGAGTAACTGGTTGCTAGCTAGCAAGACATGAAACTACAACGTACTGTGAGAAAACGTGGGGAAGGGTTAAATGCAGCAGTGGTCACTGGTGACAAATGTTGCGCTGCCATTATATTACAATAATCTCATTTCAAAGTGTACTAAGTGCAAAGGTTGACTTGCCTACTCGAGGCATCAAAATCATGTTGAACATCTTGACACTCGTAGAACTCGTATGAAACTCAATTATTATTCATTGAATACATTAATTAATGATTTTTATTTTAGAGGCGGAAGCTCCTCCGCCATCCTCTTGTCAATTCCTCTCACCTCCCCACCTCAGCCCCCCCCCCTCTCAGCCTTTTCTACTTGTGCATCAACCATTTACACCATTACCACCTTTCAAAGGCACTTGTGTTTTTCTTTCAGGTTGACTGGATTCTGTGATGGGTCTTTGGGTTTGGAGAATAAGATTAAGGTTATTGCCTCATGAAATTCAGCAACAGGAAATGCTTTTACCCAGGTGCCAGTGAGCTCTCACATGAAAACCAGGCTCCTCGACAGAGAGAAAGTAAGTAAAGTCACTATTCAAGCAAATTTGAGTTCTTTAACTTCTTGGTTTTCTATGTAATTGTATTCATCATCTTCTAAATTAATATTTATTGAGGCTGTAGTGAAATTATCAAACAGTACCAATGTGATTTATTCAGGTTTTTTTATCATGGATACCCGACTCAAAAAAAGATGCGTGTGTCTATTGGCTATCTTTTAATAGGCTCATTACAAAACAATCTTTAACTTAACCCTGTGTCCCTACCAGAGAGAAAAGGTATTTTTCCCCCTGCAGAAAGAAATCCCACAATTTCAACTTTATAATCCAACTTTTTTTTTGTTTCTGTTATATCTGTAAATGTCACAGAGAAAAGTCAATATATGGTATTCATCAGAGCAACGAGCTTGTTAGAAAGGTATGAGGGAAGTCACGTTTCTCTCAGAGGGTTTTAACATTTACATGAGACCAGGAAAAATGATTTTTCTTAATATGTAACCGCAACATGCACGGATGGGCCTTGTAACATGATGCCAGACATGACTTGAAATAAAAACATTTCCTTAAGGTGTTTAGATGGTGAAAGTTGTAGCTTTCATCTATTTGTTTACAGTATAATTTTGAAATGTAGCTGGAGGTCAGAGGATAAATACACACAGAAATATGCATAATGACCTGTTTGTGAAATAACCTCCGTCCACCTCTCCCTCCGTCCTCCAACTTCTCTCTTTTCTCTTTTCTTCTCTCCTCGCTGCACATCGTCTCCTCATCGTCTTCCTCTTCCCTCTCGTCGTCCCTCACAATCTTCAATGTCAGGCCTTTTCCATCTTCCCCATTACATCCATCACTCTCACTCACTATCTCCTCCTCCTAATCGTCTTCTCTCACTGTCACTTTGTCTTTCCATTTCTGTCCATCTCATTTTCTCCACCTATTTTTTTTATTCATTCTCTCAAACTGAGACTATCAACCCGTTGCTGGACAAACACTGGATGATGTCTTACAGTCTACAGTTTAGTTATTATAGATTTAATTATTTTCTGTCATCAAGGTAACATAAAACCTTTTTCTAGAAATAATTCCAGTTAATGTGAAGCAGGTCCTACTACGTGATGAAATATATACATTGAAATGCTGCTGAAATAATCGTTATATGTAACTTAAGTGCCTATGAACATTATGTTATCAATCAAATATAGCCTAGTTTTAAGCAAGATGCCTTTACATCTTTTGAGATGCAAATCACCAAATCAATGCTTGCTGGACTGGGAGGTGCACACATCCATGCGTACAGTACATACAGCTGGATTCAGCTTGGGGTCAAATAAGGTTTTACCCAAATGCTTTTTAATAACACGAGAAAAACACAGCCTCCACAACTCTGGTATCAGGCATCTCTCGAAACGATACTCGTCTTATCTTTGTTCATATCAACCGAAGCCTCAGGCACAATCTCGGGTACACAGCAGGATCTTTGTTACGCTGAATGTTTTGGTATTATATCTGAAAATCTTCTCTCTGAGAGAAAACTTGTGTATATAAAGTCCACTAAATTTGATTATTGAATATGCTTGGGTTAAGGTTGTGGATTTGTAAAGTTATAAATGACCCAGATGTCATCACGTCTGTTAGCTCTCATGGTGGCAAAACTGTAAAAAAAAAAAAAAAACAACCTTTAAATAAATGATATCATTTTAACATATGAATATAATATTTCTGACCTAGTGGTAAAAAATATGGTTTGAAGAAATTAATTTCCAAAAGAAAAAACATATAAATGTAGCCCTGTACAAAAAGTCATAAGGTACATAAAGGTTACTTTTAGTCACCATTGATCACTTTTTTTCCCTTCGTCTCCCACATCCTCCCTGGTGGCATTTTAAGTGGCTTTAAACTGACACAAAAGGGGCTCGATTGAGGGGCTCTAAAAAAGCAGTAACCCCGACTGGCCTCCGCGCCGCACACATCTCACACATGGGAACGCACACACATACTCAAACACAAACTTGTGCTATCTGAACCCTGAGATGTGGAGAGTGCCCTCCTTAGCCGATTAGACCAGCCATGCATGTCCACCCCCGCGGGGCAGAAAATTGTTGTGTCCAATCCTCTCTCCACCCAAAACCCCCTTTTGCATTTCCTCCCTCTTTCTGTCTGTATCTGTCGCTGTCCTCCCCAGGGAGTCTGGTGGATTGAGAGGAAATGGTGCTGATCAGGGAGCAAGACAGATAGTGTGTGTGTGTGTGTGTGTGTGTCTGTGTGTGTGTGAGCATATTTGACGTGCTTATCAATCTTATATTCCACTATGTAGGTGGGAACATGTATTTCTGAGTGATCTCTGATCTTTACAGTAGGTGAGCGTGCGTTGCTGCGCCGTTCCCTCCGTGTGGCATTTGACAGGGAGCTCTTTTCTTTTAGTTAATAAAACAAGAAAAAAAAACCCCTGCAGTTTTCCATTTACATCTGGATTCAGCTCGTAGCCTGAGGAGAGGGAGACGGCGGGAGCAGACAGACATGTTTGAAGTATTTCTAAGAAAAAAAAGAAAATCCCTCCAAGCCCTGAGAGTGAGAGGAGATTTTCCGGCACAAAGTGGTATCTTTATCCCTATAATCAGAGATATCCAACACGCAGATACAGCGTGCCTTGTCCCTTCTGTTCGCCTCCTCTTTTCTCTTCTCTACTCTCCATAAAAAAAAAAACATGTGCTTCACATTTCATAAAGAGTTTGTTGTCACCTTCAACCTGTGAACAAATCAACAAAAAGGTCCTGCAGAACAGACGTTTTGTTGTTGCTGTGACAGCCTACTACAAGCTGTCCTCCAGCATTACCCTGACAAATCAACACTCGCACTTACAATTAAAAATGTATGAAGACACTGACACGCAGATTGGTTTAGATAAGGAAAGAAGACGAGAAAACAAGACGAGGACAGGAGGAGATGAAAAGGAGCAGAGGGGGAGAGAGGAAATGAAGAGAGGAAAATGGATGAAAGAAGAGCAAACAAGATAAAGATCAAGAAGATAAAATGAAATGAGAGGGTTGAAGAAAGGAAATAAAGAGAGGAGGAAAAAAAAAGAGGAAGCATGGAGATGAAATGAGCAGAGAAATAGTAAGCAAAGAAGGTAGGAAGGAGATGAGATGCCAGGGAAAGGAAAGGATGACAGCGTAGAGGAGACGAAAAGAGGAGGAGAAGAGGCTTAAAGGAGCACAAGAACAGTCATAGGGATGAAAAGATGAAAAATGTTTACAGAAAAAAGAAGGAAGAAAACAAAACCGGTGTGGAGGAGGGTGGACAGCGAGACATGGAGAGATGACGAGGCATAGAGAGAAGACAACAAGGCTGAACTCAGGAGAAGAAATGAAGACACACACACACACACACACACACACACACACAGGCTTTAAGCTGCACTGCTGGGAGTCGGTGGCTCTGAGTTGTACTCTGTGTTGGTGGGAACGGAGTCGGCTGCTTGTCAAGCGAATCGCTTAGTGGTGTTTGAAGGCTCCCAGAGAGGGACTGAGATCGAGTGTCATGTTGAATCAGGCTTTCACTTCCAGAGCCTGGATGCACTATTACAGCAAATTATTTACAATTTTCATATATTAGAGCGTTAATCTGTCTATAGATTCTGCTGCCACACACATTCATACACATTCATACACACACTCACACACACGCACGCACCGTCTGCCTTACTGCCATCCTGTAACTGATGCTCTTTATCCTTCACACTCTACTTCTCTTTTTCCTCCTCCTCCTCATTCCTTCTTTTTCTTTGCCTTTGTCCTCCACATTCTGCACACATTCGTTATTATTTACAGTGTCACTGAAAATACTGTAGAAGTTTGTCTTCAAAACCGGAGACTGTCCTCCCAAGAAAGAAACGCCAGGATGAGTCGTAAATGGAAGTGCTCCAAAACAACACATTTTGCGTTCAAGTGAAAGAAGCCCTTTTAGCGACCGTAGTAATTATGAGTAAAATCAGATGGTGTAAATATATTGTGACAGTCTGCGTATGGAGGAAACACCAGGCCGTGACGCAGGACCTTACTGTTCATTTCCAGATTCCAACCACAAATCAACGCTGCTTTAGAAAACTACATAAAATATAACTGCACTTGTCTCCTGACCTACTGCAACCATGACGCTGCATGACCCATTCTGCCTGCATCCCTCCTAAAGCTCTACCTGTTCTCACCCCTCTGCCTCTTCATTTCTCCTTCTCTCCTTTCTCCTTCTAGTCCTTAAGAGTGTGAGACACCAGGTCACATCTTAGTCTCCACACACCTGCATATTAAGCACATTGTATGAATGGTTGTGTTCATCTGTGAGTGAATTAGTGAGGTGGGTGAGTGTGTGTGTGTGTGTGTGTGTGTGTGTGTGTGTGTCTGTGTCAGCGGTTGCGTTGGATTTCCATTTTAATCAGCACGTCGGTGAGCGAACAATCCTATTACCGCAAGGTAGGACAGAAGGGCCACTTCACAACCTCTACCTCTCTCCATATCTCCCTCATTCAATCCCTCCATCCCTCTTTCTCTCTCTCTGAGACGACAAATTAATCATCTCTCTAATGCTTTGCTTCTTTTTTTGCCTCTTCTTAATTCAGCAGGTGGAGTATATCTTTCATTCACCCCGTCTCCTCCTGGATATGAACACACACACACACACACACACACATTTTCTCTGTCCTCTCCATTTCTATTTTCACTATTAGCATTTGAAAGATTAATGTGTTTTCTGGCTACCAAGGATGTGTAGTTTCATCCAAGGGGGGAGGATACACACACAAATATATACTTGGTGACACACACACACACACATATACAGGCACTCATACGGTATAAATATATACACACGCACGACTAGATGCATGTGCACACATGGACTCATATAACAATGCTCCAAAGGCCATCATCATTCCTGAAAATGTTTTTTTTTTTTCAAATTCAGTATTGACGGATTGTAGAGAAGGAGAGGTGGAGGTATCGATCAAGGAGAAAAGAAGAGAGCAGAGAAACACACTCATCATTAAGAGGGCAGGGAAGAAACGGTTGTACACTGAGGAAATAGCCTGTAGCCTAATGAGAAAGAATATATTGGCCAGGTACCACACCATAGTCTGGCTCCACACCTCTGAACCACCGCCCACATCTGGAAAATGTGTCCGTGATTTAAAAAGGTCTGGTTTTCCTCTTGTGAGTGTCTTCACATCAAAACAACAGAGCCAACCAGAGCATTTGTGAGAGAGATTGATATTGTTAAAAAACAAGTTAAACGAGTTAAATTGATCTCAAACATAGTCAAACTAAGTGCTCATAGTATAACAATAACCAAAAAAAGCCATTTTCTGGTGCCGGAATCAGGAGCAATTAGTCAAGAGGGCAGAAGTGTAAAACAATGCTCATTATATGACCTCGTTAACTACTTTCCAATTAATAAACATATAGGTGTTCAGTGGTTGCCTTCATAGTAAAATCACTTTTGTTAAAAGTTCCCTGTGGACTTTTTGGCCTCTAGTAACGTTATAGCAAAGCATTTTGATAAGTAAAAGTTAATGTAATCCTAACTTTTGTTTGTTTCCAGGAAAACTCCACAGGGCATCTTTAAACTTGTGTTTGTTCCCCAAAAGACATTTTTAAAAGGGGACAGTATGAAGTTGTCTTCAGACACCAGCATTTTTCTGTCTATGAGAGTTGCCAGTGAGACTGATGACAAGTAAAGATGAGGTCTGACAGTCTAAGCTCTTCGGTGCACTGTGGACTTGCTCCTCTGAGGTGTTTTGAGGAAACCTGACCCAGAAATGGTTATTTACTCTGCTCAGAGCTCACCACTGCTAAAAAAAAATACACCCCAAACGCCAACCATCTAAGATTAATTGAGTGTCACGTGGGGAATCCACGTGGTGAAATGCAATTCAGCATAAAGGCCAAAACCCTTTAGCTCAGAAGCTTCTCACTGCCAGCAAAAAGAAAGAAATGATTCAGCTGGCAAATATTACCTATAGTTACGTCTAAACCATCTAGTGGACGTAGCAATTATGACTCAGGGACGTCACACAGTTCAGGTGTCATTTTGCTTCTTTAGAAGGAGGCAGGTTGGGTTGATGGCAAGATAGTTATCTGGCAAAAAGTGGACTTAGCTGCAGGAGAACACTGTTCTCTGTTGTGAGAGTTTTTAAAAACTGTATCTATAGTACACTTGCTTCTCCGGGTCATAATTACCACGGCCGCTAGACGGTGTGAATGTAACTATAGGTCAATCTGGAAGGCGGGTATAAACGACGTATGCGGTTCTTTAATTATGAGAATGTTTTGAAATTCTTCCTACAATAAAAAACATATAATATTGTGATAGACGAAGTTCACCGTGAGTCATATTAATTGATTTTCAATCCAGTCTAAGCTATTTATTTTGCTATCTGCCACTCGTACCAATTTATCTGTCGGCTACACTCTTTTTTGTTTGTTGGACTTAGTTCAAATTGATTCCAATTATGTCACATTGTCACATCAAAACAAGACATTAAAATGAACACCACCACGTGAATTTTGATAAAGCAAACAATGGTTGATATGTTATTACAGTTATTTAAATCAAATATTCTTCAGGCTACAGCATTCTGGTGCTTACTGAACAGCTGGGACAGGAGGTAGTTTTTCTGTCTACGTAGATATACAGTACATAGTGTACATTAAACCTCCTTAATGGCATGAAGTTACATGTTACATACATGGAACAATGTACACTGCAGCACTTTTTTTGCTTAAGTTCAGGACATATTAGTAATAGTTAAAAGAAACCAAGTAGGAATATGAAATACAGACAAAGCTGACATGTTGAACATGTTAGCAGACAGTTGCTTATTTCCACATCCAGTAGTTACAGAGTAACATTTGTTTTGATCCACCTGGTGAATGAAAATCCAATATTCACTTTTAGCTCTGCTTTTGTTCTCTACCATCTCCTGAGGGAAAGATCTGTTTCTCTGCCAAACACTCCACTATGATCACCTGATTGTCTACAGCTAACTGTGTCTGCTTGCTGTTTGGTGTGGAGCAGGTAGTCAACAGTGGAGATTTTTTAGGACTGTCTGTCTTTGACTGGAGGCTGGGCGTGTGAGTGACACTGGTGCGGGTGTGTTTCCCCATTTGTCCTTTCTCCCAGGTCTCCTGAAGTTGGTGGGCGTGGCCTCCGGCTCTGACTGTGTCTTACCTGCATTCTATCGGCCTGATTGACGCTCTCCTATCACTGCACACTACTTAAGATCTGCTCAGCTCTCCAGTCCTTGCCGGATCGTCCTGTATCACCGTACGCTTCGCACCAGCTAAATATTTGTTTTTGCTTTCTTCAGTCCAAGTTCTTGTTGTGACTTTTCCTGCTTTTTGCCCATAGGAGCTCTGCCCTGTCTCAGCTGTAATCCTGAACTGTTTTGCCAGTCTGTGCCACCCCTTGGACCCGACTAATGACCACCAATAATTCTGCCTGGACTTCAACAACCTCTTGTTTAATAAACCTTGTCACTACCAACAGCTCCACCTGCGTTTGGGTCCTGTTATTAAAGCTTTGACATAAAGTTGCAGCCGGACAGCTAAACAATGAGCTGAATCGCAATATAAAGCTCTGTAAAGCTGCAGAATCGCTGATAACTCTCTCTACATTCATCACTACGAACACACTGCACACTGACATATATATATATATATATATATTATAGTTGCTTTAACACTGAATTCTCAAACTGAGACTAAGTCCCGCCCCTTTTCGCTCTGTGCTCCAATAAAAGTTAAACAACTTTCCCCTTCCTGTTATATTTAGATATGATATGTGCTCTTTTTGTCAAGAACAAAAAAAAAAATAAAAATCACGACAATAACTCACAGATAGGTGATTGCTAATCTGTTAACTTAATAAGCAGAGTCAACAATGTATGTTTCACTGTACTGAACTAAATAAAATAGCTATATCAACAGTAACACATAAAAATAACACTGACTATTATTAGGAGACTCCACTCATACACACACATAAGGGAATAACATGTATTTCACTTGCCATATGTGTGTTTCACATCTGTGACAAACTGCTCACATAATCCAGGGTTGTATTTTAGGATGTGACACACGTGTGGAAAGGTGCACTCACACACATATACAACACACATTCACCTCTAACCTGCAGAAGCTCTTATTGGCTGACAGTATCCATCTGTTCCCTTGCCAAGGAAAATACTTCTGCTGCGATCAACTCAATTTTGCCCCCTTCAGCTCTCGCCTAATATGCAATTGTATACACACAAACTGCTTTATTCTATTTTCACGACATATATTTTGTTTTATCTGCCTCCTATAAACATATGCTTGCCTCTGTGTATCCCAAAACTGAGAAGCCAGAATTGCTGGCAGGGTGACTCTCTCTCTCCATCTATGTCTCTTTCTCTCTCTCTCTCTCTCACACACACACACACACACACACACACACAGGGCATTCGCTGGCTGAGTGTTCAGGACATAATGGGTGTGCCTGCTTGGTCAGCTGAACCTGAAACGGGCACTAAACTATATGATGGACAGAGTAAGACAGAAGGAGAAGAAGAAGGACGATAGATTGAACAAGGAGGGAGAGGAAAGAAGGGAGCAGAGGTAACAAATTATGAAATATTTTAAAAGGCAGGGAAAAGATGAAGGGAGTAAGACTGAAGAGTGACAAACAACATACTAAAAAAAAAAAAAGTCAAAAACAGGTTTTCTTTTTACTCCCTTGATGTGAACATTTGTAAACAGCTAAATTAAAGCATGATGTTTGTACTTGACCCCCCGGCTGGAAACTACTGACCTATGATATCTGATGGAAACTGTGAACACAGCCAAACAAACACAAATCAATGCATTGTCAATAAATAATATTCAGCAGTTCAGCTTTTTTTCTTTCCATTAGGTGCTTTCTTTAGAAAGGAAATGAGAATTCTTATGGCATACATTGCAGTTAGCATTTTTATACCAAAATGGGCAGTTAAATTGTTCTAAAGTCAGTCAAAGCATGAGTTTTTACATGTTTTCTAAATGATATTTTAGTCCCAGAAACCATTTGACTCAATAGGAACGGCATATTTTAGTACTTTAGTAAATATTGTAAACATACTGACATCAATGTCAAACTGAGATGAATAGTTTTAAACTTATTTCACCTCTACATTAAAAGTATGGTGACTTGCTAAAGGTGACAGAGTGCAAACAGACACTAAAGTGATTTTTTGAAAGCATCAGCCGATAGTAAAGTAAACATACAGACAGTACAAACTCCCCTCAACAAAACAGATGTATGTTATGTTGTTTTTGTACTATAGATAACTATAAAACTATTTATTGGGTTATATTTTACTTGAGGAAGTGAATGGACAGGTGGTCGTGAGCCTGGGTGTGAGCTGTAAAAGAAGTGTGACGGGATTGTAAAGAGTCCACATCATCTGAAGCATTGTGATACCAACACTGCTGCAGATAGTGTCAGTTCATGAGAACAGAGGCTAAAAATAAAACACGTTTTTATGAAGTTTGAACAAAGATCAAATGAAACATCTGTTTGCTTGATCTGAAATATGTAGGGGCGTATGTATGGTTTAACGCGGTGAAAAGGGCAAGATGTTCTTTATAGCTGAGAACAAAAAAAGTGTCTAAAGCTGTTAAAGAAAAAAATGGATGAAAAGAGAGAAAACTCTGCAACTCCAGAATATAAGACAATGTTCCAGCCATATTTTTATAGCCCTGTTTGTGTGCGTCAGAGATTGGTCACCGCCTGCTGTTTCAAGGTAAATCCTCCACTTCAGGGAAGGAAGGAGGAGGAAGTGAAAGTACAACAAGTTTGCTACATCAGCTCGTCTGACAGCATTGGAATCCTGGTTGGGTTCTCTTCGCTTAGCAGTGGAGGAAAAGACATCAAATTCATATCTGAGTATGCTCTGTAAATACAAACAGTATCCAAAATCCACATTTAGCCCAGAATATCATCTTTTTAATCCTGGTCTCAATGTATACATGAGATGATCAACTGTATGTCTGCACGTGTACATAGGAAATAATGGAAGGACATGGAGGGGAGATCAAATTTGATATACCTGCCAGAAATACGCCCCATTTCCCCAGTTTTCATTGAAATGTAACCAATATATAAGTAAATACATAAACTGCCAGAGGAAAAAAAAATAAAGATTTGGTTGCCAAAAACTGAATAATAATGTATATTTCAGCATTATAAAATGTACAGCTTTTTTTTTGGAACAATGGAAGGAAAATTAAAGTTGATACAAAGTAATAATACAGGTGAGCCAACAATTGAAATATTTGACCACATATCAACACACGGTCAAATAACTGGCCATCTACATTCCAGCACATTTGATTCAGTGTTTGGTTGTGGTCATTATACTAAATATGTATATACCTGATCAAATAACCACACATGTTAAATTAAGCATTAAGAGTGTGGGAGAGCTTGCGTCTGTATACAGGTGTGCAAGAATTATTTTTCATGTATCAAGAATGAATCAAAATCAGCCTTTACTGCCTTTAAACCACAAACCAGTCCCTGGAAAACTTGAGAAGTGTCTGCATTTAATTCACCCAACAGTAATTCACATGCACAAAATACTTTAAATGCAACCTCACATTAAGCAATTAATTTCTCAAACAAATGATTTAAGTCTTCTTGATTTAAGTATCATCTAAATGCCAGAAGTCTGTGAGCCAGCTCCGACAGACAACAACAACTGCGCATTCACATGATTTACACGTCCCTTTTCGCACCGTGTGACCAATGCACTCTTTACCGTGTGGCATTTAAGCATTAAGGTAAAAACCGGTCTGGGCTCTGATTCTATTCTTCCTGGGATGAATAGAATAGATAATCAATCCCTCTCTATGCAGGCTTGCTGAGGTCAGGTCCTACATGTCAAACATTCACTGCACTTCTGTCATTCTCATTTAGTAATTTGGTCTGCCTAACTTGGCTGACTGAACTGTAGACAATTTAAAGAATGGATAAACAAAGAAATAATTTTGATTGCAGTTAAATCGGGAGTGACAGTATTGTGGCTGGACTATATGAAATGTAATCAGATAACAAAATATACTAAGTGGACAGCTTCACAGTTTAATGATCCTAATGCGACTTAAATTCATCAGGCTTTCAAATGAGACACAAATAAAAATGGCTTATAATTTCATCAAAAGAAACAGCTTCATCCAACAGTTTCAGTTTCTCAGCAGCTGTGTTTTATCTGAGTCAGGTCAGCGCGTTAGCACGTTGCTATATCTTGACATCAGAAAATGTACTTCTCCTCGACTGAGCTCTGAATCACTGTATTCATGACTGTAAAAAGATAATATTGCCGATTTGGAAGAATGGAAAATACAAAGAAAATAGAGAAAAACAAACTGCTTCAGTTGTATGTCAAGGAGTATTATTTTCTGTACATGGACTTCTTTTTTGACAGAAAAACAAAAAATACCAGAGTGTAATATAACTCAGACAGACAGAGAGACCGATGAGGTAGAAAGAAAAAAGATAAACAGAGAGGGATAACGAGACACAGAGAAAGAGAGATGGCTGAAGACAGTCAGTACATTTGCTCAGCTGAGACTGCTGGCTGCTGGCTGCAGGTGCTTCTCCTGCAGCCAGTGATATAATGTGTGGCCCGGACACTTTTTCTAATCTGCCTGATGATAAAAAAAAGAAGAACAAAAAGCCTTTTTGTTAAAGCGCAAACAGAACATGAAGAGGAATGAGTTTGTTTTAGCCTCGTTAGTGTTGACAGAGGTGTGAGTTATTGAGTTAATAACACTGCTGTGTGTTTGCGTGGTCGTGCCTTTCAGTTGTGAAACACACACACAAAGAGCCACAGGTGACTGCGAAGCCAAGGTAAACCGAAAGGAGCGCACATGCAATTGTCGACCGCAAACGCAAATCTGTGTGTCTGTGTGTGTTTTCATGTGTGTTTGTACATTTTTCTCCTTTTAACACAGAAGCTTTTGTGTAATCTGATAAGCCCTGCAGTGGTGTGTGTGTGTGTGTGTGTGTGTGTGTGTAAATCAGTATTTAGTCGTGTATTTTTCTACCAAACATACATTACTCCCAGGTGTCATAAATATTCTTAATCTGCTTCTTTCCTGTCATTGTACCCTCCCTCTATCCATCCCTCTCCACCCACCTCCACCTCCTTCCTGAAGCACATTAAATCCCAGCAATTGAAGAATAAACACGCCACATTAAAACACAAGATATGAAATTGATTCATTCTTTTCTTAAATAGCATTATGAAAACGGGAAGCTGTCGTTAATCAGCGGCAAAGGTGGGGACTGCTTTTAGAAGGCGGAGGCGTGCAGATGCTAGTTGCTGCAGGCTCATCAGCTTTACGACGTAACGGCAGTACTTTATGGAGGCAGTGGAAACATCGATTTATGCTGATGACTTTGCCTGTGTTCTGTAATGCAGCCATGACACGCTGTAAAGCTCTGATCAAGTTGGGGAGTGGAAGAAGTGGCCTTTTGCTTGAAAACTGGACCATATAGCCTGTGATGTAGTGGCTTTTACTGTTATTTAACATATGGAGAGTGGTTGTGGTTAGAAAGATGGAGGAGCCCATTCACAAATATAAGCATCTTACTATGCAAAGACATCGCACAAACATATGAATATAGATTATTTATATTTCAGGAGAAGTATGTTGTTATTGCTGTTGCTGTAAGGCATGATTATTAGCTGATCTGGGTACCTGTAGACATAATTTTGGTTTCAATAAATCAGTTTAAAAGGGAGATTTCATACTATTCTTCCTGTATTTTTTGTCATTTATACACTTTTATGATGTCAGATGTTAAACAAAGTTCCAAAACTTGAGGTGAATGGGAAAAAAGAAACTAAATCCAACTACTGATGTTTGTTCACGTCGTCGCCCAAGGAGCAATTTGTTTAAAACTGACCAATCAGAACAAAGTGGCCTAATCGGGAGGGAAGCCTTAAAGAGACAGGAGGCCTGTTTCAGACAGAAGCTGAACTGAGGGGCTGCATTAAGGGCCAGTATAAAATAAATACACTTTCTGAACTGTAAATCATATAAAGATATTCCAGTTGATCCTCAGAATATAAATATAGACCTGGGAATGTGCGTGATATGTCCTCTTTAAATAAGTCAACAAATATTTATGTGTCTATGTGAAGCTTTGGATAACAATTACACAGTGTTCAATTCATCCGCCACCAAATAATTAATGCTAATCAATTTGTCTGCAGGCAAGCACACAATTCAACATACTGTAAACGGGAAGTTATAAGTATAAGAACAGGTGTAAAGAATATATAACACAAGAATAAAAAAGATTAATGATGGTTGATTTCCATGTAGCTGTTTCAGTTTCAGGGAGTTGAGTTAGTTGTTCTAACATATTTAAAAGTAATCAAACTCCAAGCAAACATTACTTGTATCATTTAATCCTATACTGTAGATTTCTGCAGCATGTAAGAGCAAAGTAAAGCATAAGTCTAAATAAATGAGATGTTGTACAAAAAAAAAAGACATATGATTTCTGCTAGGAGTTGTCAGATAATGGATAATTTAGAGTCTGGATGAAATTGCTCAGGCCAACATGTCTCCTTCTAGCTGTGACACATGTAGCTGTATCATTAACCCACCCTAGACGCCTCACCTTGAGAAAACTTTCTTCTTACAATACATTTTTTTTTTATTTTGTTTGACAAGAATAATTGTCAGTAATTGAAAGTCTTTATAGGACATAACACGATAATTCCTTCCAGCTGTATCACATGTAGCTGTATCATTATAACAGATTAACCAAGACCAGACACCCCTCCATGTGAAATCTTTCTTCAAATAGAAATAATAGAAGGCTCGTTTTCCTAAAAGTACCTATGATTGCAGGTCTTTAGAGAACAGAAAATAGGTTTTTAAAGGAAAACCACCTGGAGAGCATCTTATGTTCATCCTTGATCTAGTCTGGGAATCTAAACACACTGCATGTCTACATGAATTTATAAATAGTAATGTGATGGCTCCTTAAAATCATTTGTTCTTAAAGAGACAGAGAGTAAAAGACTTTGTGGTTTGAAGACAGATGCTTCAGACTGTAACTTCTGAAAGGACACTTGAGAGAGAAGCTCAGGTAATAGGACTGTCTCTACCACTGAGTTGTGGTTCTTCTACTTCTTTCACCAACTTGCTGATATCACAAGCAACTGAAACTTTGAATACTGTTTCTTTAGATGTGAGAATCAGTGACAACATTTTTATATGTGTTTTTTGTGAGGTTCCGGAGACACAAAGAAGGGAGAACATGAGAAAAACTGCAGAAAAGAATAATATGTCAACTGCAGAAACAGAATTTCTGCATCATCTGAAATAAATTACAAAAAAAAGAATGTTTAAAAAAACATAAGAAGCATATTTGTTATGCATTTGTGCTCCAATACATTGCACCACACTCCTTTGCATCACCTAGTTCGCTCACCTTCCCATCCCTCCACTGTAATACCAAATCATTGTGCGAGCATGGAAACAACAGGTGTTGTGTTCCTTGCTCGCTGTCTAAACATGGCATGAAATGGGGTGATGATGACTCTATTTGCTTAACCGTACTCCGCTGCTCTGCGTAAGCGGGACAACATAAAAAAGCAGGACAGCATGGAAATGTTCCCTCACCCTCATTCATTACACAATTATGCTAAGCTGCATGCTTGACTATGAACCAGATGTTGTGTAATTAACCTCAATGTGAAGATAGCGTTCTGCCCCATTGTCTCTCACCTTCAAGAATGAAATGAAAACTAGGCTGAGGCAGAGATAAGGGGAAGGTATGCTGGAGGTTTCCACAGGCATGAACCAAACTGAACTGAGACGGGTCCAACCTGGTCAACACAGGTTGTCTCTATAACCTTCAGCTCAAACTGGGAGGAGATGACGCCCGGTAGACAGAATTTAAATTTTGAATATTGTATTACTAAAGACTACTGAAGATTTCAGATGAAATTTGAACTCAACAGGAATTAGTCACATGGATATAATAATTAAAAAAAAAGTATTGTTCGGCCATTTGATTCTACAAAGGTTGTTTAATAACTAAAGAAAGTTGTAACAGATATCACTGCTGCAACATTATAATAAGATCCCAAACAAAATATGTTCTCATATGATTTAAATTTTGCTTAATGTATGATTTGGCTACTTATTGATTGTTATGCAGAGGTGCATTTATATACAGTGTTAATATTGTTGTAGTAAGTAATAACACACTGACTGGAAAATGCTGAATTTTCTTTTTGAAATGCTGAAATACTAAATGGAGAAACGTCCATCGCCCGCTCTGCATTTCCTACTGTTTGCTTTGAGCTGAATGTGTATCTAACAAAGCTCTGCATGCACATTTGTTTGCATGTAGTTTGATAAATGAGGGTTATTGTTACCTTGGCTTTCATTTGCGGCTGCTTCACCTTTTGTATGCAGCAAATCTCCTGCAACATCTGTCGCTGGGTCCACTGTGGCGTTAAGGGAGGGTGACGGAGCTCAGGGGTGAGAGTTCACTTCCCATAATGCAACACTTTAAGTTCAACTGCTACGCTACATTTAGACCCTGTGTCACGTATTTCATGCCTTCTTCGTTTATGAGAAAGTTTTGTTGTTTTTTTTCTTGTCATGATCTCATATTTTTGCCTTTAACCTTCATCATGGATGATATTTATAGTCAGGGAGAGGATGATGAGAGCCTGTTGTCAGTCAGCAACAAACACATTTTAATTGCTTATTGTCATTTCCGTTCAGTCACATGCAAAAAGCTAAAAATCCCTGTGCACTGGGCAGAATGTATACTAAGATATATTTACATAATTTTCACATTTCTGAAAGCATTTGGTCTAATAAATAATGCATACAGTTTGTAAGACATTCTAATCATAACCGGTTATTAAATAATGGATTTTGAATCAGAATATCAATAAAGTCAAATGAAAAACAAATCATGAATAAAATAAACACATTCTGCCAGCAGAAACACTTTATGTGTGTTCAGCATTTGAGCAGGACTGATCTAAACATAGTATGAATATAGGGAATTCATGTTTATTCATGTGTATTCATTATTATATTCCTGCTCTGGTAGTGGTAAGTATGCGCCTTTATTTCTATATGAACGGTGCATATGTGCAGAGACAATTTCCTCATTTCCTTTCTCCTCACATCTTTTCTTTGTGTTTCTTCTTGAATCATCAGCTGCTGATGGAAAGGAGGATTGTCATGTTTCTCCTTTAGTTAGCGCGTCCTCTGACAGAGATCGATAATACATGGCCAAGCTAGAGGATATTAACTATTAAGATTTTGTGTGACCAACTACAACAAAAACTGCTGCCCAAAGAGAAATTTTTCTTATTTACCACCATTGTAAAAAATAACATCTATACAACTGCTGAGAGGACACTTCAAACTGCAAACAAGAACAGTTTGCTATTCATTCAGTAGCTCTATATGATATCATAAGGCACATAAATATAAGGCTGCACAGGGTGCAAACAACCTGTGCAAATAGATAGCAAGCTGTGTTTTCAGTACTAAATTAAAAAGTAGTTAATATTGTATACATAATGCAAGTTTGCTGATGAGCTATAGACCTCTATGGTATATAGTATAGAGTACATAACAGCATGTAATCACATTGCACAGTATAGGACAGCTCTGTTTCTTGTGAACCTCTGTCATTTTAACAGATCACACTATATCTATTCACATCCAATTATGACTGATTTAAATGCTTTTTATTTTCTCACAGGAAATTGTTGTACTCTGCTTTTCAAGAGATACCCATCAATTACAGCAGGATACTGTTTGAGTTTCATCGGATACTTCGCACTTCTACAAATGTGTAGTGAGCAGAAAGTAAGGAAAGATGTCTCCCTACATACTCGACGATGGTTTATCCATCCAGGTACAGTACTAGTTAAAAGTTTAGAGACACTTTTTTATTCAAGTGAGTGGGAAAGTGTGTCCAAACTTTTGGCAGGCATCGTATATAACTTATTCTGTCTGATTAAACTGTATTTATCACTATGTGGGCATGTAAACATTGTGTTTGCCATCTTCCCGATGCACCTATTAGGCAAGGACACTCGCTTTTCCTCCTTTTTTAGAAGATTCTCATACATTGAGTTTGTTGACCTCTGGTAATTACCAGCAAAGCACCAAACAACTTTCATCTGAGCAAAGGTGTAATTAATCGGAATACCACCTGTGTGGAGCATTTTAGATAAGCTGGTTTAAATATCAACTTTTCATAACACGGCTATTTCTGTCTCTATGACGGTCACCTTTTCACTTTGCCTTCAAGTTCGGCCATTTAGAACAACTATTAACAAATCTGATGTGTGACGTGATCAGAAAACACATCACAAGAACCAATTCTGAGCAACCGTAAATCGACCTTTACAGTGACAACGTCCTGTTGCGAAACCAGTTGTGGCAGAAGGTCAGAGGGCCGAAGCAATGTCTATGTTGTTATTGTCCCCATCTGTTGTGTGTCAGTCATGCCGGTAGGAAGTCTCAGTAACATACCAACCAAGTGGAGATACTATTTCAGCAGGAAGTGATATGCAAATTAGTGCACTGCCATTCTGTGTGTGGTCTTTGGTTGCATTCATTTCTGCATCCTTTCTTTATGTGTTTGTGTCTTTTTGCTGACCTGTAGTAGCTCCTCCTGGTCGCTGCCCACCTCCAGCGCTACAGCAACTGACGCAAAGGGACGACTGGCCATCTGCTGTCGCTCTCTCATCAGTTGCTATAGAGTGAGACAGAAAAAAACAAAAAGGATTGTTAAGTGATCTTTAACAGGGACATTGTACAGTGGGACCAGTTGCCTACTGTCGGCCACAGAGCGGCTCTATTGGCGTCACCATGAGGTTAAGTGCTTTCAAGAGGAGAGCATTGCTCAGTTTCTCCCTTAAGCCCATCTGCATCTGGATCGTGGTAAGAAGAAAATACTTTGAAGAATAAGAAATTAGACAAAAGGCAAGGTAAGAGAAATAAGTAGAAAGAGAGACAGAGAGCAGGCCAGTAGGGGAAGAAAACGGGAAACAATGAAAGGAGGAGGAAGAGGAGGAGGGATGGGTAAAAGTAGGGAGCATAGATCAAAGCAGAATGGTTGATAGATGTGCAGGAGGAAGGCAAAGAGGGTTGGAGAATGGCAGGTGGTGGAGGGGCGGAGGAGTCAGAGGGGAGGCACATTTCATTAATGAGGAAATGTCAGATGAACAAAGGCAGTCAGCGAGGCCTTTATCAGCATGAGGTCCAAACACCCCGAGTGAAAACACAAACACAGATATGCAATACAGAAAAAATGAATGAAAAACATATTGGAAACATGCAAATACAAAGGTCATCATATCCCCACACACTGAAACACAAAGAAACACCGCCACGGACAGAGAAGCGAAGTATGTGTATCTATACCTGAGGACACACACACACAAAAACACAGTGGAAGTAAACAACACGCTCACTGCACCCTCATCTATCCTTCTCTCTCCATCAAAAGCCCTTTTTCCCAGCTTTTTCCACTTCACTACAGACATGTTAATGGGGTTTTGTTTCTACATTTAGCTCGGGGGTGGCCACCTGTTTCATGCAAAAACAAACTCATTTCTGGCCGATTATGCGCCGAGCTCTAATCATCAGACATGTTGCTTGTTGTTCCGGCAAAAAAATCTGCCTGTTGCAGGCCCCGCTACACACGCACACACACACACACACACACACACACACACCTCTGATTGGTGAATCCAATGATGGTTGGTTATATCTCTAACATGAAATGAAAAGATGCACAGCAAGAAAGAAAAAAAAAAATGATGCAGCAAAGCAGAACTCTGCCAAAACAAAGAAAAAAAGTAAAGAATTAAAGCTGTAGAGGTAGAAGCAAAATATTACCAAAGGAAAGGAAAAAAAAAAAGGAAGCAAACCACTCCTAAATGTCAATGGCCTCCACACTGTGTTAACTTGACCTAAGCTGAAGCCCCTACCCGTAGCCCCGCATCCTCTCCTGTAGAGAAAAGGCTGCACGCTGACATTAACTAGCTGTCAGGCGTTGTGCTTGCGTGCCGCCGGCTGCCGGTTTGCCAGTGTCACATTCTTTAAGCATGAATGAACACTACACCTGTAGCTACATCGCTGTAGTCAGCTAACACGCCGCTGTGTCGGCTAATGTGATGTCTTCTCTTGTTAGCTGTCACTGCTACGCTGCAACAGCTCAGATGACAATGTTGCTAGCATCGCTGTTAGCCTCCCGCTGATGTCAGCTTTGATTTGTAAGAGCCTGCAGGTTGAATGTGTGTGTGTGTGTGTGTGTGTGAGAGAGAAAAGGGAGTGTGTCTGTGCAGTGTCAGCTTTAGATAAGGTCATATATCCTATTTAAACACTTTCAGCTTTTAGGATTGCATCATGTTTTTGTTATGTTTGTGAATATGTGCTGTCTTAAAGCAGATTAACTACAAAGTGCTGAACATATTGTGCCTATAAAGCAGCACTCCAGGTAGGCTACCTGTATGTGTGTTTTATATCCACCATTTAAATGTATAATTCTCAACACATGTTAGTGTTTAATGTCACTTAAAATTGAGTTTTAGTTGCCAGGTTTGCTGTGTCGCAAAGCTAGATAAATGCAGGAAGGCAAATGCATCAATGAAGAATGTATTTTACCAGGATTTCAGTGAGTTTTGAATAGGTCATGATACATGGTCTGAATAAGAGTTTAGTTTAAGTTGAGTTTGTGTCCTCCACAGAAAAAACATCAGCATCGGTCATTAAAAGCTTTAAAATGATCTATGTAAATATGTGATGCTGACATGGGATTAAAAAAAAAAGGATGGCTGCTCAGTGAATGTTACAAGCTCTCAAAATATGATGCAAATATTTGAGTTTCAAAGTCTTCGTTGCGTCATGTTTCCTCTCTCTTTCTCTGTAAAGGCACGGTGTGAGACAACATCAAGGTGCACCTGTGCACGTATATCTAAACAAGTGCACCTTTCTTTACATACTGCATGTGTGAGTTTGTGTGTTGTTGTCATGTTTTTACAACTCCTTCTACCTAAAGTCACAGCTCCTGTGTTTGAGAGACACACTGGTCAACAGTGGAATTGTGTCTGAATATAAAAAGCAGGAGTGAGTCTAGTGAACATAATGAATATGACTGTATGTGTGTGTGTTTAGAGTATATATATGGACTCTTTGTTTTGGTTCACATTTGTGTATGTGTACGCACATTCAAATGCAAATACACATGTTCATGTTGTTCAAACTGTTTAAATTGTGTGTGTGTGTGTGTGTGTGTGTGTGCGCTCATTTAACGCACCCTTTGACAAGTCCTTGAGTGGGCAACAAGGACAAGGCAGTGGCCATCATCTCTGTCTGCCGGTCGGGCTGTAAATCAGCCATAAAATGGCTAATTAACTGTGCTGTGCTGTAAACAAGCCATGCCATGCTAGACACCACCGACTGGATGACAAAAAGAAGGAGAGAGTAAAGACATAGATGTGTGTGTGTGTGTGTGTGTGTGTGTGTTTAAACTAAAGAAGTGCGACAAAATTTCTAGTTTTCTGGTTTTCAAGCCAGATGCCTGAAATTCAAACTGAATCGCAGAAAAGTAAAAGTAAACATTATCTGTGAGTATTTGTCAGTAATTTATGTTTCTATATTGAATGTGCCCGTGTTTATCTAGCCTTGAGGGAAGGTATGCCATCCACATATCCATTCATCCAGCTCATCTGGACTGACAGACACAAACAGCCAGGAGGAAAAATGAGAGTGCTGCAACAATGAAGCCAATCACACGGCGAATTATGCTTCACAGAACGCGGCTCGACCAAAGTAGCACCTGCGAGCACCAATTGCCAGTCCTGTTAGACGGATTGGAAATATGTGTGCAATGTGGTGTTCACTGATTTCAGATACACTCCCGTGCAAATGACAGGTTGGAGAGGCTCACTGCTACTACAGCTGCAATTAAACTCCACATCCGCTTTGTGAGGTCAGAACTATAGTAATGTCAGCACATGTGCGTACATGTGCCAATGTAGTTGCATGTATTCTGTATCCTGTGGCATCAAACTGCTGTAAACATATACATAAAAAGCCCTCAGAGTGGTCGTGCCATTTTTGGACAGTATGTTTGTCTGCCTTTTCTATAGAAAAAATGATTTTAATAACTACATGACTGAATGCATGTGGGATGTCCCTCATCAATTACATTGCAAGTGTATTATGAAGGGATTTTCTAATGGACAGGAGGAATGACTACAGCATGAAACATGTAACATGCAACATATTCATTTGGGCAGACTTGAAAAATTGTGAACTTATCCTTTAACGTCACTGTTACTTTTTGGTAACAGTTTAGAAAAGGTCCTTTTAATGCTAACATCACAATGACCCCAGGTACCAAGCCAGCTCCATAAAGAAATCCTGAACTCAACCAATCACCTTTGCAATGAACTAGACAACAACGTCATCAGTGGGCGACCTCAGGAAGTCTGTTATAGCAGCAGCTTACTATCCATGATTTTGAAATGAAATGTTCAACGATTGCATATGGGCACTCTGTTCTAGTTTGCTGTGTAGTGAACTTTTAATGTTGTTTTAAAATTATTCAGGCTAATTGGTGCATGTTTAAGTAACACAAATGTGTTGGAAAAACCCAAATCTTGTATAATGTAGAGCAGAATAACAGCAGAAAGAATATTTAGGGTGGGGAAGACACACACACACACACACTGACACAAGAACAAGTGAATGTAGAAAACACACCAGAGATGAACAAACTAGAATTTGCTGATGTCAACCTACTAATCAACACATTTCTTATCCAACATTAGTGCCCTTCTTTCCCACTGTAGATGTAATGCAACATCAGCAGCCACGGTCCTCCAGTCCATCTGTAACCCAACTACATGGTTTAATCAATGCCACAGACGACTGCAGGTTTTCGGTCTGATTAATGTTTTAATCTGAGATACGAGGGAAACAACCCTTTCTAGACAGGGCTTAATAACTCTTACTGACTGTTACCAAAACCACAGACGGTACGCCAGTGTGAATGTTTAACACTGTCCTAGGATGACAGAAGTAATAGAATCACCATGACGATGCTACAATGTCTGTCATAAAAAAAAAAAAAAAAAGTGATTTTCTTTTAAAGGAAATCATTGAGAAAGCTTCAATACCAATATTGCCACTTGCCCTGCTGACACCGACAGCTACTGGGATACTATGTCCTCCAGTGTCCCATAAGGAGTGTAATAGAGTTTCATCCTAAAAAAAAGGGCATCACCCGGGTGCCCTGAAAGTAAATGCAAATACGAGAAGGAGCAGATGGAAAGGGTGACTGTGACAGTACATTTTACGGTTCAGCACCGTAAGTAAAATCTCATTTTAATGTAAAATCCGGTCAAGCACACTTCTTTTCAGTGTCAGTAGAGCAGGACAGGGCTATACACCCATTTGACATAATAAATTACACTTTCACTTTTCTGGATTTCAATTTTTGGAGAGAAGTGGGCACAAGTTAGATTTAGTTGGACTGTCTTTGATTAAAGGAATAACATCTCTCTTCTGAAACTGAGTTTTGATTTGCCTTTATGATTCTTATGAGACACATATATTGACATTTACATTAATATGTAAGTTTTTAATCTGTTTTTTGTTACTTTCTTTGTGAACTGTGCATGATTTTAGTGTTTCAGTGGTTTCTCACAGACCAAAAACATGCAGATTAGGTCAATTTAAATTAATTAATTGCCCATAATTGTTGTTCCGTCTCTACGATTGTCTCACAAATCTGTGTACAAACAACACAACTTTACACTTTCAAATTGCAGTGCACTGCATATGTCCAAGTCCAATTTTGCTTGCAGGTGATACTTACCATCAACTTCTGTTGAGAGCAGGTGTGTCCAAACACCGCACATCAACATGTCCAGGTTAGGGAGAGATCACGGTTTTAGGTCTGGCTCTGGATCCCAGGATAAGCATATTAGAGATGATAGGTAGGTAGATGGATAGATGATATAACAATGATCGACAATGTTGAAGTGAAAGTGAAACCAGGACACTGGTAACGTGAAGGATAAGCTGACTATCTCACATTGCTCTTGGTTGTATTACTGGTGATGAGATCGAGAAGACAAATCCAACAATGACCTTCACCTTTCAGAAGCAGGCACTACATTTTCATACCAATACACAAACCCGCAAAGATGCCAAAACAAAATGATGCACACCTTCAAGAAAGAAATACAAAGAGCTACACGCAGTATCTTAATCTCAGAGCGCAGCATTGTTGGAACCCCGTGATTCACATCTACACAAATAACACACACTGGTACTGATAAGTATTCAATTATTCCCTCATTATGTGGCTTTTGAAGCTCATTGCTGTGACTGGAGACTGATAGGATTTGCAGCTTTGCCTCTCAGTATAAAATATAATATTAGCTATTAAAGAATGAATCCATCCAGACGAAGCATCTGCTGGTCCAATTGTTTGATACAATGCTTTACAAAAGGACACACACACACGCGCGGGTGAACCTGTAGATTTACATCATAAGAACCACTTGGAAAACAATGCTACATTTGTCTGTTGGATTTGCGCAGACAAACAGGTGTGAGCAGAGAAAAGACAGAGCAACACTGACAAAACACAAACACACTTCTCTGCCTCTTGAATTTGTATGCCAGCGGGAAAACAATCGAGAGGTGATAACAAATCTCATTTCCAGCGTGTTTGCCAAGTTTCCAGACGGCATTTGTCTCTTGGCTGAATGTGGTGAGTGGGATCTGAGCAGAGTAAACAAGGGCACAGATATCCTCATCTGATAGAATCCACCACTCCACACCAGCTTCCAACACGAAGCTTGTCTATGAGACAAAACACTTGAAAAACTCGTTCAGGGGTGGCTACAGGACAAAGCCCTTTGGGTGTAGTTCAAGTTAAAGAAATATCACCCAAAATCTGAGTATCAAATACTCCGAACTCAGAAAAGTCTGTAGTTAGTTCCTTTGTGAAGGGCAGCAGCTGAAGTCAGCTTGGATTCACAACAGTTACAATAGATTTCAATGGAAACCATCAAAAAACATGCATCAAAATGTCTATAGACAGCACTCGAGCAGCATATTCCACTCATCTGTTGTTCGTTTCAATAATCAATATGTTCCAAAGACTTCATAACAGCTAAATGTGATACTTCCATGTATCTTTATCACCTTATCATACCTCAAATGATCCAACGTGAATGGTATATTCATTGAGATTGATGGACCATATGAATCAACAGAAGGTTTAGGGGGGTATGTTTGCAGGAGTGATTTGACAAGTGTGACTTCCTGCAATTATATGAAGAATTTAATGGAAACAAATGGCAACGTGGAATGATGTAAACAAAACAAACCCACATCAATAAAAAGGGCAATACGGTTGGCAAACAGTTATGGCATAAAGTAAACATGATTTGGGGTAAATGGGCTAAAATATGCAATACTTTTTTAGATTTGTGTCAAAACCTTAGTGACAAGTGATCTGGAGAGGTGCTCAAGATCTTTGTAAGAGCTGCATATGAAAGGGTAGGTGAGAAGGTGAGAAGAAGAAAAGGCACTCATGAGAATAGACAGACAAACACAGGCGATGCAAAAGGTCAAACTTTATCTTAAAACAGTCTGAAGAGCAGCCATAAAAACAGCTTTACAGCAGATGGAGGCGGGATGTTACAACTAGAGCCAGACAATTTGATTGCAGCCGAACGTCTTCGACACATCCTGGCATGTTGGTGGAATAAATCCCTATTGATTTGGAGAGCTAATTAGAGAAGGCCAGAGAGACAAAGAGAGCCAGAAAATGCTTATAGATCGTGTGGCTTGTAGCTATTACTCTAAACAAGGCAAACACAATGGTATTATGACCAATAAGTCCCATTCACAGCTAACTGCCTGGTAATTACCGCAAACACTTTGACTGAAGAGAGAAAGAGTGGGAGAAAAGAAAACACACAGACAGAGACAGAAATAGAGAAATATTCCAGATCAAATGTAACAAGAGTAGAGCAAATCATTGGCTTTTTTTTTTTGTGAGAAACAAAACTGTGAATGTGTGTACATGTACAGTTTGAACGTTTTTAAAATAGATCCTCAATATCTTAAGATGACAGATTTCTTTCCACCACTGCCAGGAAATGGGTTTTCCATCATATTTGCTGGAGTAGAATCGCAGGGTTGCAATACAATACAACAGGAATTTTGGAAACTCGTACATGGTTTTTCCCATAATTCTTACTGCAATAGATTACGAAATTACATGTTTTGTTTTTTTCTTTTAAATTCACTTGAAATTTGTTTTCAGTGATGACTTAGCAGCCTGCGGATGAGAGGATTACAGTGACCTGTAACTCTTTCAGTATATACATAACATCGGAACCTGCTGTTTAAGTCCATTAAAGACAATAGTATAAAGGTAAAAAGCAGATTTAAACTGCATACATACAGAAATGTTGGTGTATTTATGTTAATCTAAATAATTCATGTGAGTCTGAGTAGACTAAAACACAGCAACAACCAAAGTGTCCGACAAGGAGGAGAAACAGGCTCACAAAACCTCTCTCATTCTTTCTCTCCATGTCCAATCCTCTATTCCTCACATGTAGTGACTGCAGTGTTAAGCAGTGTGGTGACCTGGTCCGTTATAAATCACCACCCGCTGACAGACAGAGGGAGAGAGACATTAAGATTGAGAGGGAGAGGAAAAGAGAGAGAGAGAGAGAGAGAGAGAGACAGAGAGAGAGAGAGAGAGAGAGAGAGAGACAGAGAGAGAGAGAGCTGGAAGGAAAGAAAAGTGGGTCGTTTGCAGGGGTCATCCGTTACATCCTATCACATTAGCCCTCATCATTGGCCTGCCCAGACAGCCATCATCCATCCCATTCTCCACAGGCCAACTCACACACGCACACACATGGGAAGAAAGACCGCCAAGGCAGCGTGTACATGTGCTTTATGTTTGTGTCCTCAGATCCTACATCCCATTTCTTCACAGCAGCTGCAGTTAATCTGCTGTACCTGGCAAATCTAAGTATCAAGTTCTCACAGGTCCAAACGGGATGCTGTGTGTACACCACATACTGCACTCGTTCCCATGAAGAAACATGATTCAGGTTTGCTCCAGTTTTTTTTTTTTTTTTTTTTTTTTAACCTATACTTAACCAGATGAAATGTCATTTAATATCTCTTAAACCTTTCAGTTAAATTTGTTCCTAAATCATCTAAAGAAATATACACTTGTTACATTTACTGTATGAAAACTGATTATTCTAATTGTTATAAATGAGGCTGAAGGCTTCTAAGAGGTGTGGAGTCATTATCTAATCATTTGGTTTGATTGATCCATAATGGATCCGTTCACTGAGCCACTCAACAATTTACAGCTGCGACACGTTTTAGTTCACAGGGTGAGAATTTAACTTTTAGCTTTTTCATTCAGAGAATCACAGTGGCTAGCAGGTTCATTTCAAAACACCCACACAGTTCCTGTACTCAAGACACACACGGTGTTTTGTGGGCATTCTGTTAAAATACAGCCTGAAATCTGAGTGTTTCTAAGAGTTTTATTTTATTATTTTATTTAGTAAATGAAGGCAGAATGATGTAAGTAAGTGAAGTGAAGTTTCAGTACATTTTGACATTTTCATTCTTACTTTCTCTCTCCAAACGTTCATTAAATGATCATTGATATGGGATTAACACACACACCTTGAACAAAGCACAAGCATGAAAAAATGCTAGAAACACCATGAAGTGGTAGTTTTATCATATTCATACTCCTCTAAACTCCACCATGTCCCAGCTAGTGAACACTGCTTCGGTCTGTAGGGCTCATATGTTGTGTATTACAGGCATCAAATGACAAGACACTATGTAACACAGCTGTGTGTGCATGTGTGTGTGTTGCCCCTTATTTACACCACAATACATGCTTATTGTATCATTTGATTTAATGGTTATAACGTCAAAGATCACTCACTTTAATTTTTTTTGTGTGTGTGTGTGTATGTGTGTTTAAGTGTGTGTGTATATAAATGTGTCTGCCAGAGGAGAAAACTGTAGGTGGTTCTTGTTATTGCTTTGACAGTCTGATTTACAAGATTTAAACAACCGTATATCCCTTTGACCACGGCCTCTCTCTCTTTCTCACACACACACACTTTATATATACGCACACACATTTTCCACAATGAGCACACAGATCTGAAACCCTGCCAGGCTCCAATCACAGACTATGCAAACATAGTGCGCACGTACTGTCCTTCTCTCTTTTTGTTGTTTGTTTCTCTCTCTCTCACACACACACACACACACACACACACACACACACACACACACACACACACACACACACACACACACACACACACACACACTCTCTCCTTCGGTTTCCTTGGGAACAATGTTTATCCTGTCCATTTAGTCCATTTAGCCGTGTGTCCCATTAGCATCAACCTCCCATCTGTCTACTGAGCTCCTGGAGGGGTTCCAGTGTGTATATGCGTGTATGACTGATTGTGTGTGTGTGTGTAACTGTGCTTGTGTTTATTTGCATGGCATACAGTTTGTGTATGTGCCAGCATGTGTACTTTATGTTACCTTCTGATCGCAGCCCCCCCTCCTTCCCTCCACAAACTAATCAAATATCAGATTAACGTTCATCAATTCCCACCTGCACCTGCGACGTTACGCATAATATTTCTGACCTCTCTGGTTGGCTGGTTGGCACCCGTCCTATCCACCAATTACATACCACAGCTGACGGGCCAGCTGACTGCCACTTCCTGCCCTCTGTCCAATTAGATTGCATCAAGGAAGCGACCCCAGCCTGAATAGGTCGTCTGAGGTTGTTGACCCCGGGGTCAAGGAGAGTGGCTTTGATTGAGTGTAAGTGAGCTGACAACCACACAGGCAAAGCTTTTCTTAATGAGACCATTACATCTGCATAATGTGGTAATGTGAGGAGATGTTTAATCATTCCAGGCCTAATTCACTGTCAAATATGATTTTATTCACTTTGAAACAACTTCATGGCGTGTGTGAGGGAACGGAATGACAAACTCAGAGGGGTTTGTTCGGCTGTAAGTGGAGCTGCTCCGGAGAAATGAAAATATATAAATATGGAAATCAAATTAGGTGGTATAGTAGACCAGGTATGAAACAATACTTGATTTCATCACAGTGCCCAGAAGTGGCACGATGTGGAAAAAAAAAAAAGATTTTTACCAAGAAAAAGCTAATGGACATGACCAACAGTAAGTACGTTTATTAAAGTTTATTTATTTTTATTTTTTACTTTCAAACCTGTTAAATACATATATAGACATAATTTCACCCTTCTAAAAGCTAAAAAAAAAAAGAAAAAGTACTGTGGCAACCATCATAGTTGTTTTCTGGTGCGGTTACAATCCTTTTGAGAACTCTGGCTTTATTTTTTTTTTATTTAACTGTTTTTATGCTAGTTTTCATTGTTAGACTACAGTCATTTTATATTGCTACCACTTGTTTTATGTGTGGTCACACTATGCCCTGAGGTTTTGTGTTTTATGTGAGCCCACCAAAGTAAATTCCTATTTACTACGTTCAAATGGAAAAGAATTTGGGTCTCATAGCTTATAGATATGACAGTTTCAACCTGCAGTACAGGCTCCTCTCCTTTAATTCCTCCATCCCTCCTTCTTTGTCTCTCAGTGCCAGTGAATCCTGGGTGTAAAGCTGCAGAGCCCAGCACTGCTGAACACAACAAGGCCCCATCTCATTAGCAATGGCCTCATCGCGCCAATACAACTCATCAACTGTACGCACTTATATATGTGTGTGTGTGTGTGTGTGTGCGTGATAGACGAGTCAGCAACTTTACCGGCCAGACTGCAGGCCTCATCTCAAGATCTTTATAACAAGTAGCGGGTCAATCAATCTCTGATCAATAACTATCTGGAGCCCGACAACGTAAAAAGTGTGTTTGTGCGTGCGTGTGTGTGTGTGTGTGTCAGGCCGACTAATTCAGACATCTCGGCATAACGCTGATCCTGCTGGGCCTATCAGTGCAGTATGCCAGCTGTGGAAATGTACACCGAGCAGCGTCTTTGGCTGAACTACTGGTGTCCAAGGAGGGAAAGCTGGCAGAGAGAGAGAAGTCAATAATGTTGGGATAAACAAATATTCTGGGAGTGATCAGACAGAGAGAGGTATGGAAGAAAGAGAGAGAGAGAAGGAGGGAGGGAGGAATCCGAAAGCAGAGTGAAAGAAGCCAACAGTTTTGCCAATAAACAAGCCAGCACAGCACTATTGCAGATTGCCATATATCTGAAGTATACAGAGGCATTAGAGAGTCGGCCCCATCAGAGCGATGCAACAAGAGCTGATCGTGCATCTGTGTAGGTGTGTGTACATGTGTACAAGTGTCTGTTGTAGAGATTGTGGTTGTATATGTCATGTGTGTCCATGGAAGTAGACACCCAAACATTAAACTTCTGAGTATTTAACATCGCCTTCCAAAACCACAGGCATTAATAACAGCCTTTACTCTTTCCACCAAAATTTTGGAAGCTATTTCTGCAGGGATTTGCTCCCGTTCAGCCACAAGAGCATTAGCGAGGTCCAACTCTGATGAGTAATACGGTCTGGCTCCAGTTTATCCTAAACTTGTTGGATGGGGATGATGCAAGTGCCAACTAGCATAGCTTGAGGCTGAAGCCAATGCGGAAGTACGGCCATGGCGGGGAAGTGAGTTTGACTTTGAGTCTGAATCCTTACATTGCCGTGCAGTTTAGCAGCAGACATTTCAATAGGCAAAATCTCCACAGAGTGCAGTTTAAAGGTGGATCTCAATTCAGCCTCTGACTCCAACGGTAATCCTCCGAACTATATATTCACTTTAATGTGTTACTTACTTTAGCTGAGATGAAAGCAGCTGAGTGAATATGTGCACATCAGATGTCCTCATATACTCGCTTTATTGTCAACCCTGTTCAGTTCAGTTCAGTTCAGGAGCGTACGCGTGCAGCAGTGTGTGAAGTGTGTATTGTAATTTGTTGCTCTGCAGTTTTGAGGAGCGGCTCATTATCTGAACAGATTCTTATCCTCTTTCCCTGAGGGCCATTACAATCACAAAATTATCGATTCGCTTCGCTTCCCAAAACGATGGATGGTGAATAAAACCGTGATGGAATAGATTTCCAACCTGCCTGGTTTAGACGCTCGTAAAACCTGGTAAATGTTTGTGTCAAACCGATGGTGCTCACTTTTTTTCTTGTTCTGTTTCAATCCTCAAATCTCTTGAATTCCCCTGACCTGTTTTGGGACAGAAGTCCATTAGAATCATCAGATTTCCTCCCAGCTCACTAGACACAGGGACACTTAGTTTTCTGCTTCAGGGTCGGAGTGATAGCTAACATCTATTCATATATTTTTATTTAATTTTAGGCCTTCTCTTTGATGAAGTTAACTGGAAGATTACTGCATTTACTCTCAGTATAGGATGTGTTTCACTGCATTGAGTCTGAAGAGCGCTAATGTGACAGCGAGACGCTGAAAAGCTACTATGTAAATACAGGAAAATCGTACTGCAGCGACTGACTGCAATATTCAGAGTGGGTCTAAAGGTAAAGTATGATTCAAAGACACAAAGGAACAAAGCTTTGCTCGTGTGTGTGTGTACCCAGACCGCTTATTATTCCACAAGTCAAACAGACTTAATAGCTCTCAGATTGACTGTTGTAAGCCACACTAGATGCAAAGCAGAGTAAAGCAAAAAAAGTAAGACAGGAGGGAAAAAAACAAAAAAAAACCTTCTATGTTGCTCTTGATAGAGGAAAAAATGAGGAACTAGAAAAGGAGGAAAGGAATATCACCAGAGTTGAGGTTCTATATTTGCCACGGTATAAATGGGGGGAAATGAGTGTGTTTGATTGGGGGAAGAGAGGCAGCGAGGAGATGTAGATGGAGATAAAGACATATGCACCAGCTGAAGTGAGGATAAAGGGTCTGTGAACACAAAACATTGTGGCTGGAAGAGAAAGAAGAAAGTTGGAACAGAGAGATGATACAATAAAAAAAAAAAAAACAGGTTAGAGAATGAAGGTAGATGAGTTCTCAGACTTTTGGGGTGAATCAATTTTTTTTTTCATTGTACATTGTTCTGTTTAAAATGTAGAATCTCTGTTGTTTAGTGGAGTTTTTGTCCTGCTCTTCTCTTTATATCCTTTTTCTTTTAACTCTCAACTCTCTTATTGTCTACAGTCACATCATTCATACATCATGTTGGTTTGTATGTTTTTTTCTTTGACAATATGAATGTATGCATATGAAAGCTGCAAATGCAATGTCTAATTAATTATCATTGTATGCATGTTTGTATTACGGGACAATGCATGTTCTGTAAAATAGCAGTGAGTGTAACGCTGTGTAAAAATATCTGCTTATAATAATAATAATAATAATAATAGACAAATAAACATATAATCAAATCTGTAATTTAAATGTTAAAAGGCTCTGTTTGGACCCTGGCGTTCTTCTCAAATTAAATGACATGTAAAACATCTTATTAATAAAAATGTAAAAAAAAGAATCTATTAATATTTTTTTTATAATATTAAAAACTAATGTGAATATTGCTCAAGTTATATGATCACATAATTACATTTAAACACGACTATAAATGGAAAAAATAAAACACGAGCTGAAGATCTCTGCTGAAGAGAGAAATAAAAACCCAAATTTTATGCTGCATAGCAACTTTTCAGCTCCTTTGTTCCAACCCATTAATAAACACAGCACTAATGCACTTCCATTTATCTTACTCGACGCCTGGCTTTAACTAATATCAAACCCATTGTTGTAACCCCCTCGTCTACACCTCACCACTCCACAATGAAAAATAACCCATTTTCTCACATTATGCTATTTTCTATTTTGATCAAAACCTTTTATTTGACAGATCAAAGTAGCTTATTTAATACAGACAAGGACAATTACCTTGATATGTTGCGGTTAAAATAAAAAAAGGAAAAAAAAAAAAAACGGTTATTGAGTCACTCGGCTTCAACAATGAAATGACCTGTCACAGCTCCTTTAATGAGATCAGATGTGACTGTACACAGATGTTCAAGAGTCCGTCCTCACCAAACTGCTGCATTGGTTGATTAGTGAAACTTTTAAAATCATCTTTGATTATATTTTCCTAACCAGCGACCTCGTTGGGCTATATAAATGATAACTGTCCTTTCATAGCAGCAAAGACAGACTGAAGGATTATTATACTGCTGCAAAACCTCTTAGGGAGGAAGTGAGGGTGAACAAAACATGACCGCAGTTTCCTTCCAGTCTCCTACAATCAAAACATGTTTAATTTAACCATGGTCATGACCTTTCTCAAACCGGAGGAGAACACCACCTAATTTAAACCACCCACTATTCACAGTGTCACTGTATGGGTGGAAATGGCCATTTTCTATTACTTTGATGGACAAAATTAGCATCAGCATCTTTCCACTTTCTAGGCGTCTCACCAAAAGTCATTCGGCTTTTTTAAATAGTTTTTTTTTTGTAGAATCATGAGATAAAGGCTTAAACCTGTTTAATCTGGTGCAAAATAAAGAGTGATAATAATTAGTAAAACCAAGTGATAGATGTTGAAACCCACAAAACATCCTGTGTGTCATTTGTATCTTATATGTATAAAATTAGTCACATATTTGCAGTAAATCCATTATACCACATTATTTGAACTGTGCATTACTTGCATTTCCTTTAACTGAGCAGAGCAGCTGTCCTTCGCTGTGATTGAAAAATTAACACAGGAAGAACAAGTATCCTCTGTGATTGGGCAATTGACCAATAAGGAGCTGTTGTCCTTCTACATGATTGGGCAATTGACTCAGGAATAAAAATTGCTCTTGTTTTTGATTGGACCAGGAAGAGTGGGTCCTCTTAAGAAGCTGCTAAGTGTCTCTCTTCAGACAGATAAGAGCAGATGTCAGCGCTCCACTCAGCTGCAATCATCTTCCTGCCTCCTCTTTCTTTTTCTGGGTCCCTCTATCACATGTACACACAGTTAGACGCACACTGTTCAATGTGTCGTTTCAGTCCAGGAAACCTGAAAGCATGATGCAGCCACTACAAGAATGCAACAAGACATCATACAGTACAGGAAAACTGTAAATGATAAATGGCTGTTTGTCCATGTAAAAAAAAAAAAAAAAAATTGCTCTAAAAATGGCTCCATTCTGCGTCTATATAGTTAAAGCTGTTCAAATAACTAACTAACTAGTAAACTGGTATTTATAAAACTAGAATATGTGGTCAGGTCAGGGAGTACCCATGTTTTCTGTAAAACGATCTGTAAAATGCAAATCAAAGGTGCATTTATAAACTTAATGTTCATTAGTTACTTTTGTAACAGTCTTTTAATTTAGACATTTTTTCCCTGTTAACACATCTTCTAAATTCAGTTTTGATACGAGCGCTACAAACTAATAATTTATTACATTTTTGATGTTTAATAAACAGTGATGAAATATCACTGCCAACAATGGGGTAGAGGTACATTTAATGACTTAATGATACGGGTGCCACAGCCATGCCATTGTAATGTGTAACGGTTGTGCATAATGACAGCTGCTCTGTTGTCAACACAATGACATTTCCTGTTTGTTTGTTAGAGCAGGCAGCGTATTGATATGCAAACTGATTAAGGGAGCGCCTGCATCATCTATGGTTAACTCGGAGTGTGGAAATAAGGCTTGTGCACACGTGCTCAGTTCCACAATGATTGACATGTATAAAAACATAAATCTGATATAAAAAAAAAATAATCATATTTCTGGCTTTGTGTATACAGTACACACAGTTTAAGTCATGGATCTACAGTTTTACGCATGTGGCCCTACTTATTAACTACTTCTCCTGTGTGTATTGCTTTCAAATTCGTTGTGTAAAAAATATCTGATCTCATCAAACGGGCCTTATAAAGTCTTTCTTTCTACTGCCTCTTTTCCTCCCCTCCCTGACATTCACAAACACACACATCTTCCCTTTACCCGCTCTGCCTCACTGCTTTGACATAAATTTCGTGTCCTACCTCTGGCTAAGCATTGAACATGTGATAAACTGCACAGTCTGACCCACCACCTTGCCACCTTAGGCACAGTGAATATGTAGACTAATAGATCTTTCCAGGAGCATTCACACATCCTGACCAGAGGAGATACGGGCCATTCCCTCCCTTCAGACTTCACTTCTGTTTACGACCTGTCTGTTCTGTTCTGCTGCCAGTGAGGGAAGGGGACTGGCTGTGCCAAGTGTCCGTCACAGCTGACCACCCACTGCAGCCGGTTACAAGATAGATAATGAAGCATGGGTCATAAACCACGCCTCTTCAGTCTCGTCTCGCCGCACCTAGTGAAACGTTTCACAAAGAGACGACAGAGAGGAACCGGGCATTCACATGTCTAGTAGCTGCGCGCACACACACACACACACACACACACACAGTCCAGTGCTCATTTTCTAAAGCTCTTTTGGCTAATAGCTGGCTGAGTGGAGCGGTGTCCATGGTGGAGTCAATGAGCTCAGAGATGTGATGGGATGAGGTCACAGGGATTACCAGTAAAGAGCTAGGTGGTCCAATACTGAACAAGGAGTGAGGGTGTAGGTTCCATTTAGACTGCTGCCGGAAGGCTGTTTTAAAAGAGCAAATCTTTAAATAGAGGGCATTACTGAAAATAATAATATAAGAATGTAGGCAAAGTGCTGATAAAGACTGAAATTGGTATCGATCAGTGTTTCTCCATTTATTTTTATGTGATGAAATGGCAAAATATGAACTAGCCATTCAGAGTTAGAGACCGGTGTTACATTTTGTCTTAAGATAAGTCACACTTTGCTGACCATCCAGTTTTGATTTGCTTATCCTGGTCAAGTCAAGTCCAATGTATATTTATGTCTCTTACTAATTTTGTAAATTGTTCTTGTGTTTAATAAGTCAGCATGTCTAATATTAATAGTGTCTTCATCAGTAATGAAAGTATCCCATTTTTACAGCCTGAAATGTGTTGCAAACCTGAGTAGCTGCTGATCAAACTGATCTGATTTTAATTCCTGTGTGGTCTGGTTACACTGTCGGTGTGTGTGTGCGTGTGTGTGTGTGTGTGTGATGTCATTGTGATGTCACTCCACTTAATCCAATAGCGTTTATAGGAAATCAGTCTTGTGAATCTCCCTGGAACCCTGTGAGGTCATTATGGTCAGCATCCGGACATCTGTTCATTTGATGTGAGTGTGTGTGTCTGCGTGTGTGTGTTTTAGTGTCCACTAGAACTTATTTAGGTGTTTTAAATGTATGACAAGCAGAGCAACAATTCTACGTTTTATAATCTGTACTTGTGATGTGTTTTTTGTAACATATTCTGCCCTTTCCTGAACATTGGCCAAATTTTACTCCTCCTCCCAACAGCTTGACAACAGAGTTAGTGCCGCCCATGGTGATTGGCTAATCAGTACCAAGGCAACACCCCGCACTCCTTATATGGAAGGTCCTGGCTCCAAACAGAAAATATATTGCCGACCATTATCTGCAGGGTCTCATACTGGCTCATATCATGGTATGACATGACACATCGCTAAGTCCAGCTTAATATATACAGTCTATGGGCACTGTATGTCAGTAGAGGGCAGCACAACATACTAAGCATGACAAGAATGGATTGAGCCAACTACTAGCATTGTGAATTGCGTAGCGCTTGCATCCACAATATGCCTTGTTTTTGCACAAATGTTGCATATGTCTTGTGATAAGTTTTGCAGCTGTTTTGTGTGACAAGCAAAACGTTGAAGACGACCATCTGAAGACACTAATAACTCCACCCTAATTGCATGTAATGATTAGCGCGGGTCTTTGCGATTTAGACTGTTTTTGGAACAAGGCTTATTTGCATAGAAAGGGGGCAATGTGGTGCCAAATATATGAATATTATGAATTACATACATGCAAATGACACAGATGCACCGTGATGCTATATGCTTGGCAGTACAGTTTGAGTTTAGGTTTAGCAGCCGCAGCATATACTTGCTGAGTGCTGCCTCAACCCTTTGTTATTCATTATTGACTTGTTTTCCATATGTAATTTATGCCAAACCATCACCAAATGTGTGAAGGTTTTCCCTTTGGAGGAAAAAATAAAATCAAGACTCATCCAGTTCTGTCATCCTCTCCTAATCGTCTCTAATGTCCTCTTCTGATTTTGTCACACGTCCATTATTTATCTCATTTGTGTTTGTGAGGTTGCAGATTTAATTAACAGAATCTGCAGCCTGGAGTTAAAATTTGAATGATATTTCAAATCCTACAACATCAACGGAGACTCAAACGTCTGCTTTCCTGTCTGGCTTGACGGTCAACTGTCTCTGAATTCTTTATGAATACCACTAAATATAATATTTTTACTGAAGATAATTTTACAGCATTTTATTAGCAAATCGATAATCACAGATGGCATGACGTGTTCTTTGTTTAGACTACTGCGTATTCATATCTCTATCCGACAATACAGTTAAAGGTGTTACTAGTCAGTGAAGGTGTTACTAGTCTTTATTACATTATTATCTTCCATCATTCAAACCAGAAATTACTTTGTACCAGTACACATCAAACTTTAAAAGCTGAATATCTCATTTTGCTATCAAAGACTTCGCGTTCATTTCATAAAATAATAACAATGTCAAACTTACTTTGAATAATCTTTCGGATATTAAATCGCATCATTTCTATGTGGCAGCTTGGATCTTGAAAGCCCTGATGGCTACCATGTTAATAAGTTAGCTAATAAAAGGAAAAGAACAGTATTTAGGCTGTCATGGCTGGCTTCTCAGCTGCAGGGGCTCTGTTGTTTGTTTTGAAGCACTAATAATGGCTGCGCAGACTTATAATTATGAACTTAGTGAGGTGAGGAAATTAGTAGAGATGAATAGACAGCGGGGGACCAGACTCTCTGGCACAAACTGGAGTCTGTTCCTGACTCACTATGATGACAGTCGGTGGAAATGAATGAGCCTCATTCACAAGATAATCAAAAGAAAAGAAAACCCTTCATGCAGAATACCTGCCGATACAGAGGGAATTATTGCTTTTCGTGCATTAGTAGGAGACACTTCTGATTTGTGTTTTTAAAATTTTATTAACAAATGTTTTATTTTTTTTTTGCAACAAATATACAAAGCTCCCGGTAGACCGATTCTAATCATGTTGGTGATTCCCTGATTTTTCCTCTAGTTTTCACAGATTCAGTGAAATATCTTAACATCTACTACATAAAGCGGCACAAAATTCGGTACGGACATTAATGGTTTAAAACTAATATTCTAATCTAACAGAAGAACTGCAAGGTAAACTGTGCTTGAAAAGCAAACTGGATGCTTGTTTCATGTAGTGTGTGTATGTAATGGGTTCCCCATCTCTGGTGGTGGTTTACGCATCTACTTTTGACTTTGTTATTCAGCCAAATACAACAAATAGGAGGAGTATGGAAGTTAGATTTAAACATTAGCGTTTAGTATGAGTCAAGCCCCAGAAACATTAGATCCTACACAATACAACTTGATATCATGTTTTATAACACCCACATTTCTCCATTTCCCAAAAGCAGCCTTCCTGTTCAAATGTGAAGTCTCCAGCATATTATATTACCAGGTTATAATAGCACTGAGCTAGTTTTTCCACTGAACAGCAAAGTAACAGACCTGTTGGAGGTGTGCTGTTTGCAGGAAATGCATTCAAAACCTTGTCTACAGCTCTTAATTTAACACCTCACTATGGCTTTGTCTGCTTGTACTATTGCTCTTTGTAGTGTAGACCTGTTTTTATGGAAGAATAGCACTGCTAACGAAGCTCTGTTAATTCGGTGATAAAGACGTTTAATCATCGTCTTTAGTTTGTTGATGGAAATATGAGGCAGCAATAGCAGGAAATTTTAGTTTTCTCTTTGTTCTCCAGCACAGACACAAGTTGAGTCTGCAAGAGCAGGAGGAGGAGGAGAGGGGTCGTCACGGGTCGCCGGCAGCGAGCAGAACCGCAGCAGCACAGCTCGCCGTCGCTGTACCTTGCTGATAGGCTGTTGCGGAAACGCATTTCAGTGAGGGTTTGCTGACTATGGCTGTGACTAGGGTTGGGCAACTGGTTCCTATTCCAGATAAATCATTATGGAATATTCATTTTGAGTTTGCTTATTGGTTCCTAAACAGGAAATATACCCTTTATTATTGCAAACAACAGCTACATAGTTTCAAGGACTCTATCTATCTGCCAGGACTTGTTACATCACACATCAACGCAATGTTACAACATGTGGATTTGTTCCTTGTTTCTTTAACAAACCGATATCATTGATTAAGTTTTAATTCTGTCTTCTTTAGTCTCTTATACAAATCTGTGGTATGTCACGTTACACGTGTACAACTTTAACCATGCAAACCTATTTTCTGTTTTTATTCATACTTAGTTTTCCTCTTATTCAGTTTTCTACTCATTCACTCCGTTTCTCTCTGACTCAATTCAACACCTGTGCTGAATAGGCTTCATTCCCACCTGTTTCCCCTCCTCTCCATTTTCCTCTCTTTTCCCTCTTTCTCTCCATCCCTTCTCCTCCATCTCCTATAACAGATGGAAGACAAGTGCGGGAGAATTACCCAAGGTGCCGTGGGAGGTGTTTCTCTATAGGTGTGTTTGTGTATAAGCAGTGAGTGTGTCTTTATGATCTTAGACTCTTATTTACATCAGCAGCGTGGCAACACCTGCTGCTGCCCATGCTTCCTGTCTGTCAGCCCCAGCCAGCCATAACCCCCGAGATGCAGTTGGGGGGGTCGGCAGTTTACCAACATCTTTGCGTCAGTCAGAGTTACCTTATCCAGACCTAAAGCTGGATAAACAGTGCAGGCAGGTGTTTCAGTGAATTTTCAAGGAAAGGAAAATGTTGTTTGCTACATGCGTGACCTATGACGGTGTTTGCATTTACACACAAACAAATCCATCATACATATGAGGATAATGATGCACATTCAACATTCCTATAGGAAGCTAACAATAATTGGCGTAACATTGTGAATGTGAAGCACACACTGTCAGTCACGCAGCCTTGAATAGTTGCAAAACGTGTGATGAGAATATGACATCTCTGGCTCACATTTGTTTTCATTTTACTTAAGGGAAACATTTTACTTAAAACTGATCTGTCCCTTTATGTTGCCAGCAGACATTAGAGTGATAACTAGAAAAATACAAATAAAACATTGTTCAGTTTAAAAAATGTATAAGACAAGGCAGTGGAAATGCATCTTTCATCCTCATCATCTCTAAACTTGTCAATCATATGTCAATCTTCTAATCAGTAATCAGCAATCCTGTAGCAATTTCACAAGCTACTATGAACGCACTGTTACACACTCAACCACTGACTTACTCGTATATATCACATCACATATATATCATATCACAAAGATACACTGATACCTTTTTAAACTGGTCACTTACTTTCCAGCAGCAGCTGATTTTCATTATTTCAGTACACTTTAAATATCAGTTTACAGAGACAAAAAATGAGTTGATATACAGTAGATCACCACATTGATCACATCAGAACCAAACGTGGAAGTGTCTATCTGTTCAATCAATACACTGGCTGCAACTTCAACAAACTGTATCGACCAGGCTGAGTTATGTCAGAACCAGTCCATTCAATGGACAAAGAGGCTTTTATGTTCTTTATTACTAGGTAATTTCTCCCCAACCCACTGAAGGTTTATAATAATGAGACGGTCGTTATGAATGATGAAACAGTCATCTCGTGTCAGCCGTCCATCTCAACATTAATGACACCGTTTCTGCCTTTGTTCCATACAGACGAGAGTCATTACTCACATATCCACACGAGGTCCTGGTCATGTAAACAGAAATTTCCTAAGTGATGCTTTATGAATGGAGCCTTGTGGGGACAGTACACACACACATGGAGGTGAAACAAAGCAGTATGTGTGATTTTTCTACATTATTTAAAACATCAGAGCGACGCAGATGAACTGATGATGTGTTTCTCCTTTTATATACTTTTCACATTGCAGCACTATGACTCACCGCACATTCATCTCACAATGCGAGACCCTCAGACTGATATAGTCTCACACGGATTGTGGCCAAAATTAAGGGTGTCACACATGAGACACGGTGATTCACTTTTCGAAGAATTAAAAAGCAAATCTGGCCCATGTCAAGGATGAGCAGAAGATGAACAATTTTGGTTTTCAAAACTAAATGCTTCTTTTATTTTTACTGTTAAAAAAGGGCTACCTTGTTGGTGTTTATGTGAAAAGTCAGGCCTGAGCAACCCCAGCGCTTAATGATGTCAGATTATGTCCACAGAAGCCGGCTGACAAGAACAGAACCACGACAGTAGCTATGAAACTAATGAGACTGTTTTCCATCTCAGACTTTGTCTCCGAGCGCTTCTGTGGACGTGCGTGTAAATGTGTGTACTGACCAATGAATCCAGCCGACAGCTTCATTAAAAAGTTAGATTATCACTGTTTAATGAGAGCCGGTCGCAAACAGGCTACACCAGAGATAAAGAAAGAGAGGGAAGGGACAGAAGAGGGGTGTGCTTTAATTTGTATTCGGGTGCAATATTATTGATCCGTTTTAAAAGGGGCAGGTTCAGTGTTTCAGGATATGTGGGGTGTGGGGAACGTTTAGGGAGGATCATCCAGTTGCATTATGGGAAGTGCAAAGTGTTTTAGGAGTTTGACACATATTAGGGAATAAATGTTCCCTCTCTACACCCTCCAGTATCAAAACAATTTGATTTAGATTGAAAACTTATTACACTTGTATAAAAATGTGTTTAATAACTTTCTGGGTGCATATTTTATTCCAGAGTTGGATTATTACAGCGTGGTGAGGAATCATGAGAACCCTGTAGATATTTGGTTCCTTTATAGCCCAGTTTAACAGGATGATGAATCACTTTTTCCGATTCAAACAGGCTGAAAGACAACCGAACATTAAAGGGTTGGGATACATTTTCTTCACTAATATATACTGCATGTTTTTTGTTTTTTACCTGGATTGTGCTACACTAAATAATAACTTTCTCTCTGCAGTTTTTTCACATGGCTGTTTCACCGTCTCATTAATCACACACTGGCAGGTAGTCTGGTATATCTATAACACACTCTGCATTTCTATCTTCACCACGCTGTCATCATTTAACTAATCTATCTCTCTGACAACTTTTTCATCATGTTAACCCCCCCTGTTCTGTTAATTTTTTTCTGCTTTAGAGATTATTTATATTACCTTAATCTATTTATAGTATTTCTATTTTTTATTTAAATATCACATACTCTTTTTTTTCTTAATTTCTTCCCTCCCATGTTCATTTTTCTGTCTTTACTTTCTTTTTCTATGTCTGTTTTACATTATTTATTTATGTTATTTGTATACAGACCAGGGAAACTAAACTCTTTTACTTGGAATAACATTTTACAGTTGATATTAACTTACTGATATTAATCTATTAATATCAAATACCAAATGCAGGACTTGAACTTGTCATAATGTATTTTCCTTTGTTATACTGCTGCTTGAACTTTGAGGATTTGAGTTCTTCGCCCACATACAGTACGTGGCTAAAACATGCATCGTAAGTTCTGAAAAGTGAATTGTCTTTGCAGCCAATATATTTTGGACATGTTATGCTTTCATTATCTGCCTCTCAGTTCGTCAGTCCTTCCTCCCTCATTTTTCATCCTCTCCTCTATCTATTCAGCTCCACACCTCTTTATTAAATGTCTGGCGAAAAGTTTGTATAGTTCAACTTCACAGAGAGAGAGAGAGAGAGAGAGAGAGAGAGAGAGAGAGAGAGAGAGAGAGAGAGAGAGAGAGAGAGAGAGAGAGAGAGAGAGAGAGAGAGAGAGAGAGAGAGAGAGAGAGAGAGAGAAGAGAGAGAGAGAGAGAGAGAGAGAGAAGGGCAGGAAGAGCGTTTCTGTTTTAATGAAGACAGCAAAGCTCTATGCATCATTAAGTCTCACATAATTAAAGAAAGAAGAAACTCAAGTGTTTGATTAAAAGAGTGTTTGTCTGAAAACATCCTCATATACATTGACACACATGCATGGACACATGCACACAAACAAACAGATACACAAACAAATACATGCACAAGTGTATAGTATACAGAAAGACGTGTCCTCTCCTAATGATGCAAAAGGCAATTGATTTTTTTTTTTTTTGGGGGGGGGGGGGGGGCAAAAACACACACTCTCAGACACAGACACGTCTGTGTCCTGATGGGGGGTTGATGTCATCTCCGTTTGGTTGATTGTACTGGCTTTTCGCCCCTGGAGACTTCTCCACTAGTCTGGAGAGAGTTACACTTTATAGCCGCTCCTCATCTCATCCTCATCACATGCAGGCAGAGTCACAAACACACACAGAGTGGGACTAATATCCTTTAAGGCGACACAACAAAGGCACGGCAGTGCAGATATTATCTTGAAATGTCCTGTTTCTCAAGTGTAATTTACACCTTGCACGTTACAAGAGTGTTTGCAGGTAAACATGATACAAGGGATACAGATTTCACTTGAAATGTCAAATCTGAGGAAACAAACTTCGACATCGCTTCAGTGAAAGTCAAAGTTGAGGGTCTCAAGTTATCTCTTGTAAATCTATTGATCGCCAATACACTCTTCCTGTCGTGGTTATTCTAATTTTCTGGCATCTTCCATTAAGGAGAACAGAGAGCTACTGTCTCTCACCTGAACAGCCACTGTAATACCTTCTCGTGTAATCAGAGACTCACTACCTGCAGAGACCCTCTGTTACCAAGGCGGTAACAGACTCACGACTCAATTCCAATTTTTGGTGTTGTGATTCGATTCGGTATTGATTCTCAGTTCAAAACAGATTCTTGACAGAATAAATAGAAATGGAGCGCTACATTTAGGTCCTTACTCTAGTAAACTGTGTGTCAAATCATTCCCTCACATCGTTGGTCTACTCTATATAAAACATGACTGGCAGTTAACCTAATTGGTTTTTAAGTCTACAAACTAAAAAAAAAAAAAAACAGATTCTTTTTATTTGGAAAAGTTCACTTAAATAGTTAACTTAATTTTGAACTATCTTGCAGTCTTGCCTGTATGAAAATAATGAAATGAAAGTGCTATTAACTTATTGTATATTCAATATATTCGACCACTGGTTAAATATTACAGAGGTTAGTGTGTGTGTAATGAAGTAGAGGGAGTAAACAAAACAAGTCAAGCTCTCTACTGTGTTATTAATGTCATGTATCCAGCGGTGATCAGCCTCTCTGCTGCCATCATTACCCAAAATGCTGTGTGGTGCAAGGCTTTAGAAATTCAACTTAGAGTTGTTTAAACTGCGTCTCGTAAAGCCAGCTCTTAATTTATTAGCGCTGACCTTTTTTTTTTTTTAAAGATGAAGCGTGTTGTTGATTGATTGGGTTGAAAAACACTATTATTATATCATTAACATGTTTTCTATAATTTCATTCTGAATCATAGGATAAAAAAAAAAAAAACTGACAGAAGATGCTGCAGGTGTAACTGCTCTGTATAATCTAATCTAATCAAATAATAACACATTATCATTTGAAGAAAGAAAGAAATTAAATGAAGAACATAAAAACACAGTAAAATAAGTATGGTAAGTATTTGGGTTGTACAACATGTATGTACTATATTCATTTTCAGTTTAAATAAGAGTCCAAAGTGTCTCTGCTCTCCATTAAAGCCCTCGGTGGAGTCTTTTTCCGCCATATTAAACTATTCACACGTTCGATTAAGAACCATTAATTTGCCGAACTACATTCCCACTTAAGCCATCAGAGGGTTTTTAAATCACGGCCAATTACCCTGCCACCACAGCACTCTGCCTACATTACTGAAACATTCACTCAGGAGGAGGGAAGGCCGTCCCATTACAGCTGAGCAGGAGGAGAAGAGCTGACTGTCCACAGGTTCAGCAGAGGGACAACAACAAGACCGTCCTCCAGTTAAAGCAACTACAGGTACATATTAGTAAAAAAAAAATCGCAGGTAATAGTAACTGCCGACTCTTTATTGTGACAGTCTCTGCATCAGCGTCACACCTGCTCATGTCCTGCAAATAAAACAGCTTGTGGCTTCAGTAGCAGTTCAGCCTTCAACTGGGATCAGCTGGAAGTAGCACTAATGACTCAGTAGAAAGTTCCTCTGGCATATTTTATGATACCAACTTCCTGCTTCCTGCTTCCAACTGCAAGTGTTATATTTCCAACTGCGAGTTGAGACAGTTTTAAAAAAAGAAACGTAACCATGACTGTTGTGGAGTTTTACTATTGCCGTGTAGGTTGCCAGAACTTAAAGAAATAGTAACTTTAACACAAATCACGTTTCAAGTAATCACTTCAACCCAAATCACAATCTTTCCCTAACTTTAACCAAGCACGCTAACCAGACCGTAACCACAGTCACATCATAACACAACATTTTATTTTATTTTTTGATAATGTGATTTGTAACAGATGCGTATACTTTTCACGCCCAGGCAGGGCAAAACGTGACACTGGCACGGTATCCCCTAGTGGATGAGTGGAGGTATTACACACTTTGGCGACATACTGGATTAGTATATCCACAGTGACTTCTGCTGGTGTCATTACCTATGTCTAATCAAAGCAAATAAAGGATAATTAAAGCTGACCTTTTCCATTTATTAGCTGGGAGGTTAGCAGGTTAACTAGGCATGGTGGAAAATGAGGGCCATGGCTGCAATATTACAGCATTTCCCTGTTTCTTTTGTTGCCAGACACATTCATGTTGTTTCTTTTCTGTTTATGCACATGTTCATACTTTTTTTGGCAGTGGAAGATATCCAGTCCTGCGGTTGTGGGTGGCTTATGTTGGTAATTGCTGATTTGGTTTAGAGTTTTAACCATGAGTTGGCTCTTACATGTCTTTATTCAGCTGTTTTTGGGTTCCTGTCAATAAAAGGTTGACATTGCTGAGACTGTCAGTAGAGACTATTCTGCACTGCTCGCTACATTATATATATTCAGCATGCACAGGGAATGGCAAAGGAGTTGTTATTTTGGGTAACACCAAAGCACTCAACTTTATATTAATACTAACATAAGATTTCCATACAGTCAGAGAAATAAGCGTGCTGATATGGATATCAGTTCAGTTATAATATCTTCTGCCAGCTGCTGACAGCGCTGTCTGACAACTGAATAAAGCAGCTGTAGACTCTACTGTAGCGTCAGCTCCACTGGTTTCGAATGCATTGTCAGAATATGTGAAGGAGGTGTTGTTCGTGGAATAGCTTTCTTTTCCAGGGAACAGTAGGTTTAAATTGACCCATGTTTATGTATGTTTATATGTAGTGTTGTTGTTTCCAGCCAAATACTCATCATCAGGTTTGATTTGACTGATTAATTCCTCCTCTAAGGTGTGACAATCAGTGAAATCACCGGCTGGTATCATAACTGTTGGTTGCTCACATGGTGTGTTACTGCCCACACATGAGACAGATTCAAGGTTAAAAAAAAATAAAAATAAAAAAAAAGGCAGTGGATCAAGTCTCTCCTTCAAGTCAGTTTGTCACACGGTCAAGAAAACACACACACATATACACACACACACACACACACACACATATATATACACAAATGATGAGACAAAACTCCCTGAGGCCAAAGCTCTGGTTCAAATGTTAAACTTTCAATAAGCACCAGCTCTTACTTTCTTTACCTGTGCACCCTGCTTTGTGTGCGTGTGTGTGTGTGTGTGTAAAGCCTTTGAGGAAATATACCTGTGTTTGTCTCGGACTACAAAGTGCTTTGAGTCACAAAGGAAGCCTCAGTCGAGTCGAAAAAAAATGCAAATCTCTGTTCAGTCCTGCAGATGGCCTCAAGATGAAGCCTTATGGACACAGACGGTGGCTGGAGTGTAACAACAGAAAGAAATAAGACCTCATTCAGCGTCTGAATACGATGTTTAGACCAACAGCCACTGATGTGTTAAGTTTTACACCTTGGTATGGCAACCAAGTTATGGTTAAAGGATTTAGCTCAATCTTTTCAATGTTCTTATAGTCAATAAATATCACATGCAGAGCAAAACCAACAATGATTTCATCTATTTACAAGTATTGTGTGTTGTTTTTTGCTGCTGTAGACTTTCATCGTTGTCCAAACACTATTAGAAACACGTCAAAGAGTCACATGACATGTTCCTTCATTAAGAGTATAGTCACGTTACTTTGTTTAGAAATGGCTTCAGAGACTAATAACAGCGATGGTGTTTACATTCTCCGGGATGTAGTTCTGCGTAAGGCAGACGTGTGTGAATGTGGTTCTGTTTACACCTTCACTAGCTTGTTGTGCTACATATCACAAGCTCTTGACTTTGTACTAAAGTTCTTTACAATGTGTAATGCATATAATTAGTGATATAAGGAGCAGTGGTGAGGCCCATTGATGATATTTTAATAGCTTTTCGACAACAACTGAGGTCTATGACACAGAGGAATAAATTACATCAGGCTTCGGATACACACACACATATAATACAATACTTGTAGGTATATGAGTGCATTGTTGGTTTGGCTGTGCACATGAGGTGTGTTGATAAAAAGATAAATATAGAACATTTTCTTTTAAGTTTAGGGATATATAGTTATTATGGTTTCTGTGACATGCAAATTCCAGTTTCTCACAGGAAATACAGACATGCTTCCATGTCTATTCACTCATAACCTCCACAGAGGATACTCTGCATGCATCGGCTCTTAACTCTTGGTGGTGGATGGACATCAAGTAGTGCTGACATGTCCAGTATAGAAGTGATTCCTATATAACTGCAAACTGCTAAAACTTTAGCTATGTTGTCTGTTTGGAAGACATGTGGAACTCAGTACAGGTAATACATGTTGTTGTATGTGATGTAATTGTCCCTATAAATTAAAATAGAAAATATATATATACATAATTGAAAGTGCCAATTAATTGATTAGATGTGGATTTCCTTTAATTGGTGAAATAATTAACTGATTTGTAAATAAATTTTAAAAACACTTGAAATTAAACATATTTCATTACTGAACTCTCTACACTCTGTTGATTAAGCCTCATGCAGAGTCAGTAAAAGAATTTTGCTCTTTAATATATATATATATATATATATATACACATACATACACACACCTTTGCATCAGTAAAACATTTTTACTCTCAGACTTTGTGTTATGCAAACTGTTCCCTCCATGGCCTCATTATTGTTTTCCGTGTATGCAGTCTCACATTTAATCCCCACAAGCAATTTGGCTTCCACTCTCTATAAAACAAAATAATTCCCTGATATTCAGTCTGATATTTGTTTTCAGGTATCTGAAATGAAGTTTGGTTCAGTTGAGAATCAGTTTAATCTGCTTCCTAAACAAATCAGCAGCACTGCAACAGCATGACTTCCTCTCCTGGATGGATTTCATGTGCGAGCAGCTAATTGGACTTAGATTGTTCTGTGCTCAAGGAATTTGCTGCGTTCAGTTTGTTACATTAGATGTTTGTAAAAAAGTTCATTAGGCTTTAAACAGAAGTGACGGAGTAACTTACACATAAGAGGGAGCCTGTTTTGTGTGATGAGAACTGTGCTCAGCAGAAACAGTGAAGCAGCTTACTCAAACAGTACAATGGGAAGGAAATAGTTTTTATCCGTATTTCCTTTTAGATTGCTGTTTGTTTATAACTATGTGCTCTTTGTTGCTCTGCAATTGTGCAGCAAAGGGAGGTAAAATTATTTTCACAAAATTGTAGGTGGATATGATGACAAAAAAAGAGAGAAAGTGTCAGGATTAAAGGTGCAATGAAATGTCTCTCTTCTGTTACCAAAAACATATAATATTTATTAGATGATTATTGTAGTTGATGAAATATGACTATAGATATTCATCATAGGTAAGGTACTGAAGATGATCTGAACTAACAGGAACCTGGTTGAAGGTTCTTAGTATATTTGTTTTTATTGGTGCTGACATGATACATTTATCTGAGATTATGCAAATGATTTGAACCACAATTTGAACTTTGGATCTTTAGTTTTAGTAAAGCTCTGCTTTCAAAGAGATATGGTTATGAGGATTTTGAACTTTGTATAAAGGCTTTGTAAATGTTGAATTCAATTTTCCAGGTAAACACATATAGTATTTATTATTTTATACTATTTTAAATTGCATAATGTTTTAATAAGTGTAGACTGGAGTAATGCTACACTTACTTACAATATTTTTTAAAATCAAGACCCAAATTTTAGGAGGCCAATATTCTAAGCTTTCATCTAAGCGTGTGTATTCAAAGTTGTTCTGCAGAAGTGCCACAGTGTGGAAGAGTGGAAAAGCTTCTTAGAGCAGGATTAGGATCATCATTGTCCACTGGCTTATGATATGACAAGGATTATGTTAGTACAAAGATATGTTTAGCAACACATCCCAGTACTCGCACACCCACACTGGGCCTTGTATGGAAGGATGCAGCTTAAAAAGACTTCTGCTGCACCAGTAGCATCTGCACCGTTTCAATACAAAACATTGTTCAGTGGTTTAACTCTGATCCAGGCGAGATTTCCTACATGTAGAGCACAATGTCAGCTATAATGATACAATTACGATATGATGCTTGCTTGATGCAACAACAAAAGGTGCTGAAGATATATATGCGATTTTAAGTTTTTGCACTGTGTTGGCCCAAATGTAAGACAATGTTGCTTTCACATAAAATTATGTTTGAAAACAAAAAGAAGAACCTGTGTACACTGACTCGCTTAATGAAATATTCATTGGATCACATCACATAATTTGGGAGAAAAATAAAAGAGAATGTGATATTTTTTTCTTTTTCACACGTGAGTGACCATGTGAATGATTAGCCCAATTAGTTATATACGGTTCACCATGAAAAAAAAAACATACATGAAAACACACTGAAGGACAAACAAACGGCCAGTGGACAGGAGTCAAACCACTGGTTCAGGTGTGGCGTTATTAATAAAAGCTAGACCACCAACTCCCACCTTGAGTCAACATTTGCCATCAGTCACAATGACAACTGTGAGCAGATTTCTAGGATAGCAGCAGCAACAAAGAGACAGAAAAACAGAAAGAGCCGGTTGAGGCTATAAGGAGGGAGGGATGGAGGGATGGAGAGATGGAGGGATAGAGCGAGATATATTGTTACAGACGGCCGGCCTGCGGCGCCTCCTGCTAAAAATCCTAAACTGAACAGACAGACAAACACAACCGTATAAAACCATCTCAACCACCATATGGCTTCGGGGAGATGTCCTTGCTGTGTCCCTCAAAACACACCCTCCCTCCCCTCTTCTCTTCCACTCCGTCTCTTCATTTTCTCTCCGCCAGCAGACCCCCCTCCTGTCTCTCTCATTTCGGTGCTTTTTGAAGTTTCGCTGGTGGCTGCGTCATGTTGCCGACTTCCCCGGATGAACACCGGCACCTTCAAGCTAATCTGGATCTCTGATGGTGACAGCGGTCACCTGGGCCGCGCTGATAGCAGCCGAGCATCATTAACATTTACTGTATCTCATGTTTTTTTAAATATGAGCAGGTAAACATATCGTGGATGCTGTTTGAAAGTTCCACAGATGAGACGCAGTATGCATGACTGTCAGCATGTTTGTCACACAAACTACCGTATAGTGATGTCAGTGATTTACTATACCAACATAACCAGGAGAGTAATCTTTATATAGCTTCAGAAAAGCTGTGGAGTAGCAGCGGCAACAACATCCTAACATCCTTTTTTTTTTGTGCAGTCCTTTCAAAGAAGACAGCAACAAGCCTACAGCAAACTTTGCACACAATTAGTAACTTGCTTGTTTGTCAGCATCTGATTTGAATTTCACCATAAGCGCTGCCAAAATCGAGAAGATTTCTACATGGGGGGGAAAAACAATATTTCTTTCTTACATCTTTCACTCTGTGCTGTCGAGATGAACACTGTTTTACTCCTTGTCTGTCAGTACTGCTTTTCCAACATGGATGGTTCAACATTCATATGCTAAAACTTGTGAGCAAACTGGTAGATGTAAGTCCAATATTCACTTTCTTTTAGCTCTGTTTTTGCTCTACCAACTCCTGAGGGAAATATCTGGCTCTATAGATGGTAAATGGACTGCATTTCTATACCCTCCTTCAAGTCTTAACAACCACTCAAAGAGCTTTACAATGCATGCCAACATTCACCTATTCACACACACACACAATCATACACTGATGGCAGAGGCTGCTGTGCAAGGTGCCCGTCTTCACACACACACTCACAAAAGCACTCTGCCGCAGCTGCTAAACGAATGCGCCACTATGTACCAGCTAGTTGCTAACTGTGTCTGTTAGCTGTTTGGTGCTGAGCAGGTAAGTGTACAGTGGGTTTTTAGAGCTTTTTCTCTGAAAACAGCTGCCTGCTATGTCAGAAAACAACAGAGTAAAACCAAAACAGTAAAGTTTCAGCTGGAATATACTGGATAAACTGCATGCTGTATCTACACGTTTGTAAGTGTATGTTTACTGTTGGCCAACTTATTTATTTGGCTGGGAAAAAACCGACTAGTCCTCAGTGATCAGAGGTTAAAGCAGAGGGTCGCACGGTGGCTTGCTGTGGTGTGTGTGTGTGTGTGTGTGTGCATGTGTGGCCCTGTCTGATTCCTTTGATTTGTTTACACAGCGGCCATCCACACACACACACCCAGTCATGCTTGGCCACATTAAACCTCTTCTACTAATCTGCCACCTCGATTAATGCCAGTTAAATAAGTGACACACAAAAGCACACATTCTGTATAGAACGAACACGCGCACGCACGCACACACACAATTTGGCATTCACTGTTCCAGACAGGCTAATCTCTCCGACTGCAGATTGGAGTGCATGGTAGCCAAGCACTGAGGAATCAGAGCATAGCATGACCCCTGCAGAACTCTGGAAACCTGACAGTAATAGTTTAATGAAAACAAAACAAAAGAAAAATAAAAAGCAACTGAAGCAGTATCAAGAAATTATAAGCTTCTTTATTTTTTATTTTTTATATCTACGTCCAATAAAGCCTACATGTTTTTTTTTAATAAATGGCCTTTGGTTCAATAACCTCATAATTTGACACAATATCATCATTAAAATGAACTTAAGCACCTTTATTCATCATATAACAGTTGAAATTAGACTGTAAGAGACCTCAGGAAACAATTTACAGCAGCATAATTAGCTCCACAAACCAGCGTAGTGGATGCAGCGCAGCGCTGACATCCTAAACAAACAAAACAGCCTTAAAACTTAAATTTTAATCAAGCTCTCTTCATTATGCTGAAAATTCTCACCCTCCTGTAATTCAGAGCGGAGTATCGGAGTATAATTCCTTAATGAGTGTGGTGGGGGGGGGGGGGGGGGGGGGGGAAATGACACAATATGTTAATTGCCTCATGCAAGAGGAGAGCAAACATCTAATTTAAGAAGATTAATGTGAGAGGGGGAGCTGCTGTAATAGCAGGGAAGACAGCGGAGTTCAGGAGGTGCTGTCACCTAACAGGAGACTTCATACAAATCAGTGTAATCTGTGTAAAGTGAAACCTGTTAGAGTCCTCAGACACTGGCTGCGTGGCACAGTACTAAAAAAGTCTTCAGCGCAACTTCAGCAAAAAAAATAATAAAAAAAAGTATAGTAGAAAAGTAGAAAAGTATCTAGGATGCAAATTAAAAAAATATGCTCCAGCAAGCAGATAAAACAGAAATAAGTTCTATATGGAGACATAGGACTGAAGTTCAGAGGTTTTAACATGTTTAGCATTGATGAACAAGGAGAAACTAATAGTGTCTTAATTTGGTTTGTGTGCAATATTCCTTTATCTTTTAAAAACAAGCTTGTATCTAATTATGTTTTGTCTAAAATTTAAGTTGTTATTTAAATTGTCTTTAAAAAAAACCTCAATCTGCTTTTTAAATGTGTTCCATAGATAAATGACTTAATACACTCTACAGTATATATTATTTACTACCATACACTCACATGGGCATAATTATATAAAGTATTTAAAGTATGCAGTGCAACTACAGTGTGGTTAAAGTTAAAGCGATACGGTTCTTATAGTATAGTGTTGTGCAGAAGCATCCAGTATGTACATAATTTCTTGGAATACTGGACTGCTACAAACACATGAAAATTAATCTATAACATTATCAAACATTACAAACTTAAAGTAAATTTTGCTTCACTTTAATCACACACATTCATCTGCTGGACTGTTCTAATCTCAACTTTTATATTCTTGTTCAGTTCATATAACGTCAGGATTTCTTCCCTGAAGCTGGAAATATCTTCAACTTGCACTCACATGTCGTCGGGCAGCCACTAATGAAGGCAGAGTCAGCTCCCACATGTGCGTCTTTCCATTAGTTTTATATGCAATTGCACTACGTTTAGTCTTTAGAATGACTTGTCTACTGTCAGTTCATGTATTTAAAGACCTGTCCATCAATTTGAAAGCAGAATTCAATACTGTATTTTGAATTTCACTGGTAGTGAATCAATGGCACAACGAATGGCAGGTGCTCCAAATCCATATATTCAGCAATCATCAAGAAACGCACAAAAACACACAGACACACACACACAGACACCTCTGCCCGTGTTGTGATTATTATATGTGTTTTGTCCTTAGGGGCTACTTATTTATCTATTTATGAGACAATATTAATTGTGGTGGATTTCAAAATACAACCATTACAACCATACAGTATGTGCGCATACACACACACACACACACAGTCTTCAGAGGGGCAACCCTATTAGGCAAAACCTAGAGACATCTCGTGCAGTCCGTCTCTGCGCATAAGCATTAGAATTTCAAAGTAGCTTTTTGATTGTTTGATCTCATATCCAAAAATGATTGTTGGTTATAAAAAAAAAAAAATAGTGTGAGAAAAAGCAATTAACATAAAGCTGTGCTTCTATTAATACCCGGTTTTCTCTGTAGTCTTGTGGTTGGTTGTGATCCATAATTAACAGTGAAGAGATCCCATTTTCACCTTCTGCTGTGGTTCCCCACTAGACCATCTCTCTGGAGAGCGGAGAGGAGCGAGAGCAGCGAACAGATGATGCTTCACACGCAGAAAAACTAGAGAGAGAGACACTGTATTTTCTAATATTACAACTTTTCCAGTTATAGAGGCAGCTGCGAGTCTTGATAAACTGACGATTTGAACTAATCTGTGAAACAGACCACCTGCCAGTGAGATGTTGCATGATGTTTTTAAGCTGAGCGTTGAATAATAATTCTTATACTCTTTCCTTTCAACGCCTTCGCTTTTCTACATCTGTGGTACATACGTGCAACCTGGATCACATTTTCATTCATCGTCTTTTTGCACATGGATTCCTATGTTGATAAACCGCTACAATAACTACCCACCTTAGAATAGACATAGCAAGTTAGCCCAGAATGCTAAATGTGTCACTGATTGTATCCATATTTGTAAAATGTTTTACATAATTTCGAACTGAATTATGCATTTAAATCAATGCAGGAGTAGTATGTGTTACAACAGCTTACATAACCTAACTGGAAACATAATTTGACATCTTTTTTTATTCAAGTATAGTTTTTCTCCCTTTATAGTTATAGCACCAAAGCAAGTTTATTGTGGAAACTGTTATCACATTAAAGGCTGAAACACAATAAACTGTGCAAATCTATTCGCAGCTACAGAAAACACACTGAACATAATTCCTGTTTGAGGAAACCTCACACACAAACTGATCAGTAGAAACACTTCTTACGTATTCCAATAACAAATATCTATATAGTAGATAAATCTGGATGTATTGACCATCTTTCCCACTGAGGCACCTGACAACAGCAGTTTATCTCCGTAATAATCAGGGCTACACTACGTATATCAACACAACGAGATGATAAAAAGTCAGCATTCAGCTCCATTGATTAGCATAGTTAATTTCTCGCTCGGTGGTGCGGGGTAAGCGAAGCTGGGGTCTGCAGAGAAAAGTTCTGTTACAAGGTAGCGTTGATGCTAGAAAATGCCATCTTTTATCATAAATGATAACATGGAAAAATAGGTCTGAGTTGACTGTAAGCTTCAGTTATCATCTGAAAGAAAATATCAAAAGACAGTTTAAGAAAACAATTGCATCTGTGGGTCCTTTTTAACAAACGCTCATACCTAAATGACAAATTACTGGGTCAGGGTTGAGGAAATATTACCTTATATAATACTGAACATGTATGGGTGGAAAGTGTTTCTGAAATTATTTGTCCAACAAGCACTTCTGACAGAGTATACTGTATGTGTCAAAGCAGAGGCCTCCCATAAAAATACCCTAAGTTGCTTCAACTGGTTTTATATCCCATTATATCCCTCTTTCATCCCTTTAGGAGCAAACGTTATGTGATTTATATTTGACACATCCATAGGAGACATGGAGATATTGGACCTTGTTACGGGGCAACACTGACATTTTGAACGCGTCTGCTTTTTTGCCTGCAACAGGCTCTGCTTCAGTGTTTCAGTGAAAAGGGCTTTTCTGCTGACACTTGGCTCGTTAACATAGTTTGCGTTGTTGCTGGTTTGCTTACAGCAGTCGGTTTCTGCGATGACATTTTTAGGATAGCTAAAGGACAAAACCCAGAAAAGAGACTTACTGTAATGTAACAACTGACTGATGAAGAAAATGAACAAAGTACATTTTTTAAATGTCATGGTTTCCCTCTAAGGTTGGTTAAGTAGTTTTACTCAGTAAAATCTAACTTTTTTTTTTGTTTGTTTTTTCTTTGTCACTGGTTGAGCTGCCCTAAAATGAAAGAATACACTTTGAGGGCATTTCATTGCTTACTTTGTGCCAGACTAAATGAATAAATTATGTGGTGGAAAAATAACTGATTTCATTTCAAAATGAGACGTTAACTGTAGATGACGATGGGAACAAAGTGAAGTGGAATCGCCAGAGTTACAGTGATGATTTCTGCCTCCAAGGCAGAGGTCCTCCATTTATTAGATCCTCTGTTATCTAAAGGAGAGATGGTGGAAAAAATATAAATACAAATACAGCCCTCAGGAAAAAAAAAAAATAAAAAAATGGAAGACTGACAGAGAAAAAGACAGAGTTGAAAACGTAGCAGGGAGTCTGGGTAAATAAACAACAGTGCAATAAATGCAGCATTGCGGTTCTGCTGTGATATGAGACCAGCTCTCATAAATAATGTAGCTGAGTGTCGGCTGGCCTGTTAGCAGCCGGCGACTCCACACTTCACACTGGAGAAACAGCGCTAAAACAAACCCCAGGCTAGTTGGGTCACAGGTGGCTGCACATACATGACAGTACATGTATCAATCGCTGCGCTGAAAACACATGCAACGTGGTGACATGCACAACTGACTGCACCAAAGACAAATTACTAAAGAATATTTCGTCTTTTTATGTTTCAACTCTAGCATAGCAAAAATAAATAAATAAATAAATGATGATAGGTGTGTTAACTAGGAACAAAACAAGCTTTCTTTAGGTAAGATCAGAATTCAAATCTTTGCAGGTATGTAAAGTGAGTACTGAAATGTTTCTTTCCCAGTTACAACAACTAATAAATAATCAGTGTGAAAACTGAATCTAAAGAATTACAATTTGCAGCATGAATATTCTCTAGTTTCATGATTTAACGTTCTTTAATGTTTATGCTGAGCTAAGTTAATGACCATCAGCTCCACAGCTCCAAACATGAGTGATATCCAAGAAACTAAGGTATTTAGTGTCTTCAAGGTGCATATATGCAAGGGAACATACAATCCAGGTAAAGGTCAGTCTAAACAAGTCTGTAAGTCATCTGCAATCTGAATATTTTTCAGTAAAAATCAGTAAAACCAAAAGTAATGATCTTTTGATTTTTACTAGTGAAGACAAGTCTGGCACCAACTTCTCTCAATGAGCTTAAAAAAAAAGTTCAAATCACTTAAACAAATTGCAAATCCTCCTAATTGGAGCTGATTCTTTTCAAAACACCATAAAAGTAACAGAACATGTCGCCAACATTTAAATACTGAAACCCAATTTGCACATGAAAGCAGCAGCGCTTATTGCATAATGAGAGAACAGCAGCAGTGGAAGGAGGGGGACCACAAAAATCAACAAGTGTATTTAAGCACAATAGTTCCCCGTGGGACATCTGCGGATTACACCAATAATAACCAACTATCATCGTCGCTACTCAGATGCAACACTCGATTCCTCCCCGATGACTTACGCACAAAACAATGAAAAAAAGAGACTGAGGCTTCATCACTGAAGTAAGAATAGAAGAAAAGAACCAAAAACAAGGAAGCAGTGGAGCTGGTGAAGTGATGTGTGTGTGTGTGTGTGTGTGTGTATATGTGTATGGTGGGGAGGGGGGTCAGGAGTAAATATGAAACGATGCAGCATCTGTTGAGGCTTTAAAGTGATATATCACTCCAATCCACTTCATTTAGCATCACTTCGCCTGAGTTAATTGGTTCATGAGGAGCACTAATTAAGGGGAATGGCCTTGTTTATCGTCACGGCGACGGTTGTTAAGCTCTTCTTTTTTTTTTTTTTTTTCTTTCAGGACTGGTGACATTAACCCACCCTTCACAACTGCGGGTGGGGGGAATGAGTCAGTGTGTATTTACTTTGGCCTTCAGTGTGGCAGCTGCATGAAATAGCTCATGTGAAGAAGAGCCTGGCAACATTCACACACATACACACACACACACACGTTTAACATCCTGGGAAGCAAACACATATACATAACCATACACACACTAATACGATGAAGTGTCCTACCTCTCTTCGTCGTGAAGCCCAACACGTCTGCTTGATTTTCCAAACTACAGCAGCTACCAGCAGCAGAGACAGGAAACAGCTGGATGGAGAACAGAGACACATAATCAATCAGTCGATCAAAGATCTGCAATGCCTGAGAAATGCCTGAGCAACATGCGATGACAAAAGACATCACATCAAGCAGAGCGAGATGGTACGATCTTAACTGACATCATTACTGTACCCAAGAGCCCTAACTTCCTCTTACACACACACACACACACACGTATCAATGACAAGCTATACATTGCATATAAAAATACAAGAGTACTGGAGTTGTTCTAAAAGAATATGTTTCTGTCAATAAATCACAGTCATTGCAACTGTATTCAGGGCCCACTGTATCTCTATAATACATATGAATTTTAAAAAAACATGTTTTTCGAACTTTTAGGCTTTGTAGTTGTCCTTACAAACACTTTCAAGTACAAAAAGGAAGAAACAACACACAATACAACAATGCATCTGTATCTTCACACTAATTTACTGTGCTCTAGTTCCAGTTTCCGGAGAGCAAAGACAACAAAGGGAAGGAGAAATTCTTGGGAAATTTGTGTCCAGATACAAAACCGCAGTGACCACAGGCAGCTGGGGATTTTAGGACAGCAAAGGGCGGCGGGAGGTCAACGAGCAACACGATACTCTCTAACAAAGAACAAGGTCTCGTGTTACACACAGATACACACACACTCACACACAGCCTTAAAAGTTCAATGTCTGGAGGGCAAAGTTATCTGGCCAAACACAAAGCTCCTTTCTCAACCAGAACTTCTGACAAGAACTCAAAACAAGCGCACCCAAAGGCTTAGCAACAGGAAGTCCCTGAGAAACTGCTGAGGACAGCAGCTCTGAAACAATCCCTTTCTTCATCTGTGTGTCAGTGTGTGTGTGCGTGTGTGTGTGCGTGTGTGTCAGTGTGATGTGTCCTCCTGTAAAGGGTATTAGTGCCGTAATGAGCATGACATTTTCAGACCCGGTCTGCAGAAGATGCTGCAGTCGTGTCCACTTCAGTCCACAGTTGACCTCTCAGCTGCGTTCAGACACGTACCAGGCAAAAGATCCCCCCGGTGATGCGGACGAGATGTTTCAGCCAATGGACCTAAAAGTTAAAGTCCCCCTCCACTCAAAAATATCTTCTTCTTCAATCTGCTGAAAGTTTTTTTTTTAATTTTTATCTGTGCTCATTCAAAATCAGATTTTAAGCGGTGGGCTTTGGGGCATCACATCACAACTTGTCTGAAAGGCAATTGTAGTTCAACTGCTGAGATGAAATATGTTTGTATTCATAAATTCTGAAATTTGTAATGACAGAGGAGTACGTGCCATTTTAGCGATTTTTACACGGTAATTATATATTACACATATATGTTTATGATACTCTGGCTGTACTGATCATAAAATAGATATGAAATGATATATACAGCATTGCCCTATTCTAAATCATTAAATTTGATCTATACTGGCAGGAATGATATTAGCAATAACTGGCTCATTACACATATATATATATATTGCGTTGATATGCAACTGAGAAATTGCAGTATACAGTAAAATCCAGAAATAAATGTTTTATAGGCTGCACTTTTATATGTATTTTATCATGAGTATTTATAATTTTTATTGACGTTTACTATAAAAATCTAAATTTGTTATCTTACATTCGATGTTACAGCCGGCTTTGACGATACAGGAAACTGCCTCAGTACATGCAGTAAAGTTTACCTCCTCCAGCTCCTTAAACAAACCCAGTTCTGAGAATCACTGCATCATTTATGAAAGGCAGCTGTCCTCCATTCAAAAATACTTCTTCCTTATTGTGGCATTATCACATTGGCATCATCACCAAGCCAAACACCAGATACAACCATGCAGGATCCCCACTACACAGAAGATGTGCTAGAATACTTAAACATAAGACAAATGCACTCAGTAATTCCCCTGCAATGATTTTCTATCCTCCAAATGTACCTTCTAAAAACCCTTGATGGGCTGGGATTCAAAACCAATCAGGCCCGAGAGTCCACATTCAGCCTGTATTACCTCAGCTTGTCATTAATGGGCCGCAGTGCCTGAGCAAAGCCTTCTAACCAATGGAACGGAGTGGCTAATTGTTGCTATTACAAATACATTGACTCCACTGAGTTAAGTTTTAAGACTGTTTAGCCACAGGTAATAGCAACTGATCTGATTTAAACAACCAGGAGACGTGGGTACGAACAAGTCTGAGTCTGTGTGCGAGTGTGTACATGGTTGTGTGATTGTGTGTAAAGTTGTGATGTCCTGTTCTTTTAAGTGGTAATCCTTGGTTTAAACAAAATCTCAAAGCACAGTACATATAACACACACACACACACACACAGACGCAGGAGAACACAGTGAAACATCTGAACCCCAGCGGGCAGAGCGAAAAATCAATAAGCTATTCGTTGAACATGAGCCACAGATAGCACACAATCGGAAACAGCTTTCCATCTGCACGGCCCGCAAATCCACCCTGAGTGCAGAGACGAGGCAAACTGGGGACTCTGGTCACTGTAGAGAGGTTATGACTTTTATTCCCTGTAACTTTTCCAACATTAAAAATGCCTCTGTGTCTTTCTCTACTTTTTTTATTTGTTTACCTTTGCATTTCAGAAAATGAGAAGCACATGAATAAAGCGGTCTGAAGTTTGTCTGTGTTAGTGAACTGCTAAACTAACATTGAAGCTGTCCCGATGTCACTGGGGTCACGTCGCGTAGTGTTTGCATTGCTTGGTGATGTCCTGGAGAGACCTCTCACGTTTGTGCCTGCTTACAGACATTTATGTTATTTGTCCTGCTTCATCGTGCCTGCTTGGTTACAGCTTGCAGGCAATATTTTAATGGCAACCGCATAACGAAAATAGAACTGCAGAAGGATATTATAACTGTCGTAACTGTAGTGTACGCTCATTACACCGCGGCTACCGACCGTCAGATTGTGAGATTATACTTTAGCTATAACTTCCACATCTCTCCGGCAACTCCACACATTGGTTTAAATTTAAAGCAAAAAAAAAAAAAAACAAACCTCCACAACCTGAACAAGTTCACAAATAAAAAAAGGTACAAACAGACTAAAACCTCCACCGAGAAGCCCGGTGGAAGCGGATGTTGATAGGGATGGTCATTTTGAAATGAAGTGGGTGAGCCCGGGGAGCATCATGAGCCACTTAGTGCTGAGTAGCTTCTCTACTGTTTTGGGAAAGAGAGAGCGAAAGAGCGAGAGAGAGAAACTGATTGCTAATCAAGCGAGCGAGAGCTGGGAGTAATTGGACAAAGCTGAGTGTCACCAATTAGCATCTGAGACTGTGGAGAGCAGAGACATAAATGCTGTTTAATTATGGCCATTTTCCTTTTTTTCCTCTCCTTCATTTACATATGAGAAAGAATACATGAGGAGGAGGGAGGGAGCGAACGGGGGAGAGATAGGGAGAGGAGGGGAGGAGAGCCAAACTTTTTGGGAAGGAGATTTTACAGCTAGTCAGGGAGACTTAGAAAGTTGAATCTTTAGGCAGCTGGGCCAGAGTCAATATTTAATATAGCCCAAGATTGTCCATCACAGCATTATGCTCCAGAGTTATGTCACTGTACAACCCACACTCTAAAATGACACTTCAAATGTTTAACCTAACCCTGCTTTGAGATGTCTACATACAATATATAACCATAATCATGCTGTTGTTGCTAGGAGAGGATATTGTTGGGAAACCAAAGAAATGTGCTGTCAGGGAATGTTTCGCAGATATATTCAAAATAAACATTTACATGTCACGCAAATAAAAGCATAATCTGGACAGGTTACGTTTCATTCTAAACACTTTGCTAGATGGATAAATAGGTCTCCAATCTCTCCTATCCATCCTTTAACTTATATTTGCTGCATATATTTCCTTTTCTCTTCTGTCCCAGTGCCAGACTGCATCTCATCACTGTGCCTCCTGCCCACAGACACACACACACACACACACACACACACACACACAGGGAGTCATGACTCAGGCTCTGTGGCACTTGGTTTCCGATCCGCATTAGCATAGTGGAGCCAAAAGGAACACACATACATCTACATAATGTAGACATACATATACAGCATACAGTACATATGCTTATAATCCTGCACCTTCGACACACAAACTCCCCTACCTCAGTCGGGGGCCAGGTCAGAGACCTTTTGAAAGTCTAGAAGAAGCACACAACTGAATCCTTTTATCCTATTCAAGTTAGGGGAGGGCTCAACCAGAAGCCAGCCGGCTCATACTTGAATGATAACGAGGACCATTTCACTATCTGTGTCAATAGAAAAAGGCTACAGCTCTCCCACCTGCAGGTGGATCACAGACTTCCTGTCTGACAGGAGTCAGCATGTGAAGAAGAGTAAGCACGCTTCCGACTCTCTGTTCCCCTCAAAGCTGTGTCCTTTCTCCCCTCCTCCTTTTACACCAACAGCTTCACCTGCAGTCATCAGGCTGTCAAACTCTGTGGTCGCTAACTTTGTCTGTCTGCTGTGTGCTGCTGTGCAGGTAGTGTACAGATTATTAGAGCTTGAGACTGAGCCATATCGTAAATGTGTTGTAAAACCATAAGCTAAAAGAAGCTTCAAAGCCTCGTAGAACTGCAGAGTTTGTGATGAATCTCTGTGGGTTTGTCATTTCACATTATCAGATTTGTTTGATTCTATATACCGATTATATATCAGTCTATATATATATATATATATATAACCTTCTCTGGTGCAGTGCAGAGGAGAGCAGCTCATAAACAGAGCAGTGACTAACACTAACACACGCAGAAACAACATTGAGCTCTCCGGCAAAACTTGACACTGTCCCCTACTGATGACATCATCCCTGTATGCTGGCCTAAAGGTCACTGATGTCCGGAAGCCGGCCCTGGGCACATAACACGGATCACTTCCTCACATGGCTGCAGAGTAACACGCATGCACACACACACGCTCACATAGATGAATACACACAGATAAACACACACTTGTCCAGTGTTGTAGCTGAGTGACATAATTTAGCCTCAAGACAGTAGACTTGATTCCAGCCTTCTTCCCTAAAACACTCTCTCATTAGATCCACCGTGTGTCTGCATTACTGTGAGCTGGAAGACAAACCACCTTCATCACTGTCACTATCTTTTGACCTGGATTTCACTATATAATTGTTTGTTTGTTTGTTTTTTTAATTAACAGAGTCTTTACTTTCTCAGCAACATAACTCACAAGCTGGGAGTCAGCCCACAGTTCTTGTAGCAGTTGAGCAGATGGGGAAGATTGCCAGAGCTGCTGGGGTTAAGTGTCCTGCCCGAGGCTGATGCCACCTACTGTAAATCAATGAGTTCAGGTTGTGGCCCAGTTGTGCAATAGAGCCTCTGGGAACTGAGACACTGAGCAGCAAAGCCCTGTGAGCAGCAGCTGGATGTTGCTGCAGAGACAGTCAGGAGAAGTTACCTGAAGAAGGTGACGAAGAACTGCACCAGGTCCATGATGCTGTTATGCTGAGAGAACGCAATCTGTCAGAGAAGGAAAAACAGGAGAGGAAAGACAGTGTAAGAAAAATACACACTTAATATATTCTGCAAAGTTAAAAATCTATGAACCAAATGTGAATGATTTTAAGATGTTAATTATCATTTTATTCATCTATGTGTGTATATGCATGACTAAGTCAGTGCTCTATCCTAAAAAAAAAAAAAAAAAACTAAATCACATATTGCAATTACATAAAATTCAAGTCCAGTTAGACAACCTCAAAGATATTGAACATTTCCTGCCTGGCAAAAAAATTACTAATTATCTTAGTCTATATAGTCAATTATGTAACTCCAACACTTCCACACAGCCAAAAGTAGGAAGTTGTACAGGTAAAGATGATTAAAATAGATCAGTAAATGCTCGTCTTACACTGATTTATGTGACTGTATTTTACACAAAGCAACACAAACACTCCACTCCTTACGTAACCTCGCCTACCCCAAACATGTGTTATACACTGCATCATGTGAAACTGATGCAATAACTGTGGATGAACATCTTTATTACTTGAGGCCAATGTTCAGACCTCTTACATAAGGCCAACAATTTTATTTCTGCCAAATACATTCTCACATGTTTTCTATCTCCTTCCTTGACACACACACACACACACACACAGAACACAATACAAGCCACCACCATATGGCTTGTAGGTTATTATAAGATCAGCTTGTGAGGAAAGGCTTCTGGCCTTTTGTGCTCTCCACTATTCTGTAGCACTTTGCTCAATTGAACGCCAACAAATGTGCTGGATGCTACAGCACCACTAAACCCACCGACTGCGCCATCCATCATCGTGTTTTCTGTGCTGGGATGGTGGTGCAGTGTGCGTCCCTCTGCTGTACTGACCCACAGATCTGCTACATGTTGACTCAAACATCCATAGATTCAATTCACCCAATTTAAACCATATTTTGCTACTTAGCTCTAGTTTCTGTTTTAAGTACTGAGATTTTGAGACATCTGCCTCTGCCAGCCCAGAACGATGGAGGTGAAAGGTTTTTTTTTTATATGTCTTAATGATCCTGTGGTATCTATTTTATGTCGTAGCCTACAGCCTACTATCTTGACCAGAACTTTCTCACGTAACACAACAGCTTTCTCTCAAAAAGTTTATATCCAAAATGTAGCACAGATTTTTACAGGATTTCCACAAAAACGGGCAAAAGCAAATGTGAATGAATGTGACTTTATGCAAACATTAGAGGTTGGCCCGTCATAATAAACATTTGATGGTGCCGAGTTGCTTCCAGGCCATTAAACCACCGCAGAAGAAGCAGGCGCAACGAGATGAGGTAATCAAACGTGCACCAGTCAGACATCGAATGGTGCAAAACGTTACAGTCTCCTCATTAGTCCAAGTAGATCCGATGGGTTCGTCTGCTGCGATTTAGTGGAGCAAAGGATTGAGTAACATTTAAGTCACAAGCACCAGGATTTATTCACTAAGTCCATTTCCATTATCTCATTGTCCACCTCAGGCAAGTGAACAGTTTACAATAGCAACATACGTGAACCTCAAACATGAAACATATTTTTTTCATTTTTTATTACTATATATATATTACAGATATTTCCATTCCATTTCCATTCATTTCATCAGCACACACACCCACACACACATGCTCATTTGTATTAGTATTAAAACTTTTCCTCACCTCATCTCTGTATAACTCTGCAATCTGTCTTCATCAACAGCTGTGTGTGTTTACTGTATGTGTGTGTTCTTGCTTTTGTGTGTCTCAAGAGTGTGTGAGCTGCACGCTGCTACTTCAGAGCGATGCTTTGGCTCTTAGCTATGAAAACTCCTAAAAAAAAGCCATTATTGTCCATGTTTAAACTCCCTCATGTTAAGAGGATTATTTATTACAGACATAATTGATTTTCCATTCACTTTTCTGCCCTGTAGGAACAAAACAGAGCAGAGTTTTCTGCTGGAAGCATCACAGCCTCCTGATTTTTTCTTTTTTTTTCTCTTTCTAGACAGTTGGAGGAGGATAAAGGTGCAAGGTGTAAGACTATAACCAACAGTGGAGCCATTACAACATAATCAGATATTAAAAGGGCATAGGCACTGTCACTATAGCAACCAGTCTAATTTCTATGTGGTACCTCAATGCCTGCATGTTTCAACAAAATAAATAAATAAAACTGGCCATAATTATGAGTGGGAAACTGGAAAGAATCAATGTCACTGCTTTAGCTCGTGCTAGTGGTTGGTCGCAGGTTGAATTGTTTACTTTAATTGAGGAAAACTCAAGTGCAACACACATCACACTCACTGGAAGTAGTCAAGGTACATTTGCCAGGATGCACCGATCCGAGCGGCAAATGTTTTACAATTGTTGCTCTTCTGGAGCGTAGACGTGTATCGACTCATGATGACTGCACAGGTTTCTGGACTTGCATATTAAACCAAGTGTGTGTGTGTGTGTGTGTGTGTGTGTTTTGAGTGCACAAGGGATGGGAAAACAAATAATCAATGGAATGGGTTGAATTGCAGATGGACAATTCATATCCATGTTGTAATGGTCAAGTTGCCATATTGATCATTTAAAAGTGGCTACATGCTAAATGTCATAAAGAGCAAAAAAAACCTAAACCTGGCAATAAATATCTGGGTGGGTTTCAGCAAGTGAAAGGCCTTGGTTATGTTTATGAAAACATAACCATCATGCTTACAAGAAACCAATGACGTCTGTTTTTACAAGACAGAACCAAACCACAGTCTCCTGTGTCAAGAGTTGCATGCTTTGTTGACCAAACATCTACTCCAACCTCCTCCTACTTCTGGGACTTTGAGGAGGTAATAATTACTCACATGACTGCAAGAGGTCGCTTGTCTGGAAAGAAGGGTTGCAACTAATGATTATTTTCATTATCGCCTATTATATCGTTATCATATTCTTAAATAACCATTTAATTATCTAAAAAATGTCAGAAAATAGTGAAAATGCCTGTTATAACATCTTAGAGCCCAAGATAACATATTGATGTCTTCTTTTATATGATTTTATATGAACAGTCCAAAAATCCAAAGATTCACTTTACTATCATGTACAACACATAAAAGCTTCAAATCCTCACGTGTGAGAAGCTGCAACCAGCAGATGTTGATATTAATGGATTAATCGACTAAAAGCATTAATATGCATGCTTTTAAGGGTTAGAGGTAAAATAAAAAGTCACATAAAGTCATTATTATGATAATGAAAACTACACAGCTTGTTTGTATTCTACAGTGTGTTAGAACAGACAAGTGTTAACCAGACATTGGATGACACTGAATGTGTGGATGAGGACATCTGTTGCAATAGTTTGGTGTTCGCTTGTCATTCACATTTAAAACAGACACTTGACAAAAATAGAACAAAGACTTGACATTGACAACAAAGCCCCAAAGCCCCAAAGCTTGTATTGCTATTTAACTTGAGAAAAATATTTGAAACCATCATTATCAGGTGACTTCTTTACATTAAGTGGCTGCCTGATTTATTTTAATTGGCTTTAAAAAAAAAAAGAAAATAAAAAAGGTCTCTCAAAGTCTCATGAAACTTTAAGACCATGTGAAAGGGGTTAGTATGTGACATCATCTGACAGATGGATTGCCAAAGATCTGTTTCAAAATCAGCAAGAACCCCTGAGTAGCAGTGCAGCTACAAAATATAAAAATACTGATCATAGGCATCACAGTACATTTGATAGCAATATATTTCAAGCATGTTCAACATGGGGATACCTTTAAATGGCCCTAATCGCTAGAAAGGCTGTGTCTTTGTCTTTTGTGAATCCTCTGAGACTACTTGGGAGCGAAAGAGAGAAAGAAACGGGGCAGAATGGTCTTAAGAGGTTTTACTAGCATTTGTGCAGCAGGTAAAATGGCCTGACAGTGAAAAATCTACAGAAAAGCTGATTTTGGTCCAGAGGGACACTGCATTAATACAGGCATCAGGGAGAAAAGAGCCTGGCTTTGCATTCAGGCTTCCAGTGCAGCAATTTACATTATTACCCCCTTACAATATAAAATGTTATTATGAGTGTACTCACATACACCAACATCAACATGGAAATAGAGAAATAAACATTTCTCCTAATATTTCCCACACACACGCTCCAGTCCCACACCGACTACAGTCTACAGCCATCATTTCAATTTACAACAACTGCAGTCGTTAAACACAACTATAATCAATACGCTGTTTAAACCACACCCTTTTCTTCCCAACCCAGACCACTGCAGAGCCGCAAACACACAAGTCTGACAAACCTACAAAACAGAAACACAGACACATATACGCATGATGCAGGCCTGACGTACACACGCTGAGGATGTTAACATAACATTGTCCAACTTAATGCACTTAATGCCTTATGTAATGTTTATTCTTAGTGAGATTGAGGTCATTTCTAAGAGTGCAAAACAAAGTCAATTGAATGACATGAAACAAAGATCTGCTGCAAGAATCAAATGAAATCAAACATGTTGCATATATGTTACGTAATAATAACAATAGGCAATAGGCAGAATTGATGGTTTTGACTGAAGATTTTGCACAGGGATTAGCCGTTGCATTTACATACGGAAGTCTGCAGAAACAACATTGGTTGAAGACAGAGATAAACGCAGGGAGGAGGCACCTGTTATGTACAGTAATATCTGTAGAAACATCCCATACATCATCTTAGCTTTTAGATGCTTTTTGGTAAACAGGTCTCGGATCAATATGCTGCACGACTTCTCAGCCTCATATAAACCTGATACGTGCCTTCAGTATAACTCACCTCTAATATTGAAATAACTAACATTAGACAGAGTCATGCTGATAATGTAATAAACACTGAGTGTTAAGCGAAGATTGCCGCTTCTGCCACACGGTGTGATGACGGTATGTACTGATTGCTTAAGAAAAGCAACGATACAGAGTTGGTTTTGATGTAAAAGGCAGAGACAGAAAATACTGTAGAAGAATTCTCCAACACAGACACATAAACACCAAAATAATACACTTTATGGCACAAAAACAACAGCTGTATTCCTTTTTCTATAGAATTTAATTGCTTGGAGATCAGGGGTCAACTGACTGTTCAGGGGGATTTTTTTATTTTTTATTTTTTAATCTTGAGGCGACAACTGCAATTACCAGAGGAGAGAGTGGAAGAAGAAAAATAAGGGGACTAATGTAGGAGACAAAAGTAAAAGACGAGGGGAACAGGGATGACGTAAAGAGGACTCCAAGGACCCCCTGTTCTGCCGTTCGGTCAATACTGAAGGTCCACGCTGGTCCTCTGGGGACGAGCTGAGGAGCTGTGACAGCAGTGGGCTGCCTTTTATTTCCCTAACCCCGAACCAAGGCCTGCTTGTTAAAACCAAGAATGAAAGAACGTGTTAATCAATAGGGGAAAAGGGAAAAAAAAAAAGACAAGAACAGGAAACAGAGGGATGGAAGGAAAAACTCGAGAAAGAAAGTGAAATAAAAAGTAGATAAAGTGCGGAGGGTTGAAAAAGATGCAAATAAAGAGAGAACATGAAGTAGAAAGATGAATGAAGGGAATAAACAAGGGAAGAGAGGGATGACAGACGGGGAGAGAAGCAGCAGGAATTCTCATTTAATCCTCATCTTTGCTGCAGGGATAACACGTAGAGAGACACTCACTCATACCTACAGCAGTTTAAAGCAACACTGTTGACACCACGCAGCAACGAGGCTTGAAGTGGACGCCGATGTGGAAGTACTTTAAAGTACCACCGACCAACTGCAAGATGTTCCAATTGACGTCTATTCAAAAAGCCTGAATTTCTCCGGTAAGTCAATATATTTTTTTTTTCCATTATGGTCTCGATCTCTAATTTCAGACACTTTAATAAGTGCGCTGGTCATTTTGGAAAGGATTACACTGTTAATATGATTTAAAGTCGTTTTGATGTCGGTTGTGTGGGCGTTGATTGGCAGCTGTGATTGACAGTTGGATCACCTGCTGCTCCGCCCAGCTCTGAAAGTCACACTGAGTCGTACTACTGACGCAATCTTTCAATAAGTTTAATTTTACTTGATTATGATACCTGCCGTGTTAGCACAATTTAGCTAAAGTAGCTAATATTAGCCCAAGTCCATTCCATTTCTATGTTTGCTAATAAGATGGCGAATGGGAACCAAAGGGTCATGTCACTTTACCTATTAATTATTAACAATTGAAATATTAAATTGTGCTCTCAAAGTACTTCATTTGCTCCCTCTCTTCTTTCTTGTTGAAGGTACTATAGAAATATGCCTTTATCCAACGAGTCCAAAGATTCGATACACAACCTTGTATCCGACAACCAAAACCTGAAGAATATCCAAATATTTTAGTACAAGATCATAATCAAGCTATACAAAATTTAGTGGTCCAAAATAAAGACAAAAGTAATATCAACTTTGACAACGTATTAATATTACTTTCAGGTAATGGCAACTTACTGTGTAATTTGTGTGTATAATAAGAAACTCAGTGAGCTGTAAGATGAAGATATAAATTCTTTAGTAAGTAACTGTTAAATTAAAGCTTCATGTGTAGCTAAAGCATCTCACTGAGAAGGAAATTAAATACGTTTAGATTATTTTTCATAATTTGTATTTTTATTTTGGGCAGCTCATGTGTTTTAGAGTACTTAATACATGTTATTGGCACTTATGTACAGTATTCGCACTCTATTCCGATAATAAGTAATAATGTTAAGAGCACATATGTTGAGCTTCTAAACAACAGTGAATTTCCCAGGGACTGAAATGTGTTTACCACACATAAGTCAGTATTTGCATATTCATGAGGACCTAATGACCAAAGTGAGGCAGTTGCCAAGCGCTGTCTCCATTTACATGCTATGAAAATAAGTCCAGCTCTGCCATATGTCTCACAGATGTAGCTGCTTTTATCAGGTGCTTAACACTAAACTTGTACATCCATCTGCAACTCAAACGCTACCAACAAACTGCAGTGGAAACAGAACATGATATAACAACAACAACAGGACATCCAGCATCATTTCACTCAGCCTGATCTTCATTTGTTTTAACGTTTGATTTCACTGCACATTGTTCAGTGACAGCATCCATGTCGTCATGGTAAATTCCATTAGCCAATAACTAGCTATTGTCAATAATTCACTAAATCACTGGAATTAATTCCATCAGAAATGCTGTGATTGTGAATGTTGGTTTGACCAGGCCCAAACACAACACAACACAACACAACACAAACGCACACACACGCAGTCCTTTGTTCTGATGGTCCTTGATGACTGACTGATGACGTCCTGTTTGGTTAAATGGATAGCACTCAACCTCTCTTCTTCTTTCCCTACTATGAAACATAATACTACCTCAACAAGATGCTTAAGATAGACCTAGATCCTCTTCTGTGTGTGTGTGTGTGTGTCTGTGTGCATGTATGTGTGTCTATCTGATTAGGAAAGGCATCCTATTTAATGATGGCAGGCACAGACGATAAATAAGTGACTGAGTACAGAGTGGCAAATCAAATCAACCGACCAATCACGCCGGCCCCGAGTTGGTCTGCAACAAAATGGGTGCTCACCTCTGACAGAAGGCTTTTAATCAGATGGCCTATAGGCTCTGATGCATGGAGACTAACATAAACGGAGACAGAACGCACGCGAGGATGAAAATGGTCAGAAGGAGAAATCTGTTGTTTCCAAATAAATAACTAAATTTTTCTAAACAGAGAAGGTTGCATTTTATACGAATGTGCTTTGTTTCCTGCTCTTTTAATATAGTCTCCCCAAAACATAAAAAGTGGAAATAAATAGATGTCTATTGCAGTCGATTATTCAGTCCTTTCTTGTTCAGATAACATTATCTGCCAAATTACATGTTCAAATTAGAAACAGTTACAGTTTAGAGTTGCACGACTTCTGACTGAATTAATAGCTCTATCAAAGCAGAAAGATGTAGAGAGAAACTGGGACATGTTAATTGTATTTGAAACTAATGCAGACCAGTCCTGATTTATGGAAAAAAAATACAGAGATAGTCATTTATTGTATGTATTAATATGTATTTTTCTACAGTTCTGTTTTTTTTCTAAAAAATGTGATACTGGACATGGGCAAAATGGTGGCTATAATAAAAAAAATAAAGCTCTAAATGTTCCAATAGTAAAGCTTTCAAATTAAATGTCTATTAGGTATTTCCTAATTAGTTAAAGGCTGAGTGTGGGGCATTGGAGATAAAGATCATTTATTGTGTTTGAAATAAACAGCTGATGGGAACCTGAATAATGTTTCATCCCTACATATATTTAAACCTGGAACTTTCTGGTACAATTCACGTCATGGTGGTGAACTCAAGAGAGTGAGGACGCAGGTGCAAGGTCAGTGTGACACAACCAATCAAAATCTGTTCCAGCAGAATGACCAATCCCACACCTCCCTCTGCCTTACAACCAGCCCTCAGCTCCCAGCTGACGTCAAGACACCGCCAGGGAAACACTCACAGGTCATATTAGGGTGGATGTGCGTATACCGAACGTATGCGTGTGTTGCTGGATTTCCATCTTTCTATGGACCGATTTCAGATTTAGACCGGCTAATGTGTGGACATTTTTCAAAGTGAGGACACCCATGAGACTATATTCCCCTTTTCCTCTGAGGGAAACGTCAGGGAATCAGCAAACATATGAGATTTCCTTCTGTGATAAAAATAAAACTACAGACATTCTTTGCTTATTGATGAAGGCAAAAGTTCAACCTGATGGTAACACTAATTAAAAGGTCAATGGGTCACCAAAATCATTAGAAATCATACTCAGAGGAACTCTGGAGAACCATTGCTCATTTCCTGACAATCTGGCGGGTAGCTGTTGAGATCTGTCGCTCTTTATTGTCTATGTTCTGTCTCTTTCTCACCATGCTCTTGTGTGTACGTGGCTGCTGTTTTGTGCGCACCCGCATGTGTGTGTGTGTGCAGGTCTAATAGATCACATATATCAGGTCGAGTCATTACCAATTCTCAGGACAATTTCTCATCTTCGTTCTGTCCTGGCGTCGGAAGCCACCAAGGTCACAGGGCCGGACGCCGACCTCTTCTCGTGTTACACACAAAGCACATCTGACATAGTGGTGAGATAGGCCTCACCGTGGCAATTATCATATCGCTTTTCAACCAGCAGATATATGGAGCTCAAATAATGTAGCATTAATGGGAAATGCATATGGGGCGAGCGATCGATGGACAAATGACTCTTAACGAGGTGCAGGACACTCTGCAATAAAAGCTGGCATTTACACACACACAAGACCGGCTGATTAACACAAGCTGATTACAATGACTGAGTTATTAAATGCTTTTAGCCAACGTCATGCGGTGACCTTTAACACGTCATAGCATGAGCTTTTATAAAAATGTATCAATGTGGAAATTAGGAGAAAATATAAATGTGCCAACATTTTACAAAATGAAACTTTAAAGTTGCAAACTAACCTCACACACGATCAGTAGCCGAAACACACTGTGAACTTTTGTTTTTTACCTGAAGAAAACAAAAAAGCCAAACCTTCAAATACAATTGCTTTGCAATTAGTCAGCGTTATACCTCTCTGCTGCATTTGAAGGATAAAGCTGGCAATTTTCTATTTTTCTATATTATTCTATCTAAATTTTTTTTCTTATTGTCAACATGTCTCATGTGCAGAGCCAAACCAACAATGAATTGATCCTACTTGCAGGTAATTGTGTGTGTATTCAAAGGCTGATATATCTAATTCATATGGTCCATAGACCTCCATTGTTGACCAAAAACTATTAAAACATGTCATTGAGCCACAAGGGTGCACTGAGTGACATGTCCCCTCATCACGAAGAGTTCAATCAGGTTAGTTTGTTTAAAACGGCTCCAAAGACTAATAACAGCAATCACATTTTGAGTCTCAGTAGAGTAGTTCTGTGTATGGCAGACACCACTGAGCCTGTGTGGGAGTGTTTGGTTTACAGAGCTTCATTCCACATGCTTTTTGTGTTAGATATCACAACCTCTCGACTTTGTACTGACGTTCTTTGAGAAATTTACAATGTGGTACAAAGTCAAGAGGACGTGATATGTAGCACAATGAGCTTTGGTAGTTTATGGACAACAACACACCTCCGACCATACCCTTTCAGTTCAATCAGGTTAAAGTCTGCAATGTTTTGTTTTTTGTTTTTTTTTCTTTGCTTTCCTGCTCTACCTGCAGCACATTGGTGAAATGCATTCGTGCTACTCTTCGCCTTGTGGTGTTTAATTTGAATTTGAATAAACATTAGCTATGTTTTGTATAATGAAGGGACCTGTCATCCAGTGCAGCAGTATGACTGTTTTATGTAGTTTTATGGAATTAAATGGATTGCCAGCATGAGGTATACCAGGCTGACAATACCTGTCAGTAGGATGAATTTATTGTAGGTTTTAGAGATTCCATAAAAACACAGTTTTGTACCTCTTTGAAAAAATGTGCATCTTCAGTGGTGATAACATGTCTCTTCATATTAATTCTAAATGTTCCATTCATTTTTACCTGAATGTTTTGTAACTGAAAAACAAAGTGAAACAAGCACTGAGCAGCTACTGTAGTCCTTCCCGTGTCTCATTCTCTCATCCATCAGCCTGTCCATCCATCCTTGGCTTAATGTCTTTATTCATTTCGAGACCTGCTTTCCTTCTCCCTCAATCTGTCAATTAGGCAGTCTCCATTTTGTCAACACTGGACATTTCGACTATATGGTAGTCTCAACATCAGTAAACCAGCCAGTCTGCCTTCACCCTGCTCTAATTTCTCCATTCTGTCACTTCTTGACTCCATCCATCAGCACACATTCTGCACACTGCATGACAGTCATCTTAAAATATCGCCGCTAAAAGTCTACTTCAATTTAATGGATCATAAGGCTGGAGCGTGAATATTTAGTGTGTGTGTGTGGCTGCCGCCTGGAGATTTAATCCAGGGCTGCATAATTGATGGAGAGACATTGGAAAACTCACAGATCATTAAACGAGATAGCAGATTTGCCAAACACTTTTCAGAATAGTTTATGCTCAATGTCCTACCAGGGATATTTGTTTTACAGCGACACTGCTCCTGAGGATGACGATGATGGTGATGATGATGATGCAAAGTGTACTTTACCATATTCACGAGAAACATCAAAGCTACTATACATTCATCAGGCACTTTACTATGTACACCTGTGCAATCTAATGCAATCCAATACAACGAGATAATTCTACTTCATGTATAATAATATAATATTTTGCCTCACACATGTACATAATTGGGGTGAAGAAATAGTAAATAAATGTATTAAAAATCTATTTTTTTGTTTTGTTTTGCTCATGTAATTTTTGCATAGTTAATATATATATAGCATTATGTGTACTTGCACTTTTTATATAGCCCAAAGTATATGGATGCATGAGCATAAATTTGAACTTTAAGTTCTGTTGTTGCTAATAATTACAACAAGGAGACGTTGGTAAGAGCCAAATCATTTTGGAATTTTTTTCTGTCAAAGCAGTTTATTCAGCACAGTTTCTCTCTGTTTACTTATCTGATTGTATAATTATCTCTGGGTTTTTATATCTGTTGCCAGTCGCACTGAAACAATTAGTCAACATTGAATCAATGAAGTCATTTATCAAGCAAAATGACAGTTTCTGGTTCCAATTTATAATATGTGGGGATGTGTATCTGTTGCTTTTGTTTGTTTGTAGAGTCCTTTTTTTTTTTTTTTTTTTTGGTTTGTTTGTTTTGTTGTTTATAACATTTTATAAACAAAAAATATTCATCTATAATAAAAATCCTCCTCACAAACGTACCCCAGGTGTTCATCCCTTCTTACCTGGATCTTGATTGGCCAGCTGAAGTTGGATACATAGACATAGAAGGTGATGTTTTGATGAAGTCTGAAGTTGAACTTCTCGCAGGAGAAACTGTCTCGGTGCTCCTTGATGTTGGTTCTTGCTATGATCGGCATCTCTTCGCCCGAGATGGTGCCGGCTGTGAGACACAGACAGTAGTTTAAACATACAGAGTTTCTGTCCCACGTGTTTCACATATTATGGAAAGCAAACGTGCATAAATGTTTACAGACCAACAATGCTGCAAACACAAAGTCCGATGCAGTATGCCAGATTTGGTGATCATGGCCCTGTCTGGACTTGGCTGAGAGACATTTCGCATTAATCACTTAGTTTGTTTCTGGCAGGACGGGCGAGAAACAAAGTAAGCCAACTAGGCGATAAAGCAAATTATTTTCTTTTTAGTATCAGAGCCTTTATGGGGCTTCATAAGGAGTCTTAAATGCGGAATTGTCTTACACTACAATTGGGGAAAAGTCTTGGGTCTGATGTTTTTTTAAATTTCCAAAACCTTGTCTTTGTGGAATCAGGTCATTTTTCATTTCTCACTCTCTCTTATTTTCTGTTAAAAACATGAATTCCCATACTAGTACAGAAACGTCACATTTTACTTTGACTTGCCCCTTTTATCAAACAAATACCTAAAAGTATTCTTTACCACGGAATATGGTAAATACATATGATCAGTTTTTCAGTAAATATAACTAATACGAACTCCACTGTGTGGACAGACCTTGTGTTCTGGTGTATTAAAAAATATATTATTTAATTATTAAGTGACACAATGGGAATAAGTACAATGACTTTAAAACACAGTGACCCATCAAACACATTGTTTGCAGGGTGAACATCACTGTAAAGACAGAAAGCGATAAGTGAGCAGGTTGGGAAAGCAGTCTAGATTTTAAAATGTCAAGCCGTGTCTTTCGTCTCAAGCAGGCGAATTAACATTCAGAGGCAAAAGCATTTTCATGACACCATCGCAGTAATTCAGAGCCAGCTTGTAAATTTCTCTCAGCACTGAAGTGGGCTGATTTCAGTAGTGAGAGTATTATCAGCGGTTCTCCGTTAATGGATCGAGTTTTTCTGACATTCTGAATAAAATATTTCCACGTTCTGCTTTATCAGGGCCATTAAACACTCTGTAATAGTCTGCACATACACACACACACACACAGCTCACGGTCCCTAACTGAAGAGGCTTTGGGTTCCCAAGACACTGAGTGTGAAAGCAGTATGCTTTTATCTTAATTGAAATCAGGAGGGAAGATGTATAAAACGCCCTAATGCCAAAATTCAAAATAGATCGCGATGTGTTTTTGTCGAGAAGGGGAATCCCCGTGAGGCGAGCATGAGTGGATGTGACCATTTCACTTCAGGACACGTGGCCACCGGTGAATGATGACTGTGGGGTATCTTTACAGACAGCTGAATGAGACTAAACAATCAACCACTGCATCACATTCAAATCAAATGATGGTTTATATCACAGCTCACTTTCTCTGTCATTAGACAGAAATGTGAGAGAAACGAGTAAGTAGTAAGAAGGATGATGGCTTGCTTTTTTTTTTAAAAAAAAACAGTTATATTATATGCTCATTATTAACTTACACTTGACAGAATGTTTAATGTGTCTCAAATACAGCAAGCTGAATTTGACCATATATGCTATTGACTAGTCTCCTACTTAAATTATCCACAGGTGTTTTCTGAGTGATTAGACTTAATGTTCCTATGTCTCAGTTTTTGAGGATGTGTTTCTTTTCTCCTTATATGATAATAAACTAAATATTCTTGTTTTTTTTAACCACCGTTATGACAAAAAACTCACTTGGACTGTAGTAAACTGCGGTGGGCTTTTTATGACTTTGTTTGGACTAAATTAATCATTTCATTGAGAAAACAATCTGCAGATTAGTCAGTAATGAGTTAGTTGCAGCCCTAACATCTGTGTATGCCCATGTTCTGTGTAGGTGTATGCTGGTCCTGCAAATAAAATAGGTAGAGTCTTAAGGTAGAAATCATATGAACTTGCTCTCTACCTGTTGAGCTTAAGGACCAAGTGATGTTGAGGTTGAAGTTGTTGGAGGCGTTGATCGACATGTCGAGGTTCTTGTTGGCCTGTAAACAAAATAAAGTTTTGTTGAGAGTAGATGAAACATGTGGAGATGAAGGAGAGCATAATAAGGGATTGAACTGCGATCACAGTACAAAATGCAGTAATTTCACTTTGATTTTTTTTCATTTGAGACCAGGTCAAGTCAATTTGGGTCAACTTAGGCTAATCTGAATATGTTGATGTTATGTGTGTGTGTGTGTGTGTGTTACCTGTTCAGGTGTAGCCATAAAGTTAATAGCGGTGTAGTGGCGGTCGTCTTCCTGAAGCAAACTGAAGGTAAACTGATAATCGATCAACAGGTTGTCTGGGCAACAGAGAGAGAGAAAGACAGAAAGAGAGAATATGAAAAATCATTTAGAGATTCAAATTGTTCATAACTATTCTATAAGAAGGTACATTAGTGCTTCATCTGTTCAAAAAGCTCCAGTTAAATGTTCTGCCTTGTTTCAATAGTAATGCTATTTGGACCAACTATGATCTCTCATTTCACCCTCTCATTCATTTTCAGAGATGTGCCTAAATATCTTAGTCAGTGACAAAATGATCAAGGTGTGTGTACAAGCACACACACGTAAATGTTTTAGAAATACAAAGGACGCGTGCTCACAATGAGAGTGCCAGTTTCTTAGGCAAATGAGCCGATCGATAGAACAAGAGTGAGAGTTGAAATAATCATGTTCTGTCAGAGATTTAATCATTTTTTTTGAAAGCGGCTACTATTTAGTGTCTGGAAGCAGCTCTCACAAAGGGAATCACGGTGATTCAACATCTGAATGGGCAGCAGGAGCCACGCTGGGTCACCTTGTCTGCTGGCCTGACAGAGGAGGAAGGGGAACACCGAGGAAGAGGAGAGAAAGCAGCTATATGGCCATGAGACGATAACAGGGCGAGAGGATATTTTTCAAGTTAATCAGCATGACTGCTGAGCGCTAAGCCATCATGGTAATCCAGGTGTGTGTGTGTGTGTGTGTGTGTGTGTGTGTAGAGCCTGTATCCAAGGTTAAAACACACTCATTCATTTTATTTTAAGCTCAAGGAAAAGTTGAACAGTTTTAAGTCTGGGTCTTTTTATTTCTAAGTTACTGATGTTACTGACTGGATTAGAATCTCCAAATTTGACATCATAAATATCAAACATTTTTTATTTACAACTTGAAATCCTGTAGTGTGGTAAAAAGGAAGAGGAATGACTTACTAAGCAAAAATCGTGGAGACATTCACATACATATTAATCAGGCTTTATATTAATGTAGAAGGATAAGATGGTGTCGTTACAAGCTTTTAACAGTGGTGGCGATACACTTCCTTTCGATCCACATTGGAGCTGCTTGGCTGTCAGCAGCACGGGACCGTGGCTGTGGTCGGGCTGACATGTCAGACACGTCAGAAACTGCGTTAATACTCCAGAAAAAGAACATCAGGTGCTGTTACAGGTAATCTGTTGCCGTCTAACACCGAGTGGAAGGAGTCAGCAGAAGACGCTGCGAAAGCTTTTCAACTTACTGAGTAGAAACAGCTTTGTGTCACAAACAGCGGAGAGAGAAATGTTTAATATCAACCTCCGTTTTAGCTGTACCATCCTGGGGCGTAACCAAGACGAAAGCAAATTATGTTTGACAAACACTCTTGTTTTGTTCAGCCTTCATGGCAAGTTAGCCCAAACAGCAGATACCATCAGATCAAAGACAATATTTTTTCTTAACATCTCCCTCTTGTTTCCTCCCTCCCCCCCAGGCAGATGTGCACTGATGCTGCTCAGTTGTTTATCCCATAAGGGTCGTCAGTACAACTTCAGAGTATTTGGTGGTGGTGGTGTTGTGTGTGTGTGTGTGTGCGTGTGTGTAGAAACTTGAGTGTGAGCATATTTTGTGTGTAGAATATGTTTTGCCTCTGAATACATACAGTATATGTGTACGTGCATGTGTGTTTGAGTGGTTCTATACATTTAACTGCTTGTGCATCTGCGTTCATGCCTGTGTGCGTGTTTACACGTGTGTGTGTGTGTCTGCAGAGTTAAACAAAGAAATGAGTAAAGCGCAAAAAAAATAAAAAATAACAAAACCATAAACAAATTACAGCAGTCCCTCTATGTGTTTCCAATATGTTTGATTTCAAGGCTGTTAGGAACAAGAGCATCAGAGCATCAGGTTTAAAAGTTCATCTCAGCTAATTACAAATCCCATCTGAGAAATCTGACAGCAGTTTCACTTAGGCAGTCTCAATTATATGCGCACGTGTGCGAATTCTCACTCCGGATGAATTGTATCACGGTATCACTAAAATGTATTAACGTTCCCCCAGAAGAACTGAAATAGAAATAGTCTATGCCAATTTCTCAGGTTCACAGATGGGTGATCTTATTACCATAATGTGTAAGCTGATTCAGCCCTATATGAAACAAAACACAGTGATGGGGAATGAGAAGGCAGAAGAGAAAGCCCTCAACCGGAACATAATGTGATATTCCAGCCGTCTGCTTCGAATAGAAATCACAAACAAGTGTAAACTAACCTACAATGTCAGTTATGTCAGTTTGTCAGAATTTCTTGCTGAGGTTTCATTTAATGCTTGTTAACAACTCATTATTTCCCATTTGCAACACCTTCCTGGCAAAGTCCAGGCGAGACATTACAGCACCCCCTCGATGAGAAAAACAGGTTAGCTGGATAAACATAAGAACAACGCGGATTAGACCAGACTAGAGGTCAAGGTAACCTGGAGGTAATGTGTACATCAGGTGAACCCCAGTATATTACAAACTCACTGTTCCTTAACAATACAATGATCTGAAGGATCACAGATGTGCCAACAGACTGTTTAATTCTGAACACGCAAAATGCCAGAATAAAAAAAAAAAACATTGTTATCCCACAATGCAACGCACAATAGATGAAAAAAAAAAAAAGCAAATATTTTAACTTATAAGATGAAAATGTATACTTTTATATTTACTGCCAATATTATTATAATATTGTTAACAGTACGGCCTGGGCAATATATAACACATGTACAGTGTAATACAATGCAAATCAATCTCCATGGCATCATACTGCTTAAAATGTTTTGTTTTTTGTGAAACTATGATTGGTAGTGACTATTAAAAAATTATAGTCACTGCACAACACAACATGTTGTTTCTTCGCCACAGTCCTTGTGTTGTACACACAGACTCACTGATACTGAGACAACTCAGTGAAACAAATCCATTATTAATGCATCCAGTGACAAGGGAATATGATTACTAAGGAAGATGCATTCTATGATATGTTTTTGGTATTGTTTTGTACTGGACTGAAGTGCATTGACAAGTGTCTATATTATGTTGTTTACCCCCGTTTACACTACATATATAGAAGAAGAAGACGCAAATGCATTACAAAAACTACAGCCCCATAAATGACCGTAGAGCATCAACACCACCCTAACACTGACTAAAAACAGAGCTTAGACTTCACAATGAAGTTATGATATATTTTAGAATTCAATAAAACTTTAATTATCCCTGTAAGGGCAGCTGTATGCAGCAGATCGATCACCCAGATCAACAGATACACACACAATTGAGAGTAAAGAATGAAAAGAATAATGTTAGTCACAAAGCTAAAGACACACTTAAAAAAAAACAAAAAAAAAACTACAGCTGAACTGAAGATTAATGTTTGTATTCTATGTGTAATTCCAATATATAGTATGGAGTTGAGTTACAGCCAGGGTGTACATTTCTTCTATCAGGTCTATTTATCCTCCCAAAATGTCATAGATCAAACTCTTACAGGAACTTACTTTCTGTACAACTTTTGCTAATTTAAAATGAAGTCACAATAGTTTAAAAGTCTGACAAGGGTAACTTTTGAATTGCAAAAAAGGATTTTGGCCTGATAGGACCAATTAATCCATGTTGCATAGGCGTCCGGACTAATTGCCTGTCAGCAAATATTGAAACATCCCCCGACTGTGGCCATGAATGGCCTCGGGCCAGGAACGATGTTGACTGCTGATCACTGATGTGCATCTACTTTGAGGTTGGCAACAACATTGACTTACTTGTCTTTAGTTGCCTCAGATATCGTTTCAGCACTATAAGAAGCAATCTTACCCCTCTATCTTCATTTATCTCCTACGGTAGATTTAGATTTCTGTCGTGACTTCACTGTATAATCTTATTTTGTGTTAATCATCACTAATTATCCTTTAATTGCAATTGTGAGACTGTCAGTAAATATTGGATCTACTTTTGTTGAGCCTGACTAAGCTTTCCCAGCAGGCCTGTGGGCAGCAAGTGGTGCTGACTATAGATTGACTGGTGTTAGCTGGTAATTCAACTGACTGCTGGTCTTTCCAGTGTAAGTGGTGGCCATCCTCTAATTAGATGTCCCTTGAAGCCGACTGTGATGGAATATGACAAGTGGTTCATTAAAGCGTCGTCCTGGTGATGCCTGCTGATAAATGCTAACCTGACTGGGGGGCAAACTCATTAAATAGCAAAGTTGCTTTCATCAATTGACTGATACTTCAATATGACAGCGTTAACTGAACCAAAGCATTGCTCTGTGCACTTCTTCCCCGAGTGAGATGAGAAACATTGCCGTCAGTAGCGGGACACTCACATTTATCAGGGATGGAAACATTTCTGACTGCTGTTTATCAAACACTTGTTAACATCGTCAAGAAAATGTTTCTGCGTGCGATGTGACTTCACTCTATATTATTGCTCAATAACAATATGTTACAACAAAACTATGACATTTGATCTTTTTGCTATCATCAATCAATCCAAAAAAAAAAGGCCGAAACCAGCTGTCTACTGTACATCACAAGCATGATAGCTTACGCCTCTGTGCTGTAGAACTCCACTATTGTCCAGAGCCATATTGTTGCATTTGGGTGACATACATAATTTATTGCAATGAACATGATGAATGCAGTTTATTCCTTATGTATAGATGGCGCTCATGACATCTGCACAATATAAAGCCACTCTCCAGAGAGCGTGACATGGTTATATCGATGCAAAACCACTTAGGAAGGGGAATCATAAATGATAAAAGGCTGTGAGGCTTGCTGCACACCAGAAAACTCAAGTCTAGGACAATTTAAGTCTCCTCGGCAGGAATTAAAACATTATCTGAAGATGTAAGACTTGTAGAGGATGTTTTATGGTAAGCAACACGCCCTTATAATGCAGAGGAGTTCTGACGTTTCTCCTTGGGAGGAGAAAGTTACCGTCAACATCGGTTCATTTTAACTATAAAAGCAATATTGGCCTTAATTTGAAGGCATACTATGCAGCATTTGTTGGCTGTCATTCGTAAATGCACAGCATTGAAACTTGGCCCCTGCTTAAACGATTCAGCGAGCAGTGGTGGTCGAGTGAGGTAGAGAGTGAATGAAGAGAGCGAGTGGCTAAATAAAACAGATAAAAAAAGCGTTATTCTCTAAACGTTTCACAGCGGTTACGTTCTAAAGCACAACTTCCACACAACCCTGGTTGAAGGTGCTGCATTGCTGGATTTTGTGTGAATGCAGAGCTTCATCCTATCAGCTGTGCAAATGTGTGTGTGTAGCTCAGCCCCATCGGACACACTGCTGCAGCCCTTTATACGTCCATGATGGCACACAGAGAAACTGAGACAGCGATGTTATCTCACTACAGTAGGAGTCTCGACCCGTGTGCTGTTGCTGCCCTAAAGGTTGACGGCCAGAAGTGTCTCAAACAAGACAAAAAAAATGAAGAGAAGAAGAGAAAATACAAGCAGAGGGCAGGTCTCAGATACAGACATCACCACACACGTCTAATTAATGACTGAGAGGGATTATTTTTGTATGAGTCCATACATTGCTTTTTAGAAAAAATCCTACATAGTATGACCTTTAATCAGACCTGCCCACCCCCATAATATGTTTCGGATTATTTTGGGAGACAAAGAGAAACAATCAGTTTTAATTTTTGGGACTTTTTGACAGTACTTCTTATGGAGGGTTTTGGTTTGGGTTCCTCGACGTGTTGTTGATTACAAAAAACTGTTGCCAAAGCCCAACTAAACACACATACACATTCAGTGTTCAATGAGTCTGCTTACAACTGACTGTGTAATAATACCGCTGTACAAATGAGGGACAGATAGAGAGAGAGAGAGAGAGACGGGGGCGGGCAGACAGACTGACAGAGAGGGAAGGAGACTACTAAACATGTCTGATTCACAGCAGATGTCATGGCGGCTGGATTTGTTATGATCTTCAGCTGTTCAACCTTGAGTGGTTGTTTGGTCTAGATAATGGCTTTCTATTCACATTTAAGGAGTTTGAAGCAAGTGCTTAACCTCTATTCGGGGACTTATGGTATCCTGGAAGTGTTCTGTGTCAGTCTGAAGCAGACAAGCAGTCGCTGCCACATGGATGGAATAAATCCAGCCTGTTTTACTCCGTTCTGACAGCAGTAAAACTATTTTATAACTTTAAAGGGAGAAGGGAGTACGGGTGTGAGCTGAGCTGAGCTGGGCACGCACTGTGCATTTTTATTAATCTTGTACCTTGAGTTGACTTCCAGTGCACAATCTTTAATTTGGACTCCGAAGCTATAACCTCTGCATGACAAAGAAGGCTACATCTTCTGACTGCAGCCTTTGTTGATCAGTTATAGCCTATTTGGCCTTAACACGGAGACTCTGTGGGAGGCTACACTTGTAATTTAATGCAACTCTGAGTGATTGCCCATTCATTTCTGTCAAGTGACACATTTCTGAGCATGATGCTAATGATTGGAATTTAAAAAGGCAAATTTTGTGACAAAATCAATCATTTCGGTGGAATCAACACCATCAGTGGGTTCACGCATGCGGGTACATTCACACTAATTTTTATTCTTAGCTTATTTTGCTCTCTTCAATAATGTTTTTATATGTAATAATGTTTCTCATCATATTTAAGACTAATACTGATCTCAAAAAACACAACTTTCTCAAAGTACAAGGAAATGGATAGCTTTTAAATCTGTAATACATAATCTCTCTCTCTGTCTCTCTCTGTGTGTGTGTGTGTGTGTGTGTGTGTGTGTGTGTGTGTGTGTGTGTGTGCGTGAGAGAGAAACGGTGCTGTGTGCATCCATGTATACGTCAGAGTGAGGTTGCTCTTATCCAAACAAAGCTAGCCCATATAATATATAACAGAAAAGATAATGTTGCATTATTGACAGAACACAATGTAGTCAAATAGGTCTGAAAAAACACACACTTCAGCTGTGTCCATAGTGATGAAGGAGATACCTCTTTAAGAGCCCTTAAAACCTGTCCGTGTGTGTTTCTGTATGTGACTATACATATGTGTGTATGATCTAAAGCCTTTCACAATACTGGGCAATAAAAGGGCATTGCATTGGTGCCATCTAGTGCCTTCAAACCTCAGACCTGAGTCCAGCACACAGGGTAAATAAAAAACAAACCATCCGTGAAGTGTGAAACTAAATCTTATCTAAAATGTTTTTTGTGTTTTTTTTTTGATGATGAGGAGGTCCATCATCTGCAACACCCAGAGGAAAACATGAGTCACTTGAGATGATATCACAGGTTCGAACTTCAGCACAGAAAGTTGCTTATGTTCTCAAATGATGAGCAGGGTTGTTTCAGACCATTAAAATAACACATATGAATTCTTTACCTAACTGCTGCGCCTCCTTAATGCGCAAATTTATTTGAACTAAAATTCTGATCGTGTGTCTACAAAAGGAACCTAAATGGAATTTAAAGATAAAAGCTTTGCAGAGGTGAACCCATGTTACCGGGCTACATTGCATTCTTGACCTGAAGTTGTTTTTGTGATCAAAGGCATATTTGAGGCGACCAGTGCAGTCTGTGGCACGACTCCTCTGATTGCTGTACCCTCTCGAGCCCTCGTTCATTGAAACAATGGCAGCCCCTCAGAAACTAGAGGGTTATTGACATTGACAGGACTTGAACTCTTTTTGTTGTAATATTAAAACTGATGATGTCAATTCATAGACTGACTGTGTGCGTGTGTGTATTTGTGTGAGAGAGTGTGCCACAAACATCTGTTTTGACTGCAGCACTTCTCCTTCATCTGCCCTTTAAAGGCAAAACCAGCAATTTGTTACAAATGAGCTAAGCCAGTGTGATCCCTGCTAACATCTGGAAACAGGAAGACAAAGTCCTGAACAGAAACACATTCTCTCTTTATTCAACTCTCCTCTTTCAAAAGAAGGAAAATCTTTGGAAACAACAGAACAAAGTTGTTACTGAGAGAGTTATTTATTTTTATTTATCATGATTTCTAGATATATTGATGTGGGATTCATCTTCCAACACAAAGTGTCATAAATAAAAAATATTTCACTATGCTTTATCTTAATGGATGATTTGTATGCTTAAACCTATGCAAATCTTGCTTTTTTTTTTGTGGTAATGGAAATTGTTTCCAACTGTCAAGGATGAACTTTCAGTCTCAATGGTTGTCCCCTCTCTCAGAAGCAAAGGCAGAAGTCTGTGACGTTGTTATTAGCGCCGCAACAACTCTTAGGAAGGAGGTCGAGATGAATTCTTGGATTTACAAAATGACTTAAATACTGGAGACTACAGCTTGCATTGCATTATGTTGGTTTCTCTAAGCAATAATCATATAATCACGAAGGCAGTTGCTCCCAAACTTAAACAACATATTTTAATTGCCTAAACGTTTCTATATGCAAAGTCAGTCCGATGCCTGATGCGACCCCTTCCTGCAATGTTCAGGGAATCCCTTTTCTTCTCTACATATTGGGAACTATTGTAAAGTACCATCCTGCTTCTATTCTGGCTCTTGACAGTAGAGTTAGACTGAGTCTCAGGCAGCATGATGACCTATCACTGATTTCAGTTGACTTTCTGGATCTCAATGGACCTCTCAAATTGCACATTTTTGTTTTGCCAAAATAGGGCTCAATACACTGTTCCTGTGACATACTGTTTCCCTCCATGAAGCTCCTAAGCTTTGAGGAGTGTTTCAGTCACTACACAGAGAGGTAAAGCATATTGGCCATGTTCGTCACATGTTTGAAACTAGCCCATTATCTAAAAAAAAAAGAGAAACTTGGTGCAGTATCAGTTTATCCTTGCACTTGCATTCCTGGGTACTTCCTCAGGCAGAGACATGCTAATCAAGGGACAGAGATCATCACTGTATGAAGGGACAGACTTCAGCTATGTGTGTTTATATGCGTGAAAGGCCACGGCGGCAAGGGAGATTCAGGTGTAGCGACGGCAGGATACTTACAATAACATGTTCCTCGGAGAGGGTTTCCAAGGTAACGGTTCTCTGAGTCACATCTGGAATGACACAGGAAAGGAGAGACAGGCGGAGAACGAAAGAAAGAAGAAGAAGAAAGAGGAAAAAGAATAAAGGAATTAGCATTCAACAACGGGCTGAGTTTTTTACAAAGACACAGTTTTGCATTACTTTTGTGTGGTTTAGTGTCAGATGGGCCTTTGCTGCAGGTATTGTCTTCGCCCAGCTCTTTTGCAAGGTGATTTCCCTTGACAGTCTTGTCTAGTCATAGCTGCTCTCTTTTACCCAGGGGTCCACACACATAATTATCAAAGAGAACACCTTGAACTGTAGCGTGAGAGAGAGAACAAGCCCGTTTGGTGGATAAGTGTATACACGCCGATTAAAAGTCCCAATATTTTTTAATACATCTGTGAAGATTTTTTTTTTAATCTGTGTATAATAAGAGATTTATTTGTGGTGGACTATGCTAACAGTTTTACATGTTTTAGCCCCTTTTAGGAAAGATCGAATACACTAGCAAAGTATTTTGGAAAACATAGTACAGTGTTTTAGAAAGTTAACGGTCCTCTTTCTATGAATTATTGCCTGGTCGCTCATTCAAGACTCAAAAGCAGGATACGTGGGTTGCGGTTCATAGGCTGCGGTCTGACTGCTCAGCCATTCTTTTGAGCCTGGTTCAACTTTGCGTTCACACCGCTGCTGCATGTCCACATTCAATGAACGGACAGGCTGCAATTTGTCACACAAGGTTAATGTTGGTCTCAACGTGGCCTTAATCACTGTGACTCTCTGCCTATTATATGCAGTAATGTCACCTTTTACGGCTGTCTGAAAACAAGCACTCCACATACAGAGAGAAGAATCATAATACCCAAAAAACTATTTATACATTTCTGTGCTCAAAGGAGAGTGCAGGACATGATTTGTATATAAATCACTCCATTCTGATGTAGTTTTACATTTATATATGTTTTTTTTAGATTGAATCATCACAGCTAGTTTAAAGAAAAATACAAAACATAGTGGTTCACCATGGGTAGAGCACAACGCTGACAGTTCCCTGGAAACTATTTTGTACAGTATGAAAACAACATATCCAACACTGAATGCTGTCAAACAACAATCTGCTCTCGGCAGAAGTCAGCTTTTTATTTACAGTACATTTTGACATTTTAGCCATTTATTCTCATTCACTGTGACCAGATAGAGGTTTACAGTCTTTTTAAAAAAAAACAACACATTTATGGATGGACAGTAATTGGTTATGGTTGAAAGTTATGACCTTTAAGTTAAGGGAAAGTTTTTAATGAACAGCAAGCTCTGCCGCAAACACAGTTAAAAAAAATAAAAAAATAAAAAATTTAATTTTACTAGTAGAAATCTAATGAATTTTTCAAAGTACATAATGTGATTTGCATGGGTTTCACAGGGTCTTGTCGCCCCAGATACGCAAGAGCTCTTAAAGATAATATAAATCTCAGCACTCAGCAAAAGCAATTAAAGAAAAAATATCAGGGTTATGTCTTTTTTTCCTTTTCTTTCAGTTATCAGCTAGAAATGATGTGCATGCTTTTGAGGCCATTAAAATGTCAAGACGGGTGACGTGTACCTGAAGTACAGATAGGAAAATTATTGGCTGGCACTAGAGAACAAAAGCCAGCCTTATTTAACTTCTACCGCAGGTCAAGGGGGAAAAAAATGTTGAAAATGTGAAAAGAAGACCAAATATAATTGTTATTATAATGTCAAGGCTTTTAACATTTCTTAAAAGAGTGTTTGCATCACTGTGATGGAGTGGTATAAATTTTACTTTTCTAGTGCATGTGTGTCTGTATGACAGTCGTCTGGAAGAGCTTAAGAGGAAAGCAGAAAAGGGTGTTTATTGACATTGCAACAGCTTGACAAAATTCTAAATTATGGCCATAAAAAGGTAACTCGCTGGTTATCAAAGCCATATGCAGCTCTTTGACAAGCTTGACTAAATATGGACAGAAAACCATCCAGTGCACCTCAGAGTAACACAGGAAAGGAGGAAAGGAGACAGAGCAAGGTAGAAGGGGGCAAGGAAGTGTGAAAGCATTCAACAAAACTTATAATGGGAAAAAAAAAAAAGACAAACAAGGAATAAATGAACAGGAACAATAGGGCAAGGCGGCTTTACGACTAGAGTGTTTGTGAACTTGCTTGTAGTGTTGTGGCAGGTCAGAGAGCAGAGCCAGATACTGAATATTTTAGTGTTCTATAAACCCCGGCCAAGGATGAGGTCTTAAACCGTGGCTGCCTCACAGAGCTTCCATCCTGAATTTAGAACAACAGTATAAAACATATAAAGAAACAGTAAGATACTTTCAGGCTCATTAGGAGAGGCCACTTTACTTGTACCTAAATACTTCCAATGAACTGAAATTTCTGCTGAAAACAACCGAATTATTTTATTTTGGCAGTGCTCAGTGATTCTTGTGTTATGGCTTACTGCTATTAAACAACAGTGGCAGTTAGAATACACATACTTAATAAGTGGAATAAATAACTTATCTTAGTTGTTTTTGTCATCTGTATTACAGTTAAATTAAAAGATATCCTTCATTACATCACACATCCCACACACACACGTACACGCACACACACACACAAACACACTGTAGTCAACACCATTTTGCTGAGGTAAATACTCACTAAAGCATCACATGTGCATTAATCCGCTGCTGGAAGTGCACTATTCTGTTTGAATCACCAATTGGAAAAAAAAAAAAAAAAAAAACAACAACTACCCCAGCTGTTCTAGAAGGAAGGAAGGAAGGAAGAAGGGAAGGAGGTAAGGAGGGAAGGACTCAGTTCAATAGTGAAGCTTATACTATAGGATGCCAGAAGCTTATTAAAGAAACAGTTTGGGATCCAGAGAAGAGACTTGTCACCTCAAGAGGACTCTGTGACTGTAAAAGCTTTTGGAGTTGCTCCCAACCGACGGCCACAAAGGAACAAATTCAGGGATGAGCCCATTTCAGCACAAGAAGATTTATTGTGATAAATGCAATGTCATAAATTGCTCAGGGCTCTCTCTGGAGCCAAATATAATTTAAAAAAATACTTCAGATATGATGATCCCTAAGCTTTTTTTTGTTTTTTGCTCTTTAAGCTGTAGTCAAATTTCCAAATATTATACAAAAAGTGGCTCTCCATTTTCTCAGAGGAGTTTGGACATCAGGTTCAGCTACTGATAATGAAACCGATAAGGATTCAGTGTTTTCAGCAGGGCGGATGCCAGCTGATACAAGAAACCTGAACCTAATCTCACCACACAAACCTGATGCTAATACATTTATTGTAGCATTATCATCATTGACTCACATGAGCCCGCATCAACTTTGCACTCATTACTTATTAGGAAAATAGTCTTCACAGCCAGACACTGCAGGGGAATAAAATGAAGGGAGCTATCCTTTAACTTAACTGCTGTTTCATACTGGTCCTAAGGTGGAGCCTTAAAGTTTTCTTTTAATGATATCTTCAATTTTACATAATGTATGTAATGTAACAATGCTATATGTTTATTACCGTCATCGGTCAACACCATGACAGCGTTGTTAGTTCACCATGCAGAACTAACAAGAGGGATAAGCAGACTTGCATGAGGCTAAGTAGGTGGGCAAGGACATACTATTCACTCTCTTGGGGGACATTTAAGTCCTGGACGCAGAGCGCCAACAAAACGGGATGGACACATAAGCTGCTTACCGCAGCCTAATGGGGACAAAATAAGGGCCACATGGAAGTGTCTGCCTCATCACTTAAAACACACACTGATTCAGCTGCTCAAGCAAAAACACACACGTATACAAGTGACGTATATTGCTGCTCCTGTAAACCATTGCAAAGAGTGTGTGTGTGTGTGTCACTGTCATTTATTTTAGAAATGTAAAAAGATGTGTTTTACCAGCGTTATAATAAAAAAAAATCATTGTGGGTTTTGTATAGCTGAAAACTGCAAACCAATATTAAAATCTGTTTTAGCAACATTCAGAATGACAAATATTCATTAGCACAAACACTCTCTCCAAAGTCAAGTACAGTAAAAGATGCAAATTAGCAGTCAATTAGTGGAGCTCTGTGCATTTGGAGAAGAGGCCAAATCAACACAACATAATCAAACAATTAGTCAAAGCAACGAGAAAGAAAGCAGGAATAAAGTGAAGATCTCTGCGTATAGAAATACTCAAGGACACCGGTAATAATGTAAATAGATTACTCATAATGGATTCAATTAATAAGTTTCCAAACTAAAGCAGCAGGAGCAGGAGCAGACTATTTTTATCTGCAGCTCAGGTATGTTCAAACAATCTGGACCTGTAACCTTCATGTTCTGTGATACCCGTCTGTGTAACAGATGTTACTGTTCACACTTTGTTATGATATGATCAGCTGTGAGTCATTGCTACTCTACTGGTGACAGTCCATCCACATTTTGGTCATGAGTAAGATATCTTTAAAACTGCTGGCACGATTGTCACTATATTTAGTATGAATGTTCATCTTTGCAAAATTTGATCTTTAATACCTTTAAAAACTGACTTTCTGTTTTCTGTTTTGTTGTTTATTATCAACATATGAGGGAAGGTTTATAATGAACATATCTGTGAAATGTTCAATAAAAGCATATTTCATTTGCTTTATATTCTATATCAACTTTTTTATGGTCATGTTTAACTTAAACTTAAAACACTTAGAAATGGTGGTTTTTGGTTGAATATTTAAAACTTTAATCACAGAAAAGGACATTTATTTTGCAAGTATTTAACCAAAACCACAATCTCCCCAATTCCCAAACCTTAATGAAAGTGTTTAAGTAGGCAAAACTATGAAACTGCAGCTCACGAGGTAGAATGAACGGTGTTGTGAGGCAGCAATGGAGCGAACTAAAAAGCAAATAGTGAAGAAAAACAACAGGCGACAGTCAAAAACAAAAAGAGAAACAAAAGTAATTTCTTTTCTGCATAACATGAAGTACACAGAAGATGAAAGACAAAAACAAATGAGTCTGAAATGTAGAAAGGAAACAATATATTCAAAAGACTCATGAGGATACACACGTTTAAAGAAAAAAAAAAAAAAAAGACTCACTTTACCTAATGGCCCCATTATATCTGACTCTTAGCCTTTGACTTTGCACAGAAAGTACACACTCACACACACACACACACAAATATGCATCCACACACCTGCTGTTACCTGAGGGTGCTTACCATCCATCCCTGGGGGGAAATTGCTCGTTCATAATCAAAACGACAAACAAATGGCTCTCTACTTGGCACACCATTTTGGAGTGACTCAAGCAAAACAAACAGCGCTGTCACAGAATGACATTTAGAGAGAGAGAGAGACACACACAGAGAGATAGATAGAGAGAGAGAGAGAGAGCAAATCAAAAGGTGAAAGCGACTGCAGCATACTGGCTTAGGGATGCACAAGTGAACACACACACAAACACACCATTTCTGCTTTCAGCCTCCGTGGAGTCTCCACTAGAATAATGAAATATTGGTGTGTGCTGAAAAGAAATATTACGCTCGAAAGCCAAATGAACAAAAGGTACTGAGGCTGTACAGCCAATTCAACACATTCACTCACACTCAACTGCAACTGGGTATCTGTCCAGTTTTTATCTAGTGTTGCCAATATGTTACAAGCCTGGTAATTACACTGAACTGGCATTTCATTTTCCTTCACTTCTCAGTGCGACGTTGTGTTTGTGTTAACGGTTTTCTGGTAGGGAGGCGTTGTTGAGTCAGTCGGTGGTGATTAGGTATCCTTCCCGCCTCCTCTTAGTTGACACAGAAGCTGTGGTAGCATATCAAGAGTTGTTTCTATAAATGTACTTAGATTAACATGCACTGTAGCTGTGTCTGCATACTGTTCATTACCATTTTTATTTCCTTTTTTATGTACAGCTGCACATTCATAAAATATAATAAATAAGCACAATTTAAGTTTAAGTTGGGCAAAATCTGACTAAATCATATAATACTAAAATGCTAAAATAAAGACATTGTGATACTGAAATAAAATGTAATCTGGAAACATTGTTTGCACCAAATGCATCTGATTGCTTCACTTGTCCAAACTCATCATACTGAACGTTCCTTTCACTGCACAAAGCACGCACACACACACACACACACACACACACACACACACACACACACCAGTGTACTCTCTGCCACTGCTTTCTAGCCTCGCCTGCTAGATTTATCGATGCAGCAATTTTCAGACTGTCTCCATGGTGCGTTGGCCCGCCAAGCCATTTAGAATATTGTAGTGCTGCAGCGGTCAAGTCTGGCACAGTCAGACACACACACAGACACACACACACGTATACAGACAAACATTTGTTCATCATTTCTACCCAAACCCAAATTAATCCAATAAAATACACTCTTGAGCTCATTTTCCTAAAATATTGAATCCAAAATTTAACATCACCTCAAACACCAAAATTCAACCTTCAATCTCAAAAAGCGCCTGAGAGCATGCAGAGGTGATCTGGCATAGACGGAGATCATTGTGTAGCCACCTTTATGCAATATGTGTGTTGTCTACTTTCATCTTAAATTGGTATTAAGTGAGATTGCTGTATTGCTGTTTTTTCTGTGTTACTGTATTTTCTTGCAAGGTTTTACTTGTTGCAATGCTGACCTCGCGTTTGCCTTTTACACACTAATGACTGATTTTGTTGTTTTTTAGCATCCTTGTTCGTAGAGCCAAATATCGACTCTATGAACATGACTTATTGCAGTAGATTAAAGTCATTCAGTATACATATAAGAATGTTCTCCAAAACCATAACCACCACCCGAACCATACTCTTTTCTTTAACTTAACCAAGTTATATTCAACCACACTGTTTAGTTATATTTAACCACACTGTTGTCACATTATAAAACACATGTGATTGTGATTGTAACAATTTTGGCTCAGACAAAGTGATGCTGTCCTGCCAATAACTGCTAATAGAAGTATTTAGTTGTTCAACGTGAGGACTTGTTACTTACAGTTGACACTGGTCTCCCTTGATACCCTTGGTAGTGCAGAAGCACTTCCCGGTGTTGACGTGGCACACGTTGGCATGGCTGTTACATTTACACGCTGCAGAGAAAAGATGAAGAGGGTTGGGGAGAGAGAGAAAGAGGTGTTGAGGTTTTAAACTATGAACTCTCAAAGTAGAATATCTTGATGGTGTGCAGACATGGTGACAATTTTTCAGTAACCAACAGTTTCCTAAAGATAACTACTGCCTTTGGGTGCCTTTAAGCGAGATGCTAATCCACTGGAATAGAGATTCTCAGCATCTAGCACTAAAACCTGCATACTGTATATAAACACAGTAATCCTTTAAAATTGTGGTTACCAATGTTCCAGCTGAGGGAACATAGGCAGTTGACGGGAGCGGGAGAAGGGAAAATGAGAGTGTGTGGGAGTTGGTGGAGGAGAGAAAGAAGGTACAAGGTTGAGAAAGCAGAGATGGAGAGGGAGGGAGAGAGGGAGGGAGGGGGTGGGGTGCAATGAGGTGATGAAAGGGGGAGTAAAAGAGGTGGAAAAGGACAATTCATTCGTTTTCCAAGAAACATGAGGCAGCTTGTGATTTATTCCTACTCTACGTATTGGATTGAAATCTTTCTTCTCGCTCCGCCTTTCCTCTGCAATACTAAACTTCATACACCTAAGGTAACCTTAAATGGTGTTGCTAATATGATGCATTTAATTTCATGAAAAGGTCTGATTTGATGGGGCAGGAAAACAAAAACAAAAAAACGTTAGTAAAAGTATGATTGATGAAAACATTGTTCCAGTAGTGCAGAATGATGTCGCTGGTGAAAAAGCACCATTTTCCAGGATGTATCAAGGACAATGACATTGAAAAAATGGACATGTGGTGATGTATGTCAGTAATCCCAGTCGTTGATCCAATAATTTAATCTCAACAACTGCTTGCATTCCTTGAAAACCTGGTTTGGTTCCCAGAAGTTCACAAACTCTTGATCAACTAATCAGTGACAAGGTATCTGGATTTTAAATTGTATTTTCTTTGCATATTCATGATCCCCATGGGATGTATTTTTAGTTTCTACTGAACCCATTAGTACCCATCAAGAAACTTTGGCCTGAGCACCTGGCTAATGTCTCAAAAAGTACAGCACACGAGAAACATCCAAATATTTTTAGACATAGTTTTGTTCTATATAGCAAGATTGTTGCCAGCTAAGATACAAATGAACACACACTAATCAGGTTTTGACAGAACAGTCACAAAAGCCTAGTGTTAATAAAACTGGACGTTACAAGAGAGAAAACATGACATAATGTTAAGTATGTAAATGATACATTACTAATACCTTTTGATGAGCTTTTCAGCAACATCATCTTTGGCCGAGACAGAAAAATCCCTGTAAATCTTCTGGGACATTTTTGGACTGAATAAGGTCACATCCTGGGTAATGAAATGTGGCTTTTGGGAAGCCATTTACTGAAGGTTAGTGTCATGGTCCCCTTTGATTAGAGCTTCAGAGAAGGGAGCCTTCTTTTAGCGCGTGTAATCGTTTTAATCATTTTGTCATGTAAAAGCAGAGCATGCTGTTACCGGATGATTCACGTGGAGCCCAGCCTGTAATTTAGACACTAAATCACTGCTGCATAGACCGACTAATGGTAGAGACAAACAAGAACGTTCTCTATACCCTTGTGTTACGAGTGTGAACGTGTGTATGTAAGCACATAAGGGCACCGTTTCCCGCGTCCCTCTTGAGCCGAATTGACTTTGTGCTTTTGTTCTTATTCTTTCCAATTGGCACAGAGACAGGCCCTGTAATAAAACAGCGATGTTCTTAGGTCAAGGTAAAGCCAAGGCACAGCAGATAATAAGAGGAAAATAACCTCCTCTATCCCTTCTCCTGCTCTGCCCGGGAAGAGGGTCTGATTTGATCGCTTACGCGGAACAAAAACAAGGTAGTAGTCGTAAAACTCTGCTTTAAATATTTAGATTTTTTGAGTGCACCGAGTAGCAGAAAAAACAAGGTCGCGCAGCGGGGCATTTAAAATGTCAGCAGACTGAAAGTCGAATCGATGTTCTTCAACTTGAAAAACAAAGGCGCTGACAGCACAGGCGGCGACAATAACAAAATACAATCACAATACTTGAAATTACATTGACCCGTCGCAATGAAAGAAAACCTTTTCAAAAGACATACACCGAACTGTACGGTTTGGGAGATAACAGGGCTCCGACAAAAAGTGGCTTTTAGACTTTAGATAATAAACAAATCACAGCTGTGTTAGCGCAGGCTTGGGTCACCCCCGCTGTTCATACAATATTGATTTAGTAGGCAGTCAACAAAGGCATAAAAAGGACACAATTCAGAGAAATGCACATCCATGCAGTCACACAGATCTTGGCAATGGCACTTAAAAGAAAGACAGAGGCAATGACAGACAGAAAGGGAGCGAGTCAGACGTGAAGAATTCGGGTTAATTGCTTACAAAGTTGCCAACAATGTGTTACTGTTTTGGTTATGATGCTTATACACAATACACAAGAAGGAAAGTAAGACGCCCCCCCCCCATCTTTTACTTTCTAAACCGGTCTCAAAGGCTAATTTACAGGTTTAATTAAGACACCAGAACTGGCAGACATTTCTCCAGGGATGTCGCTCTTTGACATAAAGGTAAAATTATTTCAAATCTCACAGTAAAACCGTGTAAATTATGTGACAGAAAACAGTATTAAGTTTTCTCCTCTCTTCAAACAAATATGAAACCACTGTAATCCCCTGAACAGGCTCCCTGCTCTCTACCTATATACAGAACTCAAATAGCTTATAACTAAAATTGGATTGAGAAAGAAAGTCAAACACTTGTATTGCTCTGACAGACTAGCTGTTAAGTTGATTTTGTCACGGTATCATCGGAAAACATCCCGAATATGTAGTCTGACCAAGCGGGAAGCTCTGTGAAGCCAATGCAGAAGTGACTCGCCTGATTTCAAAAATAAGTCTGTATGAAATCTATAAGAAAATGACCCTCACTCACTTGATGTATTGCCTCTGTAGACAGTTACAACAACAATTACCTCTGTATTTTCTAGTTTCATGGTCTCAATCGCTAGTTTCACAGTGTGTTTTCAGGCTTTAAATGCCAATTGTAACATTTTGGTTGCCTAAAAAAAGTCATGGTTTAGTTGTACTCCATCATTTGAAGAAGTCAGCTGTTAAGTTTTTCCAGTTAGCAGGTTTTTTTCTCAGTGATTTTAATACTGTTTGGCGATAGCCAAAATTAGCATTAGCATTATCACAGTTAACCATAGACTGTAAATGCTAACCAAGCTAGTAGGGGTGTGACGAGACACTCAGTTCACGGGACGAGACACGAGATTGGGTTCACGAGATCGAGACGAGACGAGATTTTAAGAAAACTAAATTACAAATATGAATGCCTGGACAACAGACTTTTATTTAACTTTGTTTTTTTGTTTTCCGACGTCATTCGGCTGCTTGTTGGATCACAACTTAAAAGTGGCGGGGGCGTCGCGAATAGTTATGCATGTGTTTTCCAGCTGCTTGTTGGACAACAAATCTCGCGAGACCGATTTCCAACCCGACGAGAAATCTCGTCACACGAGATCTCGTCACACCCCTACAAGCTAGCCTTAGGGTAAGATCGACCCTCTCTTCCAAACATGGTCACTTCTCGCTCAAAAAAACAAAAAACAAGATGATGACAGGCAAAATGCAAACTCCTGGATTCAAAACAGTAGACCACAAACTAATGGATGACGTCTCGGTGGCTACATTCATAGTTTTTATCCAGTTTGACCTCCTAATCTGACCTGGGATAACTGTGGCTCAGAAGATGGGTATAAGTATAAGCTACAGCTTTCTTTAGAGTGGTATGTGTTACCGGCTTTCCCATTACAGTAAATCCATTCATTCATTCAGTCAAACTCTCACACTAAAAAAAAAAAAAACACTTGATTGATACAACCAGTCTGCAGACACAATTATATTCAAGTACCCAGATAAGGTGAACTCAATTCTGTATGAGAGAAAATCTCCCGAGGTTAAGGGGGGGAAGGAGCAGGGGAATCATAAAGAAGAGTGAGCGAGTGAACGGATGAAACATCACATCACACACTGCACTTGCTGACAACACAGAAAAAAAGCCGCAATAAAAAGAAACCAGATCTCTTAGCAAAAAAGGCTGATTTGATATAAATCATATTTCCCATGACTTGTGCAAGCCCCCAGAAGGGAGTATAATTTCTCACCCCACTGCCTCTGCATGTACACACAATACAAAAGACTCTTGTTGTCAGGGTGTGTTTGAATCCGTGCGTAGGTGGGAAACTAGGTGGGTCTGTGTGTGTGTGTGTGTGTGTGTGTGAAAGAAAGAGTCAGACAGAGGTAGAGATGAGGAAACAAGTCTGTGAGAAAACATTAGAGAACAATATCCAATCACTAAATCCGAATCCTTCTCTGCTGCTGCTGCTAAATCATGAATAAGTGCAATTATTAAAAAAGGGGCAGCTAAAGAATACAAAATGTTGACACAAAACTTTAAATATTCTTTTAGAAAGTGTAAGTTCACCAAATTAAATTCAAGACTTTTGTAATACCACAAATGAATAAATTCAATACACCTTTTAATGAAAAATGTTGGAAAACCGATACAATAAGGTTACAACTATACTCTCCAATTAATGATTCATCACATGCTAATTCCCATGAATAACATTTCATAATCAGCATCATCATCAATGTCACCTTCCACCTTCAGCTGACTCCTGCCTTTTCTTTACTCCGTTGCAGACGGGGCAGTTTGGTTAGATAAGAGAGTACAGGGCCGTTCACTGGGTTTAATGAAGGACTACTGAGGTAAAGGCAAGGGGACAGGCAAGTAAAGAGGGCATACAAGGAATATATTTTAATGTCTTCCGTGAATATTGTTTCCTCAGCAGAATCTGATCAGTGAACCATCAACATTTAAACATGAAAATGTCATAAAAGGTGAAAGTCATCCCACCGTTCAGGTTTCTGACATTGAACAGGAACAGAGTAGAAGACGGTATTTTTTAAAACTTGATAATCAGAGATGGTACATTTATTTATCTAGAGCTGTGATGAATAGAGAATATTTACAGAGTTTCTCCCTCCTGGTCACATAGAGTCAGAGCACACAGGTGTATGCTGGGGTGGAGGCAGGGACTATGAAATGCTATAGTAGCAGCAGCATTTGATCAGAATTGAGCCGCTGGCTTTCATCAATATTTTAAGAATTTTGTGTCTTTTTTTCATGGATATATGTATGTTTTGCCATCTACAGGATGATCAGACATTTAAAAGCTGAGTGGCTACACTTCTCTTCAGTATATACTATGATGTGATGTGGTTGCATTTGAATCAAGTGGGAGAAATTGACATGTTAAGTTGAGGGTGCGCTAGATACTTTAGCTTATTATATTCAGCACTAACATTTTAATGTGCAAGTGAGTTTTGAGCCATAAAATAGTCTCAAAGTCTTGAAAGCAGCTTATTCTAGATAAATTCTGTCGATTCTGCAGAAAGACTTCAAAAACACTATTTGCGCTGAGTGGAAATCAAAAAAGGACCCAAAAGCCATTTAAAATCATATTTACAGAACTGATTGTACGAGTGTGGTTTTGTGCGTACGTCTTCCTGTTTGCCTCTGCATGTCGACCAGTCAGACGCCAGGAATAGAGCTGCCAGGGGGAAGATGACTGGATAGCGCTAAGAATGCTGGATAGTTTTTCTGCCACAGGGCTCCACAGGTACATAAAGACACACAAGCACAAATACACACCAACATACACACGGACACACTTAAGACAGCAGGTGAGAGTGGGTTTGGCAGCGTCTCCACAGAGCCGACGGAATAGAGCAACTCTGCGGGCAGCATCACTCTTCTGCTCTCTGCTGCTGCTGAAGCTCAGCAACAGCTGGCTCTGTCTGATCCATCACACACACACACACACAAACACACACGTACACACACAAAACCCTGCTGTCCTGTCTGTCCCAGTCTCTGGTTGATGCTACAGGGTTGCCAGTTTTTTGCAGAGACAACACTCAATATCTCTGTAGCTCCTGCACTGAACACAAATTTACAAAGAACTCCTGCTGGCGCCCCCTGCTTACACACTGCACGTCAGCATCTTAAAACCAGGGACATGAGCGAGAGAGAAAGAGAGAGAACAAAAAAAAACAAGGAAAACATTAGTTGATTGTTTTACTGAGGGTAAATGACTGATTAGAATAGACGTTGTTATACCGCCTCAAATAAGTCAAGGTGGATGCTTGGCAGTTTCCATTCTAGCCGCAGTCCATGTTGGTTTCTTTTCATCATGACCACAATGATAACTTTCTCTAACCAAACAGTTTTGAATTGCCTAAACCTAACCAAACTCACACACTAAACACAGAAGTGACTCTCAACACACAACATATAGTATGCTGTTGTTTAAGTTCGAGGACTCAGAAAGCAGACAGATGAGGAGTAGACGGGGATTTTTCAAGGACAGGGACAGATTATTAATAAGTATTAAGTCGAAAACATCATCACTTGCACATGGTAGCTTCTCTATTACGAGGTTTTCTCATCTAAAGGTGTGTTCAGACAGAAAGCGAAGAGAATTTTCATCACATCAGGCAACAAACTGTTAAATTGTTCGGGTTTAACCATGCTATAGGATGTAAGACAACATATATACGCTCTTCCTCAAATATATGGCAGATTGGTACAGTGATTCGATTCATACACTATGAATAAAATAACTGCAGTCACATAAATGACATACCCAGGAGTGTCCTACGGGTTTAACACAAATATGATCACAATAAAACATCCACAAACTGTCAAATCTGGATGAAATAAACCCTATAATAACTCCTCTCTCTGTTCTAACACATGTAACAGCCAGTGAACTTTTATGCAGGTATTCATCTCCTTTCATTTTCCCTATTGGAACAAAGATACAAGAAAAAAATGTATCTTTCTGAAGAATTGAATGAAACCTCCCGCCCGAGTGACAAAATGCCCTCAAGACCAAACGGCAACCTTTGACTTGTGGTTAAAAAGGTATCACACAACCTGCATGACTGAGAGTCTTCGTAGACAGCCAGAGAGAGCAGGAGAGGTAATGCAGAGACAGTATCAGAGCAAGACGGAGGCAGGGGGGGGCTACTGATGTGAATCATGTTAAATTTATGGAAGCAATAAAACTGTTGACTGTGTGGTGCCGATGGCAGAGGAGCATTATACGCTGAAGCGCAGGGTAGCTAAAGATAACAAGCACGAGGAGAAATTATACAAGCTGAAGTCGTGCCTGAAAGACAATTCAGAGGGCAGCGCAGGAGCACAGCGGTCAGCCTGCTGCTGGTGATTCTGCACTAAACATGAGCAGATACTTCATTTCTCTCTCAAACAAACAGATTGTTGGTACACAAACATAAAAGTCAGGCTAAGGGCCAGCAAAAAGGATATTCTGGTCATTTTAAAACCCTATTTCACAAGCATTTCTTAATCAAGATATCGCCCTATGTATAGTAATTTCTTAACGTACTGACCATTAAAATATGCACACTTTAGAAACGCATAATTTGCCAAGAAGTTTCTCTTCATCCCTTCTTCTCATATACAGTAGACACACTCCAGGAGCTTTTCTTTAATACACAGATGTTATCAGCTAACTATGTGTTGTTCTGTTGGTACATTGGTTTAAGTTTGATATTTGTTAGTGTATTATTATTATTATTACTAACCTATGGATTGACATAGCACCACCTCAACACATGTGCCATACATCATTATCTGCCCTCATCTGTACTGAAACCAGAACTAGAACTTTAGTGGGACTTCAACTCACAATTATTTTCACTTTTATGAATTCACTTTTGGATTGTTCTTGAATTATTTAGTCTGAAATTTCCAGATATAAACACTTGCTCATCTGTTTAATGTTATCTTACTTCTTAAACAGATGCAAATTCATTGAGATGCATTTTGTTCAGTTTTACCCTTTCCCGACTAATACATGAATCTATTAGTGAAATAAGGTGTTTATCTGACTGTCAAACCACATGGTTGTGTGCTGGACAGTACAGGTATCTATATATTTTTGTGTAAGGACACTTACACATCTCTATAGCACCCTAATCAAGAGACATAAACACTACATGACATGCCATTAAGGAAACTACTTAATGATTATAGAAATATTATAGGAATACTACAGGCAGCAGTGTGTCTTTGATCCGCTCCCTCTTCTGCAACTACATGTTGCCATTTGTCACTCTGATAATGAAGGTGGCACTATATTATGAAGTATTATAAAGTATAAAATTGACTATTTATAGTACATAGTTTAGAGAATAGGGCAGGACTGAGAAAAATAAAAGCAATTACAAATCTGTCTGCTATTTCAGCACCATGGATTTATCAATACACTGCACAGTTAGGCTACTGATATTTCATAGCCATGGTCAGGGCCATAAATTCAACCGTGTTCAGGTAAAGACTCAATGAATCTGGCAGACTAGACTAAAATCTTCTAAACGACTCCTCCGCCCCTGCACTCTCTCTGCTACTAGGGGATGGAAAGAGGAGATGGCAGGCTAACAAGTGAGATGCATTTTGGTCATTTTGTTATTGAGGGGGATAGCATCCTCCTTATCCACCCTCAAATCGCCTACTTGTCACGCTACGTCCAGGTGTGAATGTGTCCAATTTCAAGGAAAGAAAGTGGACTCCAGCACAACCTTCCCTATGAAGAATAAATGTAAAGATTTTAGCAAACATCAGCCTGTCTCTCTGCCGTAATAAAAAAATTAAATAAGAAATCAATAGCACAAAGACTCCCAGGATGTGTAGAAAAACATGCAGGTTTGCTGTCAGCTTCTAAAGTGTATGTTCTCCTCTGAGGGACTAAAAGACTAAACAGCCATCCAACATCTTGTCAGCTCCGCCTCTGAAGGAAGACATGAGTGTGTCGGATTTTGTACGCACGCAGGACAAGGTGAACGGTACAGTCGGAGGAAAGAGACACTGATGCCGTGCACACACTCGCAGACACACACTCCATCCAGATTTGACAAGGTTAGTTAATCATCTGTCACAGGGAAAGGGGAACAGACAGACTCCCTCTCTCCTCTGTCTGTCCTCCATCTCTTTTTATTCATCCCTCCTTCTCCTCTATTCCTTCACTGTCTCCATCCAAGGGCAACTGTCCTTTTCCACCAATATTAACCTTGTATATCTCACCACATGGAATGCTCTCTATTTCATTCTCTGTCTGCCGTCTTTGTCTCCCCGTCTCCACTTTGTCCTCACATCACTGCCTCTCTCACCCGTCTATCCTCTTTACAACCTGATGAGCGGAGGCCTTTACCTCCTCTTGGGTAGTGACAAAGCTGTCTCTCTATCATTCTGAACTCTAATCAGTCACACATCATTGCTTCCCAGCCGTTTAGCCTGAGGTAAATCTAGTAGTCCCTTTTATAAAGAAAGATATAGAGAAAAAGGAGAATGGATACACAAACGATCAGAGAGGAGAATTTAAGACAGAAAGTTACTGTGAACTATGTGAGATAATGACAGGCACAGAGGAAGTAAAGGAAGGGAAAATGAAGGGAAGAGGAGGTGAAGGCAGCTGGATATAAGGATGGATATAAGAGAAGAGAAGAGAAGAGAAGAGAAGAGAAGAGAAGAGAAGAGAAGAGAAGAGAAGAGAAGAGAAGAGAAGAGAAGAGAAGAGAAGAGAAGAGAAGAGAAGAGAAGAGAAGAGAAGAGAAGAGAAAAGTGCATCAGATGATGTCCTGCATGGAGGCGACGAGCATCTATCAGCGCCGCACTCGGTGCGAGAAGCCGCCAGGGACAGAGACAGCAGTCAACTCAGGAAATAAGAAAATGATTAAGAGCGATTTAATGTCACGCCGCCACCAAGCCAAAACGCACATCTGTCACAGCGAGACTGATGTTACTGCACCTCCCTCTCACTTCTCCCTCTTTCACTCACACTCCAGCAGTCACTCACTCACTCATTACACTCTCCCATCTCTGAAGTGTTTTTTTTTCGTTTTTTTTCAGATCATAGGCCCATATCATAAACCTTCCCACCCCCCACCCCCCGCCTGAGCCCTCTAATCACACACATACACACATTTTCCTCTGGCTTCTGCTTCACCTGGCACACACATAATATGTTGTTAACAATTTCAACCGTGGGATTTGCTCTTGATTTCTTCCATATGGAGGAAAACAAAGCATGGAGGAACTGCTGCCTGACAGATTCCAAGCAAAGAAACAGGGTTACATATGAAGCACGTGTGCATGTTTGTGAGCATATGCCTACATCAGCACAACCTCCCCGAGTCTAATCTCTATGCTGTTCACTACAACTAAGCTGCTGGATTTGTTTCCTCAATGTCTACAAACAAAGATCCTGTCCAGACTGCATGTGTAGTTTCACTTTTCACTGCTCTGGTCACCACATGATAGACAGAAAGCAGAGGCCAGACTCACAGCTTTTAAACACTGCCCCCATCAGGTTGTTAGTGTCTATTACAGTGTTGCTGGAAGTTTGGACTTGTTGTTTCTGAAGCTTTCAACCACATCCTGTGGCCGTCCTTAACAGATGGAGTTGCTCAGTTGCCATAGAGATGATTACGTTTGCAGTTAAGTAAGGACCGTCAACAAAGGACTGACTACTGAAAAAAAGCTGTTTGGTGAACATCAACCCAAAACCAGTAACATCATCAACTGGGAAGCGATCAAAGTTTATTGAGGGGGAATTAATGTACGGATGGAAAACGATCAAGGATGCCATACTTAATCAGACAATACGTGGCCATCTTCATGACACCATCTCCATTCAATGAGAGCTTCATTATGTTACATACGTATATGTAAATGGTTCAGAAAAGAATTCAACTTGTTTCAAGAAGACTCAAGACATGGATAAATAGATTTTTGTTTTGCTTGCTTTTAAGATTTAAGACAAGACCTTTGCACTCACCGTTGCACTTTCCTCCGTTTGTCGGGTCACCATAGTAACCAGGCATGCAGCTCTGGCAGTGCGTCCCTGCTGTCAGGTTCCCACAGTGCTCGCACACGGTGCCGTTCACACACCTACTGTGACCATTACACTGACATGCTGGGTGGAAAGACACAAAGAAAAGATACACTCAGTTTTCGGTTTATCAGGTACACCTATAGTAATTAAAACTATGCAGGCTAGTTCAACAGCTCTACAATAAATATTTATGAATGATGATGTAGTTTAGCACTTTCTATCATTACTATCAGGATAATCAATGATTCTGTGTAAGAAGCAATCAGCTGAGCCAAAGAGGGAGGATGTACAGTGTTGTGCAAGTTTACACTTCACAAGAGCCATCTCAAAGTTCAGTTCACGTATATTCTTATGAACTAGTTTACGTTCATAGTTCACAATTTTGAATTTTGAATTTCACAGTCCCCAAAAAATTAACTTGTTCACGTTCATAGCTCCGAGCCATTCTTTTTCACTAGAACCGCCTCCTACCGATCCATCCCCAGCCCCCAATCATTGCCACTGCCCACTTCCAAAAAAACCAAAACAATTACAGTATACCACTATAGATTCACACAGAGCGATTACTTTTGCAATGTGTCATATTATACAAAAAGTGAAAAAAGAGCTGCAGTTCGAACACATAAAATAGATTCATATGTTTCCAAACCAACAGGTACAGGCTCCACCACTGGCTTCATTACAGTCGCTAACTAAAAGATGTGCTATGCTTTCAGTTCTGCACATCACACAATTTAGAAAAAAGCAATAATGTTAAAAAAAACAGGCTCTGCATCTGAAACAGTCTAGGAGAATACAGCATCCTCGGTGCTGTCGTAAAGAATGCTCATATTGGCAAACAGACATATTTAGTTCACCATTCACCAAAAACATCAGCACGTTGAATAGATGCATGTTTTCACATTCACCTGCTGAAAGTCAAAAGTTTCTCTGTGCTGAGTTTAGTGCATGTTCCTATCAGCATGATTTATTTCGTTTCTTTGGGAGGCCATTGTGTGCTCAGTGGGGACCAAGATGACGACACAGTGATCAAAACTGGTTTGCGCAGAGCTCCACGTGTACTTTTTAAAATATAGGATAAAGTCCCTGAGCAGAGATGTGAGCGCAGCGCATGTAATTGTGTAAATGAGCACTTAACAAAAGAACAATGTCATTGAAAACAAAGAAAAAAGCGTAATCTCCAGAAGAACGACTCTGAAAGGGAATCTTTGTTTTAAACTCAAAGAGGTCCAGCAGGTGACTTCTGTTGCATGGCATACCCATCTCTCTGCCCTTGTTTCCTGTCAGCTTATTTGCTAACAACTGTCTAACGAAAGCAAAAAGTGCCAACACGTGAAATATGAAGCTGAAATTGTTGATCTGTGCCAAGATACAGCAGCCAGCAATGACAGGTGCAGTAATGAAAGACAAACTGGATGACTTTGAGGATTGCCAAAGACAAAAAAAACCTGAGACTGGCTGGGTTTCCAAGGACTTGAGTATTGCAATGGCAGAATCCTGGATCTTCTCAACACTGGCTCTCCAGTGGAGATTGAGCGGGCCCACTGTACTTTTCATCAGTACGAGCCATAGTGCATGCTTTACGTGGTCTAGCTTCTTCGCTTTATGAGCATGGTTTGTGACATCACAACTCAAGTCAATCATGGTCCACTATGCCACTTACACATGTGTAATGTGGAAACGTGAAAGCTCTCAGTGTATTCACTGAGAACAGAGTAAACAGTAAAGTAGGAGACATCTTGTCACATATTGATACATTCTGGATTTCCAATAAGGGAGAAGGATGACGAGTCATTTGAAGATAGAAGAAGGCAATTGTTAAGATTTTGGTGGATGTTTTTACCATCCCCATATGGTTTTATCCAGTGCTTCACTCACCTGGGCATTGGATGAAGGCCCAGTTGTAGCCTCTATCAGCCGAACAGAGACTCTGATCCAGAACCATGTCCCGGTCTCTGAGTCTATCCCGATCTCGGGGTCCATTCCTGGCATTAGCAGGTTTCAGTGGTCCTCGGTAGGAGCCCTCCATGCAAACGCCCCTACCGGTGTTACTGGGATCACCACACCATCCGCACTCCGCCCTCTCCAGACAGTCCATACACGTCCTCAGACCTGAACAGTTCTGGGCTGAAAATTAGAGGTGAAAGGAAACCAAAAGTGTGGAAAAATAGTTAGAAATGGTTGAAGAAAAGTGAGTTACGTTTCTGTTTAAAAATATAAACTAGTAACATTATACTAGAGCATAAAAACAGGCACCCCGCAATAGCCTTTTTTATTTCCACTTTCAGACCAGAAAGTGGTACAGCAAAATTTGTTCACACTTTCTGGTCATTTGTCATCCAGAACAACCCGTGAGTGTTTTTCTGATCTAACATCCTCACCATCAGGATGACATTATTTATCAGTGCTTTACAAATCACAGTTACAAAAAAAATGATTCACACGTTTTTTGTTTCTGATCTGCCAGCACCATGGTTAAGGTTTAATTAGCACAAAAACTTCTTGCTTGCAGTCCTGGTTAAAAGAAGACAACATTGACTTGATGGAAAATGAGGACAGAACAGCAAAGGTTCTGCTGTGCTACAACCTCATCAATCACCGTATCCTCACACTTGCCAACAGAATATCTACATCATTTTATTTTTGTTCTGAAATACATGGAGTTGGAAATCTGGTAACGTTAATTCAGAAGAGAAAAGCTTTATTCGAATTGGCTATGGTGGAAGTCTGGGGTTGTATTTAATTGCAGTGCACAGACCTGTTTTAGTGCCACTGTTTTCTTAAAAATATGAGTGTCTTGTTCTAATGGAAGACGTCCTCAACACATGTTGAAAGTGACACTTTAAATCATATATTTGACCATATTTTTGGCGGTTACATTGCACTGAACTTAATCCAAACAGCTCCAACCAAAGCATAAACAATAAAAGCCTTTAGAGATGTAATCTGCCTCCACTAATATAATATGGCGTCTTGTGTTTTTCCCCCTTTTGTCTGACCCTCAACATTTATAAAGAAATTGACTTTTCTGTCGCCACACCATTCTCATGTGTTGACAAATGCATTTGTATTCATAAAATGGTTGTGACATTCAAAAACGCTTCACTGGTTCAAATTAAAAATGACTTTTTCTTTTCTTTTTTTTTATGGAATGGCATTCAATGCGTGTGAAGGCAAACAAAAATCTCCATACTGAAGCCTTTTTTCTTTTTTTTTGTTCAGTGAAAGTTCCTGAGAATAGACGACAGGTGACAAGAATATGAAATCAAGTGTTTCTCAGGAGGTTAACTTTTTACAGTTTGCTTTTTGATCCTTTCAGTCTTGTTTTGCTCTTGTTTGCTGTCATAAAAAAAAAAAATAAAAAAAAAATTTGTCTACAAAGTGAGGGTGAGAATGCACACTCGCTGAAGAAAGAAGGAGAAAGGCAAGAATCCGTAGGCATCTCAGAATGTACACGAGAAACCAAAAAGGTTTGGGAGAAGTTATCCGAGGTGTTGTTTCTTATAGCCTGGAAAGATGATTCAAACGCAACGTCAGGTAAAATTAACATTTTCACCAGAAGTAGTTCCTCTTTTGAACACGAGTCATTTCCATAAGCCACAGATGTTATAGCTGAACCTGTATCTCTCTGTCTGTATCTCCCTGCTAGCTAGCTCTGCTTGAAATACACTCTATGTGTGTTTGCAAGCTCTCCCCTTGCATTATTCAACTGTGGCAATGCTGATTCATTTGTTCTCTCCCTCTTTATAATTACAAACTTGTGCTCTCCCCGTCTCAGATTCAGTCTTTATCTCCTCTCTGTCACAGTTTTATCCTCCTCTTCTGCATCTTTGTTTTCTATTTCTATCCTGTAAGCCACCTTCCCCTCTTGCTCTCATTCAGAGCCACTTTCTTCACTATTATACCCTCTCTATACCCTCTCATTTCCTGTCATATTGATTTAATTAGATTTTTTTCCTGGATTTCTTCAAAACACTTTAGGCATAAATTAAATCACAAAAGACAGAACTTCTTTTTTCTTTTTTTCCTATCTTATCTTTTTGTCTTTCTCCTATGTTTTACCCTCCGGTTTTTACTCCCCCCTTATTTCCTCTCTTTTTTTCCACTCCAAGTACTCATCTGAAGACTTGCTGGATCTCCACTGTAATCAATAGTTCAAAGAGGCTGTTCAAGAATATCCCTAATCCACTACACAGTAGGGTTTCCTCTGCGAGAAAAGCACATATTTGCATACCCAAGGCTTTAATATTCAATAAATATACAAGGTGTATTTATATTGCAGGAAATCGGTAGCCGCTCTTTGTAATCTCCACACTTTTCATCAGCCAAACCTTTACGTTTCATAAAAAGGAAATTCTTTACTTCTCTTTGATTTATTACATTAGATCCAATTTGCACCCTTTTATTGGCATCCAATTTGCGTCCCTCCAGGTCAGGCTATTAGACTTGCAGTTGCCAGCCCACATTTTTTGCTTCGCTCCTAATGATCGAGCAGTGCTAGGTAGGCGCATCAGTGACAGTTCCACAATTCACATTAACATGAACTCTTTCTATACCTGACTGGGCACTAATCAAGGCACTGGTCTGTGATGTCAGGGTTACAGTTCTCATAAGCTTTCCACCAAATATTTGAGGTGACAAACTGGCATTTTGATCCACACATTGGGTGCCATATGATACCTCAAACTATGCATCTTGAGGAGTAATGAAGAGTGTGTGGGGCTGCTGGTTCTTTATTCCTATTTCAAAAATGTCTGTCAATCTTAACATAGAAACCCAGGACTCTCCTGGATAATACAATGATCTTATAGGTTTACATTATGGTTCAATTAGAGATTTTAGAAGAATACTACTAATAACCTACTAAGAGCTTTGGACACCGTTGCTAGGGAGAAAAAGTCAGAGGCAGAAATCAGAGCGTAATGAATTCAAAATGCTTCATCGTTGAACTTGTAAAATCAGTTGTCTCAACAACATAATCTTTCACTTCAGTCCATTGTTTGCGGCACACATGACCAAATTTTAACATCTGTGATTGGCTGTTTCTTGGTATCCATAGTTAATTTAGAACTTAACTAATATTTATGTTATACACAGTCTTGAATTTTTTAATAAAAAAACCAAATGATTTCTAACCTAGTTAATTATAATTTATACTGATGATTTAAATTAGATGCCGATTTTTGTTTTTTAATTTTTTTTTTTATCCACTTTTTAAAATCTTATATGCACAACCATGTGACCAAAACTTTAAAGCACTTTACTTTTTTTTTTTATCTCCTGAACTGTAACATGTAGAAGCACCTATATTTTTCATCATGCCCACCTACGTAGCTTTAACTGCTATTTTGACAACATATTCTTTTACTTCTCCACAAAAATGTCATCAAATTTTCACCAGTTTTGGGACATAACATATTTGGATGAACCAGAAAATGATTCTATTTTTTGTTGAAACTGCAAGCTACCTCAGGCAACAAGCAAGACTTTATTCTTTTCTGAGATTTGTTTATATGGTTCAGGAGTTTCAACAGACAGGGGGTTACATCATGATCTAAACACACATATGGTCAGGCTCAATTCTAAATTCAGAAGCAGAGTTAATCTCTCCACACAGACCACCACGGTAAACACACACAGGCGCATTTTAAGCTCTTGACTGCGGTTCATTTGGAAAACATGTCAAAATCAATGAAGGCAAATGGATCAAATATTTCAGGCATCAGCCTACATGCCTACAAATATGAATATGATGAAAAGGCCCGTGAGCACACTAAATGACACAAGTGGCAGCAGCTTATAGAGAAGTAAGAGGACAAAAAAAAACACATTCCTGCATGGACAGAAAATGAGAAGTCCTTAGATGCTCAATTGCATAACGTGTTTGCGTGTAGATAATATAATTTACCTGCCGTAGTATGCTCTGTATGCCTCAGTCTTTTCTATTTTTATAGCATTTCCAATTATCTGGTTTCATCTGTGTTCCACATGGAAAGATTTATGAGATGTTGCTGCCTCGTGCAGTATTGTGGACTCGGGGTAGATGAAGATGAGAGAGAGAAGTAGAGAGTGTAACATATAAGCGTGTGCCTGCAGGGTTTACAAGGCTTTAGTTTTTAGTTAACGGCACCAAAGATTTAGCTGTACCTTGTTCCATTACATGACATTAAGCTCGAGGCTTTTTCCAGAGTATATTTTCTTTTGATTGTACCTGTATTTCCCATGAGGGTGGAAAAAATATTTCATGATTACAAACCTAACATGTGATCTAATCATGCGCCGTAGATTAAACAGTTCACTGACTGACTACACTGGCTATTTTTTTATTTATTTATTTTTTTTTTCAATTTTGGACATTTGTCAAGATAAAACCAGACACTGATTTATGCATTTCAAACTGCTTAAATGTCAATGTTCCTGTAATTTCTTGCAAAAAAAAGGGGTGATTATTCTGTGCTCACTCTGCGCAAACAGCTCAGCAGCCAAGTAAACACTCTCCTGTACTGACGACAGGAGGTGAACGAAGAGGGATAGCTGTAATTTAATTTCCATTTATAGCACTTTACTGCAATTAAATTATGAATTATGGTTGGTAATATTTAAGATGTGTACAAAGCAGGAGCTCTACTTTATTAATGAGGCATTTTAAGACTTCAGGGAACTTGAGGAAGAAGAGAAAGTGAAAATTCAGCAGAGACTAAAAAACAAGATAAAGACTGTACAGCTTTGCTTACAGCTCCATAAAATATTAATGTCTGTTGTCAATAAAACCGTTGTTTTTGATCCTTAGCAGTTGTGGTGGAGTAAAAAGGTCTTTGGTAACCTAATCAGAATGGCGTGCCTTAGATGTGCGTGGAAGAATATAGGTTTTGTGAGAGGACAATGCAAGCAAAAGGATATTTGTGATCCTTTATATCAATACCACAATTTATCGTGTGGAGAACAAATGTCCGTAACAAATTTCATGTCTGTTGTAAAACATTTTCCTCTCAATCAAAACTGTGACTATGTTAGTGACGTTAGACAAAAAGGCAGGGGATCACCAAATCGGTGATGATGTAATTGGCTGTTTATGTCATGTGATGCTGGTATAAATGTTGGTGAGGGCATTTGTGACTTGAGGCACATGTATTTTTTTGTATGTTTTATGTACCTATATATCTGTGTGACATGTCAAATGTCCCTGTAGGAATAATAAAGAAAATTTGTGATATGACCTGCAGCTCAATGACGATCCATCCAACAGCCACTGTATCACAAGGGCCAAGTCACTAGCATGGCTAAGAACAAAGTACATCATTTTACAGACATTTAGAAAGAGCTTTGTAAAAGTGTTATATTGGAATTATACAAACAAACTCAATATGTAGAATATGTATTTGTTCAATGACAAATCTGCAGATTTCTGTCAGGTTCTTCAGATGAATGTAGTATCTAGGTCAAATCCAAGAGGACATGAGTTTGCATCTCAGCAGGCGCCACAAAACATCAGTTGCTAAATAAAAAAATTCACAAGTTCCTGTCATCACTTAAGAGACGGAGAGCCTTAATGCCTTTTAAATTCTGTCAACAGGAACCATTAAGCACAACATTTCTCTGACATTAGCTCCTTTAGCGAGTGGAAGTGAGATATAGTGAATATCCGACATGTGCTTCATGTGATAACAGAATAAACAAGAGTACGTATTTCTACTTTACTTCATGTTCCCCCTCTAAAACCCATCTAAAAATATACGGCTCCGTTGAAATCAGGATATTAGATGTCTTCATTGACAGAAACAACCTAGACGGTACCTAAACACAACGCATGACAAATATTCAGAGAAGTTTAGGCTATCTTGTTGCACCAAAAGAAAAGGACTTCTTGTTCCTGGGAAATTTTCATCTTAGCAAAAAATTCACTTCAGCAAAATCGTCTCACCGCCACTTTCTGTTTATCACACCGGGTTTGATATTTGGTGTCCCTGGATAGCAAGTATCGTCGGGCTTCATCTTGTGTAATCCATTTGCTCCTACAGTACTTGACAGTTATCATCACTGAAGCCAGTAGCATACAGATCTGGGAGCCTCCATACATAATACATCAAGTGTAGAAGCCATAAGCTGCCTTCCCCTTCGCTCTTCTCCTTGCATGTGAAGCTACAGACAAACATCATATTGGATAGACAAAACGCTCACACACACACACACACACACACACACATACACATACACACTTGTGAAGATTGCCTCTGAGAAAATAAGCCTATTTCTCTCTGCAGCAAAACCAATATCAGCAGCAACATCATAACTACCATATGGTCTACCTGTGTGCGTGTATGTGTGCCATGAGAGAGAAACTTGTGTTCAACTATAATCAGATCAGAGTCACTGACCTGTTGTAGTCACCTGCCTAAACAAGAAAATACACACTGAGTGACCAGAAAAATACAAACCTCTGTAATGTTGTTCTTAACACTGTTGCAGGTGATGTTTAAGACTTTAGTTTGTGGTGGTTCTACCGTATCTCACTGAAATACACCGAGAGGTGTTTCTAACATTTTACTCCTGCACATACTGCACTGTCTTCATTGCTTTGTCTCTGTAATAGGTTTGAAATCAAACAGTACGTAATGTTAAAGTGTCGACTTTTACCTTTAAAGATATTTGGGGATTGTTTATTAGATGAGTAGTAGAGGACTAGTAGCCCTATTTGATATAGAGACTACAATTTTAGAGGAATGAAGGAGAGCAATGACCCTAAAATCATAAACTGTGTCCTCATTTTTTTTTTACTACATTTCAGTGTGTGCAATTGTTCGCAGCACATTTTTGAAGTTAAAAATCAACAAAATGTCAAAAAGACATTCACAGATCTCACTGCAACTTTGGGACATCAACATGCCAATTAAATTTCAAAAACAGACAGCAAAATATTTTTCCAAAGATCTACTTTTTTGTGTGTTTGCGTGTTTCTGGGACTCACAAGCACCCACGATCATTTTCAATTGTTTTGCAGCTGTGTACATCAGAATGTGTCACCGTCCGAACATTTACAGAATATACTGATGACACAGTGCTGGGTTGGGTTAGACACGTTTTATGGAGACTGCGCCATCGTCTTCACAAACCCTTAATCGCCTGTTTGTTATTTCAGTTGTGGGACAAAAGACAGTCGCTAGAGTTTCCTAATTGAACGGTTGCTGCACGGGAACATTGGGCAATGATTCATTTAGTAATTGTGTGCTTAGCGATATCAGTAACATTAATCAAGAAGGATATGAATACAGGTTCTTTGTTGATGATGATGTTGTGGCATTTACTGAAAGTTAATCTCAGAGGAGGAAAAGTACAGTACAATTAGACTGAGACTGAAAAACTGAGCTACCAAAACTTCTAAATAAATGTGACTGCTGGGGCAGCACTGGACCTCATTATTTCAAGAGGTTGTAGAAAGGAGTGTGTAGTGGAGCTTCCAGCCAATATGAAAAATAGGAATGATACACAAAGGCCTTGGGGCCAAATTGATCTAATAAAGAAATGACCCAGTTCAGTTGGGATCCTCAGACATGCAATTTATGTATTTATTTATTGCAAAAGCAAGTCATAAATCCTTCATCTGTACTGCAGTTCTGGTTCCTCGAAACAGGACATGATTAATCAATAAACAAGAGAAGCAAGGCACAAACTTGAATATAAACCACTATGCAAAGAGTGACGGACTGTAAAAGAGCAACGACGCTGTATCTGAGGATCTGGAACGTAAAATATCCTTGCACCGTGTCACATTTTACACTCCAAGCTGTAGTTTGAGCAACAAAGGTAAAAAAAAGTAGCTGAACAAAAGCCTCCTACACACCTTCTGCCACCAAACTATGAATAATGAATAATGAAAGAGAAAAAGGAGATGGGGGAAAAGGTGTCATTATGTAAACACTGAAGGTAAAACGAATGAAGGGAAAACAATCTTGGCTGCAGAACCGTCTACACTCAAGAGTACTGACACCAACAAGAAATAATAATCACTAGACACAAGACAAAAAAAAAAAAAAAAAAAAATCTCAAAAAGTTTTTAAGACATTTCTTTAACTCCTACCAAACAACACATTGCAGCAAATTGAGTATTCGTCTGACAGAAAAGACAGAAAATACTAATATAAAGTTTTACTTGAGGAGAACACTTTGACAGCTTATTTTTTTTCCCCCACTCAATAAACCTTTTGAAACTTCTGAATATTTTTACCTCAACTTGTCCAAAAACCGTCACTTTCCCTCTAGTTAATTCTACATTGACTACCTCTAGCTGACAGGTTGGATAGTTTTTTGGTTTTTTTTGTTTGTTTTTTGTTTTAATCAAACAATTGGTAATAAAAAAAGCAAATTAATCTACAAATCTACGAAGGAAAAAAAAAAAAGATTATATCGTCAAATTGAATGTCCGCAGTTTGTCTATGTTTCTATGTTTAACAACCTGCATATTCAGGATATACAATAGGATTTGTTACTACTACAACTCGCCTTTTTAAATAAATGATAAATAAATAATAATGTCTTACAAAGAAATATCTTAGCTTTTATGAAACTGAACAGATTTATGTAGAAAATCTACTGTTGCTTTGGATAGCAAAAGAGGCTCATCTGCGCTGTAAACAACAACAGAAAAAAACAACAACATCCAGATCCTGTGGGTTTATGAATGGCTATAAAAAGCAGTTTTGGCTGATTAATTATTTATCAGAATATCATTTTTCTTGCCAAAACCTACAGAGGAAATAACATGGACAGTTAAAAAGCCCCTCAGGTTAGCTTCTGTCTGAAACAGGCTCCTGTCTCTTTAAGGCCCGATTTGTTCTGATTGGTTAGCTGTTTTTCTCATTGTGTATTCAAAATATAAACTTCTCAAATATAGCCGTACATGTTCGAGCTTGAACCTGATCTGAAATCCAACATTATAGCAGTATATAAATGACAAATATGATATGTCCCCTTCAAGCAACTTTCTTTCTGAAGCATATTTAAGATAAATGGTCGCTGACAGCACATAAGTATTGTTTAGTCAGGGACACTAATCAGTAGCTGCAAATATAGGGAGGCCACAGCAGGGTCACTTTTTTGTCTAGCCTCATAGTTCATCTGTCATTTCCTGCTCACACTTATACAGAACCACACGGAAAGGCGTCCCCGGGGAGGTGTTAATATGGGAGGAATGTTAAGAGACGGCAGCAAGGACTTCATATTGAGCTAGTCGTGTGTCGTTGTACATGATCGATTTTCTGGCCTGCGGAAGTGGCAGTAACTCATTGCTGGAGTGTGTCAGTGTATGTGAGAGAGTGGCACAGACGTGACTGCTGATAAGGAAGAGATCAATATGAGTCTATAATGACTCTGTGTTCACACACACACAACTCTGTTCACATTACTAAAAGGTCTGTACTCATAGGAAGGAGATCATTGACTATGCATTTTCTTGAAGTTTGACTACAGGCAAACGGCAACTGTAGCAAAGACTTTGTAGACTTTCACCAGTAAAGTTAGTTGATTCGCTTGCCTTTTACAAACAATACAAACAAACCTAAATCCTACTCCTGAACACAGTTTGACCTACTATGAAACTCAGACCCAGCACTCACTTCAACCAACACTCCCAATCACTCCGCCAGTTTCAGTTTTCTCTCTCTCACCAGTGCAGTCCTGTGTCTGCCACTCCAGACACTGGCCGTAGGGGAAGGAGATGACGTACGCTGAGGAGTCAACGCAGCGCTGCGTACTTCCGCACCACATGCACTCCATGGCCTGGCTGGTACAGTTGGCACAGCTGGTGCGCAGAGCGCATGGCGTCCTGCAGGGACGAGCACTCTGACTCTGTGGACTCCCTGAGCAATGGGACAAATGAGGACTGGGTCAGAGGCAAAGGCAAGAAAGTTCATTACTGCAGAAGCACCTTTAGAGATAGTTATATCATGAGATAGAAAGTTAGTCCACTCGTTCTTTCTCACCAGCACGTTTTTCACAGATCAGACCGTCTGTGGTTGCGGTGCAGGGGTTAGCTTTAAGGCCAGCCACCTGCGCCCGTTCCAGGTAAGCGCAGAAGCCTGAGTCGCTGGGCTCTCCAGGTAACCAGCGCAGACTGGTGTTGGCGAATGGTGACGTGTCTTCCCAGCCCCAGTACGACACGTTGATCTTCCTCAGGCCAACCCAAGGTGATAAAGTCTGCAGAGGTAAAGGAGGGACAGAGGATGAGAGAAAGGACACGGTGTGGTTAGATGCTGACAAAGGATGGAAAACATCACAGGTGATTTCAATACTGTTCATTGGTTGTCTTGTCAGTCTGGAGATGCTATGGAAGGACAGCTTGGACAGGATGTTTTCAGTCCCAGAATAAAGTAAATACCAAAATTCAATGCACCTGAGAGATGCAATAAATAAATACAGCAACCACTTCCTAAACCAAATGTTGTTTAGTCCATGCAATCAACTCCAGGGAAGAAATTCAAGAGTAATTAAAAAGTAATAAAGTATTTTTTTTGAGCTGCAAATTTCTATGCATTTGGGGTTATATTCATACCATTCTTCTGTATTCACAATCAATGCAAATTCATTTATGACTAAAAAATAATAAGAAGAAAACTTCCAAACTTCCAAAGTCTCCCTTTAACAGATGGAAAAGTCAGAAGTCTGGTTGGTACAAAGTTTAGCCAAGACATAATGTTGTGTTCTACATGAAACTGGTTATCAAACCAGATCTAAATGACTGTAATAGTTGTAAAAGCAGAAACTCTTCAGAAATATTATTACGGGTCGACACGCTGAGTAGCTGATTGACGTGCAGTTCAGTGAACATTGTTGGCTTATTTAATGACAATTTCAAGAAATAATGACTTTCATAAAGACCCATAAGGATTATGAAAGGCTGTTACATTTTTACATTTTAGGTATACGTATTTAACCACAGCAGTGATTTATTTCTTAAGACTTAAACTTTAACGTTCAAGTATCACTGAAAGCTTGTGGAAGTACCAAGAAAACAGTGCGTATTCACATCTGTTTGTGTCTGTCGATGGCTGCAAATATGCACAAATGCACCTTTACTCTTTTTAAATTACTTTAATTTGCAATCGGGATGGAGTAGATATAATTACATTTATTATATCAGGAGGAATTACATTAGAAAAGATTTGATCATAATCTAAAAGCATAAAAAAAACTGTTTACCTTAGAAAGACAGGCACTTCTCAACTAGACGGAGAAGAAAAAAAGAACCACATATTCTTTCAATTACCGCTGTTCAAATATCTGCTCACGTTTCACCTGACGCTGCACATTTATCAGAAAGTGTGTCTGTGTGTGGTCGAACATGTCAGGGACTCAAATGGCGTTCCCACCATAAACATTACAAGTGGACATTTCAATCCGTGCGAGGGGGGGGGTGATTGATCTGCTCAGCTAGTGTTTGACAAATAGCTCATTGAAAAGCAGCCTGTTTAAAAGAATCACTCACAAGTATGTGATCACACGAAGCCGATTCGTGTGCTTCATGGTGGGCCGAGAATAATACTCACTATCTTGTCTGTATCAAAACTATTTGTTGTGCTGTAATGTTTTTTTTTAACAAGTTGGAACCTAGAAATGCTAATTACCTTAAGTTACGTTGCAAAATCTTAACATTAATTAAACCACTCTCACATCTTCATTGTGATTTTTCACAACATGCTACTGTCGTTGTCATATGCAAATTGTTTTTTTTTGTTTTTTGTTTTTAAACAGCAGAACACACTCTTTTGATTAGTTGCTGATATACACTCATGTATGAATAACTCATTTTTTATGATCTTTATTTGACACATTCTGTAGCATTCAATAATAAAAAAAAAATTGTTATATTTATGATCTTAAGGTGACAATGTCTGGCTTCTTCTAATAAATCACACAGTCACACGGTAGCGGCGGCATTACTCTTGGTATAATATGTTATATAATGAACTCCGGGGGATTGTATATCAGTCGACTTGTCAGCATTAAATCAGCCAGGTGTTCACTCTCTGCAGGAAAGATAAAGGCAGTTGAAAGCCAAAATAAGCTATTTATTTGAAATACATCCGTGCATATGTTTTATACATATGAACCACAGTTGACCTCCGAGACTGCAAAAAAAAAAAATTACATTTGTTTCTTTATTTTACTTATCATTATACCCAACTTGATAAGATACAGGTATTTTTCAACACTGGTCAGATTTTTTTTCAGTCTGTCTAATACAATACAGCGCAAGCCATATACTGTACGTCAACAGAGTAACGTCGCTGTAACTAACTATTAACACGTTACGGTTAGAGAAAAGCAACACAGTCTCCGTATAAAATGAGGCGAAGCTTAGGGTTCAGCTGTGTGAGTTAAATCAAGCGGGTATTTTCCAGAGTTAAAGTCATTCGAGTATGAAATCCTTTCTTTCCGTTTCCGACCGACTGTTTCCTTGCCGAGCTTCAAAGACTATAGCACAAGAAGGAAGTAAAAAGACTAACTTTTAAGGGTAGCCACTTTGTCTAAGTCAGACTGCTGCTGAGGCTTCATTAGAAAACAAATGGATTTTGTCTTAAATTAGACATGACCTTGGGATCACGTCATGGCCAGTATGAACCTGAAGACTGATTACTGCTTACTGCGACTCATAACTCGTTGAACCCACATGTGGGTACTGCATTGAAAATGACTTGAAACCTGACACAAGATGCGTACCAGCATTGATTGGTTTATCACACCAGCAAGCCAAAATTAAAGGTATTATCAATGTGTAATAAAACATTAAACATGTATTCACCTCAATGTTAGCTGTTGATGAAAGTGACTTAGTTTCATTCTTTCTCTTTTAGATGTCATATATTCTGGTTGCCAATCGGCCAAACCTTTGAAACTGTAGCCGAAACCAAAACTAGCTTGTTATTAACCCTGAAGCAACCAGGCAGGGAAATCAGTATTGGTGATATGAGCTGGGTAGGAAGGCTTTCTAATGTCATTCACACACTGTATTCCATACTGCTTATTTAGACTCATATTCAGAGGATATTATGTTTGAAGTTTGGATATTGTATCATAAATGCCACAATAAGACAGAGAAGCCAGAGTGGATAATACGTAGGCTGTCCTGTCATATTTCTTTAGTTTATCAAATGTATTTATTACACCACCCACCTTGTCTTGCAGCTGGTATTTCTGTAACTCCTCCAGAACAAAGTTGACTTGTTTGTCTGTGAGCAAAGAAGCAATATTTCCTCCCAGGTTCTTGCAGTAATGCTGGGCGTTGTCATAGCTCTCTCTGCTGGAGTTGATCCTCAGGCAGGCCTCCCCGACATGATGCCAGCCTTCTCCACACAGCTGGCCTGCACACGAGGGCACAAACAATCCCTTTACACCTTCATTACTCTTAGCATGCATTACTGCATAATATCACAAATACTACAGTATCATCTAGCAACTCTGTACTTCCGTAATGCTCATTAGACAGTTGCAACAAGAATCCCCAGAATTTAGAAATATGCACCTGGGGTGAAGTGAATATATCTGTTTAGACGGGCATACAAACTCACCCATAAAAACACACACACCCGCACTCATTGTTCTTATCAGAGTCACTTTGTAGTGTCTTGAGGGAGACTATAATAGTAGAGAGGTCATTCAATTAGCCAGAATGAAAGGGGGGAAAAAGTCATTCTCCTCCACTGAACACTGTTGTTTATTTTGGACTCCAGGACTGATTACATTCACAGACCCATAATGGCTTCCATTGCCAACCTTTTCATGCTACAGAAAAGAAAATACCTGCTTTCTTTCTTTCTTTTTTTCTTTCTTTATTTATTTTTTTCCACAGGCAATAGAAATGGGCAATAATCAACTGAAATGAGATGAGAAAGACAGATGAATGGGGACACAAAAATAAATAGATAGGTCAGGTTACGGTCTTTATGTAAAAGCAGAGATAAACATGTCAGACAATTTAGAATAATTAGTCATAACATGGTGTCTAATGAAAAGGCCACAGCTGCCATGGAGGTAGAACTACTGTAGTTTCTATTACCACAGTTCATCGCAGCTACACTGTCTCTCACAGAAAAGCGGAGCAGTGTTGTAATTGCTTCACCAGTCTGTGGTCAGACTGTGATAAAGTTATGAGGAAAACCCAAAGCTGGACTGTTTTATTACCTCTCACACACACACACACACTGCGCTTACAATACTATGTTAGTAGCAGCAAAGTCTAGAAAATAACTGGCCAGTCTGAGCACGGTGAATTATGTGATCAATACTAATCAGATATACTGTATTCAAACTGATCATTTTTATTAAGCGTGTACAGGGGCAGTGACCCGGGGGCTATGGACATTTTGGAGGAGCTGGAATCAGAGAAATTAGGTGTTTTTCTAAAAAAAAAAAGACTCAAAAGGATTAGTCATTTAACAAAATAGTTGCTGATTAATTAATTGGCAACTAATTGATTATTCAACTAATTGTTATGTAGTACTGCAAATCAACAAAACTACATTTCCTACCTCACCTATGTCATTTCAACTCAACAACAGAGTCAATTAAGACTTTAAAAAAAACAAAGCAGGATCTGAGGCTACGTGGCCTTGATGTGGACAGGAGAAAGGGAGCAAACACAATACCAATCGCCATGTGCTTCCAACAACACTCCAGCAACAACACTACACACTAGCATTGATCATTTGTGGATTCAAATAGTGAGGGTAATTCCTTCACACTAGTCATGCTGGTGCCAGAGTCAAACTGAGAGCAGCTCTATCTAAAGGCCCCACAGCAAAGTGAAGCATGGAGGACTTTGTGGACTCATTTGTTAGGATCTATATTCAGAACACCCAGTAAACTTTTCTAACTGGCCTATTTACCTTTTGCATCTAATCTGAATGATGAGCATATTTCCAAAGTGTGTATTTCAGAATGCATGCTAATCCTGTCAATACACATGCCTGCATGGATGTATGAGGGTGTTTATTTGTGATGACCACTAAGGAAACGCAGCCTGTTAGTGTGAGAACATGCATGTGTTTGTATGCTTTTTTATGCAAGATTCTTTTTTTATGCATATGTAAACCCTCATGTTGTTTTAATTTAGCTGCATAAGGCCTCAACCTGCCTGAGACAACAGTTTAGAAACCAATTTACTGGTGCCATCCTCAGTAGTTATGTTAAGATTTTCTTAGAAAAAAATGAGCTGCATGCATTTTATCTGAGCCATGTCTTCAGTAATATCATTACATCATTAAATATAGGCAGTTTTATCTATAAGCATAATTCAAGATGGTGATGAGTCCACTTTGACTTGTATTTCCTCTAATGTCTCGAAAACAAAATACAAATAATTATTATGGTTTGGGTCAAGATTTAATTAACCTGGGAACACAGGAACACACTAATCAAACTAAATTCTCTGTTGCATTGGAAAAACAACAGGTCAGCTCGCCAAAGTTTACAATGAGCTATTTAAATTAGAAATGTACAGTTACCTTTGATTTCACTTCTGAATTAGTTTGGTATAGAAAACGTCAACAAAGGTTTCCTCTAAATACAATGCTTATGTAAGGGTTGTTGGGATAGGGCTGCGTTCCTGAGTCATTACATCAGGTCAGGTGATTACGTCAAATTTGGTGATAAAAGGAAACAGTTCTGAATATATATATAAGTATGTGTGTGTGTGTGTGTGTGTGTGTATGTATGTGTGTGTGTGTCCTCACCCGGCAGCGCTTGACACTCCTGCTGCTGTGTCTCCCACTGACAGTTGACATTGAGGGAGCAGCTCCTGCAGTTGGCCAGCCTGAAGCACTCCTGCTCCTCCCTGCGCTTACACCTGGATGAGTCTCTCACCGACTTCAAGCAAAACAAGAAGAAACAGTTAAACTTCATCATCATCATCATCATCATCTTCTATGCAATAATCAATACAATGTGCAACAAAAGGCTGTGGATGAGTTGAGCAAATTGAACAACCAAACGGAACATGCAAATTGAAAAGAGAAATCAATATGAGGAACACATCATGCTGACATGGACTTCTTTGCTGAAGTTGTGTTTACTCTTTATGCTTTGTGGATCTTACTCACGCCACAGTGCTGGTTCTTATCAGCAGAAAGAATCACATAGGATGCTACTAAAACAATGTGTTTTAATTAGGAAGGTGGCTAATAATATGAACTCACTATATAATAGGTAATATGTCAGTAATACAGTAATACTCTCAGAAGACTTTATTTGTGTTATTTGTGTCATGTGTTGATTTTCTGATTATCTATTTTCATTATCATTATCAAAGTGTCTAATTCACTTAGTCAGCTCAGACCAGCAGCATGGTTTCTTTTTTTTCTCAACATTTTCAATCAAGGTCATGAAAAGGTAGAAAGAAAAGAAGACAGGAACTAATTTTCTTTCAATTTAGATCCTGATTCACCCCCAATTTCCATATAACCTACAGGACTGCTCTAAAGTCTGACCTAAGCCTGATGCAAGCTGACCTGCAGCCTAACAAGAAGGGTCAAGTGTCAAATAATACACACATGTCCTGTCCTTCTGGCTCCATGCTTCCACAAGCTCAGCTGATGTTCAGACAACATGGATGGAGGAGGAGACAGAGACAGAGCGCCACCATGCTGCTGGGCCAGCTCCAGAGTCAGCTAAACACACACACACACAAACACACACGCACACAGATTCAGATTCATTCAAAGATTCATATTTAATCCCAGCCAAGCACACGCACAGACAAAAGCAACATGCAGACACACATACAAAGAAAGACAGAGAAAGCAGGGTCAGGAGTAAAAAACAGAGAAAGACACAGAGAGAACACAATGAGTAAAAGAAGAAGAAACAAAACCTCATTGAGGAGAAGTTACCTTAAATCAAAATCTTTTTTATTTGATATTTTGAATTGCTTAAAATAAGATACTGATATTGTAGATCACAAATCACCAAAGATCTTCACTGCAGATCTACACATCGCAGCATATCATGAACATCAGAGCCTCTAAGGGCTGCTTATGGTGCATTTTGATAACTTGTTTTACTGCTGACATGTGGAGACTCACCACCGTGCAGTTACTGGAGGTGGAGATGCACTTCCGGTCCTCGCACCACTGACAGCCCCGAGTGTTGGCGGTGCAGCTCGCACAGTCTGAGAACCTGAAACACTGCTCGTCTGTACTGTCTAGAAGAGGGAGAAACACACATACAAAGATAAAGTTATGGTAATTTTCTGTATTTTTTTTATTGTCAACAACAAACAACAAACGGATTCTACTTACAGGTATCGTGTGTGTGTCCAAAGAATGAAATATCATATTCCTCTATGCTGTAGACCTCCATTGTTATCCAAAAACTAATAGAATTACCAGCATTATCATTTAACACAACTGAGTATAGTTTTGCTGTAATCTGTGTTGTGATGTACTAGTACAAGATAATGGAGATAAATGGAGAAAAAAACTAAACGGAACACGCAGCATGTCTATAGATGTTACAATTTTATTAAAACAGCAGATGTTATAGTAAAATCAGTTGTTAGTTTCAAATTTCTAGATTAGCAAAGGTGAAAAAAGTCAATTTGCATCAGTGAGAAAATCATGAGCAGCAGTGGAATAGCCGTCTGGCACTTTTCTCCAAATATTTGGTATAATTTCAGGAAATTTGAGTCCAGAGTTTTGTGCAAGTAAGTAACGCTTTCATTGAAGTGTAAACAAACATGTAATTATTATGTTTGATTGTAATTTTGCAGGTATTTACATTCATACCATGCAGCTGTATTTCATTCTGGCTATTTATACATTTTTTTTCTGTCATTTGTCGAATACACATACATGTGATGTTATGTCATAGGTTTATTTTGGGTTTTGGGTTAATCTGTCAGAAATCCGTATGCTTCTAATAGAAAGGACCACATCTGTATTATAGTAAACATTTAGAAAGCTCCTTACCCTCAAATACTCTACATTTTATAGATTTAGCAGCAATTTACCATTTCCATACAGTTTTGAATGTATTTTTCATCCATTGGTTTCCACGTATTTAACATGAAAACTCTGAATACTACTTAAATTATTAATACATAATCTTTGTGATGTAGTTTAACTGGAGATTGATTCGCACTTTATCCTCTTATAATAATAACGTAACTGAAAAAAATGACGTCTTGGTGTTCACCATGACGAGTTACACAACCAAAACAAGTTTCAAGCAAGTGTAAATCGCTAATGAATATTCAGAAAAGTATATAAAAAGTATTTTATAGTAAATACTGGCTCAACTGCAAAAAGCATTGGTATGTTCCTTTGAGGCAGTCAGTCCATCTGTACTCTTGTTCTACTTAAAACTGACAGTATAACAGATATCATGATTACTTTCTGTTTAAAGCCGCAGTGAGCCGCCTGAAGCTGAAAAGCTACCTGGAAAAGCTACTGCATCTACATCTGGCAGAGACAGATAGCGGAGGAGGGGGAGAGTGTGGACTGATCCTAATTACTTTAAAATTAGGTAATTGTTGCAGCGTTGACCTTCTGTTCCCGTAATTACGGTATGCAAACAAACTTCAGAAGCCAAATCCTTTAGAATAATTATTATTCTCATGGAAAAATTGGCCCTGTGGGGGCAACGCTTTTGTGTGATTGTGCTGTTGAGTTTCAGGGAAAATATGTTGACATGTCAGTGAAAATATTTAGGACAAAAGAAGGAAAGGAAGCAGCAGACATGGGTGAATGACAGAGAATCAACATGGTAGACAGGATTAAGTGTAACATACCAGGCCATGGAGGGCAGAAAGGGGCAGGAAAAGTTTGGTCGGGTGGTTTTGGCTTCCAGGGGACACATCCACTTTTGACCCAGTGACAACGGAGGCCTGGCCCAGAGGCAGCACATCGATCTGGGTCAGAGAAGGCCTTGCAGGACGGGGGGGTGTAGGCGAGCACATCGTTCAGAAGGAGACCCGAAAATCCTCCAAAAATGTACATGGAGCTGAAGAAGACACAGGAAGCGTTATATAAAAATCACAGAGGCAGCAGAGACCTATGGAAGTTACAACAAGATGGATTTACAGATACACAAAATTGCCTGTAGACATGAAGAAAGATGATGCAAGTGTTAAGAAAGCAGGAGAACCTTTCAAATATAATCCTGAACTTGCATTAAAAAAAGGGAAAAAAAGAGTGAGAAAAGGGGTTTGAAGTTGGCCTTTCAAAAGTTCAAAGCTGACATTTTTGTGCTCAAAGCTGAGTTTTTGGTGGGTAAATGGTGTTAAAGGGTCACACCATTATTTCTGAGTTCAGTCATAAGTCACTCTGTATCTTGATGGAACTCCTGCAGCAAACTTTTGAAGTTTGATTAAGTTTTGTCATTTCTATTTTGTATATTTTATATTATATAATGGCTGTGGAAACAACTCTGAATGGGACAGAGTATGTACATTATTTTCATATGCATGCAATGCTTTGAGACCAATTTAACCTTAACCTTTAATTTCAAAGGCTTCTGGTCAGAGAACTATAAAGCAACATAAGGCCAACACAAATTCTCCATTTAAATGGATAAATAAAGAGTAAATAAATGATAATATATTGATCACAGTTAAGTAGCAATGGTATAACCAGGATAATACACTCTGGCCTGTGCAGTTACGAATATTATAAAACACCCTGTGTAAAATAATATACAAATAATGTTAAGTCACCCAATGGAGAGCAGGAGAGAACTCACTTTAATCGGCCGTAACCTCCCCCTTTAGTACATTAACACGTTTATTTATTCATCTTTGATTAAGGCATTTTTGGTGTGAACGTCACATCTAACATACACATGCAACATAACATACATACGGAGCCAGTTGACACGGATCTCTTCCCGTTTGATTACTTACACCCTCTACTGTTGCTGCTGCTGCTGCTACCAATTGTGTTTTAAGAAAAAAAAAATCTACAATCAAACTCTATTGTTGCAGCTCTGAGAAATGGATGTGACATTCTACATCTATATTTGGTCACTTTTTCAAAAGGTTAAGAAAAAATCAATTACTGCAAAAGAACATTGGTTCAGGAATTCATCGTAAATCAACAACAGCTGTTTTCTTCTATTTTTTTTTATTATAAGGCAGTGTGAATGGCCTCCAAGGCAAAAAAAATACAGCGATTCAAAACCGCATTCAGATTTCCTCCGAAACCACATCTGAAGGCTGGAGGAATTTAATTAACCAAATTTTTTTCCTATGAATGTAGCTACTGGAATACAAAGAAAAACACTGCAGGAGTATAAATAGAGCTCTCGAGGAAATAAAGAGAGAAACATCGTGCGTATAAACACTGTACCTATATAGAATATATAGAAGGTGTAAAGAAGGTAACTTGGGGAGTGAAACAGGAGAAACATCCACACATAGACAAGAGGTGAGGCGGTAGGGGGGAGCGCTTCTAAACCAGCTTCTGAAGCTGGCAGAGGGGAGGTTCGGGGGCAAGAGAAGTGTAAACTGAAACCAAGTATAACATTGAGATAAAAAGATCAATCCATAAACTATCTACACAACAAAACCATAACCTGGTTTGTTCTGAAGGAAAATGTAGAGAAAAAAAAAAAGAACCAGAAAACTTAGAGGACACTGCAAGTAGACGTCGAGAAAATGTAAAAAAAAGGAACTAAGAAAAAAATGCATCATACAAAGCTGAGTTTTATTTGCATAAAAGTAATCGAGCAGAAACGTAGGTCAGCGTCGCCGTCGGAGCCGTACACTGCTGTAGTGTCCTTAAGCAAGACAATAAATCTCCAGCAGATTCAGGTGTGCTGCTGAATTTCCCAGAGGGATGCTGGCAGTGATGAAGTGTTGTAAACTAGTATGGAGAGGAGGAACTCACCCATTGCTAACCACAGCAGTGTGTCCAAAGCGGTTGACATCTCGGTGCAGCCCTGGTCTAGGAAGGACAGTCCACTCATCACAAGCTGGGGACAAACACACACAAATACACTATTGTTGCTTTCTATAATTTTTGTAAATGTGTGCTGTAAATAATCACAAAAAAACAGAGAAAACATTTGGTCATAAACCAAAAGACGTGGATAAATTAATCATGTTTGACCTGGTGATAGTCGTAGGTGAAAAATCTGATGAATCAATGTTATTACAGGTCAAACATAAATGCCTGTACAAAAATGCCACAACAATTCATCTAATGTAACAGCCTCCACTCTTTCTGGTTTCAGGCTTTCCGCAAGCTGTTGGAACCTAACTGCAGGGATTTGCTCCCATTCAGCCACGAGAGCATTAATGAGGTCTAAAACTCATGTTAGAAGATAATCTGTGTTCCAGTTCATCCCAAAGGTATTGGATGGGATTGAGGTCACGGCTCTGTGCAGGCCAGTCAAGTTCAAAATGGGAAAACCATTATTTTATAGACGTGGAGACGGTACATGAGGGCGTCGAAAAGTGCTTTACCACAAACTGCTGCCACAAAGTTCAGAGCACAAATATATTCATTCAGTCATATTCATTACTACTTGATGGCCAAGGCACAAACAGAAGAAGCATCAGACATCATTCCATCAAGTTATAGTGTGTTTTTTTTCTTTCTTTTTTTGAATAAGCAGTACATTAGTTATCGCATGGATGACCAGAGGAGGTTCAACCCCCTCCCTTAATTTCATCATGGAGAATAAGAACGCATTATCCTAACCTTTTCATATCAAATTATAGTGATCTTGAGAAGATAGGGGAGATAATCTGAGAGACGACTTTATAAAACACTCAATTCCACCAAATATCATCATAAAGTACCTCTCCCTCTCCCTCAAGCTATCACCAAAGCTATCAGCACTGTGTATTTTACTATTTAGATTTTACAACTCTCTGATGTTTTAATGACCCCTATGTGCTCCCGTTATATTAATATGGAAATGACTCTGCGAGTCTGTGTGTGGGTGCGTGTGCATGTGTGAGTTTGTGTATGAGTTAGTGTAAATGTGCCATTTAACCAGATGAGCCTTCCCCTGAACGTAAGCGGAGAGCGAGCGGAGTTAGGGACGCCAGGTTGCTAACGACCTCGTTAAGCGGTGTGCTAATTGGGAGCGCTTGTTTCAGAGCGAGGGGTGCGGCAGAGGACACTGCGAGAGGATGTGGTGGGGGGTAGGGGGGTTGTTCTAATCAGCACCAAGAACAATGAGCTCATCACCAGCAGGGGTTAAAGGTCAGTCAGACTAACAAGCCTACGAGAGTGACGCTGATAAGATGGAGCAGAACTAGAACCTGGTAACACTGTAGCTGGTGGACAAGTAGGGTTTGGTCCCTCAGCTCAGCCTTGCAGGCTTCTCTTTATCTCAGGCTCCTTTGGTAAAAATTTAAAAAATTACATTCATGAAGCTACTCTCCATACTCTGCTACTGAAAAACGATAGAGGTTCATTAGGTTGGAGACGTAATGCAGCCCAGTAGCCCCAAAAATTACATTCACACTGGAAAAACTACTACACAAGATTGAAGTCCAATGTCAATAACCAGTGACAATGCAGCAAGCAATGTGTGTGCTGCACACCGGAGACGATATACAAAGAGGAAAAGAAGAGCTGATGCACGACAACCAGCAATGACACACAGAGAGAAAACATTGAGTGTGTGTGTGTGTGTGTGTGTGTGTGTTGGGGGAGTTGGATTGCAGCTGGATAACGATGTGTCTGACTTTCATGCTAGAGAGACTGAGGTTCACCCCCTGACTCCTGTATACGGTCAGGGTAAGGCAATAAAAGTAATAACTAGACATTACATTTTTAATAAAAAATTTAAGTTATTATGAATATTGTAGGTAAAATAATTAAATACACGATCCTAACAGTACAATAACTCAGGGTCTAAATTTCTCTTAACTAAACGATAATGATATAAAGCACACATAAAGTAGTAGTAGAACTTATAGTAATTCATAGAAGACATGTACAAAAGCAGAATATGATGTTAATATTAACTTTGCAGCTTTATAGAGCAGATACTGTTAACAGCGGCTTGCTAGACAGCTGCCATTAAGCTGGTCTGGGGATTTTATTTCCATGTGGAATCTATTTCTAGGTCTCGTACTGACACTGATGTTTTGTCAGCTGTACTTGAACCTATACGGCTCTGTATTAAATTGGCATCTCTGCAGTGGCTGCAGGTGTGTGTCAGTTGCATCGCCTCCTGCTGCTATATTTGATAACTTGTGCTTCTAAAAGTTTAAATACGTTTCACCGTTGGGTCTCATCATTCTAACTCTTACACTACAGTAAGCGTCAACACTGCAGGAAAGTCAAATAACACAACAGCTAAAACACTGTTTTTTCTGGAAAACTGTCCCAGTAGGCACCTGGCTTCTCTTTTTAGAGACATTTTTAAAATAGAAAGTATTTATTTCCGTATTTATAACATTAAGTTTCATGACGTCTGATCCATACTGGGCACACACACCTCAAACCAACCACCCTGATATTGGAGCTGCCAAACTGTCCACCAAAGAGCTGCAGGCTTCACAGATTACATATCGCCAACATACACACACACACACACACACACACACACACACACACACACACACACACACACACATCAACACAGATTTTAATTTCCTCTCAGGATATGAGAAAATCGGTGTTAATAATGCATGGTGGGACAGAGAGAGAAATCATGAGTCCTGATCGAAGCGGGCAGGCGTGCTGGGTTGATTGACAGTTTGATCTGATCTGCACTAATGGAGGACTTGATGAAGAAAGGCGGGAGGAGGAGGAGGAGGAGGAAGAGGCTTGAATGGCAGCCACTGTCTGCTCACCTAATATATCACATCTCCCAACATCTTCCAAACAAACTCCCAGCCTGCCCTGGGCTTTCCGGTAGGCTGTGCCACCTGTGTGTGTGCATGTGTGTGCATGTCAGGTGTCTGATTGTGTATATTTGCGTGCAGCAGACAGTGTTTGGATGTGTGCCTGTGGTGTGTCAAGTTAGAGAGGACCGCATTTTTAATCAGAGCTCATTTTCCCCCAAAATCTAATTAGAAGTGTGAGGGTGGCAGGGTTGAGGGGGGGTTGGGGGAGAGGGGAGTCGCGAAGAGGGGAGTTGCAAGGGGGGGAGGTAGAGCTTGAGGGAGAGAAGGGGAATTAAATCCAAATGAAAAGTGCCTTCCATGTCGACCTGAATCTAATGTGTGGCAGCAGAAGAGCAGTAGAAGCTAATAATGCTGCATCCTCCCTCCAAGGTTAGCGCGGCAAAACAAAAACAAATTAGCGCTGGAAACCTCTCCGCTAGCAGTGAGCGCGGAGGCAGGGAGGAACGGAGGAGCAAATAAAGACGGAGGAAGGCATGGAGAGAAGTGACTTCTACAGGTGGAACTAATTAATTATCTCCCGGAGAGACGAGAGAGAGGGCAGAGGAGAGAGCAGGAGAGGAAATGAGAGGAGCGGAGATCTGAATGGGAGGAAAGCGTAAGACAAACAGGTCTGTACACTGCAAAAAAATAAAAAATCTGTGCAATCTAGAAGGATCTGCTGTTGTTAAACATATAAATCCTTGGACGAAGTGGGCAAAAAAAAAAAACGTAATAAGATTCCTTGAAACTAGTGCAGAATTCAGGCCACTTCAAACATATTCTGAGTCTTAAAAATATTTTTTTAAGGTTATCAAACAACAGAAATATTAATGTAACTGCTTGAAAACTAAATTTGGCCTATCTTTACTCTGCCTAAGAGGACCTGAAGATTGTTTTCTTTCCTGATTGTGGTTATTTGTTGTTTAATTCAGAGTGACGGCAACAATAGGAAATAAATAAATATTCTTGAAATAGCCGCCATCTTTTTTTATTTATTTATTTATTTTTTAATATGAAACATCTCTTAAAGAGAAACCCTTATTTGCAATTTTCATTTTGTTTTATAACTATATATAGACATCTTTTAGAAAGATGTCTGTGTATTGTGCGATCTGCTGCCGTTTGAATGAGACTTTCTTACCAAGAAAAACAAGAGCATTAGTCATTAAAGCAAATGCCCAAAAACAACATGAGGTACGTTCAAATGACAAAGTCATTAAAGTGGCTCAGGGAAATACAAGGACGCTTGCATGGACAAGTGGATTAACAACACTTAATACTTAATTCTCATCATTGTAACCATGACGATGAAGGCCCTCTAACCTGAACAAAGTAGTTATTTTAACCCGAATCATTAGTTTTTAGATAAACTAGTTGGAAAACTTGTATGAGCTTGCAAGGTTTACATACACACTGTTTATTACCACGCAGAGTGCTTTTTACCCACCATCCCTGACTTCAGTATGTCCATCTCTCCAATCCATGCTCCATCTCTTTGTTTTCTCTCTTTCAACCATTACTTTAACCCTCCCTCCTTCCCTCCCTCCCTCTGTGTCTGTGGTAAGTAAAAGAGGTGGCTGGTGGACTATAAAATTCAGGCAGATCTGTAGATATGACTGTTAATGAATAAATGATGATATTTATAAAGACAAGGGTGTGCTTCCGCAGAGTTGAGGGACACATAAATACAGGTTTATTACAAATTACATGCAACAACACAATGCCTCCGACTTCATTAAGGTGAGGACGGCTTACAAAACAAATGCTTCATTGTTTATAACCTCTGATTTCTCCTTTTATTCATTATCTGCTTTATTCTGGCATACCTTTATTATCTTTAGGTAATTCTCTGTGTGTGTGTTCCCCTCTGCGTTTCCTCTCTCTCCCTAAATCCCTTCTTCATTTACTCTTTATTTCTCTCCCGCTCCATCTATATCCCCCTCTCCTTCCTTAACGCTCTGCTCTTTTATTTCATCTGCTTCCTCAAATTCACTGCTTTATCTCACCAATATCCTCCTGGTATTTTTGCCTTTATTATATAATACGCAGCAGAGAGTGACAAGAAAGATGAAAGAAAGAGAGGCAAGGAAGAGAGATTTAAAAAAAAAACAATCTGCTGGATAATAATGGCAAAAATAGAAATTATGATTATTTTTTAGATGTATCAAAAGAAATAAATACATAAAACTGATTGTGTTGCAGTTTTTTTGAGTGAAATTAAACAATAAAATATATGCCAACTAGTGTGGCAAATAGAAACTAATATTATTGATTCTTGTGACTACTGATTTCTTTATGAGTAGGAACTGAGAATTCCCAGGACAGACTGAGAAAATGCCAGAGGGGAAAGTGAATTTACTCTAATCCATTAACCACTATTGTGGAAAAGTAAATATGCTCTCTCATCTCTAATCAACCATTACTGAGACACTTGCACTCCACCGAGCTGCTCAGAAGCTGATAGATAAGGACTGTGGTGGTTCAGAGTAAATCCTGAAAAGTGAAAATTGGATGGGAAAAAAAGGAAACTTTGCTACCAAGAGCAAACTGCTGGATATACATCTTAAAAAAATAAATAAATAAATAAATTATTCAACAGTAGGGCTGCAAAAAACTGATGACTTCATATTGGTGTATTTGTCTGACCTGAAGGTGGGCCTGGGGCACCCTGGTAGCCTACTGGTTGTCTTAACTCTCTACACACTAAAAATCACTGGGTTAAAAATTTTACCCAGTTTGGGTCACACAAACACAGTACTGCATTAATGTTAGCATTTATCGCTGATTTTTGTGCACAACATTGGGTCAAAATAATAGGTTGCTACTGGATAAATTTAAACCAATGTTAGACTGCAGCTATTTTGACCCTAACTGGGTAAAAGTTCAACCCAGTTATTGTTAGTGTGTAGCCATATTTCCTGTCCCTCTTCACTTTTAAATGTCAAATAAAGTCAGAAAATGATAGTGACGATCCAATATGAGATGTAGCCGATGGGAAATCCCTACAGACAATGTAGACTACATGATCAGAGTGTATTTAAATACACCAGATCAGGTCTGTTACTGGAAAATAACAGGATCTGTGAAAATCTAAAGATAATCAACTGAGAATGCTTTAAATAAAGGCGGCAAAACAATATTCACTTTTTCAACCCGCGTCGAGAAAACTGGAATATTTTACATTTTTTGCATAATAAACATATCAATAATATCTCAATAGTCAATAGATGCATCTACTAATTGTCTCACCAAAGATAAAGGGCACTCTGCTTCAACATACAGTTACATTGCTTGACATAACATCATAAGGACATAGCAGCAGCTTCACACCCTGAGCCATCGCCACGCTTCCGCTTCCTCCTCATCCTCGTATAAAGAAATCAACCATCTTTTCACTGCGCACCATGCAGTGCGGCGCCTCTCTGCTTCCATATACGTCCACCTTCCTTCTGTTTTCACTCTGTTAATCTCTCTGCTCCCTGTTGTTTCTCTCCTGTAAAGAGTCGGCGTAATCCCTCTTTCCCTCTCCCAACTCTCCCTTCGTCTTTCCATTTCTCTGTCTCTGTTGAGGGGTTGAAACAATCCCTGCGCCATCTGGTCTATGGTGCAACTGGGTAGACTGTAATGGGATCCTTAATCATCCCTACTCTCAGTCTCTACCTACACTGCACTCTGTATTCTCCCGTTTTCTTTCTGTTAAAGATATTGGGGGTTTTTTTTGTTTGTTTGTTTGTTTTTTCATGCCTCTGAGTGTCTGTTTCTAGCAAAACATTATATCAAAAATAGGAGTCAACATGAGTAAAACTGGGATTGTGGCTCATCATCATCATCACAACTAAAGACAGATATTTGATGTTGCCAACACAATGCAGGGGGATAATGAACAGCAAACTAACAGGCTCCTTGCATATATTTGTGTTTGATAATAAAAGCATATATATTTCTGAAAGTGGCATTTTGCACTAAAACTGCGCTAAAAAAGGAGGATTAACTCACTGCAGCAAAGTAAGCTCAAGAGAACATCAATGGACTCTGAAACAGATCTCAGTTCTTTGCTAAATAAAAGGTGCAATAGCAAAGTTATGCGAGATGGTTTGCTGCCAGTTGTGCTATAACACTGAGTAAATTGTATATCCATGTATAACGTTTTGTGTTTAGTTGCTATCCACTCTATTTACTTCATGACTGTCTGTCAAAATCTAATTTTAAGATTTGAATTGTTTTAGTTTATATCAGAAAACTGACGGCATTGGACTATTGTTCCATTACAAGAGAGAGTACGCCTGTAGCTCTACAACAAACAATTATTTTCATTATCAATAGGTCAGACAATTATTTTCCTTAATAATTAGCTGATTATTAGATGCACAAAATGTCCGAAAATCATTAAGCTAAGCCCAGTTAACATCATTCAAATTAAACACCCAACGATGTTGAGTTTACTATCTTTAAAATTATGAAAATTATAAAAAATTATTAAAAACTGTTTATAATTAATTCTGTTGATCAAAAACCAACAAATCATTTCAGATCTAGTACTAATATATATAACAGGATTAAAAAGGTGAATGTTACCATCTCACTAGCTATTAATGTAACCAGTTCACCACCAAACATACTGCAACAATATGTGGAGAAATGTCTGTCCATCTACTCTGACAGGGCCTGCAGGGTGCATCTGTGAGGATCAGCTATACGTCTATGACCACGTATTGATTGACAGATGCTGCAAAATCTACTGTGGTATCTGCCACGGTGTGTGTGTGTGTGCATTTCAAGACTTGTTCTTACCTATATCATACGCCAGGAAGTCTGCAGAAAAGCACTTGGCTCCGTTGCTGAGTGACGTGTCATTGTGAGTGTTTCCCCCAAAAACCAGCACTGTGCCGCTCAGCAGCACCGCAGAGTGGAGGTACCGTGCCAAACCACTCTCCCTGAGGATCAACCTGCATGCACACGCACGCACGCACGCACACACGCACACACGCACACAGAGAGAGGGGGAGAGAGAGACAGCAGTGTGAGACATATTAGGACAGTGTTAATTTGTCAGTAATTTGTCATGTTACTGATGGAATCTGTCAGGATGTGTGACCTGGCCTGTGGTGAGCGCCCTTTACACCAGCTGTTCCACACATACACACACACACACACACACACAGGCAAACTCAACATAGACATTGTAGGAGGTCTCAGTCTGCTGAATGTGATCTGTCTGAGGTCAAAGGTCACATAGTGGAGACCAACTGTGCTGTCTATCTGTGGCCTCTTCATTTACTGCAGCAACTCTCTGATGAACACACAGCATGAACACACAGATCCATGTATATCAAGAGAACATCAGTAAACAGCTTGTTTAAAATATATAGTTGTTTAAAACTGTAGGAAATTTTCAACGCATTATTTTGAACTAATATTTACCACTGCAGAGCACTGCAGTTAAAATGAATTAAGTAACACATAGTAAATTAAAATTAAATTGGTGTTAAACTGGCCAATGTGTGAACTGTGAATTAATGATTGAAGAGAAACGTGGACCCTGAGGATGGACCAGCTGGAAACTACCAGCATGAAGATGTCACAGAGCTTTCTACTGACAGTAAACAGGCGATCTTTACGTTGGGCCGTGGCTGTATAACATAACTGGAACACCCAGAAATGTTTCGGTCTGGGAATTTCAAGCGTCCACCAGCTCAAGTGACACCTGACTCCAACAACAAATTCCATCTGGAAAGTGAGAACTACAGAGAGACAGCAGGCTGTGTGTGTGTGTGTGTGTGTGTGTGTGTGTGTGTGTGTGTGTGTGAGCATATGCTAGTGTATCCATGCACATGTGTGTGAGGCGTACATGTGTGTGGAAACTAAGTGAGGAGGAGGAACTGATAGAGTCGAGCATCCACTTTCACCCATCCATCTGCCTGAGGTCACTTGAGGTCAGCCCACCTGTCCGATCCTTCTACTCTCACCCTCCTCTCCTCCTCCCCACTCAGATTTCCTCCCTTCAGAAGGAGTTTACATACATTTTTAATGAAAAAATATCCCTATCTGAATTTTTTTTTTATATTCAGCACTCATTTGGGATATTTTCAGATTTTTAGATCCAAGAATTTGTTTTTGGGCTGCTTGATTATTTGGTATAAGTAACAATCATTTTTTTTATGATTAATTAACTTATAAAAAATATAAGCAGCTTAGGGAATGAATAGATTTCTACACAGTGCTGCGGTCCGACGCCAATGCAGCATTTTTATTTTGGCAGGTTTTTAAATTCCTTTTATTATGTACTGAACGTATCTCTATGCTCTCACCATGTCTTCGTATGGACGTGGTAGCGGTACATGTGGTCCACGAGGCCGTACTTGTTGTTGCTAAGCGCCTTGTATCCGCCGTGGACGAACACGCAGCCACTGGCCTCGTCGTACACGCTGCTGTGGCCGTAACCTCCCTGGACCACTGCACCGCCAGCAGACACAACCTGCCACGAGTTAGACCCTGAGACACAAACACAGACAGAAGCGACAGGGCTGAGTAATGCAGAACACAGAGTTGATGACTTAAAAAGTTTTTGATGCATTGGTAAGTTCGGCTTTCCACTTTCATGCCAAAAAGAAAAGCACTTACAATTCTGGAGGTGAGAAAGAGTGAGGGAAGAGAAAAGAAGAGAGATGGAAAGAGAGCGAGCCAGACAGTAGGAAAGGCCATAGGAAATTAGAGCTTATTGAATTTAAAAGCGTGCTTTTATTAGACCAGTGTGATGCATACAGATGAATTCAAGTGTATAGAAAATCTTATTAAACACAGGCAGGGATTACATCATCTGAGCAGGCTCCGATAAAGAAAAGACACGGCACAACAAACAAAGCGTTAGAAGGAGGAGCAAGTTCAGAAGCCGTCATCTGGAACCTGAGCGCTACGGAAAGCAGACAGAAGAAAGAAAGAGAGAAAATGATATAAAATGGCCTAAAAAGCACTCAAAGAGGGAATACTTCCACATAATCTTCTAAATGTGTTTGTTTTCACTACTGTAAAGAAAATCCTTGCCCCATAGCAAAATTTTCTGCCAAATTTAGTTACAATCTCTCGAGTACAAACACACATACGAGCTTGAAAAACGTTGCCTCTGTGGTGGAAGTAACAATAATAAAAGAGAGAAAAAAAAACAGATACGGACGCAAGAAACACGACTACACACAGACAAAACCAAACCAAATATACACTCAATGATTGGATGCCTTATTGACAAGGGTCAACAGTTCTGTTTCTAGTATGAAACTAAATATGCAAAGAAAAAAATGCAGTTTCCAAAAATTGAAAGAAATTTGGATGAAATTGTCACCAAACGTACTCAGTGTCAATGTCGGCATAAGTTAACAAGAAATTACGCAACAAAAATGACAAAGATGTATTTAAGGTTATTTAGAAACACTGTTTTTATTCATTAAAATACAAACCACTGTTTGTCCAGAAGACAGCTGATACGTTTATTTTACACTGTATAATGTCCCAATCAGTACTATTCGTTATTAACAAAATTTAACATATTGAAAATGTTAGTTTATGCTAAACATATTATCTATATATATATATATATATATTTTTTTTTTATTTTTTTATCTCAATATCCACATCAGCCTAAAACAATCTAGTGAAAGTTTGGCTCAAATGATCTGGCAATATATTCTTTAATTAATATTGTGCCAATAAAACGTCATTGAAAGTCAGCAACAGACAATAGGAACAGACCCAGAAAAAGGAGGAAAAATACAATAAAAAAAAAATAAAAAATCAAGAAGGAACAGGTGAAGCAGAGACAGAAAGAAGGACATATATGAAGAGGAAGTAGAAGGTCAACTCTTATCTCATCTCTGGCAGCTAATTGCTGTGAACCTGCTTCTCCGAGTTGTCATTAAATCCTTTTACCTCATATTTTACACTCCACTTCTACTCCGCTCTAGGTTGCACTGACTCTTAGTCACTCCTTCTCTGAGGCCTAATGATGCCCAGTACAGACTAACGCTGTGACAATGTCAGACAGAGAGGAGGGAGAGGAGCGATAGACGTGGGTGAAGATGAAAGTGATGGACAGATGAGGGGAGCGAGGGAAAGAAAAGGTGAGGAAGGAGAGCACGGGATGACTGGGACCGAGGAGGAGCATTGACAGAAGGGGTCAGAGACAGGCTCAGGAGATGAAAGGAAAAAGAGGGAGGGAGGTAAACAAGGGGCGATGAGGATGAGAGAGTGTAGAAGAAGAGAGAAGAAGAAGAAAAAGAGGGGAAAAGAGGATGACAGGGAGGTAGGAGAGTGAGGCAATGCGGTGGATTCATTAATCATCGTCGTCTTCTCCCAGTCGCTCCGGCCTGGGTGCCACTGCTTCTTAATGACCACTCTTTGTGTGCGAGTGTGTGCGTGTTTGTCTTTCATTCTGTGTTGTGTGTCTTAATGGAAGTTGTGTACATGTGCGTGCAAGTGTGTGTTTCCCGCTCCAGAATGTGTCAAAGATCCAGCTTTTAATTTCAGCTGCCGGTCGGCACCGCCATCTACTGGTCACACGGGATAATTCAAAGTTCCTGAAGTACCTGAACATTACAACCATATGTGAGCGTTTTACATCTAATTGCAACACCATGCACATAAATCTGATGCTATAGCAGCTCCCCCTGTTGTGAGAAGACTTTCTACCAGATGTTGTGACCTGGTTGCACGGATTGGCTCCCATTTGGGCCACATAAAATAATAGAAGCTCAAGAGAAAAAGATGGGTGACTTTTACGATTGACTTTTTATGGTTAAATTCACATTTAGTGTCACTCAGGCATATATACTATAAGTCAAAATATGAGCATTTCTCTCAGGGACTAAGGACATTTTGAAAAAGTGGAAACATGAAACGCTGCATGCCACGTGTCGTGCGGAAGTTATTGGTGATGACATGAGTTATTTAAATTATGGACTCAGATGAGGACTTCACATTCTCAAGTAGAAAAGTGCACCTTCTTTCTCAGAAAAGTTGACTTTGGTATTTCCAACAGTGGCCTCTGCTGTCTTTTAAACCTTGACGTAGAAACGTTCCAGAAAGTACGACTCAAGAAGATCTTGTTCTTTTGAAGGATGGGCTCATAATTTTTTTCAAATCTGTCCTAAAACAAAACTCAGGTGCGCAAATGAACATTGACGGATGGGATCTTGCATTTTTGAATAGCCTATATCCCTTTTAGTAGTCAGGGGTTGTTATAGTGTTGTTGATATACTTATTAATAAAACTAACCATAGAACAATGACTTGACACTCCAATAAGAGCAGCGTCAATGACAAAGAACACTAATCTCTGTCCGCTCCATCAACAACATACATTTAAAAATACCAATCAGGACCCAACAAGTCTGTATTAAAATCAAACAGCTGTGTGAAGGTTGAACATGGCTGCTGGGAAATGTCAACAGCGTGAAGAGTCTTCATGTTTGACTTTTATCAATAAAAAAAAGCAATTATCACTACAAAAAAAAAATCAAAAATGAGCGACAGCAGGAGTCAGCAGGTGCACTTACTGATGTTGTACTCCTGAACTTTGTTGATGTAGCTGTAGATTGGCGAGTATCCGAAGAAGATCAGCATCACCGGCTCGCCGTCCGCCAGCTCCACCACGTGAGCGGTGTGCCCCTCGAGGGTGTATGGAGGGGGCGGGGCTGGTTTCCGCGGTGACCAGGTGCGTCTGGGGATGTTGAACACCCACATCTCGTCTGTCACGTTGTCTGATCCTGTCTCCAGCTTCCCACCAAACATGTAGATGTCATCCTACATGATGGGGAAGTTATAGAAAATCTTAACAACAAACTCTCAAGATGTCTTAATAAAGAAATGATCCTTTTAGCTTTTTACATTCTTGAGTGATGATCAAGATCGGCTGCTTCATATGTGTCATATTTTCTTCAATTAGTCTGTTTCCATGGCATGTTTGTAATCAATACACCAACTTTTCTACCTCAACTGAGCTTTAAAAATGTATTTTTCTTTCAAATCTCTGCTTAGAAATCCCCACACGTCATGTTACAGACATTCTTCAAAATAATCCTTTTGTTTGGAATAATAACTTTTGTCTGATATGGTTTTCCCACAAAAAAAATAAATAAAATAAAATTCTACCATTTACCTCATTATACTCAGTACACAGTTGCAAAGCAGGAAATTATGTCTTATGTTTGCTTATTGGTCTCACCAACAATCATTGACAATCATAGTTTTCTTTCTCAGTTTACAATAATATTGACCAGAGAACCAGAGAACTAGAGAAAAGCAGCAGAAGCTTTATTAATTATCTAACTGAACTACAGTTTTTTTCAAGTCAATAAATTCTCTTTTGTATTAATAGCGATGAGCAGTTTACATTTCCCAAAGAGGGAAATAAAGACTGCTTCAGGCAAGTACAAATATAATGTATGTCTCTGTAAAGAAACATGTTATGTTTATAGAAGTAAGCCTTTCAGAATCAATACACGCACACACACACACACACACACACACGCGCGCTATACAAATACATTCATTATTCCTCATTGGCCCAGAAATGAGGACATCAATCTTGCTGCCATGTTTCCATCACCATCTACCAGCATCTGTGTGTCTGTGTGCGTGCGTGCGTGTCTGTGTGTCCCTTAAAAGAGCAGCTTTATTGAGGTAAGTTTAAAGTAAATTTACACATACTTTATTTAATAAGAATTTTCTATTTTCGTTGTATTTAATATTTGTTGTATTCAATATTTGAATTTATGCATATGTGAAATAACTGTTCACCTGGTACAGAGCCAGTGAGTGTCCGTATCTGTAGAGAGGACCACTGCTGACGGGCACCGCATCCCATGTACTGGTCTCCAGGTTGTAGCTGCTCAGAGAAAGAAAATCAAAGAACAACAAAAGATCAAATAACATGTTATAGTTTGAAAATATAATTATAAAATGCAATTAAAATAAAGGTCGTCATCTTATCAGACAACCTTGGATTATTTCCAGGGCTGTGCTGACATCAGCTTGTTGTGTAATGATATGGAAAAATGAGCTCAGGGGGAATGCGTTTATACAATTTGTTTAATGTCCTATAATTAAGTCTGTATGTCACAGCTTTCATTTACTAATGTAGCTCAGACTCACCTGTCTGTGTAGCATTGGTTCAGATGTTTGTTTACTGTTTCGATGTGTTATTTTTTTTATGTTGGTTTGAATCTCTGTGCTTTGTTTAGTTTATGTGGAAATGTGTCTTATGTATAAGTTGTTTAGGACTAAATTAAAGCAAACCGAAACTTTTTATTCAAACTTTGGAAAAAAGTGGAAAAGCTACAGACCTCTGCTCTATTGCTTCATGCTGTAATTACAACATACACAGAGGTAGGGTGACTACATGCTACATGGATGCCATTACTCCACTATATCATATTTGCATAGCAAATAGCTGTTTGCTGATATCTACGTGGGCTGAATGTCATATATTGAACCTTTAATAAATTATGCATTTCTTCTAATTACAATGAAAGCGATCATGGAGTTTGAATAATTAAAATCATAGGCCAGCAAATAATTCCTGCTGGGTTTAATTAAATACTGTAATTCCTCCACACAGCACTTTCACAACCAGTAGACAAAGGCACTATGTTAATATTACCATTTCCCAAAACTGGTGTCTTTACCAATTTCAGAAAAATTGTACTTCCACATTCACGCACATTAGCTTGACCTGTCGAAGGCGGGGCTGTCAAAATGTGATAAGGTCCATCATGCACGCTTTCAATGTCAGTGTAAATGTAGACAGTCCACAATTAAAACTCCAGCAGCTGTTGTAAAACACATTTCGCCACCTTCCTACTACACACGGAGGTAAAAGATGCATACAAAAGAAGAGATGCGTAACGAATGAGCAATAAAAAGGTGGTTAAAAGCACAGGGGAACTAATGACATTAATAATGTCCCATTACAGTCAGCTAATATGATGAATAGCAGTACCGTGGAAGCCATTAACAGTGTTATTAATTGCGCCCATGTTAAAAAGCCAAAACGTCTGCTGTCAGAAAGGTCTATTGTTATCAGTGTCAATTATGTGTTTAACTTAGAAGTGACAGATGCTGCTTACTTGAGCACCATGTGGTAGTTGGAGTAGTTGAAGGAGTAACCTCCCACCACCCACATCAGCCCAGAGTGCACCAGGGCCTGATGGGACGCCCGACCCAGAGACTGAGCTGACGGTTTGATGCTTGGCAGCACCCAGAAGGCCTCAGTGGAGGGAACGGACAGAGAGCAGTCTGGACCTGAGGCGCAGAGAGGAGGAGGAGGAGAAAGGGACAAATTACAAACAGTTCAGAGTCATGCAAAACAGCAGCCAATGACTGAAAGATTGATCAACTATCAAGTGAATTAGGAACACAAAAAAAAATGTCTGGAGCTATTGGAGTCTTAAAGCCGCCATTGCACCATCTGTTGGTAATGAGAGGAAACAGTCTGCAAAGCCAAGGGAACAGATCTGTTTAAAAAAAAATTCACTGGTGCTATTATTCTTGAAAATTGTCTTTTTTTTTCTTTTTTTTTTTTTAAATGACCACATCAGACCAATCAATCCTAATAAGCACTTGAAGTGAAGAACAATAGAAAAACGAAAGAAAGAAGGAAAACATTTTCAGATTTAGTAGGCAGTAGGTCAGGCAACAGCAGATTTAAAAATAAATCCCTGTGTTGTCCTTTGACCTCTCACAAGCTCAAATATGGCGAATATCAAAACAGGCAAAATCATCAAGGGTTTTCTGATGCTGCAGGTGGGTCTGATTAAGGTTTCAGCAGGTTCAGTACAAACACGATATAAATGCAAACTGCATTCAGACATAAAAATATATATATATACTATCCTCTGTGGGGCAATGAGGACAGCGGACCGATGAGATGGAGGACAGGATCTTTGACATTGACATTGAAAATGTGTTTTTTGCTGTGACAGGTCAGTTGCTATGGCAACCAGCACAGTTATTACACCGCTGAGGTTGTGTGACTATCCATTACCCAACAGACACACACAGCTTTCTGTCCACCAGGAAACCCACTGATGGACATCAGTCCAGGTGTCTCGGTAATATAATAATAATATAACTTATAATAAGTCTCATAAGATGTAGAAATTAGTATAAATGAAAGCTGTCACAAGTGCAGATTGTGACCTTCACAGTGTAATTCAAGACCCACATACACCAAGCAGAAACAGAGCTATTTTCTAGTAAGAGCTTGTAGAATGCAAACATTGAACAGGTATGCCTAAAAGACCCTCAAGGAAAATGACAAAACAGAAGTATTGCTCAGTTTATGCAAGAAAAAATTATGTCATGCAAAGTGATAAATAAATAAAAAAATGTGTTTGTTATTTGAGGTGGGCGGGGGGAAAAAAGCCAAACTCAATCTCTAGCAGCCTAAAATGTTTTAATTATGCCATAAACTATACATGCAAGCCTTAATATAAACATGTTTTTCTTAACTTGCAAGATACAGGAACAGGACACTTAAATTAACCTTAAATTATTATATCGGCCACAGTGAAAGAGTCATCCAGAGATGTTATTATGTTATTATTATGAATGATTGCATTTAATGTGGCTATTAGCTGTGACTGCTTGTATATAAAGGTTGTAAAATGTAATTACATGGCCAGACTTTAGAGGGAATATCTACAAAATATGTAACTAGTCCAGGTTTTTCATTGATAGGGTTTCAATTATTATTATTTGTTACTGGCAGGTTTTTAAGATCAATAAAAATACAGTTTAACATTTCAGTCAGGATAGAAAGTGGCTTCACTTCTATTGTACTGTTTCTACATATGCTTACACATTTAATCCAGTAGGGGGCAGTGTTTCACCATTTTATCTATTATATATTCTCATCTGTCTGTTGGGGTCAGACTAGAATTATTATTATGTACAATAATGTTGTTTTTTAATGTTTTGAGAAAAGAAAAACATCCAGCGTTGATGAGATTACACACAGATACATCAATGGAGTTAGTGTGTGTGTGTGTGTGTGTGTGTGTCTGGCAAGTCTCGCAGTGATCAATTAAAATGAGTATATTGTGGAACTGTATAATTGCCTTCAAAAAATCATATAAAAATTGACTAATACCTTCATATTGTACCAATTCACATCAGGAAATACACAACTTTATTAAAAGGAGTGCATTTGTATAAAATCATTACTGGTATTATTATCAGATATCATAAACTCATGTATCAGTTCCTCTGTGTGCTGCTTCAAGAGAAAATTGATCGCAAATGAAACATGGAAAAACAAAAATAATGAAAATCATATATTATCCGCCACTAGGCTAGAGTTCCCTAGATATCACATCTATTAGATTTATGACAAATATGAAAATAATATGTCAGGCAACATTACATGTCCTGTATTTCTTCTTTTTTCCCCTTTTCATGTTAACAATAAACAAATAAACAAACACAGAAAACACATAAATACATAAACTGACACATCAAAAACATCCTCTTTCTGACTGGCATCATGGGAAAATGAGGTCTTTGTTGTGAGAATAAATAGTGTGAAATGAAATATGGTCACTGGAGAAAAAAAAATCCTCACCATCATTTTTTTCCTCAAAGCCCATCAGCTCCAGTCCAAAAACTCACATCTCTTTCTGACTGAACTCCAATGAGACTAAAACTTTTAGTAAGTCCTCTCACTCCTTTAATTTTCCTCCCCTCTTTGTCCTCCTCTCTTTACCTTGCCAGCTGTCGTTGCAGACGCACAGCTTTTCTCCGGTCAGGTCACAGTAGCCGTGATCCGGGCTGCCACAGTTGTCTCTGCAGTACGGGATGTCACAGGCTTCTCCTTTCCAGTACTCTTCACACTCGCAGTACACCCGGCCCGACACCGAGTTGGCTGTGCTGCATCTGCCGTGGCCCGAACAGTTGTTGGGACAAGAGTTGATCCTGAGGGAGATACAATTAAGGCAGGAAGTCAAGGAAGTTCTTCAAGGTTATACAGCACGTTAGAGGGAAGAAAAGTAGATTCTGACTGAAGGTGTGCAGTACTCTTAGATAACCCCACAGAGTTGAGATGAAGCACAGCTTTACTTTTGGTTTTACGACACACTGACTGTACATTTCAGTCTAACCACTTATCAGCCATGTGGCAGATGGCAGCTAGTTCCATCAAAAAACTGAAGAAAGTTGAACATCTAGCAGCTTAAAAGCCAGATTTTTTTTTTCCCAGGATCTGGAGCAGCTGTTGCTGAGGCGGTAGAGCAGGTCCTTCATTAATCACAGGGTTGGCGGTTCGATTCCCTTGCTTCTCTTAAATACCAAATTACTCCTTAAAGTGCTAAAATGCAGCCATTTATCATAAAAAAAACCTCACCTTTTTCTCAGGATTTCATTCACTCCTAATGAACAATACTATGTGTGATTGTCTGCTGGATCTGTAAATATGAGATCCAATATCATGTGGCCAAAAAAATTAACTATTACAGCTTTACCCAATAATACATATCTGAAATCTAGATTTATGAAAATAATAAACTAACTAAATGTTCTATGTTAGGACACCTCAGAGTGGATTATCACATTTACACCATGACCATTTGTTAATGTGTTTCTATTCAGTTTTATCCAGTTTCAGGTTTCCTGACATTCAATTATAACCAACGCCTGCCACTGAAAATGAGTCACATGTCTGTATAATCAGAATAGACAATAATTGAAGTAGGTTAATTCACTAGAAGAAATAATGCACACTGTGGATGAAAATCAGCCTCTATATCACATGTTATACTTTACAAACTGTGTGGCCCAAAATCAGACTCCACATCACATGTTATATTTAACAGTGTGGCCCATTGTGGATTATTAAGTATGCATGGATAACTGAGAAAGCTACTAATGTCACTTATGATGCTGCATAAATAAAATGAACCTCAAGAAAGAAGAAAAGCTATTGCACTGGAGTACTGAACACACTTTTAGTTTTTTGTCAACCTCTAAATCTCACACCTATCGAGTGAAATCAAAGTAAGTTGCATTTGGACAAAACCGTATGCAAAATAAATGTAATGTGACAATAACAAGGAATATAAACTACACAATTTACAGTAAAGGAGAGAAATTAAAGATGTATCTAAACACTCACAAAGGAGAATGAAAATGAGAGAGCATTAGATATGAAGAACAACTTGTAAAAAAAAAAAGAGTGGGACAAATAAAATTACACATGTGACCATAAATAAAGTTACACAACAGTGAACAAAAAAGCATTGATACGCTGATAAGACACACTGTTTCTTTACAATATCAGATCATACAGATGCTAAAAGAGATAGAGAGATAGGGGAAAAAAAAGAGTGAAGGACTAGAGGCAGAAAATCATCTTTTCATTAATACAAAAAGCAGGTTTTCTGCTGTGACAAGAGGGTCGTCATGACAACCTTTATCTCCCGTGTGTGTGTGTGTGAGATAGAAAGAGAGAGAGCCTTGAGACTGTGTGCCTGGACTCTCCTCACCCCTCCTATGTGTCCAACATACCGTGTTTCATTCCAATTTTCCATCATGGCCATCACTACAGGCATAAAACAGCCTGGTTTGTATCTGTGAGTGACAGGTGGTGACATGGTGTAAATAGTATTATTATGTACAGTATAATTTGTGATTGTGTTGCATTGTAAAAGTGAACTGTGACAAGGGTAACAAAAAGCAGTACAATTGGTATGAAGTAGCAAGTGGTGAACAATGACTGAACAACGTGTTGTATTTTAAGAGCTTGTTATATTTTCCAGAAAGTACGATATTTCCCTCCGAAATGTGGTGGAAATATAAAGTAGCATAAAATGGAAATATCTCTGAGTTGCTAGCTGTTCCACTGTCTTCACCAGCTAGTCATCTTTCTATGTCAGGTAGGCTACAGTGAGCTATTTGTGAAACAGGGTCATCATTGACCCATCTCTACCTTTGGAGTATGCACATGTAGAGACAATGGGAGAGGAAGGACACAGAGACGGGGATATCAGAAGTTGTTGAAGGATTAAAAGGTAAAGGAGGGCTGACGTCTAAACGTACGAGTAGGCGATGGTGAAGCCAGTCAGGTTGTACGCCGCGTCGCTGAAGAAGTGAAGCAGAGCGTAGCCGGACGTCGTCACCACCTCTGGGACTGTCTCGTTACCCCTGGACTCTGGTACCACAAGACCACTGAAGAAGAGTTTGACACAAGAAAGACACCATGAGAGAGAAAGACAGACAACCGCTTCCCTATGAAAAAGTAATAACAATAACAAGCATTTCTGAAACAAAAATGACAGTGATTATATTGAACAAGTAAAACAACACCGCAGCGGATTCATATAGAATTTCATATTTACTTGTTGAGTTTTTTCAGAATGGGGTTGTTGGTTTTTCATGTAGTCAGGATGTCTCTTTTAATAAATGTAATGCACTGTAAACATCTCCTCACCCTTAATGAGTCAAAGCCTCTTCCCTGCTGCAACAGCTTTTCTTTGTATGTACCCATCTATATAACGAACAATGTAGGTAATAATGTTACACCGGTGTAGGCTTTGTGTATTCAAATGCCAGATATTTATCCGTGGTTGGAAAAGGCCACATTAGCTCTTTAATATTCTGGGAGCAACTGAACTCTGAACCGACAATAAGCTTCGACGGAGCGGAGTAAAAGAGTGGGATGTTTGTAAATTATTGCAGAATTAGAGTTGGGGTTTTTTTTTTTTTTTTTTTTTATGAATCTGTGCCATGCACATGCTTGCAGACTTTCCTTTGGAAAAAATGAAAAAAATAACGTGCAACAATGCTTTGGAGAAAGAAGTGGCAGACAAGGTTAACGTGATGAATTGCAATGATTTCTTTCTATTATTGCAGTATTGTGGTACGATGGTAATTATGAGGCCTATTGTTTGTCTATACGTGGAGCCATTTGATTGCACAAGTGCAAATTTGTTGGAGCTTTTGAAGCTGCGCAGAGTCACTTCCATACGTCCCTGTGCTCACAGCTCTCATACAGATATTCAGAACAGCAGGCGCTCACCTGAAGACGGCAATCAACGGGGCGTAAATGGAGTCTCCGTCATAGACGTACATGTGATCCCAGCTGCACTCGGTGGCAAAGTGATTGAAGCGCAGCCTGAGCACTGCATTAGGACTAAGAGACAGACAGAAAGTAAAAAAATATATACATTTGATGAATAGATATTACTTATATGCGTACTTTTCAAAGGTAAATTCCAAATTGACACTTTATAATATAGTGATTCATGACACGCCTTTGTCAGTGTGAAGTGAGTCCTGTCCTTAATACAAGGGTCCTTGAAGCTGCAGTTAACGTGTGTAAATATGAACAGTACATATATATGAAATAACATCTAATTGTTTTTAAAGTATTTAAATTTCCTTTTTACTTGACTATTTTCCTTCTTATCTTATTTTACATACAACCTTATTCTTATTTGTCTTATTTTTCATTTCATTTGTCTTTGTGTGTTGTCATTTATATGAATTTCATTGTGCAATCCTGCATTGTATAATGACGATTAAAATTAACCTTTAACATTTTGACATTTTGTTGTTGTTGTTGTGGAAAAAACAACAAACCACCAACAGTGAGTGAGACTATTTGTTGACATCCTAGAGCTACGCTTCTAGCATGGCGTAAATATTTGTAGACATCTAATAATATTTCATAAGGACATATCAAACCTCAGTCCTTTGCCAAAAGAAAATCCAACTTTCCTGAGGTAACTGATTAGTGGGCTAATCAGAAAATGTATTTTCATATTTCACATTATTAATGTAGATGACTGTACACCTAATGTTCAGTGCAAGCAGGAATTGCACGTCTTACCACAAACGCTACACTGGAAAATATATAATACTTCACATATAATTAAATAGCTTCAGCATCACTGTGTGCATTCGGTTGCTTCAGCATACATTTATGCGCAGTTAAAGGGCACAAAGCAACTCAAGAGCACAATAACTACATTGGAAAAACAAACTCCTTCTATTTACACAGTAATAAAGCTCTCTTTGTCTGGAGCCTTGAGACCAGATATTAGATAAAAAAATCTATTTTTTTCAATTAATGATGACTGGAGGAGAGGAAAAGCATGTATACTTACTATCCTTCTATCAGCCAAGTGCATTTGGTTTTGTACTTATAGTTTACTGGGCCGTCCGTGAGAGAGCCTGACAGGTCCGTTAACCTGACATACAGAGGGAGGAAAGACAGAATTAATTGTGATATTCAATGACAGTGATGAACATATAAATGTTTCAAAACATATTTTTTAAACCATGTACAAACACATATGTCTGAAAATAAAAAGCCACAGTGTTTTGCAGCCTGGCTGTGTCATGAAAAAAAAAAAAAAAAACTCTGAAAAGCAGCCAAACTTTTGAGTTGAATGAGCTTTTTTTTTTTTTTTTTTTTTTTAATGGTTTTATCTTGTGACCCCCTAAAACAGAGAGACGCATTCTTCTATCGGTGGAGACTTTCCATCAGTCAGATCATGGGACATCTAGTAGTTGTAACTGGGCTTAATGTTTGGTTTACTACTACTAGATCAAATATGATGCATTCCTATGCTGGTCAGATGCAGCGGAATGCGGTGGGAGGCTGTAACAACAGTCAAAACTTTAGCCAGTCTAAAGTAGAACAACAAAAAGCTCCAGTGTGCTCCAAAATCTGACACCCAATTTTGGAAAAAGTAGAAAACCTTAATCATCATGTTTGTGCTAAAACAATCCCTGGTGTGCAGCGTTTCCTTATATTTCTCTGGATGCACTCCAAACACAACCATCATAATGCCAATTTGTGCCGAGTGGGCAATGTTTCAAGTCCATGAATTCATCAGGAAACAGCAGATACAGCATGTGCAAAACCAGAATCGATTGGCACATGTAAACAAAAGATCATTTGGATGCAACACCATGGTAAACAGTCATATTACAAACACTGACTTCAACAGACTGTGGTTTAAAATGTTTATTATGTTGTCCTTGAATGTAACAAATACTAAGTACAACTAGTGCATTTGAGTGGATATATTTGCTCCTAAGATTTGTGTGTGGGAAGCAGCCTATGAGTTTGTCCATTTTTGATTAAAAGCTGTGATTTTACTGTCTCTTTTTCTCTTTTTGGCGCACACCACATGAAAAAAGCTTTCTCTGTGACTCACTGTACAGCTCTGATTGTCGACTGTGTTCATGCTTATGGTTTTATTATCTGCTTGGCTATACAAGGTTAATGTGTTTGATACGAAGATGTATCATTTGGTTCCCAACGTGTGGATTGGGACAACCACAAATGGTCTTGAGATAAACTCAGTGGGTCATGAGATGATTACCTTGGTGAGAATTTAAAAAATGTGAAATGCTGTGTAACTTTATCTCTTTGGGCCTCTTGAAATCATTCAAATGAAACAATTTGAAAAGATTGAGAAGGTAAAAAAAAAAGAAAAAAGAAAATAAAAGATTAACGTAAATTTGATAAGACTTAAGAATCAGCTGAGAGTCACCCTCCTCCTCTCATTCTCTTTCTTCTCAGTTTGAGAGAATCAGTTTTTATTTCCTGTGTCACATGTATCAAAATCTAAACTTATACAGTTTTTCTGTGGTTTTTAGAGGTAGTCACGTGGAGCCATGGTGCCAGTAGTTGAGCTGTGTTGGCATGCTGCAAGTGTTTTTCCACAGCACGGCATGTCGTCTGCAGTTTTCATCAAATATCTCATTGTGGCTGTTTCTGTACTGTTCCTCTCTGCAGTGTTTCTAACTGATCTGCTGAACAAATAGCTACAAACATCTCCAGATCTTGCTGTGTCGACTTGGATATGCTAATTCAGCGCAAAAACACATTTCATTTCATATAAGTTCTTGACGATAAAAGCGTGTCAGTGGAACACTTTTAATTTGAAGCAGCAGCAGGAAATATTTTCATTAGCAGTAACCTAAATCCAACACTGCTGAAAGTGATGGCAGTAAAATAAAGTACAAACTGAAACACAGGGAGGGAAGTTCCACGCTGCAGGCAAGCTCAGAGCCTCCACTTCCATTTTCAATGGGTAAACTCCAACACTCAGCCGGGCCAATAGTGTAACTTCATCACTCAGTCAGTGACAGTCATTCAATGAACGGTAAATGGACTGCACTTTTCCAATCTTTCTCGACCACTCAAAGACCTTTATAATACATGTCAGTAACCTCCCGTTCACACACCAACGGCAGAGCTCAATGACACTTCGACATGTGGACTGGGGAAGCTGAACCGAACCACTGATCTTCTCATTAATGAACAACTGCTTGACTTGTGGAGCAACAACCCCCCCCACCCCTGCCAATGTGGTAGGGTGTTATGGGGCTGATTCATGGCCAAACGGTTATCAATCCTCCTGTTAATAAAATATCTCCTTTAAATGCACTTTCAATCTAAGGCACCAATCTATTGGCCCCAATCCATATCATTTTGTGCGATAATGCATTTAGAAGTTGATGTGAAGCTTATAAGGCTTCATCAGTCTGAGTTTGTCATATCAAGTGAATATCTGACACATTTACAGTCTGTTTAGCATCAGATTCTATCATATTAACAAAAAGAGGGACCTTGGCACTAAAATAACTATCGTTAAAAGATACCTACTTGATTTGACTCATTTGGACCGCTGAATGACCTATTAACTAATGCTTATTACAAGGGCCTCAATATAAAGCCAGCTAGCTAGGTTTTGCAAGAAGTCTAATCAAGCAAGATGAGTGAAAACACTTGTGTATTTTTATTTTTTTTGCCAAGGCTGTGCAAACACAAATCCTTAACAAGAAAGGTGTTCCCACAGAAACAACCACACAACCCGTCGCTGTTTGATCAGCAGAGCCAACATTACAACTACCACAAGCAGGTTTCTCCTCTCCTCCTCCCCTTATCGTGCCAGCATATTGGTGTGGCCAGATGGAGAGCAGGCACTCATTCATGCATCACAGACATGAAGGATGTAGCATACTGTCATCCTTACATAATTAAACTTTGAGTTAATGCAGGTTTTTTTTTTTTGGTTTTTTTTTGCTTTGATTCCAACGTTTTGTCTCTCTGGTCAGGTTATGACGAAAAAGTGTGCCCAATATACTGTAGTTGTAATGGAGTTGTAATTAGAGGCAAACAAATACATTTATATAACACACACATATACATACATATATATACACAGATATACACATGTGTCTGCAGCCAGCTGGAATAACATGTCTCAGTCTGATCCTTGACTAAAGGAAACACTGGTGGACAGAATAACAATATTCCTGTGAGCATATGAAACATGACATCCCATTCATGTGAAGGTAAGACAATGCACATTACTGTTGCCATAGTGATTTAGCAACATGACATATTAATGTGGCAATTGTAATAACCACAAGGTTGGTGTGAGTGTGCATGCGTGTGTGTGGTAAACAGCGGTCACACCTGTCAATCAAAGTAATCCCATTCCATCATGGCACCGAGGGAAAAGGTGAAAATGGAGACATACACACACACACACGCGTATCCACTATCGCACACTGAAGATATCGCAGCCTGCCTCGGGTTGGACAGTGTGTTACTCTGTATGTGTGTGTGTGTGTGTTTATTATCTAAGCCTGCGCTGTCACTGTGAGCTCTGTGGTCACATTGGCATGCTGCCAGGAGCAGAGAGGGAGCAAGAAACAGAAAATGAAACACATTTTATTGTATGTACTGAGTAAAAAAAAATAAAAATAAAAATGGACTGGTTATAATGATAATGTAATATGTATAATATACACTATTAAGGTTATGTTTAACAGGGCAAAAGCAAAATCAGTTAGAATAAAACATCAAACATATTAATAGATATAATTTCATAGGCTTTAAAAGACTTCAAAACTGATGTCGCTCCGAGATAGTTTTTGTTGATAGATGATCATGAAGTTTGTTCACGGCTGGCAAGAACATGTATAATTCGGATGCCAGTAAAATAAACTTGCATCATTTTCCTCTGTGTGGCGTCTACGCTTGCCATGATTACATGTTAAAATATGTTCAACCATCATCAGTTCAGACAGCAGTCGCACATAGCTGTGCACGTCACAAGGGATGCACACTGTTTACCTTGGAAACAAAGTCACAACGTACTATGACAGCACTATTTTCAGCCCGGGCCGTTTCCAGTTTTACTTCCAAATAAATCCTTTGTTTAGAAACCCGAGTGATCATCTAGCTACTCCCAGATTTCAAACGGGATGAAAAAAGAAGTGATGACAGAAATGACAAAATACAAGGTTCAGATTGTAAACAAATTGGATTGTTCTTTGAGACTGAAAAGGCAGCAAACTAGCCTGTGAGTCGCGGTGCACAAAAACACACCATCATGGCTCCTCCTGACATTTCCATCACTTTTTATTTTCCTCTCTCTATTTCTCTATCCATCCTTCCTATCAATCTCTGCTGATCACAGTTTGATCCTCTAGCTCTAATCCCAGATTAGAAGACGAATATTCACGTCATGCTGCTGTAATGTTCACCTTAAATGCTGATCATATTGATGATGATGATGAAAACTCTTTTTATCTGTGTTTCATATTGAGGATGATACATGAGCACTGTTGACGTCTGGAATTATAGATTCTAAGACTCTTTTGCATGTGTACACTTCCTTCAACAGGAAATACCATCTACTGTTCACAGGAAAGCAAAACGTGGCGAAGTTTGGAAATCAGGCCTATAAGAAGATTGGACATGTGAGGCAGTCATTAAAAGTAAGTATATTAGCTGCTTTAGAGACTTCACTTAATAAAACCTGCATGACTTTGGACTATGGGAGGAAAACACCCTCACAGGCATAGGAGGATATTTCAAACCCAAAACCATCATGTTCTTAAGCTACAATGTTAACCTGTTTTTAAGAAGGTATTTTGTTTACTTATAATACATTTACTGTAAATAGAATAATCTGCAGAATACTTGATTACGGTTATGTGTTGTTTTTTCCTGCACTCCAATTTTAAAAAGTTTAATAGATTATGGAGTAGAATTTGGACAAAACCTAGCTGTGGCTCTACAACCAGATGGCATAGTGAATATGCAGAAAGGCTCTGCACATCTATGAAAATATGCAAAAGGTAGATCCCATTCATACTTAATAAGGAGCTGACTGGAGAGGCCCCCCGCAGCCTCAACAAACCATCTCTCCTAATGTCTCTCTCATTAATCGCCCCCCCTAAAAAAAGAAAGAAAACCCTGGCATGGCTGATAATGGTAAGACACCGTATGTGCACACATGCAGGCGTGAAACGAATACCCAGACACACACACAGCCAGCTGAGGTTATAAATGATGAGAGACTGTCTAGGAGTTCACAGCATGAGGCCAAAGTCACATCTTTTATAGATTCTACAATATGAGAATCTGGGTCCACACAGACACAGAGTTAATATATATATATATATATATACTTTATAGAAAAAAAATTTGCCAACGGTGGCAGAAGCAGAGGAGTCACAAAGGCAAAGAAAGATGAGAGAGAAGGAAGACGAGACACAGGAGCTGAGAGATAAAACAGAGACAGGGACGAGGGGATAAAGTATGGAGGAAGAGAGTCCGGCACCGTTTGAAATATTCATCTGCTCTGGGTGAATAATTGATGCCGTACAGAAGACAGATGCATGAGGGACAGACAGACAAATGACTGGGAAGAGAGCATGAGGGATAGACAGATAAAGAGGTAGAGAGACAGGAAGAAAGAAATAACTTCATTTCTCTAGGTCGTGTAGGTGGAAATCTATTTTATTTTCAGTTTCATGGATGTCATGCAAAGCTAAATCTGGTCTCACAAATCTCTTCTCTCAAATAACAATAAGACAATTAAAGACAATGTTTAAGTTTTAATAGCATTCATATAAAAGATATCTTATAATCACCAATAATGGTCTGTTTTTCTCTAAATTAAATCAATATACTTTTATGAACTTGAGTTCAATTCAATTTGATATTCTTTATTAGCATTATCAGTACTACTTTTTGTTTTAAAACATTATACTTTTTGGGCATGTCTGAAACCTGATATAATATATCTTCATGTAGACAGGTAACTCTAAGGAAATTCCAAGTACAAGAAAATGGAATAATAATTAAATGAATAACAGAAATTTCTTCCAAATCATTCATATCAGCCACTTAAAGGGGACATATCATGTATGTTTCCAGGTCTAGATTCATATTCTGGGTCTCTACTTTAATATGTGTGCATGCTTTACAGATTAAAAAAACTCTTTATCTATCTTCTATTGGTCGTTTATGCAGCCCCTCAGTTCAACCTCTGTCTGAAACAGGCCGTATTAGCTCCTGTCTCTTTAAGGCGCCTCCTCCAGATAAATCCACTCTGTTCTCATTGGTCGGCTACAGGAAGCTGACTTTCTGGGGTTCAGGAGGCTACATAAACAAAGGCAGGATTTCACTTTTTATTCTCGTACTTTACTCAAAAAAAAACTTAGTTTGTAGGTGTTCATCTTCATGTTTCTCTGCTGCTTATTGAGCTATTATAGATTTCTCTTTTCCTCTATCCATTTCCTGCCGTGTCTATGAGTTAGTTATTGGTTACTTAAAGATAAACCAATTATTCTTCATTAGAATTCAAAAACTACAGCTCCCATGAGGCTTTGAGAGACTAGCGCTTGAAAAAGAGGGGGCTGGACTTCAACTCTCTTTAACGTCACAGTGTAGAGCTCTGCCACAGCTAATGCATCAGAGGATTTAAACTTTTAATGGGCTTTAATGGCAAAGACAGGAAAATAAAATTACACTGGTATTAGCTTTTAAGGCGTAACAGCAGCGATGTGTCCAGACAGTCCCTTAAAAGAAAAAGAGGAAAATTAAGTTACAAGTTGATCCGATGGGTCAGTGTGTCTTACAGGACACAGGGAGACGGCCTCGCTGTATTGATTTTCTCTCTCATGCTCCTCAGACGCTCACTAACCGCTGGACAGCACAACAACATGGTGACACATTCATACGAGAGCAAAACAACCGCACGACCGCACATACAAAAGACTTTCAGTGACAGCGTCTAGTCAGATGAGAGTGACATCAGTGTCAGCAAGAATAGGACGCACACATGTTTGTGTTTAGCTCGACTGTGAGGATCTATCACTGATTTCTCAACATCTAATTCTTCTTCACACTACACACCTGTTCTTAAACTTTATCATACATAAACCAGCCTGTTAAGGAAGACACACACACACACACACACACACATTTAAAAACATAATCATAAAAAATTCACAGGCTTGAAAAACATCCAAGGATCCTTGACTACAGTCCTGGATGACCATATTTGGAAAACACAGCTCACAGCAATGACTCATTCGAATGAACCATATAATTTACAACAATGCACAACAGTGCAATTCTCTCTTCAGGACCATCCAGTCCCTCCCTTTTTTAAATCTAGACACAAAACGTCTGCCAGGCAGCCTGAATATGCTTCTTTTTCTTAGCTCTACGCTCCCTTTGGCTTGTTTTCGGATTTCCATACATAGTTATTATCACTCTGCCATCACACAAGTGGTGTCTCGGGTTCAGGGCCAGCCTGGGACTTGTGCTGCATGTCTAAGTTGTTACTTTCACTTCACTGTGAAGTGATTTATCAAAGCTTTTGCTCTGTTCAGCTGAGAAACAGGACTCTCCCAAACTCCTGTAGTGGTTAACAGTGAATTGTTAAGTAGGCTCTAATTGTAATTCTCAACATGTATTAAGTTTGCTTGAGGACTTGTAGATATTGATGTGGGAGAAAGTTAATACCCTGACACAGTGGGCTTTGAACTCCTTTTTTTTCCTGATATAACATCACTACCAGGCTGAGTGAGCTCCCTACACAAGGTAACAGGGATGGAGGCTACTATAGATCTCACACAAATAATCTACCTTTATTGGGAAAGAGCAGGACAGACCGTCATCGGGTAAAGCTGAATGCAGCGAGGTGTGACAACACCCATTTAAAGGAGCCAGAAAATTCAAATAAGTAGTGTTTAACTGAAATATTGCGCCAATCATTTGTCTTCAAAAAGAAAAAAAATACTGACTTAGTATTTCTAGAGAGGAACTGAGTCAGTCAGAGCGTCTAGCTGCTGTTTAAGGCCTTACTATCGCTTCAGCCTCAAGTCGTGGAAGTTGCCGCTTGGGTATAATAATGAGCACAAGCAGTCTGTTCAGAATATTCTGCAGGATATTCAGGTTTCCTCTCAGTTAAGGAATAAGCTACTTAAATGTCACCATTGAACATCACTGAATTCATCACACAATTTGCATTCGGTGTGTTTCTCTGCATTTATTCAGGTATTTACTTGAATTTGTTACCTGGCTACATACAGCTTATGTCTGACAACTGGTCACAACTTACTATCAAGTCACCCTGATTAGACTGACTTAAAGCACAAGATTTGGCACACTGAATTTTGTAATATATCTAACAATACCTCTGCAGTTTTAAAGACCAATACAAGGATATCACATTTCCCAGGACGGGAAGCAAACAAAAAACAAGAATGTAGTTCTGGCAGCAGTTTGGCAAAGCAAATTATTATCTGCGTGTAATATCTCATGACTGGTAAACAGTGGCTATAACACTGAGACATATTTGGTCTTGTAATTCAGTGTATTCGAATAATCTCATGAATCGTTAGCTCTCATTCTCAGAGGAAATTGATTAACAATATTCAAACCTCAGAGCTTTATACACCGACTCCCTCCCGCCTCAGCCGCCATAACGAGAATCCAACATACATTATTTCACATGTACAGTGGAGGTTTTATCTCGCCACTGGCAGTACATCCAAGTTCCAATTTCCGCACCATTTACGTTTGTATTAAGTTCAAAGAGTCTTCTGATAAAACAGTAAGTAATATTATCTGTGACACCTCTTGAACACTGTGTGAAACTCTTGAGGTAAAATACACACACACACACACACACACACACACACACACACATGTCGGCTGGAAGATAGCAGCAGAACTACATAAAGCCAGTGATGGATAACTGGACAACCCAGAGATGACGGCTGCATTGTTCAAAAAGACGAGCATGCACACAAACACACACACACATGCGCGCGCACAGGCACACACAAGGTGCAGGGTTCCCCAAGCTGATAGTGAAGATTGAGAGATCTGTGGTGTATGTGTGTGTGTGTGTGTGTGTGCGCGCGCACTCGTCAAGGGAGAGCAAAAAAAGAGGAGATGAATGACCAACAATTGAATAACCTTGACCTTCTCTGCAGATATCCTTTATTAAAAATCAAGAAAAGCCCTCTACTGGGAATAACTTAGGGGAGAGTGTGGGTTTGGGTCTGTCTGTGTGTGTGTGTGTGTGTGTGTGTGTGTGTGTATGATTGATGTTACTGGGTCTCTATCACCTACAGTATAGTCATGGTCCAATGGCTTTCACACCAGCGCATCATTCATCGCCACCCCTCCCCCCACCCTCCCCAAATAACTCTCTCTCGCACACGCACGCACACAGAGACAGATCTTGTACCTCAAATAAGGTCAAAGCAAAGCTAATAGGTACATGGCAAATAGAGAAGAGGAAAGAAAGGGAACAACAGAATAGAAGTGGAAAGAAGAAGAGAGGAAAGAAAAAAGAAAAGAAAAGGAGGAAGGAAAAATGATGAAACAAAAGCCAAGGACAGAGGAAAAGAAAGGGTGACAAAAGAGAAGAAAATAGAAAAGTAAATTGAAGAAAAAGAAAAACTGAGAAAAGGCGAAAATAAAAGAGAAGAAAGTAAAAAAGGAGAAAAGAACAAGAAAAGGCTAGGTGACACAAAAAAGAAAAGCAGATCAATAATGAGCAAAGAGATGAAGGAATAAAAGAGGAAAGAAAGGAGAGAATATACAAAAAAAGGTAGAGATGCAGTGAGAAAAAAGTATAAATAGAAATAAATGCTTAACATAGGGACAGAGGAAAAGAAAGGTTGACGAGAGGAGAACGTTGGAACGAAAATTAGAGATGTGACAAAGATATTAGAGGAGAAAAGGAAATAAACCAAAAAAGAAAAGCATAGAGGCAACAAGAAAAAAAAAAGAGATGAAGGAAGAAAAGAGGACAGAAAGGAGAAGAAAAGACAAACGTTATGTAACACATAAACCTCCGTCGTCCTCCACTATCACACACTAACACACAGCGGGCTGCATATCGATGTAGACATCCATACACATGAGGTGACTTTGCTTCACCCATCTGGCTCTGTGGGATGTGAAAGTCATATTTAAATATTCATCCTCCCATGTATGAGCAAATAGAGCCTCGTGTTCCTCTGGTGCTACTGTAGAACCTCACCAGTCATATCCAGCTTGAACCTGGGAAGGAGTACAGAACCAGCCCCCTAATGACTCTCCACACTCCAAAGGTTAATAGACTTTATGGGTCTATTACCCGCAGCCCCTGGGTCTGTTAACCCGGGAAACCTGAAACGTAATACACAGCGGAAGAATTCACAGGACCACAGACAACATGAACACTGCCTAAGACTTTCAGCTCATTGTCTCCATGTCCAGCTGCAGCTTTACGTTTCTACAAACAATGTATACACGGCTGTGGTGATGAAGAATAAAAACATTTTTAGTTTGCGGTTCCTCCTGCAGGTGATGAAGCCTCTTAAGATGCTCTCTCTGCCTCCTAAAAGTTCATTTTCCATCAGTGTTTTTTTTACATTATAGATGCTTTAGCTCTGCACCAAACAGCAAACAGATACAGCTAGCTGTATATTAGCTGGTGCGGATGTGGAAATTATAAGCATCTGAATGTTAACAAGGTCAACATATCAACTTTAAAGGGTATGATGCGTCTCCACTGCCCCCCAGTTATTGCAGGTTTAACCGTACTGTTGTTCACTATCAATGATGAAGGGTTTGAAGACCGGAGACAAGGTAATGTCTTCAAATATTAATATGGTTTCTCCTCCCTAAACATGCTAAATAGTGTAATAGTGTAATGTATAGCTTTGTCCAAAATTACCACACACACACACACACACACAGACACACACAGACGCAAAAATAGAGCCTTCATTACAGTCTTGACAACAGGCTGCAGTATTATTACAGAGTTTGCACCCAGTCCAGCACAACCGCAGGCTGATTATACACTTTGTCCTGCAGCCAACAGAGGTGTGTGTGTGTGTGTGTATGTGTGTGTCCGCCCCTATGGTGAGCCCCCTCACATGTGGTCTGCATTAAAACACTATTGTGTGTTATGTGAGGCTGCAAAGCGTTGCCATGACGACTGAAATCACTATCCTATGTTGTCAAGCCTCTCGGTCATATTATTGGATGGTTCCCTGTACTGTGCAGACACACACACGCGCACACACACACACACACAAAATCCCTACACCACACCCAACATAGGCTTGCTAATCCATGAATACACTCCAACGCACGCTGTCTCATACATCAACCCTCTCAACAACATGTTCCACCATAAAGACCTAAAGCAAACACACGATAAAGAACAGTCAAATCGAAATATTGCAGAGGTTGGTTTATGTACAGTAATTAACGGAACAAAGTGTTTGGTCTAATGCCACACGAGTCCAAAGAGAAGGTACTGAAAAGTTGAGCTTTAGTGAAGTTCATGTATGATAAAAGCATTACTCATCTTACAAAACAGCCAGCTACGATGCTACAGGCTACATAGGAATGTAAACAGCCACAGTTTCCATTTTCCAACTTGGCATTTATTCCTATTTTCTGCCATGCTTGAGATTTCAAGAAGTCCTGGTGGTAAGACGAGAAAGTAGTTTGATAACCCCGGAAACTTTTCTTCTCTTCCATTATGGAGGTCAGCACATTTGAGTCAATTTAGTCAAAGTTTGAATACAAAATGAATCCGGGAGTTGGAAATAACACTCTGTGCTCTGCGCAATGCCCCTAATCCAAAGATGACAGTGTATAAAACATAACTGTATTTTATCAGTATGAGACAAAATTAAGCAAAATTAGTAAAATGTGTTGGTATATCATGGCTTTTTTTTTTTTTAACCTGAAAAACAGGTGTAAAAAAGCTGCACACCACAATAACAGCCTCAGGTGATACTGAGCACATCTGTAAAGAACACGGCAGGCTGCTCACCCTCAGGCAGTGTGTGTGTGTGTGTGTGTGTGTATTAACTAGGTACATGTATGTGTTTATGACTTTCTATCACCCACTTTCCTTTCTCCCTTTCTCTTCACTTTCTCTTTCCATCTTATCCTCATAAATACTTCTCCCTTATTCACACACACACACACACACACACACACACACACACACACACACACACACACACACACACACACACACACACACACACACACACACACACACACACACACACACACACACACACACACACACACACACACACACACACACACACACAGCTGGACTGAGTGCTGTGAACATCACGTCAGAGGCAGAAAAAGGAAAACAAAATCTTAGAGGACTGAGAGTTACAAGAGAACATGGGCAAACAACCAGACATGAACACAAAAACCCACCCACCTAGCACACGCAGTAACACACATGCACATAGAGAGACATAAACAGACGCACATGACAGCACCAACAAACACACACACAAGGAAACAGAGTTAGCACATGCTTTTTTTTTTTTTCTGGGTGAATGGATGGCAAGAACAGAGTGTGTTCTCACACTTGGACATAATCAAGAGACTTACAGAGAGTACAGATTGAGACATGAGAAGCAAAAGAGTGAAGGAAACAAAGCCAGACACAGAGGACGGTCAAGAGAAATGGTTTCCCGCCAGGAAAACAACTCATCCGCAAGAATCCAGTTCACAAACTGACCCAACACTAGCGCACACACACACAGAACACACATGCAGCATATTCAGCAAATTGTAATAAAACTGCGCAGCACCAAACAGACACAGTTAGCTGTTAGACTAGCTGGTGAACATAGTGGAGCATTTAGCAGATAAAGAGCCAGATATTTCCCTCAGGAGTTGGCAGAGAGGGAAAAAAAAGATCTGAAAAAGCGTGAATATTGGACTCATATTCACCGGGTGGACAGAAACACGTCTCTAAATGAATGATAATGTTGCTCTGTAACTGATGGATGTGGAAATAAGCAACTGTTTGCTGACAAGTTCAATATATCAGCTTAGAAGCTGATGATGTGTCCGTGTTGTGTTCACTTGTTCACTGCTTGTTTCAGCCGCTTGTTAAGAAAGCACAGATCTGTTAGATTTGAGAAGCTAAATATTTGGCTGTGCCGTTGATACACAAAATTCTGTGGTCATCTGTTTGTACTCACAGCAGCAAATCCAGAAAATTGCAGTTTGACTTAGGTCCAGTGGCACAATTCTTGTATCGTTTCCTGTTAGTACAACATGATGATGATTAGGAGAAACAAAAAAAATACAAAAAAGTGTAACCTAATATCCAGTCAAGTAAAACCAAAATACATGAACCAACTCTGTTATCGTCTAATGGAAAACTTTTTCCTTCAACGGCTGTCTAATTATCCTGTGATGGAGGGACTTCACCACAAACACTAATCTGATTGCTTTACAACTGACAGAGATGGTAAATGATCAGTGTGTGATGGGTTGTATTTAGACTGTATGGACATGGCCAAATGATTATTGATCCACTGAGTGAGTGTGTGTGTGGGAGGTATGATGGAGAGGTGGATAAAAGGTTTAGCATATTGCCTGGAACCACATCTCAATATTTTAAGCTCGATTAAAACTGTATGTATTATCCTTCCATACTTAATTTAATATCCGGACTATACATTGAATTTTGAATAATCGAGGGTTATTTAAAAGGTTATTGCCAGATTCTTATCAAATTTGCTCTGGATATTCAGGGGTACTGTGGGATGATTTGTACTTTTTTTTTTATTCCAGTGTGTAAACATTAACACGGTAATCTTAAAATTTAATAATGAATGAGCTGCAATGAAAGGTTTTGATTATTTTCATGATCCACACAGGATGAGGCCCTTTTTATATTTTTACACTTGTACATAAGGCAAGGCTATCCAATTTAAAGGGGACATTACATGCTTTTTGTGATTTTCTGTAATTTTTATACTCTTATGATGTGAAAGCTACAAAACTTGAACCTAAATAAAATGCTGCCTGATTGGAGAGCAGCGTGGGCTCATCAGCACGGGGGCCTTAAAGAGACGGGAGCTAAAACAGCTCGTTTCAAACAAAGCCTGAGCTGAGGGGCTGCATGAAGAGTCAATATACTGTAAATGATACAAAGATAATTCAGCAGAGTCCCAGAATATATAGATATATGTGTATATATGTGATGTATGTGCATAGTAACCCCCCTTTAAATATAATGAATACTGAAATGTGGTTTAAACTCAGTATTCACGGTCCTCAGATGATGAACCATATAGATTTAATTGATCCTATTGTCTTTTCTTACCACCACATTTACATTATGTAATATATAGAAGATATTGATTAGTTAAAAAAGAACTCCTGATTCTCAGGTTAAGATAAATTAAAACATTAAAGTCTATACGAGGGTTTTGGCAAAACATGCCCTTGCAGATGACGCTACCACAATATTTTGTACTCATTATATATTAATCTATTGTTTAATCTACACAACAAATATTCAGCTTTTTAGCATAATTCATTTATTTATCAAAATAGTTGTTGATTATTTCCTTTGAGAATTAAAATTGAACGACTTAAAGTGTAAGCGCTACTGCAAACACCCTGATCATAATGCATCAGTTTCAGGTAAAATTCAGGTCAGAAACAGCCACATTTTTTCCCTTTGAAGACTTATTTAATGCAGCTACAGATAAAGCATCAGTGGGACTTACTTACTGTCCCATGATGTCACTAGAACAGACCTGAAACTGCTTCAGCCTCAGGGACGAACACAGGGGGTTATGATTCATGTAATACACCCACCAATCCAACTGTGTGTGTGTGTGTGTGTGTGTTGCCCTTGCTCTCTCTCTCTCATCATAGCAGGATTAACTCACACTGGACAGATGGCCGCCCAACGCTCCTCGCTTCCAAACACTAACATGCTGTCTCTCTCTCTAGCACACACACACACACACACAAACACAACAAACACACACACACAGCAACTCAGCACAGTACGGTGGCAACTTTAGTTCACAAGCTGTGTCATCATCACTGCACACTGCCTGGGGCTTAATCACGCGCACACAAACACACACACACACACACAGGGTGAAGCCCGTGTCAGCAGATGATGACTCTGATGTCAGAAAAGCACTCTATTCTGTCTCTAGTCAGCCCCTGTCCCTAAACACCCATGTAGATGATTTGTCCTTGGATGGCTTTGTTCCCTTTATCTTCAGGCATCACAAAGCCGGCACAGTTATATTTAGATCATTTTATTTTCTGTGACCATCACTGCATATCTGTAACTGTAATTTACAGTAAGCACAACGTTTTGAGGATATGTTTTTTAGAGGATTATCGAGTTGATTACTAGTCAAGTCCTTTCCAGAAGCATTAAAATGTTTACATGTCACAGTTTGTGTTTCTCAGGAATAAAACATCAGCCGCCAGGTTTCATTTGGTTGCAGTATTTTGGCACATCAGTCAGGTAAATTTATCTTTCTGCATTCCCATGTGGGATATTATAAAAGACTAACATAAAAAATAAAAAAAGCTTTAAAAAATGTGTACCAGTGGTGTGAGGAGTTAGATGCTAAAAATGCAAATGAGCAAACTTTTCTTGGATTTAATTTAAATTAAATTGAGAGCAATTGAAAGTGGAAACGTAAACTTAAAACTTGCCTCTTTAAAAAAAGTAGCAGTCAACAGACAAAGGCTCCCTACTCACCTCCTCTCTATCATAAATTAAACTGATAACTAGCAGGTCTGCAGGTGATATTAATACTACCCACTACTACACAGACAGTGTGCTCCTATACCTCCAGTCCAAGCAGTTACCTCTATATAGGACAATTCTGCAACAAATTAAAATGATCATCCAATGCTAACATACAGCAAACATGTAGGAAATAGTGTGTCCTCACGTAGCGAGGAACGTTCTTGACACTGACCAGCAGTTTAGCTTTGCCTTTTAATCCCTGACTCTATCCTTAATCTGAATATAGTTTTGTTAGTATTGGAGGTGCAAAAAAAACCATGAATTAACGTAAACTGGGGGTTTCCAGATTGGTCTACTATCTTCTGTTCTTGTCTGGCAATTGGGCTGCTTATTTCCCAGAGCCAACGCCCATAAATCCACAATGCAATTTTATCACGATCACTCTGTAGATTAGCAGATCCTACATACACATTTAAATGCACTTGATTATTGTTATCAGATTAAAAGTTACTGTGCTTTTACTGCCACAATGTGCATCACCCAACAATCAAGATAAAAGCCTAGCAAATAATGAATATTTGAAGAGTTAATTCTCAAAGGTGCTCCATCACTTAGGCTTCAGGAAACCAGGTTCAAGTTGGTCAGTCAAACAAAACTTACTCATCTTTCTTTCTTACTTCCCTATGAAGTTCTTGTCACTTGTCATATTTCATAGTCGGGTTCAATAAACTTACTTAACCCAGATCAAAACTGCAGCTCTGAAGCATCACTAGAGTCCAGTCTGAGTTTACCAGAAAGTTGCTGGCTCCAATTCCTGACCAGCCGGGGACATGAATCATGACAGAAGTGATGTGAAGAGATGAACCGTAATGGGCTCCAATGTCATGTAATAGGATTTCAGGGCCACCAGAACTAAACTAAACTGCGGTCACAGCATTAGTAGAAATATTAAATCAGACATGTAATGGAGGGATTTCATCCAAAATTGTAATCCCATTTGGAAATAAAATAAAAAATATATATATATATATATTATGGTATTTATGTATCTTTTTAGATGGATAGATATGTAGAATTATATTTCCATGTCAGTAACTCTACTGACTGACTCCAAGAGGTGGTGGATTTTGAAATCTCATCTTGCAGAGTGTTGTCTGCACTCGGAGTCGCCTCCATCCATTTATCAGGCTCCTCTGTGATAAATACATCTTACTTGGCTCCAGTTGTCTGAAAGGCAAAACCTTCCATTGTGGCTTCTGCATGCTGAACTCTTGGCTTTACAAAAGCGAGTTGACGAAGAGCCAGAACGGATTTTCATTTCATATTTTCCCTCCTACATCAATTAGCACCATCAACATCCTTTTTTTTTTTCAGAACCTCACTCTGCGTCTCTGTCGGGAGATAATGAATATTTGATCAGTTTGAGTTAATTTCTCTGCGGCCTCCAGTGTTTCTGACCGTCTGCGCTTAGCATGCAGGAGACAAAGTGAGATTAATGCAGTGGTTTCTTCTAGCGAACTTTGGGCAAATAGATTCACTTCGATGTGCTGCGTTAGACAGTTGAAATCGCCTGACGACACTGTAACGTGCACAAGCCAGTTTAATTCCAGTATTTCTTTCTAATATCTTGTATCTGGTTCAGATGTGTGCTAGTATGACGTGTGTGTGTGTGTGTGTGTGTGTGTGTGTTCGGTATGTGAGAACAAACAAGACGTTATCTAATGTGGACAAAGACAGCGTGAGCAGCAGAGGAAAAGTGAAACGGAGAGAGTCAACGCCATGGAAAACAAAGGGGTGAGACTGCAGACCAATAAAACTACACGGAGCACCAACACCTTAAATCAATAGACAAACAGAATCTACTCCCTATTTCTCCTTTATTGGATCTGTCTGTGTGGATATAAAACACATGAGTGTATATGAGTGTGTGTGTGTGTGTGTATATGTGTGTGTATCCCGACCATCCCAACATCCAATCCAATGTATTTTCAGGGCACAACAGTGATATTGAAGCACAGGTCCCTTTATCTGCTGTGCAGTTTGCCCTCACTATAGATACAGCTGATGCAGCCACTCGAACAGCGGAGCATTTGGACAACAGAACTATCAGGATAGCAGGGTTTCTACAGTATTGGTTGTTGATGAGGAGATTTCTCTTGTTCACCAGCCCCCGAAAGAGATCAGATGGATTTAATTACTATTCTTTAGAGCATGATGTTCACACCTATGATGTACAACTTGCAAATGTTTCTGTTAACTGGCAACTCACGGTGGTTGTAAGGTTGCTGTTTTTTTCCTGTCTACATGTGGACAATGACACTGAACCCCAAATTGCTCGTCTTGCATACATTGCATGTGTAAGAACAACATGTAAGTTGTTTCAGATGTAGAAATAGATTTAAAAAAATACTTGTCAAATTAATGTAATACAATGTAGAACTTATATGAAGGTTAAACATACTGTGCATTGATACTACACCATTATAATATATACAGTTAATTTTGGGTTTATTATCTATTGAATGACAGATTTAGCTGGCGTGAGGCCTACACATTTGTTGTAAACCTAAACAGTATTTAAGTAGTGAACACAAAACTGACATATCAGCTTTTAAATTTATATGTTGAACAGTTGCATATTTCCACATCCAGCAGTTATGGAGCAACATTATAATTTATTTGGAGTCGTGTTTCTGTCCACATGGTGAATGCGAGTCCAATATTCACTCTCTTTCTGCTCCGTTTCTGCTCTCTACCAATTCCTGAGGGGAATATCTGGATCTTTAGCTGCTAAACGAATGTCCCACTACGTACCAGCTAGTTGCTAACCGTGTCCGTTAGTTGTTTGGTGCTGAGCAGGTAGTGTACAGTAGGTTTTTTATAGCTTTTTTCTCTGAAAACAGCTGCCTGCTGTGGCTGAAAAAAAACACAGAGTTGAGAGCGAACCAAAACAGTAAAGTTGTCCCCGGACAGCTAAACGATGAGCTGAAACTTGCCATCCAGCTCCATAAAGCTGAGGAGAGCTGCATGATTCTCTGTAGGTTCATCACTACGAGCCACGCCTCATGTAATACATTACATACTAACAATATTGATTATAGCCACTTTACGTTATATCAGAATCTTTCCAAGTAGTAATCACAATTAGGATGTTGATATGAAAGCTAGTTTTTTTTAATATCATTCTTGAAACATGCTTTTTTGTTTGTTTGTTTGTTTGTTTCTTGAAACAACAATGATCTTTAACAATTTCTGCACCACCTGTAGCTACTACACTGTAAAAGCCTTTAAGTGCTTCGCTGGTGATGCGGCAAATTCTGTGCTTTTTTTCCCCTGACCTTAATGAAGCAAACTGTCCCATTTGGGTTAACTCTGCACGTTCAATTAGCATTGTTCGAGGTTTTAACAGCACTCAGCCTGAATTCAGAGATGAATTCTAATACACACACTTTGTCATGTCATAGTTGAGCTTTTTCACTCCGTGCTATTCAGATCTTTCCTCACACAAGTCAAGTCACGAATCATAAATCTGTACGGCAATACGGCGTCGTCTATCCCTCGATTCGGATGAGGAGACTTTTTATTACTATTAATGGACACCAACTTGCCACCAGGCAGCCACAAGAACAAAAGCGCTCCTTCTGTGCTATTGTTCGTCTGTTGTCCAGCCTACAGCCTGTTCTGTTCACTGTTTTTTCACAGCAATCACATCGACTAAGAAATCAATACAGTCCTCCAGAGAGAAAAGACCTGAGTTAAGTCCTGCCATCTCTCAGGCCCATACTTGTGCACACCAGGTTGTAGCTGATCCTGTCAAGGTAACGTCATCCTTTCTGGAGCGTATGAAGTGTAATTCACGCCACAAGGAAAGAAGAAAGGAGAGGGCTCTGAAAATGTGAGCTGCTCTGTAAGGATGAAGTGAGATTCTGTATTTTTATGTGTCAGATTGGTGAAATATCATAAATGGACAACATGTATTACTGAAGGTTAAAGAAGACCTGCACAGATTTTACACATCAAGTTGTGTTTCCAGGTGTTTCACATGTAAGAAAGTAATATGAAGTCCTCCCATCTCTGCTAGAGGCAAGCAGCTCCAGGTTATATTATCCTACTACTAGCGTAAGAGTTGAGTTGCATTGTGGGGATTGTAGGCAATAGGCTGAGAAAAGACGACTGTGGTTCTGCTGCATTGACGTTGATCCTTTTTTATAACTGTGCTTCCTGAGTCCAGAAATGCAACTCTAAACCAATGCAGAATTATTTTAAGTTAAGACATCCTGACAAGGAAGCAGACAGGTTTTTCACAGATAGGGGAGAGAAATAAACACTACAGAACTGATACAATAAGCTGCATTATTTTCTGTAATGATTGTGGTACCTTCCGACAGTAATTTAGCACCTGTTTGCGAAGCTCAAACTATCTATTCTGGGTGTACTCAAAAGGGAAGAATAGATGAGACGATGTCGGTGGTCACCAGTGACGGCCATGTGCATCATATCCAAGCTTCTTTTATTATCTTTTATTATTCTTTTATTATTGTTATATTAACAGTGCTGCAGTTTCAAAGAGTTTCGTTGCCGCTTGAAAACATGATGCAATGCAGCCAATTACAGCCAAATCTGAAGCAAAAAAGTAACGTCAATTTCTGAGAATTCAAATAGTTTCCCCATTTATCTGCAGGGACGGTTACACAGCGAGGGGAGTGAGAACAGCTGAGTAGCCAGATTGCTAAAAACATTCCTTCTCTGCAGACGTTTCTGAACGGCAGCCAAATTCAGCTGGTTTTCAAACTGACAGCCTGCATGGCAGCCTGATCAAACCTCTCCTATTTTCAGATTAACATCCAAGTAAGTTGTCTCAGAAAACATCAGAGGGACATAAATCAATCAAACATGGGATTTCTGATTCTGGATTTATTTTATTTTTTTCAAGAGTGACTTTTCAGCCTGTATGTGGTTCTCTGAAGTGAAGTGAGAGAGAGACTGTGACTCCGCCTACTCTCAGTCCAGGCAGCAGACAGCAGAGACCAATCTGCTGCCTGGCCACTGAAATTATATGTTGTCATATTTAGAACAATGCCATGCCACTCAGATTTCAGTAGAACCATTCCAACATATGGAGTAACTTCCACTACCTGTCTATTAGTGTGTTTACACATATAAGCCTGACCTACTCACGTGACTATGTGGTATCGCCACCTGGAGATTGTTTCTTCTAATACAGCAGAAAAACGTCAGCTTTAGTCATTTCTAAATAATAAATCAGCTTGCAAAAGTGACAGACAAACTCTTGTTTTGCTGTGGCATGTATCGCCTCTCATACATTCCAGTAACACCCTGGTAATATCTACAATTTTTGGCAGTACATCCAAACTTCCCCCTATTCAACGAACCCAGAATAGGAAGTTATTTCATATTTGGTACAGTGAGATTTAAAAAAAAACCAAAAAACATCTCATTGGACTAGATTTGCACTCCTAAAGGCACGTTGCTGATGTCATATCAACTTACTTGAATCTTCCCTGACAGTGCTGGCACTGATCTCCGACCCATCCGTGGTCACACACGCAGGTGCCGTTGATGCACCTCCCTGAAAAGCAGGTTTTATCGCACGACTTAGACACAGAGGAGGCTTCCATGTGGAGCACAAGATGAAGCATCACAAATACTCCCAGGTATGTTTTCAAGACGTCCCGGGCGCTCCTTGTGGACGATTTGGTCCAGGTGCATAGATGTATCCCTCCAACATCATCCATGATGGACGCGGAGTATGGGTTGTTTGTTTTGTTTGTTTGTTTTTTTAAAAGGCTGCAGCTCCTATTGAAGCAATGAACTGTCACCTTACGCTGTCATCAGCAGCAGAGGTGTCTGTCGCCTCAAATAGCCAACATGTGACGCCTGTGGAAAACAGTAATTACGCACTGTTAGAACATGCCGAGCTGTGTGGAGCAGGCTGCGGGACAGGACAAAAGGATGAAACTTTCATGGAAGCAGTTTACACACACTGAACGTATTTCCAGTCGGACCCATCCGCTCTGAGCAAGAAAAAACATGACAAACACACACACATACACACACATACACACACGTTACGCGCTCCTGCGCGTCCGCACAAGTCTCCCAAATAACTTCCAGTCGTGGTCGTGGATGTAAACACACGGCGGTGATCGGATGCTTCAACGTCAAAGACTGTAATCCGGGAGATGAAATAAAAACGCGGAGGTCGGATGAGGATGACGCCGCTGTGGATCCAGACAAAGACGTGCCCTCTGCCCGGCTGTGTTATGGGAGGATGCGACAGTCGCAGCTCTCCCGGAGCGGAGCTTCTCTCTGCCGTGTCTGCTTTCGCTCTCCAGTCCACACAAGCTGCTTTCTGACTGGGGAAACTCCTGCACAAAGCCCCGAGCATGAGCAGTACGGCCGCACGGTTAAAGGGGCAGTTCCCTTTAAATGGAGAGTGCAGGAATGCAGCAGGCAGGCAGGCACGGACACTGTGCAGAGACAAAGGCAGTGACATGCGTCTGCAGCGCGGTCTCAATGTGTTTTCCTGTCAACTATTTTCTTTTTTTCGTTTAGCAGATGCGATTTAAACCTCAGAATAGCAGAAGAGAAGAAGAGTGAGGATGTGTTTTATTATCATGCAGCCAACACAAAGGAAGTGCAACGTGAGCTTGGTCATACAAAAGCATCATCATCACCACCACATTATCTATCTATCTATCTATAGTATAGTACTGATGTAACATAAACTGCATTGACTAAAACATTAATCTTTACCAAAATGATTTCTCATTCATTTACAAATACATCCCATAATTTATTGAGTGACCAACATCACCATCAAATCCCAAAGGATTCCCCCAAAAAGTGTGATTTGACTTTACAAGAAACCAGGAAGTATGAGTTTCACTAAAATGACACTAGTCAGAATTACTGTTTTAAGCAGCTTTATACAGCAGGCAGGCTCTTTTATAGATCTAGATATATTGTAAGTGTGCGTTTTAAAATGTACTATATAAATAAAGCTTTACTTACATACCAACTTATTCTCCTTAATTAGAGAATCGTTTTAAATGCAGAAAACGTAGAAAAGGGTACATGGTATCCTTCTCCTCCATCAGTGACTCTGATCTTCACTGATTTTCCATTAAAACCTCAAATGGCACCCGTATTACTGTTGCCGAGTCATATAAATACTTTTGGCTGTCATTCATGATTCATATTCAACATTTGACTTAAAAAATTCAAAAGTACACTCCTTGTAAAGAATACGTCAGTCTTCCAACTGTAAATCTATTGTGCCGTCAACCTTCATGTATGTCCATGACGATGGAGATATTCTGTATTGTCATGTTGGTCCCATCAACACTGCAGCAGTTAAAACCCCGTTTATCACATTACACTTTATCACAAATGACATATTTCATACTCATCATTCTCTGCATCAACCACTAGGACGGACTTCCTTACAGTCCAAAGCACCTCGCATCTCTTCTCAACTGCAGCACATGATCCAGTGACCTTGGATCTCTTTAATGTATGAACTAATGGCAGGACTGCTTAAAGGAACTTTTCAATGCCTTTTAATACCTTGTGTTTTTTTTTATGATTCTTGCTGTTTTTTATTAATTCCTTGTTTATTATGTAGTTGTGTTGTTTCTGTTTGGCTGTGTTCTTGTCTGACAAAGATCTTCATGTCAGTGACTGACTTATGGAGAAAAAAGTTTGACGAAATGAGAAACTTGTAGCGGTCACAGTTTAAAGGGAGATATGATATGATCATTATATAGATAGATAATCAACTTTGTCATTGGTCTAATTTGTGTGTCTTTCAGAATTAAGATGAATGGCATGTCTTTAAAAATGAGAGAGCAGTAAAATCTGCAAACAACTGGCGGTCATTTGCATTATACAGCACGTCAGTGGAGTATTTGTAATGCATCTTTAAAGACAAATGACATCCTTTGTGCGCTTAAAGGGCAGAGTTAGGCGCCGGCTCAAAACGATTAATCAAGTCGAGACTATTCAATGACTCGACTGTTCATTGCAGCTATATCGGTTATCACCTCTGATGATTTTCAACGTCGTATTCGAAACTCTTCAGGCAGTTCTGCAGGTGAAGTTCTTCTGACACCTGTAGAAATTGTTTTTTACTAGTTTTCTCTTAAAATCCTGAGCTAAATCACAATTCCTCATGTCTTTCTGCCAAATATTTTGTTCTTCACGGTTGGGTAAGTGCAACAGTAATGTCAAAATCCAATTTTGTTACCCAGTCAACAGAAAAATGTTAGCTCTTATTTTCTCTCTCTAACTCACACACACAGCGTCTTGAGAAAGGGTAACTGCAGGTAATGATAGGTAATAAAACTGCAGCAAAATGGTAGTTTCTATTGGAGTAATTCCTATGAGAATTTTGGAGACAGCATTATTAGTATTCTCACTAAATCCATTCCAGCAACATCTGCTCAAATATTATCCATTTATCACCAGCTGGGAACCGTGAAATATCTGAATGCCTACAGAGGCTGCTGGTGTCCAGTTTGTTCATATTTTGTAGAGATCAGTCAGTGATCAATGGACACGGACGGTGATTACTTGAGTTAAATTTGCTTAAATCAGAAACCGCTTTATCTATGACTCGAGTTTCTGTTTGTCTGGATGCATTTGAGACAGATGTGACAGGAACATTAAAACCAGACTGACAGAGCAGAGGATAATTCCTTAAACTGTCTTTCTGATTTATACGTTCATCACACTCTCTAGGCTTTAAAGACACAGATATTCTTAGAAGCCGAGTGGTGCTCTTTTGGAAAACAAAAGCCAAGATTTGCATCTGCACTCCCTCAGGGCTCACAAAAAACATCCAGCAAGCCAGAAGATGATAATCCTCCAATCAAAATACAGACTGCTGCAGTGTGATGAGGACAATCACAAGGTTTGACCTTGGGATATTGATTTCAACAGTTGTACGTCTGGGTAGAAATTGTTGTATCACAAGGTGATGGTGAACTGCAGTGTAACAGTCTCGGCTGCTTAAAGATACATTTGATCACATCAACCAATAGCGCTCCAAAAACCCCAAAATTTCCTCCCAGATCACTGTTGATGTTGTGAAACTGGACACAGCTGTGTCTACTTACACAGTTCAGTTTCAAAACATCAAGAGGGAGCACAGAGGAGGACATTTAGAAATGTTTTGATGGTGTTATAATAAAATCAAAGCTGCATTTCTATACTTTATGATTTTGGTTAAAAGTAGACTAAAGTTTTGGTTAATGTTTCATTTACTAAAACTGGCTTTTCTCCTTTACCTCCTACTTTCTGTTTCATGGCACATTAACTGCATAGCGCACTCATCCAGCCAGCTGTTTTCAGCCAACAAGCTCTGATAAGACCTGCTCTACATTACCCGCCCAGCACCGAACATCAGACAGACCAAAGTCTGCAACTAGATTGGTGGAGAAAGTGAAACATTTAGCATCTAAAGAGCCGGATATGTCTCTTGTAGAGATTAAAATGGAACAACAAAGAGAGTAAACGTTGAACTTCTAATATTCATCCGCTGGACACAAACGACTCCAAATGAATGCTAATGCTACTGTTCATTTGTTGGATGTGTAAATAGGTAAATAGTTTGCCAACATGTTAGTCATAACCATCTTTATGTCAGAGTTGTGTGTCTGTTAGCTGGTTAAGAGGTTCTTCTGCACCCTAGTGGGCAGAACTACATGGCTGCACCTTTAAATTAACTTGGATCAGTGTGCACTTCTGAAGTAAACAATCATATTTTCTACTTTTTTTCTAAAAAATTTTTAATTCTGATGATAATTACTCAAAAATAAGAGAAATAAATAAAATCATATACCATATGTTTTATACCCGTCTTATTAGTCAGCTGTGTTTTAAAACATCAGCTGTGTGGCAGGAGGAAACGATAGAGTTTAATAGTGTTAGAGTGTCAATATCGCTACCTAGTCCGACAAGTCCTTACACTTACATGACCAGTACGCTAGTTGAGAAAATGATCTCACTTCAAGGTGCATTTAGTAACTGTTCTAGAGCTTTCTATTATAACACATGATCTTCATCAGCCCAGTTGTTGTGGACTTATAGATGTTCAAATTTCAATTTTTTCTAAACATTATTTATGTCGGTTTTAAAGCGTTTCAGAGTTCATTCTTGACCTTAGAAACCACTTTCAGGTCACACAAGGTCAAGAATTTATTCTAAAAAACATGAGTCAGATAATTGTCAGCTCTACGGTTAAGGTTTGGTTAATTTTAGGCATGACTGTTGGTGGAAGAAAGTAAACTGCAGTGTCCTGAGTCATAGTCATAGGCTAAGAAGAAAAAAAATAAAAAATGAATGGATGAATCAAGAGTCCAAAGTGACTGCTGAAGTTCAGTCTGTCCATTAAATCAGTTTCAATGTTTTTGAAACAGTGTTTCAAAGAAGATCCATCTTCATTGGCCGAATATGATTAATACTGATTTTTATAGTCATAGTTTTGTCACTCGATGCACGTTAATCTACATTATATTTCATATCTGCTTTTATATACGAGAAGCCATCCAAATGTATGACATTTAGCTTGCCAAATAACTTTGCTTGATTCTTGTTTAGATTCTATATTATGTGATTACTGAAGCTACTCTGGCAGCCAGCCACTTCTCCAGGAAACAGCCGGTTTATTGCAGGCTGGCTTTTCCTTCCTACGCCCCTCCTGGGACACACAGCACCACCTCCTGTGCTCCGCGGTGCACCTTGCTGCCTCTGCTGCTGCTGACATATACTTCTTTCTTTGCCCTAATTTCGCAGCTCTTTTTTTCCCAGCAACAGGACCATCTGCCTCGGCTCTAAATTGGGGAGAGTATTTATCAGATGTCTTGTGATGGGAATACTGATCTAGGTTCTAGGTGCTTTTGCCTGCATCTTGAGATAAATGACAAGGTCAAGGATATGAAGATATGCACACAATTCATTTCTGGGTTAGAAAATTAATTGTGTGTGTGTGTCACAAGTGTCAATAAATTGTCATTTTAACTTTGCTAACACCCGGATACGTTCATCGCAGGTGATGTTCTTGACGAAATACATGAGAATTAAGGTCATCAACTCCTTTCTGTCTGTTCTTCAATATTTCAAGTCTGAATGACTTGACGAACACAAATCTGCTACTTTAAAGCTCCAAGGGACAGCAAACAGTGTATTAAACCTCACTGGCTGTTAGCCCGAGGGAAATTGGTTTGGCTTTTTGTTGTTGTTCCTGCTGCTCGACTTGAATCCTATTATAGATCGTTTTTAACCTCCCCCCAAGGGCCAAAGTAGGGATATTGATTGGCTTACACAAAGAAGTGTGAGGGAAAAAAAAAAAACAAAAAAAAAAACAACTAATATTGATTTTTGACAGTTTGTTTATAATTAAACAGCAGACTAACTAACTGCAGTGAATGGACGTGGAGGTATGAGGATGATGAGGATATGCATAATTCAGAGCAGGTACATCATGCAGTCTCTGTCCATATTATTGTCTTTCGCTCACAGCTGTATGGTGTTTAATAAAGCAGACGTGCCATAAAACATGCATGTAAAGACTGGGTATTGAATGTTATTATGGCCATTTTACAAGCAGAAACAAAACACGCATGCACGCGCATACACACACTCACACGCAGAGTGATTACACAGAGAAAATCAATAGATGGCAGAATGTGAAGAAAATTAAATGGAAGATGAAAAGATTATAAATATATATGATTGATATTTGGCGACCCCTGCTGGTTAAAAGCCGCACGAAAAGATACTATTAAAAGGACAATTATTCAAAGTGTGTCTTAAAACAATGGTCATGTGCCCATATGAACACTGAAGAGGTTTCTCTCCTGTTCATACTGGATGTTAAAAGATCCCCTTCAAGTGTGCTGTAAATCTAAGTAATGGGAAAGATATCTGCTTGATTTAAGTAGCTCAGGACACATCCACGCATACTCATAGAATCATTATGTAACTTGGGTCACCAGCAACAGCAGATGGGACGGGGTGAGAATGAAAGAGGCGCCATTCTCCCGATCACAAGCCAATGTACCATCACAACCATGTTGAAGGTGATTTAAGGTCAAATTTCCAAAACTTACAGAAGAAATTTTTTTGTGAATTCTTTGTTCTTGTTTGATTTTTTATATTCATTATTGACCTTGGAAATACAAGACAATGCATTTGATAGTAAAATAATAGAATAATATCTACTTATGGGATTGGTTGAGAACAAAAAAAAATTAAAAATCTGAGAATTAATTTAATAATAAGACATGAAATGATCTGTAAGATTTCCCTCCCTGTATTGTATCAAATATAATGTACAAAATTTGGAAACCATCAATATCATAAATTGTAAGAAGACTTATCAATTATATTATATATTATACTTAAATCAATTCCAACTATCAGTCATGAAGTTATTGCTGTATATAAACTGTCCTCTTGGTTATTATTCCCTTCTGTAGAGAACTTCTCTTTGATTCATATACAGAATTTTCCTTTCATTACTGCAGCCACCAAAAGTGGAAACAAAAAAAAACGTTATTTTCGTACTTGAGAACAGTTATTTTCCTGCAGACACATGGATGTTACTGTCCTGTAGTGTGACCATAGTTACAGTTACTATGTCTAAGATCCCCGTCCATTGCTGCCAAGCCATGTTCCTTTGATATAGACCAGGCTGAGTGAGAGGAGAGAGCAGGACGTGGTGTCCAGGGGATTTCCTCTGTCTGTGATTGATTTCTATCTGCAGAGCTCGGAGACACGTCAGCTCATGTGCTTAATGAGAAAACAAGGTGGAAAAATGAAACAGAAGGATATCGTTGCCTCCATTATTGTGACCTCTGCAGGCTAAACAGGAATATTGTTTCTCTCAGAGGCTTAAGAAACAAATCTGGGTTCCTTAAACATTTTTTATTCACCATTTGTGCATCTAGAGAGTAAAAATGCTTTATAAATATGACTTGATTTGAATTTTCTCTAAATTTAGCTTTTTATCTAGTAGTATCTTTTTATCTGAAGTAATTCCACCTGCGCCTTCGCTGCCATGATAAGTCAATATGTCTCCTAAAGGTCTGTACAAGTCAGTGTTTGGGCATGCATGCATATCAGTATCCTGGTTGTCAGGTTTGTGGTTTTCACGTGCTGCACATGTAAACATCATATCCTGAGTACTCCAATAGAAACCATGGACATTGTGGCATGTAAACAACCTGATCCAGATTCCTCAACATACTCCGTTGGTAGAAAAGTGAGCGGCTGAAATGTTGAGGGGTCAAGACACAACCGGACACTGATGATAAGAATATAAGCTATGGATAAACTTTTAAATGCATTTTCACACATGACCAGGAGAGGTCAGTAGAGTTCAATGTTTAAAAAAGTGTTGAATTCTAACTACTGGATAAGTGACATTACACTCATCCCTGCAGCTGACAGGCATGACCGTGTTACATAATGTACACTTAACATTTTACTGATTTAGTATATGAAAAAAACCCAACATGCATCAATGCACTTTTATAGTCATTTTATTTGGCAAGTATAATACGCCAAATTCTACAGGGATCTGTAGGCAGATTTTACATTTTCTCAAATTCTGACTGAAATTTGGGGATTTTAAGTCTTTCCATGTGTGATGACATGCTGTGATGCCGGGCTCCACAGAATACATTTTGTAATTACACATTTATAGGGATGGGACATTGTGTTAGAAAACCAAGGACACGGACACTTGAAAAATAAATTACTAAAGTAATTCTGTAGAGCTGTTTGTCCAGGATTGTAAAGTGTGTTTAAGCTATACACATTATGATTGTGTTGCTGAATAGCTGCTTGGGTTTTTTTCTCTTTCTTTAAGCTGCTTGAATGAAGACATGATGCTATCAGAGCAGATAAATGCACTTTGTGTTTCTTTGTGTAAAATGTGAATTGCTGTCGGCCTTGTGCTGCAGCTGTCAGGTACAGTATGTTCCTCTATTAATGTCACCAAGACACATTCCTGTATAGACAGTGAGTCTCATTGGGTTTGTTTTTTATTTTTTTATTGTTACATTTAGCAGAAATTTCACCTTTCATTGAATTTGTTTAAAGTATGTTTAACCTGATAAATTAAATTGTTGCCATCTGTGCCACAGAGACACATACACATCTTATATACATGAATGCATTTGTCTGTCCATACTGAAAATGTCACATGCCTGCATGGCAGACTATTTGAGTTTATCCAGATGGGAATTCAATACAGTGATTTGACTGTAGCATATGGCAAAGAAAAGGGTGAACATGCAGTAGTTTGTGATATAACCTTTGCAGATCCATGATGTAATGCTTTTGAGAGATTCCTGGTAATGATTCCCATCTTGCAAACAACAACAGAAGATTAAGATGTTGAGGCTTACAGGTAAAATTATACAGAAATTAACACATTAGATGTTTAAAGAGATTTTTTTCTGATGTGAGCACACACTGCTGCACACAGCGGTGTGGCTAACAGGTAATAGCCTATGGCATGCAATCATCTCTTTGAAATTCCAAGCATGCCTCGCATATCCCTGCATTCATTCCCTAAGGTCCCATCTTTTATGTAGCTGGCCATTTGCCTTTATTGAGTGAATGAATGTTCATATTTCTGCACCTGGACTTGCAGAAGAGAGGAGGGAGGTGACATTAGGCTCACATCCAGATATCAGAGAGAATGTGAGGGGGTGGGGGGGGTATTTATCTGCAGAAAATGCACTGCGCACCTGTTTTCCTGCATTTTCAGCAGTTTCACGTGCACAGCTGGGGAGCTGCAGCAGTGCGCAACTCTGCTCCTTTGCATCTCCATCTGGGCTGTTAAGAAGTCTTGCTCAAGGGCACCTTGGTGCAATACAAGGCGTTTGATTTCTCTACTTTCTCCACTCGTGTATTCACACAAACGCCCCCCCGCCTCCCCCTCTCTCCCCATCTCTGCTGCTCCTAATAGCCTACCTCCCTAGTCTGGCTTGCGTCGCACTCCCCCCATCTGTCACACTCTGCTCCGAGAAATCTGACGTGTTTTTCGCATTTCCTGCACCCACAGTGAGACGGAGACAGAGAACGGCATCGGCAGACAGAGGTATGTCCACGGAAAGTTAAGATCAACAGCAGTGAATGAACAGCAGGCCGTGCACAGAGCAGCAGGAACTCCCATTCACCTACTACCTACCCACCGCCTGAGTCTCTCCCCTCCCCTCCGCCCCTGCTGCGGTTGTTTACAGCCGCTGTCTGGACGCAGCGGTCCGGCTCGAACATCCCCGATGCGCCGCGGCGGCATCTGGAGCCTCCCACTCTCTGCACGGTGCAATGCAACACGGGCTACCGCTTCCACTGAGCCCCGACACAGCTAAGGGACTTTTTTAACACGTCGGGTGGTAAAAAGGAAAAAAGAAAACATGACACACCGAGTGACATCTGGGGCCTTTACTCCTATGTTTTGTGCGTACTCGCAGTTGTTGGTAGCTTTGCATGTTTCCGTGCACTCCCGGGGTTAACTGTCGTTTTTTTTTGGCTTTATTTTGTGGGTTTTATGGGGGAATTTGTAGCATTTTCGACAAGTGTACACAGTTTAAGTAAAGACCAAACAGCTTCTCAGACCAAAAGATTTAAAGAAGCTTCATAGTAGAAGTAGACGTGGTGTGTTGGACCGGGAGAGGACTGCGTTTTTTCCGTCATATTCAGGAGTACAGTTTCTGCTCGGATTAAACAGAGCAGTTATTCAGGTCGTAACAGCAAGAGGAGTTCAGTTTTTTTTTTGGAGTGATTTAGGAGAACAGTGGGCTGGTTTCATCGTAAACAACACACACTTCACCGCCATGGTGGTCTTCAACGGGCAGCTGAAGATCAAGATCCGGGAGGCGCTGGACCTCAAACCGACTGCTTGGTCCCTGCGTCACGCCGTCGGCCCCAAAACCCAGACCTTCCTCCTGGACACGTATATCGCCCTGAACGTGGACGACTCCCGCGTGGGCCAGACCTGCACCAAGCAGAAGACCAACAGCCCCGCGTGGAACGACGTGTTCACCACGGAGGTGCACGACGGACGCACCATAGAGCTGTCAGTCTTCCACGACGCGCCCATCGGCTACGACGACTTCGTGGCCAATTGTAGCATCCAGTTTGAGGACATCCTGCACAACGGCAGCAAGCACTTCGAGGACTGGGTAAGATGTAAACACTGAAGCACCCGCAGAGGGGCAGCTGTTTAAAATGAAGTGGAACAGTGCTCCATCATAGGGTTGAAACCAACCATTATTTCTTTTATGGCTAAAACTAGTTTTGTCAATAAGTTTCATATTTTTGCAGAGACAAACCTTAAAATGTTGTCTTAAACCCAAAGACTTTCAGTTTACAGTGTAAACCTGAGTAAATCTACAAATCCTCATGACATGACCTGAATAAAATAATAGGAATATGCACGACATATATAAACAAAAACAAGGCTTTAAAAACATATTTTGACACAGGGTACAATACTAATATTGTACTGTAGTGGACACAAGCCAAAATAGGTGTGCGATTATGTACAAAATCTTGACACAGTGAACCCGAGGCTTAAACCCAGGCAGGTTGATAAAGAGCATCCATACAATATTTTTTTTTTTTTATTTATTTTGCTTGATATATGACTCCATTACCAGTTAATTTTCTGACAATTAACTTGTATCAGTTCATCAACTAATTGATTCATCATAATGTGGAAAAGTTCACGCATAAAAGTAAAGCAGTCCTAAAGTACGGAAGTCCAATCCTGCCAAAAAAAGATTTGCCTTACATAACTGAGTATATTGAAAATTCAGCTAATATGTTTTTGTATTTTTAGGTGGTCATTGTGTCAGATTAGTTGATCATAGAGTCATTATTCCTGCAGTGACTTGGCTGAGAGATATGACAGATCATGTCATAGATTGACTTGCAGGTGTAGGGCACCTGAGCTGTTGGTCAACGTCACAGAGCACATTGTAGAAGATATCAAACGCGACAAAAGAAGGAAAACGTTTTTTGAAAAGCTACTTTTTTTTGTCGGGACGTCCTGATGTCTCTCAGATGCAGTCGTCTGTCTCTACACCGACTCACAAGATGGGTTAAAAATGAGCAATCATCGGACAGTATCTGATGCTTATTATCATTTGATGCCTGAAACCTTTAAAGTTTCTGCATGTTTGTTTTCAACTTTCAATCTTTTCACCTTGTTGTTCTCGGTATATATGATTATAAATGTCAGGTTCGAGGTGATCGGGTTAATCGGTTGGTTGATTCAGAGACAATTGACCGCCGCTTTTGATAATCGATTTAAAAAAGGTATAACTTATTTATCAAACAACATATTAAAAATGTTTTCAGCTCAGCTTCTTAAACATGAGGATTTGCCACTTTTCTCAGTTTTACGTAATAGTAAGATGAAAAATCTTTGGGTTTTGAATCGTTGGTGGGACAAAACAAGAAAGTGTCGCCTTGAGCTCTGGAAGCATACAGTGAGCATTTTTCCACTATTTTCTTTTGTTTTAAAGGATAATATATCAATGAAAATAAATAACTGTGGCCATATTATGGTGATGATAAAGGCCATCAGCTCTGGCAGATTACAGGTTTGCTCAAGCAAACATTGCTTTTTATGCAGCACAATGTTGCAAATGCACAACATGAGTTGCTACGCACAGACTGCATAGATCCAGTTACCTTTGTTGTGCTCTGGTTAGATGAACCAGTGACCCACAGCAGAGCTACAAAGAAGGCGAGTGGGTGTGGTTAGGCCACATGCATGGTACACACAAATACACACACGGCTGCATGAGAAGAAGCCGTTTGTTGTCGTCTGAAGCAGCTGAAGCGGACGGATGTTTGAGTGTATTATTGATGAGGCCATCAGGTCCATTAGAGACAGAGAGAGAGAACGAGATGAAAGAGACGGGGAATGATGAAAAAGGAGGAGGACGGGATGGAGAAAAAAAAGTATGTCTCAGTGTATTCCTCGTGGTGGAAAGCTTTCATGACGGGAAACTTGTAAAGCCAGAGAGGGTCAAGGCTGCCAGGCTCTGTGATGTTTCACAGGTTTTGACAGTAAAAATTCAACTCTTGAATAAAGATTTTGGAGCAGGATGAAAGTGACTCTTGGTTGCCACTTCTGCTCTGGTGGGTTTAATTATCACTTTTAGAGATGAAGTGTTGGATTTCTAAAGGGGAAACAACCAGCCAAAAAAAATTCTGCACTGTGTCTACCGCTACCTTTTTTTTTTTTAAAGTCAAAAGACCCCAAAGTGAAATTAAACCAAACCAGGCCAAACTTTTCACCTCGTCATGGAACACGTTTTTTTTTAAGCCGCTCCCCTCAGCACTCGAGGTTAAACAAACACACACCACCGTGAGTGTTTTTACCTGCCCTCTCTGGTCTGATGTGTAAAGCCTGTTCCGCCTCTGTAGGGTGTGGTCACAAGTGTACACCTGTAACCACACCCAGCAATGATGTCACAGGGTCCTGGAGCACACCTGTACATCACTGCAGCAAGGTGAGAAGTTAAACCACTAGAGGATAGCAAAAACAAGATTTTCAGAGGGTGTTAAGTTACTCTTTAAAGACTACTGATGTCATCTAGTGTACTCAAAATCCACCAGATTAAAAGAGCAGTGCGCAAATGTGTCATCATCAACGTATCTGCTAGTCTGCCTACTCAAAAAGAATGACGAATGAAGGAAAAGACAGAAAGAAGGAATGGATCCGTCAAGTGAACTGAATTCTCTGTTCCACAATAGCGTCGATACAATGAAAGTTGTTCACTGCGCGCGCACGCTAAAAAAACGTCTTCAGGTTTCCACGTTTCTGAACCAGAAGACCTGTTAGAGCTCTTGATCATGAAAACAATGACTATTCATGAATCATAATAGAAATTCATTTTGCAGTGTTTGTTGAAAGTTTTTTTGCACGCGTTTTGTATAAGGGTGAATGCTACTGTACGACATCATCATCAACTCTTTAGACTGTACTGGAATTACTTTCTTCTCATTACGTCTGTTTCCACCCCTACAGAACCTGAGTAGAAACGCAGAAAATACAAACCAATTGCTCAAAATATTGCAAAACATAACAAAAAAAAAAAAGCTTTTAGGCTTGGCTGTGGTGGAAGAGTCGCCCTATTGATAAAAGCATGAAGCAAGTGTACCAGAACTAGACATACACAAAACAACTTAAATGTCCAATTAGGTTTATAGAAGCAGACGTAAACATCAAATTTGTGTGGCCCAATGAGGAGACTTATAACACGACTCAGATTAATACATGAAACTAACAAATGTCATATTTCCATCATGTTTTTTTTATATATAACATCTGCTTTGTTGCTGCAGGTGTAGGCACCACTTAGCGCTCATATCAACATGATGAATATGACGCTTTCTTTCTCAATAATTATTCTGATACCCGAACATTGAGTAATAATCTAATACCAGTGGGTAAAAATGTAAAATCTTGTATTCAGTTTGCTCTTGTTGCAGCCCGATTGTGCAAGAGAGAAAAAAAAATGAATGACTGATATTTAAAGATAAAGGAGATGAAGGCAAATAGGAATGCATGAGAGACTAATGGAGGAAGAGACTGCAGTATGCATTGAATCTAAAGAGTGTGACCTCTGTTTCTTTCTCTTATCCTCTGACCTCGTCCTCCAGCTGAATTTCACTGGATTGATAAAGAGTTCTTAAAACACGTCTCAGACTCTGATCCAGAGTCAACAAATAGGAATGTTTTTGTAAGGTTATTCTCTCCAAATAGAAAGCTCATTCCAATGAGGCATAAAGGCAGGGAAGACTATAAATCTTCTGCTCAGTCAGGTCAGGATGTTGGCTTTCACCAAAATATTTTTTTGAATGTGAAAGATCATACAGTATATCAATGATGATACAGAAAAATGAGCTGACTGGATGCTATTTGATAGTATGAATGGAATATTACACTTTCATCGAATTGTACTATTAGGCTAATGGAGAATCAGTTGTAAGACTGTAAAACAGTGCTTCTGAATACAAAGGCTGATATCATTTTATTTAAATAAATATATTATAATTATAAAATAATTTATATTTTGATCCGAAAATGTCAGACTTAAATATTATCCATTTGTTAGGATGCTGATCATTACATACAAAAATCATAATGTGTACATTCTTTACTTCAGTGCTTCATGGTTGTGGACACAATGTTGCTGTGTTGCACAGACTGTATGGAAATAGCATTATTTAAATAAAGAATCCTGACATTTCAGTGTTTAAAATAGAAATACGCAGATACGATTTATTTTAGGAACCATTTCAGGTGAGCTATACACACATAGTTTGTTCCTGGATAACCTGGCTGTCACAGACATCTTCCCACAGGAAAATTAGTTTCTGTGCAGTTAGTCAGCGCATTGTTGCTGTATCATGTTTCATTTCTCATGTTGCGTCATGTCAAGTTCTTGTTTTCTCACAACACAGTTTAAGATCTTTTTTTAAAAAAAAGGGGGGGGGACTTTACACACCACTGTGTGTTTTCAGGTGTTGAGGACACATGTCATAAAGCTTTCTGAAGGAGATGTGCGGAAGGTTGAAGAATTTGTTTGTGGCGTTAGAAAGAAACGTCTGTGACGTCTGTATCCTGCCCCTTATGACTGCTGGAAGCTGGCAGCTTCAGGCTGCATTAGCTGCTGCTAGCATAACGCACCTGAATCCTTTATCTTCTGGTCCGGGCCCGACTCTGTTCCATTAGCTTCTGTAGCTCTATGCAACAATTCTCTTATCAGTCTTTCTGAAAAATACATTTTGAATAAATAAAAGGCATTAGTTCATCTTTCAAAAGTCTACTGTCAACTGAACGATTCATTCATTAAACATAGATGAAAGGATTAATCAATAATGAAAATAATCATTAGTTGCAGCTGCGTTCAGTATAGTCCTTTAATGTCATCATTTTGGGTGTTGGACAGAAAAAGGATTTAACAATGGCTGCACCTGAACGCCCCATCAGCTTCCTGTTCTCATCTGTATCTCACACCGCTGCTTTCAAGCACATTGTGATTCTCCCTCTCATGCATAACAATTTCATCGGTCCTTTAATCTTCCCATTTTTTTGTTTTAGCACAGACAAACTCTGTATCCTTAGACACACACATAGAGGCCTAGCAACAGTACATAGAATAGTTTGCTAGTTTCTGTCGGTATCCGTTGTCAGTTCAGAACAATGTGAACAGAAACGTTACATCCATGTTGTGACAAGTATATGGTTCTAAAAACAAAAACCAAGAAAATATTCAGGGTAAAAATCTGAATGTCGTCACTCTTCTGCAAGCCTGTACAAGACCTGTCAACAATCCCCTTCAGCAGAGAATGATACCAGCCGAGCCAGTCGCACTATAAGCACACCCACAGGCAGGTCACTCACTCACACACATACACATAATCAGCAAAGTGAATTCCACATCTCAGCTCATATGAGCTCATTATTTAAGCAGGTGTGAAATATAATATGCAATGAAAACTGTTGTGTAATGAATTGTGCAAAAAATGCTCCGGAGTCTCAAAGATGACTTGCTGAAATGACAACATTTAGGCTGTTTCATTGCCCCAGTTACTGAACTGCCAAAAGACTAAAACATAGACACAATGGGATGATTTCCAACTTCAGCCAGGCTTGACAGGATCTTCTTTATAGTAAAGATAGTGCCTTGCTCCTTGGTTTTGGTATGATATAAACATCTAGGATGTATGGCTGGCTATTGAACCTCAGTACCTTTTTCCTACTGTCATATTCTTTGATTAGGTGGTTTACTGTAAATCAAAATGTTGCCAGTTAGGCAGCTTTGTAGAAAAACAGGTATACATTTATCAAAGTATGGTTTTGGAAAGTTTGTATCTGTGCCACATCTCTTATCGCAACATCACTAGTCAAGTATAGAAAAAATAAAAAAAGTTACTCAGCTCTCTTCAAATATTAAAAAGGTCAACTCTGCCCCAAACCTATTAGAATGCTTGAAGAGGATGTATCGTGCACAATTTTAGGTCTATATTTATATTGTCGGGCTTTACTGGAATATTTCTGCATGATTTACAGTTGAAAACCCCCCATATGTATCTTATACTGGCTCTTTATGCAGCCCCTTAGTTCAGCTTCTGTCTCTTTACGGCCCGTCTCCCGTTGAGCCTACTCTGTTCTGATTGGCCAGCTGCCCCTTGGCAGGCATCTGCCAACTCCGAAGGCTACATAAACAAACAATAGTTAAATGATTTTATTTCTTGTGCTCGTTCTTTACTTGAAATGGAAACTTGTCAAATGCATACTGTAAATGTTCAAGCTTAAATTCCATCCAAAATATGCAAGCGGACAACATAAAACAACCTTAGCAACAATCTTAATAACAGTTTACCAACGGACGGCCATTTGTGGACATGGGTGAGTGATCTGATGTCATCAGGAGGAAGTAGAGGTCACCGTTTAGAGAAGGTTGAAGCCCTGGCTTTTGACTTGCAGGGAGAAAATTCTACATACGTTTACCTGATGTTTTGGACCTTTGACCATGTTTAAGAACAGTCACGAACAAAACAATATGATGAACAATAGGATAATCAACAATAGGAACACAAAACACAGGCGTACTAAACCCGGAAGAGAGCGCCTAAAGACAGGCGTCCTGATGCTGTGATCCGACAGATGGGCGTATTACAGAAAACACCGATAGATAAAAGTGCATATAACGATTGTGTGATTTCCAGTCACACCATTTCAGATTTTGGTTCGGTTTTTCCTGATATCTCAATCTATCGGGAATTTCTGCACCACTCTGATTAGGGACTTCTTGTGTAGGCAGCTGCCTTGTTAGAACTTGTCATTAACAAGAGAAGCGGGGAGAGAGAGAACACGAGTGTTTGGTTTTACAGCACGACAGAGCGTGTGTGTGCGGGATGGGAGAGCCTGACGAGGAAAAGACAGAGAGGGTGTTGAATGAGAGAGGGGGGGTGGGGGGTGGGACGGCACCGTTTGATTTCACCATGATGGTTTTACAAGTACGCGTTCCATGTTAAATTAAATTAACTTTACTTTAATAAAGGCATGAATAACACTCTGTACTACTAAACTATCTTAAAATGAACAAATTTTGCATCATGTTACATCCATAAATCATGTATACTTTACATCACATTTAACCATTTTACCATGTTGGTGTGGTTTCTTGCTGCTTTTTTTTCCCCCCAGACAGCCATTTGTTTTCAACCGTTTTAGTACAGAATGAAAATCTATGAGACAGATTCAAGGGCCAGACCGATAAATTGGCCAGACGGGCTTTAGTTGGAACATCTTTGAGTTGTGTAATCCATCAGTGAGCATAAAGTCACATTATTGCCAGTGAGATTTTGCAGTGCTGACTTTCCCCAGATCTCAAACTATTAATTACAATAGTAGTGATGTCTGGGCTAAAATAAATCAAAAGCTGAGCACAATCTTTTTTTGGACTCCAAGGTTTTGTTTTTGTAACGCAGGTAACTGGAATGGGAATAATAGCGCTTCATGTAGGACCCTTGCAGATATTTTGGTAGGAATTGCTGGGAGATACTGGAATCAACTGGTGTGAATGAAACAAAGTAACACTGACACTGGTGTTGAACCCAGAAGCAAACTCGTACTTACTAGATGGCAATTTAACAGCAGTCAGATGAAGGAAACAAATTGTTTTAGTTGGAAAATGGAGGATGATCTACTCATAGTTAATTTCAGTTAAAGTTCACCAGAATAAGTGGTCTGCACACTCACACCAGAGTATAAACACACAGATCCCACAGTTTCACACTTTCAAGGAGCCACTTCATATAATTGATTGATTTTTTATTTATTTAAAGGGGTGACTCAAACATCAGACCAACATAGATTAGTCGCTCTGCCCTCACACTGTGCCGTACTCTCTCTTTTTTCCCGTTGAGATCTGAGTTGTATTACAACTTCACATTGATTCTGTGTCACTGTGCCAAATGGATTCAGCCAGCAGTTGCCAGAAATTTCCTTTCAGTCTTAGTGGATTACCGCAGACTTTCCAGAAAATGATATTACTTTTTTCTGTTGAGTCAATCTTCAAACGATAACAAGTCTGCAGAAAGTCTGTACACTATGCAGGTAATATAATAATGCAAACACACTCATGCCTGTCTCTTGGTGGTTAGAGCACAGGATCAGCTGTAAAGCAGCAGCTGATTTACTGACGTTCTCGGCGGCACTAAACCACTGACCGACCACGACCTAAGCCTCGTTCCTTAAGTTTAAGGGTGATCTCATGCAGCCACACACACACACCGCCTGTACAAACCATGTCTTTGTGCAGGATCTGTATAATACAGACCATACACTTGTCTGATGGGCTTTTTTGATAATAAACCCTTCCTCCGCCCCTTCTCCCAATCTTTCCTCAGGACATGCTCTGCAGAAGAGCATACAGTATGTTTGTGTGGGTTATCAAAAACATTGAGATTATTGTGATAGGGGGATATGGAAGTTATGCGAGTGCAACATATCCTGCGCCTCAAGGATTCTCTTAAAAGTTCATTCATACTTTGCGTCGCATGGTTAGTTAAAAAGATGGCTTTAGTGCATTTTTCCGGTTATACATTATATATTTGTCATGAAGATAAAATGTAAATTACATAGAGAAAATAAATATAAGATTATGAATAAGTTAACTAGAACTGCATCCTTTGAATCATGCATCATTAAAGCTGTAGGATAGTTTTTCATGCAGGAGAAGTAAAAAAACGTCTGCAGAATGAAATCAGTATTTTAACACACCTGCCATATCGGCGCGAATATAAGATGGCCGTGATTGTGAGCCGACCAGATACAACACATGTTCACACTATTAGGAAATGCGAGTGGTGGAGTCCTCACCTTTCAAGCCTTTTCTCTCAGGCTCCTGCACGCTGTCCGTCTTTGGGACATTTTGGGACACTTTTCAGGCCGTAGTTTTGTCTTTTTGACGGTGGAAATTCTTCCCATTCGATTCAGTCGACGATGGCTGCAACATTGTGGCAGAAAAACACGTTACACGAGCGTTCAGAAAAACCCTGCTTACAAAACCATTTTTAGTGCTTGTAACAAAGTGGGTGATACCACATGATTTGTCCCCATTACCCTTTGTATTCCTTTCCATACTGATTTGTTTGTTTTGCCAGTATATGTAGCTTTGCTTTCATATATATATTCCCAGGCCTTGTTTGTGTTTAGAGTTGTGTTACATTTATACCTGCATTAACGGTTTCATCAAGACATTTAAACATTTTAATTCACAGTGTTTATTCATTTAAGTCTTGAGTTTCTTGAGATTATGGATTCGATTGTGTTTCTTATCATACTCACCATGTTTTCCAGGAGACAAAAGGGGAGTCACCCAATGACTTCCTGCTTTTAAACTTTCACTGACATCACCGGTCATGTCATGGATTAGACCAAGTATGGGGGGGGGTATTTTTGACTTAGTTAAATGTTTTATTTACTATCTGTATGATTTGTACCTATTTTGACTTGTAATGAGGATTATGATAATTGTGCATTGTTGACTGATCAATGTTGAATAATAGAAGTAGCTTTGTTATAGGCTAGTATTTTGTACAAAGGAAACACCCCTGCAATGAATGTGGTTCTGCCTAGTGGATAAGATGGCCTATTTAAAGGGAGAGATGTTGGTTTAGAGGAGAGAAACCCAGAATGCAGCAGTCTCTGCAGTAGGAATATAGAATAAAGCCACAGTTTTGATGGTTTATAAGTCATTCACCAAGCAGAACTGACAAACATTTGCTGGTTCCAGCTTCTCAAATGTGAGCATATTTTTCTTTTGTTTCTGTTACACTCGACTCTCAAAAAACATGATGGGTGAATTTCAATATTTTTGTCAGCTAAATGATTAATCAGTTGCTGAATTACTACTGGTAAATCTCATGCTATTATATATATATATATATATATATATGTGTGTGTGTGTGTGTGTGTGTGTGTGTGCGTGCGCGTGTGCCTGTGTCTACTTGTTTCTTCTCACACTAGTTAGTGTGATGGTGCAACTGTGACTAAGCCAGATTTCTGTGTGGTTGTCTTGTGGTTAAAAGTGATCGCGGTTCAGCTGCTGATGCCGCCAGAAGTGAAGCAAAGGAAACGTCTGCTGAGACAGAGAGAACAGCAGTTCAGTTTTGACAGATGAGTTAATACATAATAAGTATAACACACGACACGTTCCCATTAGAAAAATAACCCTCCACCCCCCCACTGCAGCATTCACTGCTGTAAACAGTACTGCACGTCCAGTCATTGGAAGAATGCAGAGTGCTCCACTGTCCCGCTGCAGACTGTAATTAAGCGTTGCACCGGAAAGGTCAAAGCTCACCTTTTACACTGATTTTGAAGCTGGTAGTATTTCACTTTCTTGCTCAAAAAAAAGCACTTTTAGTTTTTTTTTACTGTCATTCAGTAGGGTTGAATGGTTAATGGATTTATTGAATAAAAATTGTGGTTTTGAAGTGCCATTTTATTTATAGCGTAACCCTTTAGTATACAATTTCCTGGCACCTAAAGTTTCGGTCACCGATTGATCAGTGCGTCACTAGTTTTACCTTTAAGCAGCTTTAAGGTAATTATTATATCATTCCAAACTGTCTGACAGCATCTCACTCAGTATCACTTTGCTCTTCGTTGCAGCATTCGACGAGAATGGATGTTTTATACACAGATCTGTGGGATGTCTAGAGCTCTCTGTAGGTTTGACTGAAGCAACATCAGGCCAAATTGATGGGTCAATAAGATTGAGGTCAACGATGTCTTAAAAGTTGCAGGTTAAAGGATAAGGTTGGTGATTTTCTATATTTATTTTGCCGTCGACAAATCTGCTCTCCGCTGACTGAATTTGTGACGGCTGTTATTAGACTCTGGAGACATTTCTAAACGACCTAACATGACCAAACTCTTTGTGATGAAGGATCAGTGCGGTAGTGTAGATAAGATAAAACATATCAGACTTTGGAGATACACACACCATACTTCTATGTAGACTGTTTCATTGTCGGTGTAGCTCTGAACGTGGGATTTGTTGACAATAAGAAGAATATAGAAACATTACCAGCCTTATCCTTTAAAAGCACTCTGTGGCGTTTGCTTGTATACAAGCAAAAAGTTGCGTTTATATTCAGCGTTACTCACCAAAATATGTTGTGTATCTTTAACATCAAGTGTGATGAATGCTTTTCATTCCTTTTGCAGAAAACATTTGCAAAGGTGGTTATTTTAAACATTTTAAAACCTGCAATGTTTTTATCCATGTTTACTTACTTGCAGTCAGCTTCCCTGAAGACTTGTGTACGCGTGTGTGTGTGTGTGTTTGTGCATGAAGCAAGATGCTTTTTTAATAGATTTAAATCACCCAAAGTTGTTGTTTGCTCATAATACTCTACTCGAAAGGATAGGTTCACAATTTGTCAAGTCATGAACACTGAAAGTGTTTTTCCTCCAGTTCATACTGGCTGTTAAAATGTGCTGAGTTTAGTCATATCCAGTGGATATCTGACACATTTACAGTCTGTTTAGCATGTGTGTTTCCCCGTTGAGCTGTGGTGGAAGAATAGCAGCTTTTCTCTTACTAAAGTAAAGGATCTGAAAACATCCTTCATCCCTGTCTTTTGCACAGATTCTGAAGCCGGTTTGTTGTCTTGCTCAAAGGCACCTCAACATGTTCATTGCAGTGCTGTTCGGTTGCCTGAGCTGCTGTAAACGCTCACACAGGCAGGACAGAGGAAGAGCTCAGGCCTGCTCTCTTCTTGACCCCGTTTCCCTGTGGGCTGTAGTAGAGGGGTGTCCTCTCTGTGGACTGAAGGAAACAGGGGCAGGGCTGTGTGTGTGTGTGTGTGTGTGTTTAAGTCTAAAAATAATATCAGTGTGTTTGAGTCACACGGTAGGCCCTACTTCCTGTTTTCACTGTCCGAGTTTACATCTCAGAGAAAGAAGGGAAGAGGGAAAGAGAGGGGTCGCTCCCCAGGTACCCCCCTCCCCCCCTGCAGCTTCTGTTATCATTTATCACGTTCACGTACAGAATGTCACTCACAGTACAATACAGGACAACACAGCCACACAGATATGTCAGGAATGCAAGATGAAGAGCTCAGCTGCCGGTAGCTAAAGCTTCTCCTGCTGCTCCTGTCAGCACCGCTCAGCTCAAAACCTTTCACAGCAATAGAAAAACGAGATAAGTATCGTCGTAGTATTATAGTTGTATAATAGTTGTAATGCCCAAGAGCTGCTGTTGTTCCATCAGATATGTGATGCTTTACGATACACTCTTTAATTTCTAATGGAGAGTCTGTTCTCTTCTCTCGTTTGACTTCCTGCCTTTTTTTTTTGTGCTGATCACATCTCATGTTTTTAATGATTTATTGTAAAACCCATAAAGTTTGAAGAAATGCTAAGGCGCATTTCATATTTAAAACACTACAAAGCGCTCACATATTGAGTAAGTCACCACATGCGTCTAATTTATTATTTTCTATATTTTTAGCATCTATATGAAAGCACATTTAGTGTGTTCCCTTTGTGACACCCATCACCCACTAAATCTGTCCCCAAGCAGGACAGACGCTCATCAGAACAAATAATGCAGAGCTTATGTAACATTTCTAAAGAAGTTTATGAATCTTAATTTGGAGAGTAGCGGTCAGGCGTCTCTGGAATGTCAGTAATGTAAATCAGTGGTGAGCTGCACATGGCAGAATTAAACTTAGTACTCCATTTCCTCACAAACAGGATGAGCGAAGAGAAAACACCCTGTCATTCTGCGCACACACACACTCACACACACACACACACAAAGTGTACATTTACACACAGACAGCAGTACAGATATCATGAACTGAACTGAACTGTCTTCTATGATCATTGCTAATGGAGTGATTGATCATAACACATCTATTAAGTCCTTTTTACTGCCAGTAGTTCAGTAGTGAAGTGTTGACCCACACAGCATTTTTTTTATTTATTTACATTTAGTTGTCATGTTTATGTGCTTGATGCTGCATTATATGGTGGATGCATACACCGGGGCTGTTTGCCAATGAGGGAAACTTGATGTTAAACTTGTATTAATTGAGTTTTTTTGCCCACTCGAAGGGAGCAGAAAGAAGTAGTGAACACAACACTGACTTATCATTTAAGTTGACATCTTGAACTCAACCAAGGAGCAACATTACTGTTGATTTGGAGTCGTGTTTCTGTCCACCTGGTGAATCTAAGTCTGATATCCACTCTTCATAAAGCTCCATAAACCTGCGGGGAGCTGCAGAGTGGCTGATAATTCTCTAAGGTTTTCTCAGTACAAGCCACGCCCTGTTGTTCATTGAAATATTAGACATCTTACTCAATAAATGTTGATTATTCTGCATATTATTTTCTCATTTAACCAATTGATCTTTTGTATGGAGAAAAGCTCAGCAACACAAAAAAAATAAATGTTGCTGTGTTTTCACCTCAGATTTGTTGTAGTTTTATCTCTAAATATCAGAAAATAGTCAAAAAAAAATGGCCATTATAATTTCTTAGAGTTAATTGTAACATTTTCAAATGTCTTGATCAACAATCCAAAAATCTAAAGATATTTAGTTTAATGTCACGTATGACACAAATCCTCACATTCGAGAAGCTGCAACCAGCAGTTCACATCAAATTACTCGATTGTTGCAGCTCTACATTGAGATTTTGGTACTTGATACTTTTTGATGCCCAGTGCTCAAACACATTTAAGCAGGTACCAAAACAGCACTGAGGTCGAACACGCTAACGTTAAACGATATAGTTATACCACTTATACGAGTATATTTTACCTGTCAGCTAAGCTTCTATAAGTCCTCCTCTCTGAGTTTATCTGTCCTGTGTTTCAGTGTCTGAGTCTGTAGGTCTCATTGAGGATACATGCAGCCACATGACTCCGGCTTGACTAAGGCTCATGTGATACTGTCAAAGCTTTGGGACAGCTCTTGTGTGTGTGTGTGTGTGTGTGTGTGTGTGTGTGTGTGTGTGTGTGTGTGTGTAATGCGTCTCAGTGTGTGTGATTAGGTTAAAATGAGTCTCATTAAGCTTCGGTTGACAACATGTGACGCTAATGATTGAATCTTTGAATTAACCTTCAGTCAGAGATATAGAAGAGTAAAACATCCTGAAGGTGCTTAAACGTCCTCACAGATACCTTCTTCTCCCGGGGTTACGGGATGACCTTGTTGCTATTGACACCGTTAAAACAACAAAATAAACAACACAAACAAACAGAATATATTCATGTTACCTTGACTTGAGGCAGGTCACCTCGCTTTAATGATGTTCTTCTCACGGACAGATAAACACGTAGCCATTATCAAATTGTCCTGTGGTCAGATGTAAATCGGCATGTCTGAGATGTATCCTGTGTGTAATTCATAAATGGGAAAGTTTCATAGTGGTTTAGAAATTAATTTTTTCATCCTTCTAAACAGTGAACAACCCAAGCAGGGTTGTGTTTAATTATTAATCATGATCTTTGTCTACATTGACACCCATCACTTAGCTCAGCATCAGGATATGTAACAAATCAAGCTAGTTTTGCGTGTGTGTGTGTGTGTGTGTGTGTGTGTGTGTGTGTGTGTGTGTGTGTGTGTGGAGCAGATAGTAGAAGCAGATGGGTGTGTGGGCGGCCTCTTCCACTCATGCTGACAGTAAAAGATCAAGTATTATAGTGAAGATGATCATATAGGGAGCGGTTGTCTTTTATTCAGAAAGTGAAACTATGAATATAATATAATAACATAAACTATTATCTCTGCGTTTGATATGTTGTTTGCATGCTGTGCTATACACATTTTTACCTTATGGTTCACATGTATAAAAGACGTATAGACGAAAGAAAAACCACACGTGCTATTTCCTACACATAAAGTCTAAATGAAGTTTCTGACATATATTCCAGATTATACAGTTTTCCAAGTGTGATATGGTGACTTGTAAATAAACATTGTGGTTCGGTTTCTTAGCCAATTTAACTGACCGTGTATGATTTTGTTGCTTTAATCTGCCCAAAGTGCATTAAAACCTTTTATTTTTACTAGAGTTCTCCACAGTTTTCTAACATTGTCCTGTGTCCTCCCTCATATGTATCATCAACCCTGCTATGAGTCAGTTGGAGGTTAATGCACATGTTTCTCCTTAATCTCTGTTACTGGCTCAGTCATCTCCTCTCTCATCCGTTGTTCCAGACAATGATATGTATCTCCATCTGTGTGAAACCACAAGCAGTCTGCAAACGTCACCTGCAGCTCCTCTGTGGCTTTTCAACAGACATTTTAATTGTTTAGTTTAAAATTGTTTTTATAGGCTTGTTAATCCTGTGTGGAACAGTGGGTCACTGTTCGGTATCTGTCTCTGTCGTACACACCCAAGAATGGATGGAAATAATGCATTGATATTTTAAAGACCCTTCAGATATGATGCAAATGTTGCTTCTAGTTCAGAGTTGCTCAGGACTTTTGTTACCGAAGGGTTTAAACTCTGAAGCTCACAACCAAAATAATGATCCTTTGTTCTGTTATTGGAGACATAGATGCCCTGAACTGACAATGAAAGTGATTTTTGTTGTTGTTGTTGTTGTTAAAACCACACGCTGTCAGCTAAACCACCGAATTCATCATCATTTCACTTTTTACAATCTGAACTCAGTGAGTGAAACTTTTGATCCATTCTTATGTTTTGCTCATGCTGATACAGAAAAACATAAGTTGCCTGTTAATAACAACCTACTTTTACAGTGTACAAGCGTGTGTGTGTGTGTGTGTGTGTGTGTCTGTCTGTCTGTC